>SMDT01000197.1:0-702101 GCA_005392925.1 Aquilaria sinensis | reverse complement strand
ATCCACGGCATGATTACAGCAGTATAAGCTGAGACCTCAATGACATCAGCTCTTACTAGTCTATCACCAGATGCACAACTAATACGCTGGACCAAGCCGCATCAGGAATTCAAGGATAAGGTAGACAATATGTCAAAAGCCTGGTAATCAATTCAATAATCGAGGTTACACCTGGAAGGGCAGGATTGACGTCAGCTTGGTAGTATCCAAGATAAGAGATATTTATAAGTCAAGGATCAGGTAGACGTCAAGAAATATTGTCGTCAACAATTTATCAAAAGCTTGGTGATCGATTCGATAATCGAGGCTACACCCGTGGTCAAGGATAAGGTTGACGTTAATGTCAAAAGCTGGCAATGGATTTGATAATCGAGGCTACACCCATGAAGACGGGATCGATGTCAGCTTAATGGAATATCAAATAAGAGATAGCTATGGTCAAGGATAAGGTAGACGTCAAGAAATATTGTCGTTGACAATTTGTCAAAAGCTGGCAATGGATTCGACAATCGAGGCTTAACCCATAAGGACAGGTATCAAAGATAAAAGATAGATATCTATGGCATCAAAATATTGTCAAAAAAAAAAAAAGTAGGATCCATTTTTCCGGTTAAGTGGCGGATACGGTACTCCGTGACTCTCAAGTCGGTTCTCTCAGTTGCCCATAATAACTGATTCTTTCCTCCCTTCTTTCTTTTACTTCCTTCTCCTAGAAAATGGATCCTACTCTTTCTCCCTTGCGAAAATATTTTCCTTCTCTCCCAATGAACATTCTTAAAAAGATCTACCGAGTTCGCTGTGAACGATTAAGAGTTTTGATGCACAAAGGAATCCCTGAAGATGTACGGTGGTTAATCGAAGCTAAGGTTCGGCTGGCAGGTGAAATCCCAGAGGTATTTGTGTCTTACATGCCTGGCATAAATCGAAGCTAAATGTATGCCTGGCATAGGCAAAAGCTCTTATGCCAAAAAGCGAAGAGCAAAGAGGCTAGGTGTTTGTCATAAATGCAGACGATGGACTTGCAATACTAAATGTCGTTCTTTAGGAATGATCTCTGATAATCGGGAAGATAAAATACTATTCATCAAGAATGGCCTGAGTAAGGATTCGTTGGATGATATCCGATTGACTCTTGAGACGCATTCTTGTGGATCAGTGCAACGTGAACTTCTTAGTTTATGGAGTATTTTTCATGAAGAACGAGAGCGTTATAGTCCCGGGAATCTGACTTTAAAAGACCCTATTTGCCAGTTTGTAAGAAAACTGGATGGGAAGCAAATCCTCGACTCATAGAAGGCGTTGAAGCCGTTACTGGATGTAAAACCAGTGGAAAATGTGAGCCACAGTCACAATTACTGTACATACAATTTGTCATATTTGGAAAATTTACATTTTCTTTTGACAATAATGTACTTGCTCTCGTAAGCGTAATTGACACGTTATCCTTTTATTGCTATAAATGCATGTTCTTCTTTCCGGTTAAGCAGCGGATACGGTACTCCGTGACTTCTAAAGTCGGTTATTTCAGTTTCCTACAATAACTGATTCCTTTCCCTCATCTCTCAAATTCTTCTCTCATCAATGGATTCTACTCTTTCTACCCTGCGAAAGTACTTTCCTTCTCTTCCAATAAATGTTCTTAAAAAGATCTACCATGCTAGATGTGAAAGAATCAGAGTTTTTATACGCAAGGGCGTTCCTGACAATGTGCAGTGGATAATTGAAGCTAAGGTCCGTTCGGCTGGTGAAGTTGCAGATGCATTTATGCCTCGTATGCCCGGCTTAGGTAAAAGCGCTTATGCCAAAAAGCGAAGAGCAAAGAGGCTAGGTGTCTGTCATAAATGCGGACGATGGAATTGCAATACTAAATGCCGCTCTTTAGGATACATCTCCAAAAATCGTGAAGATAAAAGAAAATTCATTAAGAATGGCCTGCGTAAGGAATCTCTGGAAGATATCCGAGGGACTCTTGAAACACATTCTTGTGGAATAGTACAATGCGAAATAGTCGATTTATGGAGGACTTACCATAAAGAACGAGACCGTTACAGTCCCGGGAATCTGACTTTAAACGACCCTGTTTGCCAGCTTGTAAGAAAACTGGATGGGAAGCAAATCCCCGACTCATAGAAGGCGTTGAAGCCGTTACTGGACGTAAAACCAGTGGAAGATGTGAGCCACAGTCACAATTACTGTACATATGAGCTGTCACTTTGAAATTTGTCTTTTCTTTTGACAATAATGTACTTGTTTCTGTAAGCGTAATAAACACATTATCCTTTTATCGCTATAAATGCGTGTTCTTCTTTCTGGATACGGTACTCCGTGACTCACACAGTCAGTTATTTCTGTTTCCTACAATAACTAATTTCTTTCTTTCTTCTCTTAAATTCCTCCTTAATCAATGGAGTATTCTCTTTCCGCTCTACGAAAGTATTTTCCTTCCCTCCCAATAAATGTTCTTAAAAAGATTTATCAAGCTAGATGTGAACGATTCAGAGTATTTATGCACAAAGGCATTCCTGATAATGTGCGGTAGCTAATCAAAGCTAAGGTTCGTTCGGCTGGTGAAGTTCCAGATGCATTCTTCCCCCGTATGCCCGGCTTTGGTAAAAGCGCTTATGCCAAAAAGAGAAGAGCAAGGAGGCTAGGCGTCTGTCATAATTGTGGATGGTGGATTTGCGGCAATAAATGTCGTTCTTCAGGGATGATCACCAGAAATCGTGAAGATAGAAGAAAATTCATTAAGAATGGCCTGCGTAAGGAATCTCTGGAGGATATCCGAGAGACTCTTAAAGCGCACTCTTGCGGAATGGTGCAATTTGAGATTGTCGGTTTATGGATGACTTTCCAAAAAGAACGAGATCATTACAGTCTTGGGAATCTGACTTTAAACAACCCTGTTTGCCAGTTTGTGAGAAAACTAAATGGGATGCAAATCGCCGATTCATAGAAGACATTGAAGCCGTTACTGGACGCAAAGCCAGTGGAAGATGTGGACCAAAGTCACGATTACTGTACATGCTAGCTGTCGCTTTTGAAATTTTCCACCCCTTTTGGCAATAATGTACCCACTCCTAACGTGAGCCACAGTCACGACTACTTGTATATAGCTGTTGCTTTTGAAAAATTTCCTTCTCTTCTGACAATAATGTACCCACTCCTAACGTGAGCTACAGTCACAACTATTGTATATAGCTGTTGTTTTTGAAAATTTTCCTTCTCTTTTGACGATCATGTACCTACTTCTGACGTGAGCTACAGTCACGACTACTGTATATGCTAGCTGTCGCTTTTGAAAATTTTCCTTCTCTTCCGACAATCACGTACCTACTCCTGACGAAAGCTTACAGTCATGACTACTGTACATGCTAGTCAGCCATTTTGGAAACATTTCATCCCCTTTTGTGCTTCATAATATACCAGAAAAAAAGATCCTGTACGTGAGCAGCATAGTCATGACTACTGTGTATAGCTGTCCCATTTTGACCAATTTTTACTCCTCTTCTGTATAGCAATAATGTATCCACTCTTGAAAATAAAATTATTGCCTTATCTCTTCATCTCTATAAATATATCCTCTTTTCTTTTTTCACAAGTGTAAGGATAGGAATAGAGGAAACCTCAACTCGTAAATCCCGAAGTATTTGTGTATTTTCTGGGGCTTTTCCTGGAAAAGATGAAGAGTACTCTATTTGTGTATTTTCTGGAGCTTTTCCTGGAAAAGATGAAGAGTACTTAAAGCAGCCAACCATTTAGGTAGTGTATTAGCTGAGCGAAAAATACACTTAGTTTATGGAGGAGGTAGTGTCGGATTAATGGGAGGTGTAGCATCAGCAGCATCTCTAGGAGGAAGCCAAGTTCTAGGCATCATCCCTGGATCTCTGAAATTTGTTTCTGGGGGCACGATTGGAGAAGAATTAGTGGTTAAAAATTTGCAAGAGCGTGTGTTACAAATGCTTCTTAATGCTGATGCTGTTATCGCTCTACCAGGTGGTTTTGGTACATTGGGAGAAGTCTTCCAAATTGCTTCCATGGCCCAACTTAATTTGCACAAGAAACCTATTGGGCTTTTGAATGTTAACGATCTCTTTACAGGTCTAATATCTTTTGTGGATTATGCAGTGCAGAAGAATTTTATATCAAGAGTAGCATGACGAATCCTAATATCTGCAAAAACTGCTGAAGAATTACTTGATAAAATGCAAGCTTTTGTTCCTGAACCAGATCCAGCAATGATTCAGATAGACTGGACGCGACAGTCTTTCCCGAACAGTTCGATCCCATAATAGTCCTCTACTAACCCTGTTGAAATATTGTGGAAGAAGAAGCGATCCGATCCGTTTTGCTTGTCCTTTAGTTTTATTATCAGCATTTTCTTTTGTGTTTTAGTTTTTCTTTTCAGGGAATTTCTTTTTTTTATCTTATAAGATAGTCTCGTCCATGCTGATATTAAAACCATAGGACAATGCCTTTAGGTTGGAATGGCTGAGTAAAGAGTAATTTTTATTGCTCTTGAGACGCATCCTATTAGGTCTACTAGGCATAACATTTTGGGGTAGTTAAGCTTCAACCTTATTTGGATGACATATCTCTCAAGCGAATCTATATTTACTGAAGAAAATATTAGATGAACCCTTGGATATTGATTCCAAACATCCGTTCCCTTTACATAATTTGTTAGCGATATTGTCATCATCAAGATTCACTCATTTTATCGAAGTCTAAAGTTTCACACTCGCCTATTATGCAAATTCATACTTTCGAAGAAAATTATTCCAATTTCAATTCAATTGCTTTCATATAAATTTCACTCGAGGTCCTCAAACAAGGAAAAAGTTCCTTAACCTCAAAATCAATCAATTTTCTTTCAACGATAGGAAGGTTCCTATCGCAGAGGTTCTAAGGAGAGTTCCTTAACCTCAAAATCAATCAATCAATTTTTCTTCAACGATAGGAAGGTTCCTATCGTAGAGGTTCTAAGGAAGGTTCCTTAACCTCAAAATCAATCAATCAATTTTCCTTCAACGATAGGACTGTTCCTATCGTCGAGGTTCTAAGGATGGTTCCTTAAGCCTCGAAATCAATCAATTTTCAACGGTAGGACTGCTCCTATCGTCGAGGTTTTAAGGATGGAACCTTTGCCTCGAAATCAAATCAATCAATTTTCCTTCAACGGTAGGAAAGTTCCTATCGCCGAGGTTCTAAGGATGGAACCTTAAACCTCAAAAATCAATCAATCAATTTTTTTCTTCAACGATAGGAGAGTTCCTATCGCCGAGGTTCTAAGGAGAGTTCCTTAAACCTCAAACAATCAATCAATCAATTTTTCTTCAACGATAGGAGAGTTCCTATCGCCGAGGTTCTAAGGAGAGTTCCTTAACCTCAAAATCAATTTCAACGATAGGAGAGTTCCTATCGTCGAGGTTCTAAGGAAAGTTCCTTAACCTCAAACAATCAATCATCAATTTTTCTTCAACGATAGGAATTTCCTTCGTCAACGATAAGGAGAGTTCCTTATCGCCGAGGTTCAATGATAAGGAGAGTTCCTTTGCCTCGAAATCAATCAATCAAATTTTCCTTCAACGATAAGGAGAGTTCCTATCGTTCGAGGTTCTAAGGAGAGTTCCTTAAACCTCAAACAATCAATCAAATTTTTCTTCAACGATAGGAGAGTTCCTATCGCCGAGGTTCTAAGGAGAGTTCCTTAACCTCAAACAATTTTACTTTCAACGATAGGAGAGTTCCTATCGTCGAGGTTCTAAGGAGAGTTCCTTAAACCTCATTCAATCAATTTTCAATTTTTCTTCAACGATAGGAGAGTTCCTATCGCCGAGGTTCTAAGGAGAGTTCCTTAACCTCATTCAATCAACGATAGGAAAGTTCCTATCGTCGAGGTTCAAGGAGAGTTCCTTAACCTCATTCAATCAATTTTACTTTTTCAACGATAGGAAAGTTCCTATCGTCGAGGTTCAAGGAGAGTTCCTTAACCTCATTCAATCAATTTTACTTTCAACGATAGGAAAGTTCCTATCGTCGAGGTTCAAGGAGAGTTCCTTAACCTCATTCAATCAATTTTACTTTCAACGATAGGAAAGTTCCTATCGTCGAGGTTCAAGGAGAGTTCCTTAAGGAGGAAAGTTCCTTCGTCGAGGTTCAAGGAGAGTTCCTTAACCTCATTCAATCAATTTTACTTTCAACGATAGGAAAGTTCCTATCGTCGAGGTTCAAGGAGAGTTCCTT
This sequence comes from Aquilaria sinensis, assembly GCA_005392925.1. Lineage (NCBI taxonomy): Eukaryota > Viridiplantae > Streptophyta > Magnoliopsida > Malvales > Thymelaeaceae > Aquilaria > Aquilaria sinensis. The sequence continues at coordinate 695,858 of SMDT01000197.1, read as the reverse complement.
AACCTCATTCAATCAATTTTACTTTCAACGATAGGAAAGTTCCTATCGTCGAGGTTCAAGGAGAGTTCCTTAACCTCATTCAATCAATTTTACTTTCAACGATAGGAAAGTTCCTATCGTCGAGGTTCAAGGAGAGTTCCTTAACCTCATTCAATCAATTTTACTTTCAACGATAGGAAAGTTCCTATCGTCGAGGTTCAAGGAGAGTTCCTTAACCTCATTCAATCAATTTTACTTTCAACGATAGGAAAGTTCCTATCGTCGAGGTTCAAGGAGAGTTCCTTAACCTCATTCAATCAATTTTACTTTCAACGATAGGAAAGTTCCTATCGTCGAGGTTCAAGGAGAGTTCCTTAACCTCATTCAATCAATTTTACTTTCAACGATAGGAAAGTTCCTATCGTCGAGGTTCAAGGAGAGTTCCTTAACCTCATTCAATCAATTTTACTTTCAACGATAGGAAAGTTCCTATCGTCGAGGTTCAAGGAGAGTTCCTTAACCTCATTTTATCAATTTTACTTTCAACGATAGGAAAGTTCCTATCGTCGAGGTTCAAGGAGAGTTCCTTAACCTCATTTAATCAATTTTACTTTCAACGATAGGAAAGTTCCTATCGTCGAGGTTCAAGGAGAGTTCCTTAACCTCATTTTATCAATTTTACTTTCAACGATAGGAAAGTTCCTATCGTCGAGGTTCTAAGGAGAGTTCCTTAACCTCATTCAATTAAACTTTCAACGATAGGAAAGTTCCTATCGTCGAGGTTCTAAGGAGAGTTCCTTAACCTCAACCAACCAATCAATTATCAAATTTTCCCTTCAACGATAGGAGAGTTCCTATCGCAGAGGCTCTAAAGAAGATTCCATAACCTAATAATTTAGGCGGCGAGAAGGTTTTCAATGCCTAGCTAAGCCGGACGAAATTTGGTAACGACTTTGCATACATCATGTCCCATGAAGCATGCAAAGGGGGGCAGCTGTTGACACCCAATTTCGTCCGGCCATTAAAAAAATTTTAAAAAAAATAAATTAAAAATAAAAAAAAATTATTATTATTATTATTATTATTATTATTATTATTATTATTATTACTAAAATTTTTTAATTAGTTTAAAATACTTTTTTTTTTGTTTTGTTTTGTGAAGATTTGATTTAAAATGATATATGTGTGTATATGTGTATGTTTGAAAGAAAAAAGAAAACTCCCTAAAAATGACAAAATTAAAAAAGTTTGAGGTAAAAATGACAAAATTGAGAAGATTTGGGAAAAAGTGACAAATTCTGAAAGTTCCAGAAGCATTGGGTAATTTTTCGCATCAATTTTGGGCCAGACGGACGTTTCTGGCCCAAATTGACAGAAAATGACAAAATTGTCAAAATCAGAAGCTTCTGAAACTTATCCAGAGTCTGAGAGACGTAAAGGACTGAAACTGTCATTTTACCAAATTAAGAGATAAGTTTGAATTTAATTAATTTTTAATTTTGAACAGTCCAGAACCCCTTCCCTTATAAATAGGGTTCCAAAATATGTGAAGAAGGCATGAAAAAAAAAAATAAAACAAGCTTAGAGCTCCGTTTTAAAAAAAGAAAAAAATACTGTTTTAGCCCCTAGCCTATCCTCCCCATTTCCAGAAGACCCAAAATGTTCTGTTTTTACGTTTTAGCCCCTGTTCCCACTTCCGTTTATTCGCCGTTTTGCTCTGTTGCGCCTTCTGCCTCCATCTCCCCGCCGCTCCTCACGCCTTCTCGCCGCCGTTTGTCGCTCCCCACGCCGTCCCGCCGCCGCCTGTCCCTCCCCCGCCGTCCCGCCGCCGTCCGCCGCTCCACACGCCGTCCCGCCGCAGTCCGTTTTCCTTCCCCGACGCGTTATCCTTCCCCCTTCTCCTTCCCGGTCCTACCCTTGCTGCCACCACCGTCACGCCGTCCTCGCGCCGCCGTCACCACCCCTGCACGTCACCCAGCCGTCGTTCCCCAGCCCCAGCCACTTCCCCAGCTGTCGCCCGTCTCCCTCGCCCCTCGCGCCAACCTCTGTTTCCGTTTCGCCAGATTCAAAATTTTAATTTGTGGGTAAAACCCTGATCTCGTCCTCCATCTTTTCATATTTATTCCTTTTGGTCACTAACCTTTTTTTTAATCTGTGCAGAACTAACAATAATCTTTAATTATTTGTTTATTATTATTGTTATTAGTCACTAACCTTTTAATTTTTGCACAACTAACTTCACTAACTTTTATTATTGTTTTTTTTTTAACTAATCAGCAAAATTTATTGCTAAGAAAGCCTCAAGGAGGCTCAAAGTTTACATCCAACTCGTTTTGAAAGACATACACAGAGGGGGGACAGCAAGTCCAATTTTTCCACTTCTGTGCCTTTGCCCAATTAGCTATATGCTTAGCACACATATTAGCATTGTTTGATATCTGCCTAATAGTACAGGAAGTAAAAGCACTTTGTAAAGTTTTTACATCAGCAGCCATTGTACCCAGTCACCAATTTCCTTTGCCCTCTAGATATTCAGCTGTTTGCTTGTCTGCTATCTCAACCTCTATTTTAGTATGTCCCATTCTCAGCATCTCCCTCAGCCCTGTTCGCAGGGTTTCTGCTACTGCTGCTTCTTTACTAGTTCCAGTGATAGCCCTGGCTTGGCTTCGCACAAGACTCCCCTGCCAATCCCTGGCCGGATAAGCCATCCCGATTGTCTGTCCACTGCTCACTGCCACATTAACTTTTAACACTCCCCTTGCCGGCTTTCTCCACTGCTCAATGGTAGCTTGTCCTGACAGCAAGTTGCTTATACTTCTATTCTCCTGGTGAACCTGATAAAACTCAGTAACAGCAGCCTGTATCCTGCGAATTACACCTTCAGGCATAATGTTTTTCTTTTGAAAGACAGCTTCATTCCTTTCCAACCAGATAAACCAGCAGGTATAGGCTATAATGGAAGCAATGATTTCATTTTTATTCTGAGTAACCTTTAAGGATTGGCAAACCTTTATTAACCATTGATCAAAAGTTCGGATTTCAGCATTGAGAGGTTTATAATCCAAGCATACAAATCAGATAATATGAGTCCACTCGCATTGGAGAAGCATGTGCTCCACAGTTTCATTATGATCACAGAAAGGACAAGTTGGATTTATTCTGTTACCTTTTTTGGCTAAATTCTGACGAACAGCAATAGCATTATGGCAAGCTCTCCATATGAAATTTTGAATTTTGGGGGAGCATTTTAATTTCCAGATTAATTTCCAAATGTTATTATCTATCTGATGAGATGTTGAGGCTGAAGGTAACTTAAGAGTAATGGTCTTTTGAGTGGCATATGCAGATTTGACCCTTACCTCACCATTTTTTTCATATGGGCATATCCTTTTATCTTCTCCAGGGAAATAGCTTATAGGGATCTGAAGTATTGCATGTTTTTCCTTATCAGTAATGAAGTTTACTATCTTATCTAACTTCCATGTGTGAGTGCTCCCATCAATAAGACTAGCCACCTTCATATTTCTTAATTCTAAGGGAGGTTCATTAATTGGCTGAAGTTTAAAACCTCTAATATTCGGAATCCAAGCATCATTCCATACATTAATTGAACTACCATCCTGGACTTGCCAGCAAGCCTTCTGTTTTAAAAAATCCTTACCTTCTAAGATGCTAGTCCATCCCCAAGAAGGTTTAGAACCTTTTTTCGCATTCCACAAATTCCTTTCAGGAAAATAAAGACCCTCTAGAATCTGAGCTAAGAAAGATTTAGGATTTGATATGACCTTCCAGGCTAATTTCGCTAACAAACTAGTATTCATAGCCTCCAAATCTTTAAAGCCCATTCCCCCTTTTTTCTTTGGTAGTGTTAAGTGATCCCAACCTTTCCAATGGATTCCAGATTCAGTTTGTTGCCCTTTCCACCAGAAATTTGCCATTAGAGATTGTATACTATTACACCATTTCCTAGGGAACTTAAAGCAAGCCATAGCATATGAGGGAAGTGCAGCAAGAACAGATTTCAGGAGGATTTCCTTACCTGAGTATGAAAGCAATGTTTCCTTCCACCCTTGAATCCTCCTAATGATTTTATCCCTTATATAGGCCAGTGCTTCACTTTTTGATCTTCCCCATATAGTTGGCAGCCCTAGGTATTTCCCAGGAGTAACTTCTTTAGGAATTTTCAAAAACCTGCTAATCTTGTCCTGCAGGGCAACAGGGGTGTTAGGGCTGAAAAACATAGAAGATTTATCTAAATTTATCATCTGCCCTGTGGCCTGGCAGTATTGTGTAATAACCTGATGCAGATAATGCCCATTCTTGACACTTGCCTTCATAAAGAAGAGGGAGTCATCTGCAAATAATAAATGAGTCAAGTGTGGACTATGGTTGGTCATTTTTATACCTTCAATAATGTTTGTTTTAGCTGCATTGATCAGCATTTGTGATAATGCTTCAGTGATCATTATAAACAAATAAGGGGATAATGGATCACCTTGTCTTATGCCCCTTGTGAGCTTAAAAAACTTAGTCTCTTTACCATTAATCAAAAGAGAGTAAGATACAGAAGAAACTAATGTCATGATCCAATTAATCCACTTAGGAGGAAATCCCATTTTCCTCATCACACCTTCCAAAAAATCCCATTCTACCCGATCATACGCCTTTTGCATGTCAATTTTTATTGCCATATTCCAGTCAAGTCCTTTCTTTTTTGTTTTTAACCAGTGAAAAACCTTATGAGCTATTAAAATGTTATCCTGAATCTGTCTACTATTGACAAAGGCATTTTGAAAAAGCGATATAATACTATTCATGTATGGTCTTAGCCTATTCACAAGGACTCTAGATATTATTTTATAGCAATAGTTACATAAGCTAATGGGTCTAAACTGTGTAACATTTTCAGGATGTGGAACTTTTGGGATAAGAGCAATAGTTGTTCGATTTATGGAGGGATTAAAAGTACCTTGCTTAAAAAAACCTTGGACAGCATTGGTGACACTTTCCCCAACCTCTCCCCAGTATTTGTGGAAGAAAATTCCTGAATATCCATCCGGCCCAGGTGCCTTTAGTGGAGCCATCTGAAACGCAGCCTCCCTGATTTCTTTTGCTGTAACATCTCTTTGAAGCTCCTCCTTCATGTCTGCTTGAACTACTGTTTTTATGTGCCCAAGCACTTCACTCATACCAACCACCCCTTCTGATCTGAATAAGTCTATATAATTCTGCTTGAATATGTTACGAATTTCTCCCTCATTTTCTATCCAAGTCCCCTGATCATTCCTGATTCTGAGAATTTTATTTGAGGTTCTTCGCTGCAGAGTTACATTGTGGAAGAAGGCAGTGTTTCTGTCCCCCAATTTTAACCAATCAACTCTACTTCTTTGATGCCAGTACATTTCTTCTCTATTCCAATGCTCCTCTATTTGCTTTATGATTCGGTTTTCGTCACTCCTATCCTGGTTTTCATAGCTGTCCTGCAACTCAACAAGTTTTGCCGTTAGCTTCTCTATTTCCTTTTTGTTATTTGGGAAGTGTGCCTTTGACCAGTTCATCAATTCATTGCTGCATCTTCTCAAGCTGTCTTGAAGAGCATATGTGTCCTTTCCTGCCATCATATCCCAGGATTTTATAATAACATTTCTACAAGTCGGCTCCCTAGTCCACATGTGCTTAAATCTGAACTTTTTCTTGCTCTTTCTACCTTCATACTCAGTTGTGAGAATTATGGGGCAGTGGTCAGACCCTATTCTAGGGCTGTGATGCACCAGGGAGTTTGGATACATAACTCTCCAGGTGTGACTAATTAAAGCTCTGTCAAGTCTCTCTTGAACTATCCCTTCCTTCCTGCCATTTGACCAAGTGTACTTCTGTCCCTGAAAGCCAACATCCTGTAGTTGGGTTTTTAGCATCAAGTCCTGGAATTCCATGATCTGCTCCTGTGCTTTAAGCTTTCCTCCAATTTTTTCCTCTTGGGTTGCTATGTCATTCCAGTCCCTTATACACAGCCAAGGCAATTTATTTGTAGCAGCTATTCTTTTTAGATCATCCCAGTTTCTCTTCCTGTCAGAGAACTTTGGGTTTGCATACACCCAGGTAATGTGACTGGTATTACTCTTATTATCTGTTACTGTTGTTTGCATAAGGTTCCTCGTCATCTTCCCAATGTAAACATGCACACTGTCATTCCACCAAAGAGCTAGCCCTCCAGATTTGCCAATAGGATCGACATAGCAAGTATTTCTGAACTTGGTCTTCTTCCTTACCATTTCCAGTTTCTCCTTCTTATTTCTTATCTCCATTAGAAAACATATCTGAGGATTGTATTTCCTTAAGAGCCAATCCAGGTATTGAACTGTCAGGGTTGGCCCTATCCCCTGGCAGTTCCAGCTCATAACGATCATGGATCCCGTGTGGCTGAAGGGCAGCCACCAGACCCATATTCAGTAGTATTGTTCTCTCGAGTTTTCTTTTTTTCCAGTGCTTTCATCTACTACAGTTTCCATTTCAGATGTTTTCCTCTTAGGGGGCCTACCTCTTTTTCTACCCCCTATTTGTGACATTCCTTCAATGGATTCATCCTCCTGTGCGCCCATTGTATCAGATTCTCCTGTTGTATTAGGGGGTTGACATTGAAGATTTAGTTCACACCTTTTACTGGTTTACTCAGAATGCTGGCCTGGCACACTTCAGGCACACTTCCAATCAACTGTTGGGAATCCTGGTTACTTGGGGAATCAGCCGATAAGCCCTCATTGGCCATTATATGCATATTTGAACTTACTAAGGTTCCAGGCCTTAAGTGGTCCGGCCTTGGAGGGATAGTTCTGGCAAGATCCTCATTTCCTCTTGGCGTGGGAGCTCTTAACCAGGGCCCATACGTCTGCTGACCTGTGCTCATCTTAACTGGTTGAGAATCCACCCTAAAGCTGATGTCCGTGTGCCCCAGCCTACCACATGTATAGCAGAGGTCCCCCAGTCTTTCATAACGCGCAGCTATCCACTTTCTGCACCCTACAGCCTTCTTCTGCCAAAATCCCGCTTTAATAGGCTCCTTGATATTCAGCTTTATCCTAATCCTCAGATATCCTTTACAGTATTCCCCCATATTTCCTGGGTCCTCAACCATCATCACCTGTCCAAACTGTTTTCCAATTACCCACCCATTCGACTTAGTCATCAGATTAAGAGCCAATCCATGGATTTGGACCCAAAATGGCACTTCTGTGAAACACAAATCCTGCAGGGATTGTGTTGGCTGCCATTTCTGAAGAGACAAGATACACCCCATTATATTCCATGGCCCCTCTTCCATCACACTGTTAATCATCTCCCATTTCTTAAACACACAATGTACCATTTTTTCATCCAGAAAAGTAATCGCATGTATTCCATAGTTCTTCCAAATTTTCAACAATATATTCGTAATACCTCTCTGATTCAGTTTCTTCTCCGATATAATCTTCCCTACAAGAGATATAACCTGTTTCTCTGTTTCCAGTTCAGGTTGAAGATCCAAGACTATTTCCTCCAACTCCTCCGACTCTTGATTGGGGAAAGCATCACCTTCTGTTGTCGCTTCCATCTTGCCAATTAACTGCAATCAAACCACAAATCTGTTACACCACTAAAGCAATACTACAAATCGCTTCAGTTGTCTGCCCTAGCCACTAGCAAGAAACACGAGAATGATGCAAGAATTGATACAAGATTAAAGCAAGAATCGAGTTTAAGGCAATCAATCGGACGATAGTCCCTATCTACAGTCCCTATTTCATCCACCAAGATCAACCTGTTTCGCTCCAAGATCCTCCAATCCTTCTCTGTTTGGTCAACCAATCTCCTATCCAATCAATGCAGCTGGTCAGAGGACGATTGCGGCCACCCGCTTAAAGCAGATCTGCTGATAAACCGAAGATTTAAGCTGTTGAACGCGAATCGTGTTCCCCCAAAATAACAGCCCGAGCGCAACCAACAGAGAGCAATCAGATTATATGACTTAATGATCCAAGACTAGCCTGGCCGAACTCTCATTTAGAGAGGGAAGCTCTCATTTAGAGAGAGAGAGAGAGGAAAAATGTCTCATTAAAAAAGGCAGAAGTTCTCAATTAAAAAGGTTAAAAATTAGATATTAAGATAATAAGTCACTTGGATAGCTTATGCAAGAGCAGTAAATTCAACTTGTAAGGAGGAGGAACAACAAGAAATTACATTTTCGTCATTTAACTGCAGTCGATCATTAATGTTCATCCAAATCTAGACGGCTGCTTCCCATCTTGAAGACATACGCCATGCTCCACCAACAAAAAAAATATTTGAAATTTGAGAAATTTTTTTAACTTTTATTATTGTTATTAACAACTAATCCAACTAACTTTACTAACTTTTATTATTGTTATTATTAATTCTAACAACTAACTTTTACTATCTTTGTTATTATTATGGAAGGTTATACCTCCTAATTTTTTTTTAGTGGATGGTCAAAAGCCCCACTTTATTATTATTAATTGTCTTTTTTTGTGATTAAATTTATTTCACTTTTAATTTTTATAAAAAAAATAACAAATTATTATCAAAAAAAGAATTTTATGTGAATAATTATTAAGGCTAATAAAAATCATTTTTTAAAAGCCAATTATCTTTTGTTATTTTGGAATACATGTTTTTATTATTTCTTTAAAGATAACAAAAAGTTAACTTTTTATTCCTTTTGTTAAAAATTAATAAATAAACATAATTAAATAATTCTAAAAATATACAAATCAATTCTTTTTTTAAACATATCTTTAAAGTAATGATATTAAAAATTAAAAAAAATTCAAGAAAAATAATAATAAAAAATTATGATTAAAAATTAATAATTAATTAAATAATTAAAAAAAAAAAAAAATTAATAAAAATTAAAATCCATGTCCAAATGATCCGCCAGGATCCATGGCTTGGAAAATATTTTAAATAGAAGTATATAAAATATTTTTTAAATAAAGTATATAAATAAATTTTCCTTTATTAAAAATAAAAACTTTGGACTAATATTTTTACTTATCTCTTTATCCAGCAATATATCAATTATTTATTAAAATAATAAAAATATAAATTTTTAGTTTCTTTATTAATAAAAAGAATAAAAGAGTAAAAAATTTTTTGGGTTAATATTTTATTTTTCTTTATCCAGTAATATTTTACTTATTTCTTTTAAAATAATAAAAAGATATAACTTTTTGTTTCCTTTATTAAACAAAAATAAAAAAAATCTTAGTCAAATGATTTCAAAAAAAATAAATAAATAAATAAAAAGAATTGAATTTCTCTTAAATATTTTAGACTTATTAATTAGATGTATTTTTAGACTTATAAATTAGAAAATTATTTAAAAAAAATCTTTTATCAAACAAAAAGAACATAAAAAAAAAAATCATATAAATATCAAAACTTTTTCTTTATTTTTAAAACATACATATAAAATCTTTGATTTCTTTATTAAATAATCACTTTTTTGGTTAATCTTTTATAAAAAAAAATATATATATATAATATATAAATATCAAAAATTTTTCTTTATTTTTAAAATATACATATAAATCTTTGATTTTTTTATTATTAAATAATCACTTTTTGGTTAATCTTTTATCAAAATAAATTATATAAATATCAAAACTTTACTTTTATTTTTAAAATATACATATAAATTTTTAGTTTCCTTATTAAATAATCATTTTTTGCTTAATTTTTTTTATCAAAAAATAAAACAAATAAATATTAAGACTTTTATTTTATTTTTGAAATATACATATAAATTTTTTGGTTTTCTTAATTAAATAAATAAAGTTTGATTAAATAATTTTTTGATTCACCTTTTAACAAATAAATATTAAGACTTTTTCTTTTATTTTTAAATATACATATAAATCCTTAGTTTTCTTGATTAATTTCTTTTGTTATTCTTTTTATCAAATAAATAGAATAAACATAAAATAAATGTTAATTTTTTTAAACTCTTTAATTTCTTTATCAAATAAAGAATCTTAATATTAGATAAATAAATTTATTTATTTTATAAATCAAGTAATTATAGATAATCAAAATTTTCATTAAACAAGAAAATAAAAAGAAAAATAAAAGAAAAAAAATAAAGAAAAGAAAGAAAAGAAAGTAAAAGAAAAGTAAAAACAAGAAAATAAAAATAAAAATAAAAGAAAGAATAAAGAAAATAAAGAAAGAAAGAAAAGAAGTAAAAATATAAAAAAATATAAAATATTATTTAGTTAATATTAAAGATCATTAACAAATCTAAAAATTTCATAAACAAAAAGACTTACAAATTAGTAATTGAACTAGTAATTAATTCCATAAAAAAATAATAATTAAATAATTAACGATAAATTGAAATAATTTCCATATCCTGATGATTCGGCAGGATCTACGGTTTGGAAAATATCAACCTTTTTAATTAAATAAAAATTAAATAAAAAAGATAAAAATCCATATTTACGATATGGATTAAAATTTCATCAAATTCCGTGTCCGGGTGACTCGGCAGAGTCCATAGTTCGGAATTAAAACTTCCCATGTCCAGGTGACTCGGCAGAGTCCATGGTTCGGAAATATCAAATTTCATACAAATTAATTACCAAAAATCCACATCTGACTAATTCAGTTAAAATTTCTAATTTTGAAAATTAACTGAAGTTGTTAAAAAGCAAAGTAAAACAAAAATTAAAATCAACTAAGGTGCCAATTTTGGGCGCTATAACAAAGTTGTTTTAGCGTAACCGTACTCCCGAACCCCCGAACTCTCGCAGACCAATTTTAAGGTATCCAATCGATCTAGGTAAACCGATTGGCGGTGACTCCTGAAAACCCGACGTTGCCACAGTTCCATTGCACATCATTTCCACCATTTGTCTTTCCCTAGGTGTCAAACCTTCATAAAAATGTGAGACTAATCTGCAAGTTTCAAAACCATGGTGTGGGCATGTGTTAAGTAAATCCTTGAATCTATCCCAACATTTGTAAAAATTTTCTCCTGGTTTTTCTGTGAAAGTGGTGATTTGTCTTTTGAAAGAATTTATTCTATGGGCAGAAATTTTTTTTTCAAAAATTATTGTTGCAGTTCATCCCATGAATTAACGGAGCCTAACCTAAGATACTGTAACCAAGTTTTAGCTTTATCTTTAAAAAAAAAAAAGCTTAAGCCTGATGGTGTTCATGCTACAGTTTAGGTTGTTATATGTATGACAGACTTCTTCAAATTCTCTCAAATGCAAATAAGGATTTTTAGAATTAAAGCCATGAAAAGTTGATAAAAGTTTAATAATATCTGGCTTAAAGTTGAAGTTACATGCATCAACAGGAAAAATTAAACATGATGGTATACTATTTCTTATGTGGTTCAAGTGTCCTAGGCTGATCTTGGTCATTATGTAGAGAATGATTATCTTCTTGTTTATTAATGTGTTATATTTGAAGAAAATGAGAATTCTTTTATCAGTCTACCACTTGATGTACGTGACCAAGCTTTCATGCATTAATAAAATAACGACAAGAAAAAGCAAATATCAATAACAAGTTAGGTAAGAGACACAGCCTTCCATATAATAATAATAAGAAAAATAAATAAAAAGGAAGTAATATGAGCAAAAAATAAAAGGTAGGAGGCTCAACCTTCCATATAAAGAACAAAAAAAAAAAATTAACCTGTACTCTAATTTTACTTTCCCGGCAACGGCGCCAAAAACTTACTGCACTTTAGTAGTTGTAACCCAAGTGTAGGTTGTCGCAAGTAATAAAATCTCGGAAGTCCGAGTATTGAACCACAAGGAAGTGATTTAAAAAATACAAGTTGAAGTTTTAATAAAGAAAGTTTTGGTGCAGGGTGTGAACAAGTTTGAATTAAAATTGAAATTCAAATAAAATAGCTAATGTTATGGAATCCACTTTTAGTATATCGATTATAATTAATTTTAACCTATCTTACTACTCAATTGAGATTCACACATAAAGGAGGTCCCAATCGGAGAATTTAGTTAGTATTAACATTCATTTATCTTAAAACACCAACACTTGCTAATGGATTCAAGTATCCATCATACTAACCTTTGTCGACAATAACTCAAGGTTCCAATATAGCCGGCAGAGCCATGTTCTACAAAGGGAATCAAGCAGCTTTTGTACTAAATGATTTGACTATGATAAATAAAAACTCCAACTTAAAAAGGAAGGAAGTTAAATAGATTAAGAAAGAAAATACCGTTAACATTGTAATCTATTTAAATCAATCATAACCTCTATACCCTTTCACCTTAGCAAAAAAAAGATTAGTTAGACATAATAAAAGCAAACAACATGTAGAAAGATGAAATAAACATAGATTAAAAGATCAAGAACAAAGAAGAAGAAGAACGAAAAAACGCTTGGACAGAGCTTCGGTATTGAAAACAAGAACAAGAACAAAGGAGAAAATCTAAAAATGATACAAAAACATAGAAATGGCCTAAGAAAAATGGCATCCTTCACCCTCCCCTCAAAGTGCCTATTTATAGAGTTTTGGGATAGGTGAAATGGTAAAAATAAAATAGTAAAATGTAGGTAAATACAAATCAACAATGGTAGGCCGCAACTTCTTTTAATTTTTCGGCCATCGTAGACATCAGATCAGCTATTTCTCAAAGCACGGAAGTTGTAGATCTCCTCTTTAGCTTCGAATCGATAGCTTGCTCATTCAAATATGACATTTGTAGCTCAAGTTATGATTTTTCTACTGAAACTGCTCTTCAGCACACAAAATAACGAAGGGTTTTATCTATAATCAGATTTCTGCAATGAAAACGATCAAACTAGCTTACGAAATGAAGCAAAGTTGAAGATCTATGTGTTGGCTTTCAGATGAATTTGAAATCACTTAGTTCCGATGCCTACAGCTCCATATATGATTTTTTCTCGTGAAGGGCCACCAAGTGATGATTTTTACCAACATAAAAAATAATTATTTAATATATATATTTTAATATTAATGAACAGTAAACCGCGTATGTACAGTGAATTCGCGTATGAACGGTAACTCAGTGATAGTAACTATGAATAGTTAAAATGCGTGTGAATAGTAAAAATGTGTAAATAGTAACCCGGTAGAACAATGCTCAGAATATAGAAATTAATTATACTCAAAGTATATAATGATGATTAAAACCCTTAATAACAATACACTTACGAGTATTCATCAGGCATCCAACCACAACATATGGCTTCGGAACTTTTCATGAGGCATTTAACCACGACATATGGCTTCGAAACTTTATCACTGGGCTATGAATTATGGACAACATTGAAAGACCATTTAAGTTATTCTACGACAATAAGTCGGTTGTTCTATATATGCCAATAACAACTCAAGTTCAGTGAAGTCAAAACATATTAACATTAAGTTTAAGTTGTTAAATAAAGGATTCAGAATGGTCAATAACTACATGATTATTCATCCGCTCATTAAAGGATTACCACCTAAGGTCTTTCATGAGCATGTTGCTCATATGAGTGTTATATCTCTTCAAGATATACAGAGTTAGTAGGAGTTTGTACTGCTAGATGCTCAAAAGTTTGGATACTTTACAGTTATTTATGGATTATTTATGGTTATTTCTATAGAAATAAAGTTTACAACTTATATTCACTCTAAATTTGATAAGATTGTTCTCACTACAGTTGGATTAGTTGAAAATAAACATGCTAATATCACATTGCATGTAATTTCCATGCTATACTCCACACTTGATTCATGTCATTCAGTTATGTCAATACACATGACCATTGATGGGTTTAGTTACACTACAAATAGTGAAAACCACTTTAATCCTGTGTTGAAATAGTTGATGAACAAAATTGGCTAAGATGTTTTTTGTGATAATAGCTTCTTTTAAAGTACTCATAAGGTTATAATGCACTATTATAAGTTACACATATATCCCAAGTGGGAGATTGTTGGATTTTTTATTTTTTTTTGCTAATATGTGAATAAATTATACATTATATATGCTATCAAAATGTTTTGCCTAATTGAAAGCAATTTAACAGGGTTTAGGTTTGAGCTTTAAACATCTTGTAAAGTGTAGACAATTTTAATGTGTAGAAGCCAAAGTATAACTTTCTTTTATATGATGGGCTGAAATAAAAGATACACAAAACTGACATTGTCAGTCTATATAAGAAGGCTATGGTTCCTAAATCATACATACTAAGGTTTTTTCTCTTCAGTTTTCTGCCTTCTCTGAGTCCCAATCATTATAGAGAGCAAAGAGCAACTCTTTCTGATTTGGAAGACAACAAGCTGTAAGATCTTTATTTAAGAATTCTACAATGGATATTGGTACGCTTCTAGTTTTATTTTGGGTTTGATCTTGATAATTCAACATAAATGATATTGGATTTTATGGTTGATTTGTTTGATTCAAGGAATCAAATTTTCTAACATGTACTTCCCAATCAGATATGACCAAATACTACCTTTTGTCTTGCCAAATAAGCTTTTTATAAGGTTCTAGAATCCATGTCACATATCTGCTATTCAAGAATGAGATTCACTTCAGTTGAACTAATTTGATGTTTGAAATAAATTAGTCAACTAAAGTAACTAAACTTTATCTTTGAAAAATACAAACTATACCTAAACTTGTAACAGTTAAAAGATCACCTTCTCTAAAATACTATATAACTTCAAATGCGTCAAATTTTGTCACTTCGGTTAAATATTTGACCTCTAAGATTCAACTGCATAACTAGCAGACTAAATGGAAATCTTGTGCATTATGTCTTTCTTTGAAGGTGTTTGAATTTATAAAGCTTAGAATCCCACATATACATCCAATAACAAATTTAGAAGATTAAGCCAAAGAAATTTACTAGCTTTATAATTCTCACAAGAAAAGGAACAAATTTTTGTTATCCATTCATCGATAATTATTCAGAACAACTCTCTACATATTTTCTTCTCCTTCACCAATCATAAACCTTTTCTTTGCACATTTTGACTATATTTAAGTTCCTAATTGTTGTTCTGCACAATTTCAATACTTTCTACTCTCTTAATCATTATTTCTTCTTCAATCTACTATACATTATTTCTCTATTTTTTTCTACCACTTTCAATTACTTTTCTTATTTTCCTCTTGGATTTTACTAAAATTTTACAACTTTATTTTAATTTATAACTCTTTTTTTCTGCTACCTACTAAACATTAAATTTTAAATTTTTCATTTTTTTAGCTGTCCTTGTTTGTCTTCTTTAATTTCATTTTGGACTATATTTTTATTATTTATAAAATACCCACACATGTCAAAAACATAACTACCACCATTACCAAATGTTATAAATGTAAAGAATTAGCACTGCTATGTGTATTCTCAATTAAGTGAAAGCTGACATCATGGAGTTAATGTGTCATTTTAAACTTCACTCACTCTATCCCAGTAATGATGCTCTATTTGGTTTGATGAGAAGTGAAAAAGCTTGTGTGTTATCTTCACTTTTACTTGAACTTTTTGCATGCAATTCAAAAAAATTGAAAAAATTAAAAATTAAAATAACAGTTTGAAGGGATAATTATAATTTGTCTCTTGAGACTTAAGTAAAATTATACTTTGCCCTCTCTTGTTTCAGAAATATAACTTTTTCCCCTGCTTTTTAATACAGTCCGACAGTAACAGTAACTTCTAAAATCTTAAATTAGACATTACAGTAATCTTCCAATAATTTCAATCTATATGATTTTTTTTTTACAATTAATAGACATTTTAAATTATCAGTTTTTTTGTATTCCTTTTAATTTTTTAAGCAATACTTTTAAATGTCAATTAAATGTTAAAAAAAATACTAAACAGATTGAAATTAATTGAAGATAACAATTATGCCGTCTAAATTAAGATTTCAGAAGTTATTGTTTGACTATATTAAAAAGGTAGGGGGTGAAGTATATGTGTTTTAAAAAATAAAGGGCAAAGTGTAATTTCACCTGAACCACAAATGGAAAATTGTAATTAACCCTATTTTGAAAGGCGGTATGGTAAAATAATGGGCGGATTACAATTACTCCCTAACGTATGGTTGATACTACACTTTGCCCTTACCTATTTGTTTATTCTACACTTTGCCCCCCCATTCTTGGATGCCGTCTAGTTTGCCATCCAACTGATGGACCTCACGTGAGAAAGGTCTATCTTGGCCCTCATTAGAAAAGTGCACGTTTCCCTCCTAAACAATAACACAGTGCTTCTAAACAGACAAGGGTTTCAAAAAGATTAGCAGATAAAGAGACGAGCTCACACCTGTATTCGAAATTGTGGACACTATTAAAAAAACCTACTTTTCCAACTGCTAATTTACCAACGGCGTAGCCGTTGGTATTTACCAACGCGTAGAACCGTTGGTAAATATTTTCCAACGTGCACGCGTTGGTAAGTGCTTTAAAAATAAATTTACATTTGTTTTTTTCCAACGTGCAAACCGTTGGTAATTACCAACGGCTTTAGCCGTTGGTAAAATTCCAACTTCCCAGCAGTTGGTAAAACTTTTTTTTTTTCAAAGGGTGATTTACCAACGTGCGCGTGTTGGTAAGTGGAAAAAAAAAATTTTTTTTTTTCCAACGTGTAAACCGTTGGTAATATTCCAACTTCCAGCAGATGGTGATATTTTTTTTTTTTTTTTTAGTGAAACGGTGCGTTTTGAAAAAAAATTTTTAAAACCCCCCCCACCCAGCGTCGCGGCTCGTCCCTGTTCTTTCTTCTTCCTCCTGCGCGCATTTCTCTCTCTCTCTCTACTGTATCTCTCTCGCGCGTCCGCACCAATCCAACCTCACACATCACACACATTCACTTGTTTGCGTCGATTGGGACCGGAAACTTCTTCTTTGAGGTCGGAGATTCGTCGATCTACTGTCGTTTTTTTAGATCCGAAGGTTAAACATTTTTTCCACCGAATTTTGAATTCGTTTTTTTGATGTATTTCTCCCTATTTAAGCTTCTTGGTTGATAATGGGTTGAAGATGTTGGTTTTTATTGCAGGATTGAAGCGATTTGGAGGTGTTTGAAGGAAGTTGGAATATTTTTTTTTGCGGTAACCGCGTTTATTTCCGTTTTTTTTTTCTTAATAATTACGTATTTTCGGATTGAATTGTGTTAATTTGGTTTGAAATATGTGCAATATTTGTTATTTTGTGTTGCATTTGGTTGGAGATTTAGTTTTTAGGTTACCCATTCTAATTGTTTTTTTATGTGCATTTTTTTACAATTTTTTTTTTATTTTCGGGATTAATTAGAATTTATGGAAAAATTAGATTTAAGTGATTTGTTTAGGTAGTATATTTACATTTTCCAATGACAACATATTGTAGAATTTATATATTTTTTTCATATGGTGAAAAATAATTTTGAAAATAAAAATTAGATTTGCTAATTTCTTTATAAAAAAAAATGATACTTCTATTTTTGAAGTAATTGAAAAATGAATAAAATGTTAAACAAGTTAATATTAATATTCCTACAAGCATTATGTATTGGTTTATAAAAATTAAAATCCATTATAGATATAGAAATTATTAGCAAATTGAGAAAGATATCAATTATTTAAAAAAAAAATTTCTCAATTTAAAACGGGTATACATAAGTTAAAATACATGATGCGTTAAGAGAGAAAAGATAATGACATGACGGTTATACATAACTATAATGAAACAAATAATAATCTCCGTACCGTATTTTGTTTAAATTGATCGTGTACATTAATGATACTTAGTTTCATTTGAAGAAATTTCTTATATTACCAGTATATTAAGTTATTTCCCCCCCCTTTTTTCAGTTCCTCCCTGCATCTGTCTAGCCTGAAGAAGTACCCATTCTTTCTCCTGTCGTTCGAGGTTAGTTTAAAATTCTTTTCGTGTATATGCGGAACGGGATGATTTTAAGGGAAATTGTTTTAATTACTAATATTGGTAATAAAACGGAAATACTTCTCACTATGGTTTGAACACTGTGGCTTTAGATTTGAATATGAAATTTATGTTAATTATTTGTTATCTATGCATATTTTTTCTTCTGTATTATAGTCAATATGTAATTACTTTGTGCGTTGTGTATATTATTTTATGGCATGATTATTTAAATAAGTTCATGGTAATAGGTGTAGTTATGGTTTAGTTGGACTGCTTTAGTGGAAATGGTTATATTATGTCATAAGATAGTATTGATAATAAAACTTTATTCCTTATAATAAAACCATGTGGATAGTTAGCTGACAATAATAATGCAGAAAAAATACAACCTCTCAAAAGAAATTTGGATACCAATAGAGAAAAAATTAAAACAAATACTTAATTAGGACCACTGAAGAGGAGTTATCACTGTCATTCGAAAAAATCCAGGTATCCTGATTGTACCAAACATGACTTTAACGCAAACTTCTTCCTAACCCTAACCCTAACCTTAACCTTATATCATACCTCTACACTTAAACCCAACACAATATACCTAAACTTGTAAACCCTAAATACGACAAAATCTAACCTAAACTATAAGTCTATAATCGTAGCAGTATGAACCCTATACCTAAGTTTAAACTCTAATAGACATAAACTTAGACCCTAATCTTAACACTAATTTGTACTTTACCATAAACGCTATACAATAAATCTGAACCGAAATAATCCCCATCTTGTCAAAACTCTAGACTTAACCTGTACCTTAATTATAAGCTCATAATTCAAATCATAAACCCTCAAACTGTAACCTTAAAAGTCTCAACGAGTAAGGGAATAATCAGGACAGTTACCATCCCTTAAGGTAAACATTAACTTTCTTTATTAATTACCTTTTGTAGTTAGTAAATCCTATATGTAATAAAATATCCTTTAAAAATTATGAATTTAAGTACTAAGAACAATGACAGTAATGACTACAATAACGAACAATAATGATGACCGTAGGGAAATCATAACAACAACTAGATTGAAATTAAACTTTGGCTATCTAAAAATACTGTAAACTTGAGTACGTAAACATTGAAGCATACTTCTGTTATTTTTACACATACGTGAAACCATAAACTTGAGTACGTATATCATTTAATAGATTGAGGTGTTTATGATTACGAACAGATTCTGTGTGTAATGGAATCCGCCCGTAGTTGGATGTACAGTAACCGTTTCTTGCCTCGCCAATCTGGTTACACACAACAGTGGGAGACTGGGGTGGAAGAATTTATATCATTTGCTGTATCCCACCCTGAAACTATGAGCGGGTCATGCATTCGCTGTCCTTATCGGAAGTGTAAGAATTTGCGGTTTAATCAGGCTGATGAGGTCAGAGTTCATCTGTACAAATGGGGGTTTGTACCTTTTTACTTGAATTGGACCGCTCATGGTGAGCCATTTAATGAAGCATCAGATACGGCTCCAGCTGTGGGTGGGTTTAGGGAGTTTGAGCCGGGGTGTTCGACGAATCCATATGAAAGGATGGTATTAGATGCCGTTGGCCCTAGTTACAATCAATTTCCGGAAGACAATGTTGTGGAGCCAAATGAAAGTGCTCAAAATTTTTTTAATCTTTTGAATTCAGCATCAACTCCTTTATGGGATGGGTGCGAAAGTCATTCTGAGTTATCGGCTGCTGTCCGCCTTCTCAACCTTAAGTCTGAGTATCACATGTCACGAGGATGCTTTAATGGCATTGCCCAACTAATGAAGGAGACCCAACCAACAGATAGTAAGATGCCATCAAATTGGTATGAAACTAAGAAATTAGTTTCCCAGTTGGGTCTGTCTCACGAGAAGATTGACGTCTGTGTGAATGATTGTATGTTGTTCTGGAAAGATGACAGTACCAATCGTATTTGTAAGTACTGTGGGTCTGAGACATATAAGCCAAAAAAGGGAGGTCGTGGTAAAGATCGACCGAGGAAAACCATGCATTATTTACCACTAAGCCCTCGTCTGCAACGCTTATTTGCGTCATTGGCAACAGCTGAGCAGATGAGGTGGCATAAGGAGCAAACACAGGTCCCAGGTGTGTGTAAAACATCCATCAGATGGTGAAGCTTGGAAACATTTTGATCAGACCTACCCATGGTTTGCTTCGGAACCACGAAATGTCAGATTGGGGTTGTGTGCCGATGGATTTACACCTTTTGGACCATCTGGGAAACAATACTCTTGTTGGCCTGTGATCGTTACTCCGTATAATTTGCCCCCTTGGATGTGCATGAAAAAACCCTATATGTTCCTTTCGTTGCTGATTCCAGGTCCACGTAGCCCAAATCATAAGATTGATGTTTATCTACAACCTCTAATAGACGAGCTACGGCATCTGTGGTTTGATGGCGTTGAAACATGGGATGTGTCATTGAAACAAAATTTTATTCTGCGAGCAGCATTAATGTGGACCATAAATGACTTTCCGGCTTATGGCATGCTATCAGGGTGGATGACACATGGGCGATTGTCTTGCCCTATTTGTATGGGTGAAAGTAAGGCATTCCAACTTAAGTATGGCGGGAAAATTTCTTTTTTCGACTGTCATCGGCAATTCCTCCCCCGGAACCACCCATATAGAAAGAATTGTACTTGCTTTAAGAAAGGGAAATCAGAAAAGTCATTGCCTCCTCCACGCTTATCAGGTGAAGATATATTTGAAAGAATCTCATGGATACCATCAGTTGGTAACGATGGTCCACAAAATCGACCGTGTGATTATGGGAAATCACATAATTGGACGAAGCGAAGCATTTTCTGGGAGTTACCGTATTAGGCCACGAACTTAATACGACATAATCTTGATGTTATGCATATTGAGAAGAACGTGTTTGAGAATATATGGAATACTGTGATGGATGTTAAGAACAAAACGAAAGATAATGTGAAAGCACGGAAGGACCTGGAAATTTATTGTAATCGGCCGGAGTTAAACATGGTTCCACTTGATGATGGTCGTTCGTTCAAACCAAAGGCGAGGTTCACATTGGATGTTAACCAAAGGCAAGATGTGATCACCTGAGTAAAATCATTACGACTCCCTGATGGATATGCCTCAAATCTTGGGAGATGTGTTGATACAGTTGGTTGCAATATGTATGGTATGAAGAGTCATGATTGCCACGTTATGATGCAAAGGCTTCTCCCCATTGCCCTCGAAGCGCTACCCGACAATATTTGGAAGCCATTAACGGAGTTAAGCCTATTCTTTAGAGACTTGTGCTCTCCAGAGTTGCATGAAAATCACTTGTTTGCGTTGGAGGAAAATATTCCAATTATAATTTGTAAGCTTGAGAGAATTTTCCCTCCAGGGTTTTTTGATGTCATGGAGCATCTCCCAGTTCACTTGCCCTTTGAAGCAAGGGTTGGAGGACCTGTTCAGTACCGATGGATGTATAAATTTGAGCGGTGCATGCATGACCTAAAAATGAAGGTTTCTAATACTGCTCATGTTGAGGGATCGATATGTGAAGCATACCTTATAGAGGAGACTTCCATCTTTTGCTCTCATTACTTTGAGTCCCATGTTCCCTCAATGATGAACCGTGTACCAAGAAATGACGATGGTGGTCCTGTCTAATGTAATGGTGACTTGTGGTCCACATTCACTTTTCAAGGACGACCATATGGTGCATGCCGATATAGATTCCTCACGGACAATGAACTCAGACTTGCAATCACATACGTTCTTCTAAACTGTCCTCAGATCAGGCCATACCTAAAGTAAGTCATTTGATTCCTCACGGACGATGAACTCAGACTTGCAACCACATACGTTCTTCTAAACTGTGCTCAGATCAGGCCATACCTAAAGTAAGTTGTCATTCATGTGAAGCCATTCCAACTGTGATTATGTTGAAATTCAGTACTACTCATCAAACAAAACTAACAAATTTTTATTGTTTCTGTTATTGGCGACAGTATGTTTGTGGACATGGTCAGGGAAACTGCACCCGAGATAACAATGTCCGAGATGGACATACACATTGAAAACAATTTCTCAGCCTGCTCCGACAATATGTACGTGTGCTTTTAGGACAGAATGTATTGTAATATGTTAAGTTATAAAAGTCTCCATATATATTGTCCTAAATTGAAATATGTTTTACATAGGTTGATGACCCAGGTAACAATATTGTCGATAACATCTTGTGGGATGTTGCATGTGGGCCCTCGCGGAGAGTTCAGACATGGCCGGTGTATTTCACAAATGGGTACAAGTTTCACATAAGTGAATGGGGGAAGGACAAATCAACATTTAATAGTGGAGTCTGCATACGCAGCACGGGTGCAAGTGAAGTTGAATGTGATTTTTATGGTATATTAGAAGAAGTCATTCAACTCGAATATCCCGGCTTTCCGCATAAGAATGTTGTCTTGTTTAGGTGCAACTGGTTTGACCCAACACCTGAACGTGGAACTCGAATGCATAAACAGTTTGGGTTAGTTGAGATCCGGAATAGCCGCAGATATCAGAAGTTTGATCCTTTCATTCTAGCATCACAGGCTGACCAAGTTTACTACACACAATATCCGAGTAAGTCACGTGAAAGAAACGGGTGGTCAGCTGTTATGAAGATAAAACCTCGATGGATAATACAGGCTGCAGTTCTGGACACGGATGACGTGTATCAAGACAGTGGATCCGTTAATTGTCAAAGAATTGAAGATGACCCAATTGAGGAGTTAGCTGACCCGGGTGTCGGTGATGATATTGAAGAAGATGTACTTGAGGAGGGGGGATCTAATGGCGAGACAGAGGATGATGAGGAGTTTATATCCGATGACAGTGACTCTGAAGAGTCCGAGGAGTTTGAGTCGAATGACAGCAGTGGGTCGAATGAATGATTAGATAACATGTACTAGGAATAATGATAACCTGTAATTTCTAATTAATGTGTAGAAAATATTTGAGTACATTTATGTACCCCTAATACTGCACAATATATGTCAGTAAATATATGTTATGTTTAATTTACCAACTTACCTAAAAATAAATGCAGATGCCTCGTAAAGGGGATAACACCTATAAACGCCGACCTGGGAAAGGACCATTTGCGCAGTTTAAGGAGGTAATGGAGCCAATACTTAATGAACGACATAGGATGGGTTCTTCATCCTGGGCACAGGAGGATGTCGGTGTAGAGACGCAGGGAACAACAGTGCCACCCACGCAGGTCCCCTCACATGAGCACCGATCTGACGGCGGTGGAGGCACGCCATCTGGACATGGATCTGGTGCGCGCCACCTGAGGCACCCCATAGTGACGACTCATCCCTCAGATGATGATATACATATTGATAACATCCCATCATCGATGTCACAGACAGCAGGCCGACCGCGGATGAGGATATCCCCACATGGTAACACGTAAGTGATAAATACCAGACACACGTATTAATATTAGTAAGAGTAAATACTTTACATGGAATCATTCTTTGAAACTTAAGTCATAAATTTTAATGTCACAGATTCATTCCAGCTGCGGCGACACTGCTAATGACACCATGTTTCACCACACATTTCAAACCATATTCTGATTGGTCCTCTGTCTCTCCATCAGACCTGCAGCAATGGTGGCGTGTTTTTGAGGTATGACAATAATATTACTATGTTAATGATGTAATAATGTTATAAGATATACAATTGTATTTTCCCATGCTAATAGTTTAAACATATTAACTTGTACAGAGGAGCTGTGAGTGGGATCCCATTCACCATAATGAGGTGTATCGGGTGTGGAATATATTGGGAGCACAGCATTACAGAAGCATGATGTTAGAAATTCGGCGTGTGAAAGATTCGGTTAAACGTCGAGCGAAGGCAAACTTTATGTCAGATGCTGCATATGCGGAAATGGAGGCATATTGGGCGACTCCGGAGTTCATTCAGAAGTCCGCTAAGTTTAAGGCAATGCGAGCAACAATGACTGACGAGGATTCACAGTCTGGCTCTTGCAGCGCGACATACGCTGGGGGATCTATCTCGATGTCTGCACATTGAGAGCAAATGGTATGTATCTCGCTAATGTTTTTTATCACAACAGTTCAGATACTAATGAAATTAAATTACATATTAATGTTACGTTTCATTCAATTAGAGAGAAAAAGATCTTGAGAAGAAGGACCCTGGCTTGTTTAAAGTCCTTCAGGCGACACATAAAATGAAGAATGGGAAATATGTTAGTAAGCGCTGTGAAGAAGTTGCTGTAAGTAGTAAAACTGTCTGGTCGCAGAATATTCTTAAGTTAATTACTATGTTTTACAAATTATGACATGACTAAATGTATTTTTTTATGTTTCTGTAGACTCGTATCAGTGCAGAGATTGAGGAGCAAACACAGCAAGAGGATGGAATAGAGGCCATTGATGAACTAGCAATCATTAGTACTGCATCTGGCGGTAGAAGGAGAGGCCGTGTATTTGGATTAGGATCTGAGCAGTGTGTTATACCGGGACGCCGACAGCCAGGTCCCATCCCGCCTATCGACATCACACAGACACCGCAATTCAACGAGCAAGTACAGAAGATGATGGCGGAGGAGAATGCGCGAAGGGATGCGGAGTACGAGAGGAAGCTCGAGAGAATTAAGAGGAGACAGAGAGCAGAGATGGAGGCTCAGAGAGCCGCATTGGAGGCAAACCGGGCTCAGTTGGAGATTATTTGTCGTTCGCTAAACCTTCCGTGCCCGCCGGCACAACCAGTTCCACATTATCCTGATGACTCGGACTCAGAGGATGAGGAGATAGTCGGGACTCCGTGATGGGCGTCATCAACAGGTTAGCGCATTTCCAAAGTTCTTGTGTCAGAGCCCTAGACATAATAATTTTTAGACCTAAATCAGACTGACTTGATATTTCTGAAATGTGTAAGGCGTTGAATGTTGAATGCTTTCTTTCAGACATATCTGTTATTGTTTTAATTATGCTGTATTTGAGAATATTTTATTTTAATAACGTTGGCATAGCTGTGTAATGTTTATTGCTGAGTAAAGCCGGGCATACTTTTGAATTGGTATTTTAATTTTGAATGTGGATTGAAACGGGGAAAAATACGAAACAACCGAGCCATGGAACGTTTAATATACATTACCAACGCGCAAATGGGGAACTTACCAACTTGCGCCAACGCGTTGTTGGTAATTACCAACGGCTTCATAACAACTTTACCAACTTCCGGCAGTTGGTAATTACCAACTGCGTTACCAACTGGCAAGTTGGTAATTACCAACGGCTTCATAACAACTTGGTAACTACCAACTGATGTAAGTTGGTAACTACCAACGCGGGTTCACCAACTGTCAGCAGTTGGTAAGTTACCAACGGCCCAGCAGTTGGTAAGTTACCAACTGGCTAGCAGTTGGTAACTACAACTACGCGATGGAAACCAAGTGCCTTTTCATGACCGTTGGTAACTACAACTACCAAAACCAAGTCCTTTTCCTGACCGTTTTAATTACCAACGTGTATTTTACTACACGTTGGAATTTACCAACGTGTTATTAATTGCGCGTTGGTAAAAAAATTTCCAACGTATCGAATACCAACTGTCATTTACCAACGTGCAGCAGTTGGTAAATTCAATTTACCAACTGCTGCACGTTGGTAAATGGCAGTTGGTAAAGTCGGTAATTTTAGTAGTGGGAATAATACAAGTAAAGACTAGTGATTCCTTGTTTGATTGGAAGTAGTGGAGGTCGGCAACTAGTTTAAGGTAAATAAACATATTTTCTTGTTGTTGCGTATTTGCAAGTGTTGAATGGGTTTTTTTTTTTTTTTTTTTTGTGTTTATTATGGAACGAAAGTGTATATAGTGGTTCTAGATGAGGTTTTGTTTGAATTTCATTCAACAATTTCTGGTTTTGGTTGTTTCTTGTTAGGCAGAAGCCATTTTGCACGCATTATTTTACCACAAGTTTGATGCTGAGCCTGGAAACCCGGTTTATGTTGAGACATGTGTTGATCCTGATACATATTCATTCATTGATATGATGGAAGTGATTTTCACCAAGCCGAACTTGTGTTCATTTGATCTTGAAATTCGAACTACGAATGGTATGTTGATTAGAAACAATGAAGACGTGATGAAGATGTTCTCTGTTTATGATGGAACAGAAGATATTGCAATATATGTGAGATGGGGGGAATTATGCCATATTGATATCAGTAGTTTTGGGACTCCTAGGGAGGCTACCATGCAAATAGGATTAAGACAACAAGTTTCAATACATAATCTGGATAATGCTAAATGAGCATTGAAAGAAATCAGTATGTGGATAGTAGTGAGTGCTGGTACGACAAGGGTTCATAAAGGAGCAGCGGGTATTGAGCAATCCATTACAAGTGCTAGTGTTACAATTGTGTCAGTTGATGTTGGTGGAGATAATAAGTATTACATGTTATATGGTAGTGCTGGAGCTTCGAGTTCGCGCAAGAAACAAAAAGCAAGCAGCTGGAGATGTTAAGAAAATATACAAGGCAACGAAGGATAGGAAAAGATGGTCATAATGTTTCAAATCAGGTAGATGAGGAAGGTGTGAAAATGAGTTGGGAGTATTATAACTTTTCCGATGATAATTATGATGAGTTGTTAAATGCAAACGAAGGTAAGAGTTCAAACACTAGCTCAGATGATGAGTATAGACTAGTTGAATTGCCTGAAGAGGACTCTGATCAACATGAGCTTAGTGATTATGGAAAAGACTCTTCGCACGATGGGTATGAAATGGACATGCAGAATAAAGGTTTCGCAAAGAAGAAAACCAAAAAATTTGATATCCATTTGAGAACTCTTGCAATGGAATTTAAGAGAACTGCCGAAGGAACAATTGTATTTGAGGGATGTTAGGTTTTTTGGGATGTTCATC
The DNA here is from genome assembly GCA_005392925.1 of Aquilaria sinensis. Classification (NCBI taxonomy): domain Eukaryota; kingdom Viridiplantae; phylum Streptophyta; class Magnoliopsida; order Malvales; family Thymelaeaceae; genus Aquilaria; species Aquilaria sinensis. The sequence goes on along the minus strand of SMDT01000197.1, from coordinate 668,998 downwards.
ATTTTGGGGACATTTTAAGGGGCTATGTTGTAGCAAAAAGCTATGATATTAGAAGGATTAAGAATGAAGCACATAGGGTAAGGCCCTATTGTAAAGCTGAGGGATGTCCTTGGCTTATCTTTGCATCTAGATTGCCAGACAAGATAAAGTTTATAATGAAAACACTTTATGGACAGCATACTTGCATTAGGCCTTCAAAAAATTCTAATGCAAATGTTGCTTGGATTGTAAAAAATTTTTATGGGTATTTGCACATTGACCCTGATATGAGTTATAACTTGATGGGTCATCACTTGTCAGAGAGCTATGAGATTGAGGCTGGTGGAATGCAACCTTACAGAGCAAGGAAAAGAGCTACAGATGAAAATGAAAAGCGGCATTTAGAGTCATATAAAAAGCTTAGAAAATATGCCATTTTATTGATGGATAAAGATCTTGGAAATGCTGCTAAGATGGAGTTTTGTTTGCCTTACCCACTAGCTCAACAACCCACATTTAAAAGGGTGTTTGTCTGTTTCAATGCTCATGTTAAAGGATTCCATACAGGCTGCAAACCATTTTTTTGGTTTAGATGGATGCTTTCTTAAGGGTCCATATGGGGGCATATGCTTGGTGCCTATTGCAATTGATGGGAACAACAGTATTTTTCCACTAGTTGTTGCTGTTGTGGAGTCTAATTGCAAAGACAGTTACATTTTCTTCCTAAAGTGCTTGCGAAAGAGTCTCAGTCATGGGACATTCACTTTTATGAGTGAAAAGGAAAAGGTATTAATAACATATACTACTTGGAGCAAATTGTACAATTATTTATATGGATGTTAAGTAATTTTTATGGCCCTGTTGGTTAATCAATGAATGTCTCATTTTATATTGGTATTGAAAAATTGAAGTCATCGAGTAGTAATGACTAAAAATCTGGTTAGCCTTATTGGACAAATCAGTGTTGGTTTTGGCTATGTTACTTGTATTACTTTACTTACGCTACTCGCTAATTTCTAGTTTTACAAGAATTATGTTCTACAAAATCTTTTAAAATAGAAGAAATGACAGCAATTGCGTAATTTTAGGTAATTGCATTTGCACCTGTCTTGCTAATATTTACTAACCACCTTAATGTTACTTGTTTTCATGGTCTTATTCAGGCTGTAGAACATACATTTCCATAAGCCAAGCATAGGTTATGTGCTAGGCATCTTTATTCTAATTTTAGATCCAAGTTTGGTGGTTTAGCATTAAGGCTCGATTTTTGGGCTGCTGCAAAAGCGTACAACAAGAGAGATTTCATGGCATATATGGACAGCATTAAGATTGCAGATAAGACTGGGAATGCTTGGAAATGGTTGAATGATGAGCCTCCTGAAACTTGGGCTAGGATTGGTTTTGTCCAATATTGCAAGGTTGAAAATGTGATAATATGACAGAATCAAGTTCGAACTCTTCCAATACTTACGTTGCTAGAGAAACTCAGGCTGAAAGTGATGACAAGATTTAAAAAAAAAAGATTTTCAACTGGATACTCCTGGACAACAAAACTAACTCCATTTGGATTGAAAGAAATCTATGCTAGCATTAAAAACTCCCAGTTCTATACTCCTATCTCTGCTGGAAAAGACGAGTTTCAGGTGATAGATGGCAAACATGTGGAGGCTGTTAATTTAGGGATGCAAACATGCACGTGCAAGTAGTGGATGTTGACTGGCTTTCCTTGTAAACATGTGATGGCATGCCTAAAGTACAAAAGAACACAAGTTGAGGATTATTGTTCTCAATACTATGGGGTTGAAACATATGTGAAAGCACACGAAGAGATCATTCACTCATTACCTGAGGTGGACCTTGCCCCAACTCATCCAAATGAAATGGTTTTGCCCCCCACCATTTAGAAGACATACTGGTAGGCTGAGGAAAGCTAGGAAAAAGGAAGTTGGTGAAGAACCAAGCCAGGCAAGATCAAGCATGGTCAGGTGTACCAAATGCCAACAAATTGGTCATAATTCCAGAACATGTAAAGCCAAGTCATCATACCTGTTACATCTTTCCTTTTACTTTCCTGTGTTAACTGATGCATAGCATTTTTAATATCTTATTCTTAGGGAAAATAGAAGAGGCAACCATCTTCCAGCAGTTTAAAGAAACCTCTTAACTTAGTAGACAAAGGTCCTTGAGAGTAGGTTGCCAAATAAAATCATAAGTAGCTGACTTTGGATATCTAAAGTTAAAAGAACCTGGTCTTTTTTGTGCTCTGATGACCTTTTCTATTATATAGTTAGGCATTATTATGTTAGAATTAATCTATGCATTCAAGACCTTTTTTCTTATATAGTTAGGCATTATATTAGAATTGGTCTGTGCATTCAAACAACATATATTCTTTTGTAAGAAGTTTAGGGTGATGGGAGCAACCAACCCACTTTTGTCTAGGAATTTGACTAGTTATAAAACTAAGAAAATCAATGTCATGTGATTTTTCTGGTTAATTATAGTTAAATCAAGAGCTCAAGTAATTATATTGGCTCTATTTTTTATTCCCATATATTGCTAGTTTTATTAGTATTGGTTTGTGTTAAAAATGAGATTTGATGTAGGAATAAAGAAGCCAGCTGATTTGTCAGGTGTTGCTAGTTTCGGTGCCATCTTGTACTTATTAATGGGTTTGTAACTTTGAGAACAAGTTATAATGTATATATGAAATATGTATGAGCCTTTTGATCAGAATACTAAGCAAAAGATAGAAGGGAAGCCCTTTAAACAAGATTCTGCAGCAAGGGTTGGCCTTAAAGAAGATTCTGCAGCAAACACGAACTGCAATCCAGTGTACCATATGAACTATAAGACTAGAAAAGAGAAAGGCAGCAGTAAACAAAACCAAGTTTAGCATATTGATTAGGAATTCTGCTATTCAACTCAACTTAGTAGAAAATAGAAATGCAAAAGTAAAAGATATCAATTCCTTACAAATTAGTATTCAAAACACAGGATCTCTGTGCTGCTAACTCGAATTGCCACCTAAATCTATTCCTTAGAAAAGATATCAATTCCTTACAAATTGACAAGGCAACATTCAACTTAAACAAAACATTACTTCCTAAGAACAATGACAACTCTTATTAAAACAACAAATGTGAGAGCATTGAACAATATGCCCACAATGACCAATTCCCTAGTCTTGCTTAAACTATATCTAATCCTATCTAATTCATGCCTCAGATACTTTGCAGCACCTGCCTCTATTGTTTTCATCCCCTGAATTCCCTTTTCTTCAAGCCATCCTCCACCTTCTACATTACATGGTCTTTCCCCACCACATGAGATGTTCATAGGCAAGCACCATTTCCAAAATCCACATCTTTTCTCTCCACAACAGTAATACAGTTGATTTGGGTTTTTCTCAGAATCTGAAATTTTCACAGCAGCCTTTTTCCCACATGCACACAATTTGTTCTCATCTCGCACCAATTCAGCTTTTGAAAGACTGCCTAAGTGATTAAAACTTGTTGAAGACATCATTCACATTGAACATAACATACCCAATTAAGCAAAGGAATAATGTTATACAGGTTCGGAATAGAGCAATTGAGCAACAACATTAAATGAGTTAAGAACAGAGCAGCAAGGCAAACCAGTCGATAACCAGAAGAAGCAACCCTACTTTAAACTAGTTAGAAAACTCCCAATCGCAGCCCCAATTTCAAACCTAAACCCTAAATTTGATATTCCTTGTTGCAAAAAAAATGGCACCGAAGAACTTACCTTCACGCTCCTATTGAAGACTACCTCTGTTTTTTGACAACGCAAAGTAACGAAGAGTAGCCCTTCCCCTTCGATCGGTGGTTCCAGTGCGTGAAGATGACAGTGACGAAGCCAACCCTTCTTTCTACAACCCATGCACTTCTCGCCTACTTTCGAGCTTTGTAAAACCCTTCGTAGGGGTAAATTGGTATTAAAGATCCTTAGATAATGAGGAGCCCATTAGTTGGATGACAAACCAGAATTGGGGCCAAAATGTAGAATAAACAAATAGAGGAGGGCAAAGTGTAATATCAACCATACGTCAGGGGCAACTGTAACTCGCGTCAAAATAATTAAGTAAATATGAAAATGCTATAAAAATTTTTGAAGACCACAAAAAAAAATAAAAACAGTTCAATATTTGTGGAAAGGGAGGAGTATAAATTAATTTAAAATCATTTTTTTTTAACACCCAATGCTGTGAGAATCGTGCTTTCATTGGTTGGTGGTGCCATGCCCTAAAACCCACCGTAGGAGTCTCAGAATGATGACACGTCGCATACTTAAAAAAATAATTTTTTCTAAGCATGCAAGGCTACATATTTCAAATAATTCCAAACTTATAAAATTTTAATTTTTGAGAATAAGTGATAGAACAACTACAATCCTTGAAATCAGAACATAATCCATAAAATATCTGAGCTCTAAGGAATAAAATGAAATCCAAAGAGTTTTCTAAACATGAATAAACTTCTTATAGTAATACTAACAAAATACTTTTAACTATCTTGAATTGCAGTTAGTCTTGTAGTCGCTCCCGCTAGCTAACTCGAACTACTCTTTATCTGTGTGAGGGGTGAAAACGGGATAAGCACAAATGCCCACCAAGTGGCAAATTTTGAAAACAGAAATATAATATAAAAAATATATAGGGATCAAGCAGAAATAATTCTTATAAAATAATAATATAAACTTCAACGTAAAAAATTTAAAGAGTCAGTAGTAATCAATATAATAGCCATTTTGAGAATTAAGCAAATAATATTGGCCTAACTACAAAATTAGCCCCTAAACTTGGCCAACTCGAGCGAGTTGGTCCAAAACTCAACACTCACTTAAACTTGGCCCTTAAACTTTGAAAAGCTATGCGAGTTAGTCCATGAGTTACAGAATTAAACGGATGGCGTTAAGGGGAGATTGACGTGGCTTCCTTGTTAGCTAAGGTGGAGTTAGCTTTTCCATTTCTTCTCTGATCCGAAGCTGTTTTCCATTTCTTCCTCACTAGGCGGTGTCCGAATGGGCGTTCTCGGCATGACATTCAGAATCCACTTCATAGCCGTCTCGGATTCACCTTCACCGTCGCCATCGCATTGTCTCCGATTTGGTGAGTTGTTTCGCCGTTGCCTGTAGCTTCTTCGACAAATCCACTTCGGCAATCAGTTGTGAAGGGTGATCGACACCTGTAGCTTTTCCCCGACATTCTCCTTTGCCATGCATCACGTCTACCCGGCAGCCATCGTCCCCACATCGCGGCCGCCGCTCACCGGAACTTGGCTCTTTCTCTCGTTCACCAGCACTTGCTGCCACCTTCAATCTCACCACCGATCCAATCAGACCGAAGCCTCACCGTCGCTGATGATCCAGTCCACAAGAAGCGCAAACCGCAACTGCTCTAGTCCCACCATCATAGCCGGAAAAATCGAGGATGAGAAGAAGGGAGCAAATAGTTAAATCGCGACCCATTCTCCACCCGCGAACCTAACCCATGACCCAATTCACCACCCAATCAACTGTTGACTTCTTGGCCCAGTCCCTCAACTTTTATTTTCATATGTTTTAGTCCCTGAGTCTTCTCTATTTTGCAGTTAGGCAAGCCTAGCAACAGTCACCTCAACATTCCATCTAACGTTGTTTGTTGTCTACAATACCAATTGGATTAACTTGCATAGTTTTTCAAAGTTTAAGGACTAATATTTACTAAGTAGTGAGTTGTGGACCAACTCGCTTGTGTTGGCTAAGTTCAAGGTCTAATTCTGTAGTTAGGCCAATAATATTTCTAAATAAAATCATTAACCAAATCAAAGCAATTCAAAGCAGAATGACAGAATAAAAATTTAGAGCAGAGTGGGTGGGGTGATCACTATGACTACACTTAAACTGCTATAGTGCATCCAGAATTGCCTAAGAATCCCTAACGATCGAGTGCCCAGAAGGACTAGTCTTAAAAACAGTGCACTGCAGAACAAAATACCCTACGTTGAGAGTTTAGAATTACACTTTCTCAATAGTACGGACACAGAACCAACACCCATCAAAACAAAGTCGGAATAGAAATTCAAAGCATTATAATTGTTATAAAATTTTAGTACAAAACATCACAATATAAGCATACATGATCCCAACTTATTAATCAAACACAATATATTGCATAAATAAGATAAAATCGAACAAGCAGATAAACGAGTAAATTAATAAAACACTTGGAAAGAAATTTCAAAATAAAACTTGTATTTGAAAACTCTTATTCTGATTGAAAATCAATTTAAGGCAAAATAGCTTTAAATCGAAATATTGAAATTTACTAAGTTGGAAAATTTAACACTTTGAATAAATAATATGTACATAATATCAAAACAATTTAGTTTTTTTTTTTTTAGAAATGATAGTAGCCACTTACCTCAGTGTGCAATTTTCCAACTCTTAAAATTATTGTTTAGTCACCTAAAATAATGATACAAAAGTTTATGTTAAAACATAATCAATTCAAGGAATAAACCAAAATCACTTGCTGATAGTGACGCAAATGAACACTTCTGAAACCAAAGAATTCACTGAAGTAGTGTTAGAAGCCTTAGGGACTGATACTGTGATTAACCCGATTATATCCTTCGGCATCCTACTTCCAGTGACCAGGTTGTACCAGTTTAGACTATAGGATGTCGATGAACCCTACTCTAAGACTCAAGGATCTAAATTGTAGTTATTCCAATTTTTACCCAGAAATTAGATTCCTCGTTTTCTCCGATTCGCACCTTCTGTTTCTCTCCGATTTCCACCGTGGCCAGCCATAACCTCCTCAAACATATTTCTAATTCATCTTAAACAATTTCAACAATCAATTATCCCTTTTAGAATAAATTCTATTTAATCAAATCATTAACCCACATCCCTTTTTCTAAAATCTAAAAATAACTAATTTGTGCAGTAAAAATAATTAACAAATACTTACAAAAAATTCTCCTCTTGCAGAAAAAATTTATAAGTTACTACTTGATCCTCAATTGATAATTCTTTGTTCCACTTTTTCAATACAAAGTAACAAATAGATAAAAAAATAAAAAAAAATATCAAATCCTAATTTTTTCTTATTTTTCTCTTTTTATAATTTCTTTCACGTCTTCCTGTTAGACCTTTCTTTTGTTTGTGCCGTACTCTCTGTTTTTTTTTTTTTATTCCCTGGCACTTTCTTTCCCCTTCTTTACGTCTTATTTTTATTATTATTATTTTTTTTCAACCTTAACCTAAATACCCAATATAATAAAATACGCTAATGGGTCATTACAGGTGGTGACTTGTGAGTCATCCACTAAGGGCTACTAATTTAACAGGGCCACCACTGTCAGATCTAAAGCTGAGGCGATCCATCCAATGGCTAAAAACATGACGAAGACTTAAAAAAACTCTATGGTTGACTTGAGTGGGTGAATAAAATACTATTACTGTTGACTTGGAATACTTCGCAGAAAAATGGAATACTTGGAATAAAAACTTGTGACTTTGTGAGTCTTCCACTGGCGACTTAAAAGCACTCTATCGTTGACTTAGAAGACTTCGCAGGAATATCCTAACGTAATTTTCTCACAAACACTCACATGTCATGTGAAAATTAATTTGAAAACCCAGAGTCTCTCTCCTCTTGCTAGCAACTGGCCATTCCTCTGCCCTGTTTTGATCCCTGTTCCGCCATTTCTGCTGCGTAAATAACAATCACGGGCATTTGCGCCTCCACCTTCAGGTTGCCAGTTGCCACAAATCGTCAGTTCGCAACCTAATTTTCATGCTCATGGAACCGCGCTCAAGTTTGTTCCATGTTCTGCTCGCTGTCCTCCTCTTATTGCTTTCGTGTTTCAGCTCTGCCGAGCGACTTGGAAACGAAACTGACCGCCAGGCGCTTCAGGAGTTCAGGAACAAGATCACCGGCGATCCTCTTGGAGTTCTCAACTCCTGGAACCACACCGCCCACTTCTGTCGGTGGCGGGGTGTCACCTGTGGGCGTCGGCACCAGAGGGTTGTGGCGCTGGAGCTTGATTCATCCAAACTCCAGGGAACAATATCGCCACATCTCGGAAACTTGAGCTTCCTGAAGGCGCTTAATCTTAGCAATAATAGATATGGCAATGAAATTCCTCATGAAATTTGGCACCTGGGTAGACTGGAATCGTTTCAGCTGATGAACAATTCCTTAGTTGGTGCCATACCCTCCAATATATCTTGTTTCTCAAAGCTGAAAGTCCTGAATCTTGGTGGAAATCATTTATCTGGTGAAATGCCTGACATGATTGGTTGCTTCTCACGCCTGCAATATCTTGTTCTGGCCTTCAACAGTTTAACAGGGAAAATCCCACCTTCTCTTGGCAATTTATCTTCACTTCAAGTACTCCATCTAGGCCACAATCGCATGACAGGAGCCATTCCTGAGTCTCTTGGACAACTGAAAAATCTGGAGATCTTCGGCTTGGGGGTTAATGGCTTCTCAGGTTATATTCCTCCCTCAATTTTCAACCTTTCGGGCCTGAGGACATTTTCTGTGACGCAGAACCAATTTGAAGGCAGTCTTCCTGCAGATTTGGGAACAAAAATGTCACATCTTGAATCCGTTTTCATGTATGGGAATCGGTTCACAGGAAGGATCCCTCCCTCGATATCCAATGCCACACATCTCAGCACATTTGAAATTGGAAAGAACGGATTTAAAGGAAGCATACCCTCTCTCCATATGCTCAATGATCTTATGATTTTTACCATAGAAAATAACAGTTTCGGAAGTGGGGGCGGAAGTGATCTGAGCTTTCTTTGCTCTTTGGTCAATGTTACTAATCTAGAGATTCTGAGCATTGATGCGAACAATTTTGGAGGAGTAATACCTGAGTGCATAGGTAATCTATCTACTCATCTCACTGTTTTTGCTTTGGCTGGTAACAAGTTATGGGGAAAGATTCCAGCTACGATAGGAAATCTCATCAACTTGGAGTGGCTTTCCTTCTTTCAAAATCAACTTTCTGGTCACATTCCCCCCAATATTGGAGAGCTGAAGAAGCTAAAATATTTCTTTCTAGAAACAAACCATCTCTCTGGAAGTATCCCTTCTTCATTTGGAAATTTGAAGAGCTTAATCAGATTAAGTATGCAGAACAAAAATTTTCATGGTAGCATTCCACCTGGCCTTGGTGAGTTAACAGGTTGATAGTGCTAGAATGTTCTGACAACAAACTCAATAGCTCAATACCGGCACAGTTGTTTAATCTTGCCCCATTTTCCATAGGCTTGTACTTGCCTGGAAATTTTTTGATTGGGAACATTCCTTCACAGGTAGGAAATTTAAAAAATATTGGTGCACTGGATGTTTCTGGGAATTTACTATCAGGTGAAATCCCAAGCAGTTTTGGCAGTTGCACAAGTCTTGGATTATTGTTTATGAGCAGAAACTTCTTCCAAGGAACCATTCCCTTTTCCTTGAGCTCATTAAGAGGCCTTCAAATATTGAACTTGTCTAATAACAAACTTATTGGAGAGATCCCAAGATTTCTAGTGTCATTAAAATTGTTGGTCTTAGATCTGTCTCATAATGACTTTGAAGGCAGTGTTCCATCTAAAGGGATATTCCTCAATGCAAGTGGAATTTCATTGGCAGGAAATAATAAGCTTTGTGGGGGAATAGCTGACCTTCACCTACCGAAATGTAGCTTCAATCGGTCTAACAAGATTTGGAGGAAAATTCTTTTGATAATTTGTCTCACTTTGGGAGCAATATTTGTAGTAAGTATTGTGCTCGTTTGTTGTCTACGAAGAAAGAAAAACAAATCAACATCAAGTGAATTACCACATCAATTACCAGAGTTGTCATATCATGCTCTCTTCAAAGCAACAGATGGCTTCTCCTCTACGAATTTGCTTGGTGTAGATAGTTTTGGATCAGTGTATAAAGGAGTTCTTGATGGAGGCAAGAAATTGATTGCCATCAAAGTTCTCAAACTCCTCCAACAAGGAGCATGTAAGAGTTTTATGGCCGAGTGTGAAGCATTAAGAAATGTTAGACATAGAAATCTTATGAAGAAACTCACAATTTGTTCAAGTATTGATCACCGTGGAAATGATTTTAAGGTGTTGGTTTGTGAACACATGAGCAATGGTAGCTTGGACGAATGGCTGCATGAAAAACCAAAGATTGGTTCCTCAAATCAGAGACCAAAGACTTTAATTCTGCTTCAGAGGTTAAACATAGCCATTGATGTTGCTTGTGCACTAAACTATCTACATAACCAATGTGCCACACCGATAGTTCATTATGATCTCAAACCAAGCAATGTTCTTTTCAATGATGACATGATTGCACATTTAGGTGATTTTGGATTGACAAGATTCCTTCCAGTTGCAACTGCAAGGGGTTTGTTACATAATGAGTTAAGCTCTATTGGCATAAGAGGATCAATTGGTTACACTGCTTCAGGTAATTGATTATGTGTTAGTCTATTTGCATGCACATACCTATCTTTATTTAGTAGGTTCATATGAGATAAAGATCATGTCAAATTCAATTCAAGAGAACAACATAAAAATTGAATTTGAATATTAGTGCAGAAGACTATAGTTTTGCTCATTTCAAGGTTCACCTTTAACAAACTTATGTGGCAATTGTCATAAGTTTATATTTGAAATGCGAGTACAGAATATGGTATTAATTATAAAACCAACATTGTTTGTACTTGGAACTTGTGAATCAAAGTATGGAATAGACAGTGAAGTTGCCTAGTTATGACAATTGAAACCATGGAAGTATTAGGGTTAGTCTAATGAGCTCTTTTGTATCAATAAATCTTACATATGATTTTCTGTTATAAGGTTTTACTTTGAGCTTGTTACGTTAGTCCTTGTGATTATTATTTATTGTATTTGAAAGCATTGTGTAATATGTTTATCTACACATTTCTAGTCGATTAGCTTATATGTTACTAAGGTAATGCCACTAAACCATACACTGTTCTTCTGGTGCTTACAACATTAGACAAAAATGAAACTCATTGCTTGTGCACTACATGTTTTGAAGTGCCAACAGTTTCAAAACTTTATTCTGCCCAATCGCTTCATGTTTGGACCTTAGGGTGCCATAACATTGTATATTAACTTTTTTTAATATTTAAAAGATTACATGAAAGAGTTGGTACACTACCTAGTCTAACATACACCCCACTGAACCTTGCATAAATTGATTCTTTGGCCACAAAGAGGAAACATCTTACGCAAACTAAGAATCAAAGCCTGGTTAGCCACAACATATGGTGATAATAACATATGCACACATTTTGTAGCCACAAGATATGGTGATGATAGTATATGCACACAGTTTGTGTAAGACTTGTCACTCTAGCTATGTACTGCAATTTTCTATTGGGTTCAAATAATTCATTTGAAAATCTCTATATGTTAAGTGTTGGCTAGTTCACACGTTTCTTCAGAAATGTGTGGGGTATAAGTATTTGACTTTTTTCCTTTTCCTTGCATATCAAAGATTTCTAGTTTATTTTGTTTTCAGTTACTTATCAGTTTCCTTTGCAATTCTTCTCTTCCTAGTTCTTCTGTATCATCTTTAAAATGAGTGGAAAAGGGTAAGTAAAACCCTATAATGAAACAAACAGAAGCACTTTTCCGCTTATGCTTGGTGGTAGATCTGATGCTGGTAGTGAGCTTGCTAAATGAACTGGACAAAGGCTTGGTTAGATTTATGCTTGTGTTTCTACTAGAGATTTTCATAGGGTTAAGGATGAGTAAATGGTACAGGAGACTGCACACTAATCAAGTTTACCTGCATTTAGGCCACAATTAGCTACTTAAGCTTCATTTGGAAATAGTGTTAGCGATTAATGTTATAGATTAAAAAAATTATATTTCCTAGTGAAGCCTTAAAGGAGAGAAATTTTCAAGCGTAAGTTAAGATTTGAACTTTAACCAACTATATGATATGCTAATGTAATGTTAATGAAACAACAACTTTATAATCCAACGATGGTCTGGCTAATTTTACTTTGAAAGAAATCCCATGTTCTTTTTTTCATTTATCAAAGTCAATATGTGCCTATACCTTAACATCAGACATTAGAAACCATGCCAATGATAAGAATCAGCAAGTAATTAAACGGTCGCTTGATTCAGTCAAAAAGTTGCATAAAAAACATTTGAACTCATCTTGATTCATTGTCTAAGTAGCAAACTAGTTCTTCTAGTAGGTAATTTTTTGTGAATTCAAGTTAAATTGATTAGATGCTGCTCACTAATATTTGTATGAGAATGTTTTAGTCATTTTGTAAGTTGGTGCTTTTAGTATATACATAGAGTAAAATGCATATAAGGTTTCAACGTAAAAAAAATTTTAGTTTCAACATTTTTTAAAAGAGTAAATCTTGTTTGCACTTGGTATTCTTTTAGTAGTTCATATGTGTTCTTTTATTGGATATATTCTTTCATAAGTATTGTTTGTTTTTTTATGTATTGTTGTTTATTTTTTAAAAAATTTCTATATGTTTTCCTTGATGTATGGTTTGTCTTAATCTTTCTATTATTTAATCATCAAAGAATATTTATTTTTTTATTATTGAAAAATTGTTACTTGTTATTGTCTGACATACCTTCATCTATAAATAATATCTCTGTAGTTTAAAAAAACTTATACTTATTGCACAAAAACATATACTTATTGCAAAAGAACATATGAACATATTCAATGTACTTTTATTTGTTCTTACATTACTGGTTCTTATGCTCTTTTGTTATACATATATTTTTTTTAATTTTTATATTCTTTCACTACTAAAAAAGGGGCTTTAGTGACGGCTATTAATGATGGCTAGTCATCACTATATCTAATTTAGTGATGGTTTATCTTGGATAATTTACTCGCTACTAATAATGTAGTAACGGTGGCCGTCATTATATATCCACGGCCAGCCTTTGCAAAAGTGGTACTTATTAATTTTCTAGCATTGACTTATTACCGGTAAGTTAGTGATAGCTAACTGTTATTAATTTAACGAGACTAGCCATCATTAATTTAGCGAAGGTTAGCTGCTGCTAACTCAATGAAGACAACCCATCATTAAATGAGTGATAGTTGGCCATTAATAGTCATTGATTTTATTATTATTATTAAAACTACATATATTACCATGTTGTCATATTCTTATAGTTCCAGCGATTATAAAATGGAGGCGAATTATATATATCCATAAATACATTACCATTGCACACAAATATCAATGGATTACTTGATAATTCAAGCAAATTATAAGCCTGTAATATATGCATGGATCTCAATACAACTCTATTCCTTTCTTCCCTTGAATGACCCTAAAGAATCTTTCAATCTTCAAAAGAGGTAAGTGAATAAAAAGTCTACAACAGCTCTTTTATTTCACTCAAAAGAGTTGTACAAAAAATAAGAGCAAGTAGGCAACAACAACAATTATCTATTAGCCAAACACAAAGGTACATATATCTCAGTAGAAAAGGTGAAGCTACACAAGAAAGCAATAGTGCCCATTCGAGGTAACAATAAAATTCACAAATTGAGCAATTCAAGATGGTAAATCAAGAATCAAACATTACATGGATAACTATTCGGTGACTAACAACAAAGAGACAAAAAGTGACGGCCTAAAATTTCGGCACTGATATTCACATATGAGAAGTTTGACTCATGAAATGAAACACAAAATACCTAGGGGGATCTCCTCTTTGGGACATTGTTTTTCATCATTGGCAAAATTGACTATGGAAACACCTTGAACACCAAGCCTATCTCCCTTATCCTTTTTAACTGCATCTTTCTATTTAGCCTTGACTGAATCTCTATTGCCATCAACACCTTGTAGATTCATCGTCTTATAGGCATGCCACAACAAAATTATCCTGGCCAAAAATAACATCATTAACTTACATGAAGACCTAACAAATCCACACTACGACACAAACAAACAAATTTCACTTCACAACATCCAGAGATTCATACAATAATTTAAAAAAAAAAAAAAGAAAAACTCCTTTTGATATTATAATCTTCCAATTTGATCCCAAGTTATAGCTAAAGGACTCAAACCCAAAAAATAGAGATAAAAAAATGAAAGAACCTGGTGGAGAAAAAAACAGCTTGATCAGCAATTCGAGTCTCCTGCAACTGTCTTATTGCTAGCACCGTCGCCAACCTTTGAGTAAGGAACAACGTCATTCTAGTCCACCGGCCATCGCCGACCTTCGAATAGGGAACAACATCATTCCAATCCATAGGAGACTATCGCTGCGCTATCAACAAGCACCAGATAGCCACTTACATCCTGGCAAGGTAGAAAAATTTGGGCTCAAAAGTGCAAAAGACATGGGTGGAGGAATTTCGGCAACTATGGGAATAGCAAAGGGTGATTAATTTTGTTTCATGAATGTCTCGGTAGAAGGGTAATAAGGGTTTAAAACAATTTGAACTAGCGAGGGCTTTGGCCGTTGCTTTTATATGGTCATCTAGTCCAAGACCAGCTTGCGAGCAGGAGCCATCTCTTCTTCTGGTTATCAATTTTAAAACACCAATTTTGTTTATTCATTCTTTTATTTAAAAAAATTATAAAATTTATAATGAACTATTCAAGGCCCTTTCCTATATTTAAATGACTAATATTGATTATTAATCAATAAAATACTATTTGTAAGGTTTGGCTAAAAAATCAGTTAAAATTCAACAAACCCTACTTTTTTTTTTCTAAAAAATGACTATGACTAATCTATTTCTAAACCATAAAATAATTATTTTTCAAAATACATAGTTTCAAAATATATTTTTTTTCAAACTACCTTTTGGGCATAATTTAGTGATAGCTATTTCAAACAATAACTTAGTGATTATTGGCCGTCACTAGTCTATGACCTAATAGCCAGGGCATCATTTTGCTTCCTGGTTAATTTCTATACATTTTGTTTCAAACTATGTAAACTGCAAAAAAAAATTGTAGAATTAGCGACGAGTTGTTTTCGTTAGGTAGGTACGGGTGTCGCTAGTTCCAACAACAACTTAGTAACTGTTAGTCATCACTAGTCTATGACCAATTAGTGATAATGGCAGACCTTTGCTAACTTTAGCTAATCTAGCGACAATAAGTCATCACTAAAGTGTTTGGAACATTAGTAAGAGCAAGCCGTTGCCAATCTTTGGGATATTAATGAGGGCAAACCAACCGTCTCTAAGTTTAATGACGGTTAACTGTCACTAAATTAGTGAAGACAAATCATCGCTAAATTTAAGTTACAAACAGTTGTTACTAAACTTTTACTGGACTTTTATGCATACATCTCCACTGTATTACATATATTATGAAAAGTTATCTGAATTAAAAAAGATGGCAAATTAGTACAAAAAATGACTAAACAACAAGAGCTTCGACGTTGCTGGCAAGGGCAAGTCATTTTTAATTGGGGCATACCTTAGTGATGACTTCGTATAGCTACTTCATCAACTTTTTAGTAAGGGCTATGCATCTCAAAATTTGACCGAGACTTAGTGAAGACAAATCATCATAAATTTTTTAGATTTTAAGAAAGGCAAACTGTCACTAAATTTAGCGACTAACCAGTCATTAAATTGGGCAAGCTATCACTAAATTTAGTAACGGTTGGCTGTCACAAAATTAGCAAGAGTAAGCTAACGGTAAAATTAGTGATGGTTAGCCATATTTGAATTTGTGAGGGCAAGCCATCGCTAAACTTTAGTAACAGACAGTCGTCCTTAAACTTTTTTTGGAATTTTAGTGACTATGTTATCGTCTCCAATTAGTGACGGTTTTTAGCCAATGCTAAATAACCTTTTTCTAGTAGTGTTTTATGCTTTGCTATTTGATATTTTGTTCTTTTTTTAATTTTTATAAGTTTTTTTTGTTTACATTCTCTTTTATTTCTTATATGTCCTTTTATGCGTTGTTGTTTCTTCTTTTATAAATCTGTTCTTTTTTCAGTTTCTATATCTTTATTTGTTATGTTATTTTTTTGTTCGTATACGTTTTTTTCTGCATTGTTGTTTGTTCTTTTATAAATATGTTCTTTTTTAGTTTCTATATGTTTTTAATATTATTTTTTAGTTTCTATATGTTTTTTATTATTAATTGTTTCATTCTTTTGACTCAATTAGTTGTTTATTTTATTATTCCTAAATGAGAAAAAAGAACAAAACATGAAACAGAACAACAGGCAAAGATAAATATAAAAAATAACATGAAAAAATGGAAGGAGTAAAAGAATGAAAAAAAATTATAAAGAGAAAAGAAAATGGAAAAAGTGGATATTAAAATTGTAAAAATAAAAAAAATTAAAAACATGAAAAACTCAAAAAAAATCATAAAGAGGAAAAAATAAAATTGAAAACATATAAAAAAAGAAAACAAAAAATAAAACATTGGAAAGAAAAAAATGGAAAAGTGAAAAAGTAAAACTGGAAAAAGAGAACAAAAAAATCAAAAGAAATCTAGAAAAATTGAAATATGAAAGCTAGATAAAATTGAAATATGAAAGAAAAGATAATAATACACAAAATAAAAAAATAGGAAAATAAAATTTAAAAAATGAAGCTATTATAAATGTAAAAAACTGAAAAAAGCAGGAAAAAATAATAGTAAAAAAAGGGAAAACAATGGAAATAACAAGAAACGGAAGAAAGGAAGAAACTATTATAAAATTAAAAAATGGGAAAAAAAATAAACAGGAAATGAAAGAAAATGCAAGAAACAATCAAGAAACAAACAAAACAAAAAATGAAGAACAAATGGGTGGTGGGAATCAAACCAATGTCCGCCTTGCCCCTTGAGCTGTTATAGCCACTCTGCCAAATGTATGGATATGGTGGACACATGTCTAATTGGAGATATGTTTTCCATTTCCAAAAATGCCACTAATGTTTTTCCAAAATTATAGCATTTACCCCTGCTCATAGCTGATGTGCTCTTTGGCTCCTACAGGGTTTTTACTTCAGGGGGCTTGATCCAATTGCCGGTTGCTATATCATCACTTTGTCGGTATAGTGGTTCTGATGCCACTTCGTGTCGGCGCGTTTTTTATTTACAGATCTAACACTTTTTTTTTGCTTTTGTCAGTATGGTTTCCGACACTGACCTTTGGTGGAGTCATTACTTTTAGACATTGGTTTTGTTTTTGGAGTTTCCCGGTGCCGAT
Source organism: Aquilaria sinensis (assembly GCA_005392925.1). Taxonomy (NCBI): domain Eukaryota; kingdom Viridiplantae; phylum Streptophyta; class Magnoliopsida; order Malvales; family Thymelaeaceae; genus Aquilaria; species Aquilaria sinensis. The sequence continues at coordinate 651,796 of SMDT01000197.1, read as the reverse complement.
CGTTGGTGGAGTCATTATTTTTATACATCAGTTTCATTGCCGGAGTTTTTGCACTATGAGTTAGGTTGGAACTGTGGGATTTTTTGGTGTTGGAGATGGTGAGGCTTTGGATATTGAGCCATTGATATCTTTTTCTGATGAGCTGTCGCTGGTTAGTTGTGCGATTATGGCGGTGAAGGTAATGGCAGCAAAGGTGATGTCTATGAGAATTGAATTGGCAACCATACAGGTTTTCTTTGCTGTTGTGTTTAAGTTTTCAGCATTTGAACGGACATTTTTTCACATGGTTTTAGAATTCCGGTGTTTGGACTTGTTTCATCTGGTTGTGGGGATGTCAATCTATAAATGTGAAAGTGATTCATGAGGTAGTGTTTTTTTATTATGTACATTTGTTAGTACATTTTGGTTGTAATGTTAAGACAGTTTGGGGATAATACTTCGACACTCTTCGCTATAGGATGTGGACATCTTTTGTCTGGGAGTAAGGGACTTTAATCTATAAGTGTTGAAGCAGATTCAAGTAGTGATATTGGTTTTTTGTTAGATTTTTTGTTTATAATTTTTTTGACACATTTGGACTTATGTGTAAACACTTACCTGTGCAGCTAGTGGATAGTTCTCTGGTGATTATGAAGTTTGTGAACATATTGGTTCTGAAGTTAAATCAGGCAGGGTTTTGGGTGCTTGAAGATTGTTTATTTGTCTCATATGTGTTTTGTTTATTTCATGTTTTGTTTTGTTTGTGTTTGCATTTGCTTTTGTTTTGTAGAGCCAATAGGTGTAGCTGGTGATGACACATTATCTCTTGGTTCTAATTTTGTAAATTCTATTGATGATGTTAGATGGGTCGGAGTAACCTTTTGATTTTGTTGGTAAGGCTGAATTTTTTTTCTTAAAGAGTATGCTATTTCTAGAGTTTATAACATTCATTGTGTGAGAAGTAGATATAGGGGCAGTAGAAAGGATGAGGCACTTTACCACAAGAAGTTACTATGCTCTTATGCTGGTTTAAAGTCGGGTAGTGTTAAGACAAAAGGCTATTGAACATCGCAGAGTTGATAAATGAAGTAATTATTGAGTAATAATATGTGTTAGATTGAGCAATGATGGATTGTGAGTTTGTCATGCTCATTTAAGACAACATAACCATTCATTTATTACTACTAGAGAGCAATATTTGTTAAAATCAACAAAGTTTTTGTAAAGATATTTTTACAGCTGTTGTGGATTTAATGGGAAATGAGATTAGACTTGCAGATGCAATTAGGGTTATATCAAATGAAGTTGGTGGGTTTGAGTCACTTTGGTTAATTAAAAAGAGTGTTTTATAATTACTTATATGCTAAGTATGTGTCGGAATCAAAGATTGGGGATGCTTCGCTGCTATTTGATACTTTAAAGAGTAAGGCATCAAAAGATGTTAATTTCTTCTATGAGGTGCTAGTTGATAGTGAAAACAGATTAAGTAGTTTTATTTGGATTGATGAAGTGAAGAAGGTTGATTGTATAATATTTGGTGATGTTGTTGTGTTTGATACTACATTTCAAACTAATCAATTCCATATGTTTTGTGCTCAATTTATTGGATTAAACAATAAAAAATAAAATGTTGTTTTTGCTGTTGCTTTTCATATGGGGCAAAAGAGGGAGCACTTTGTTTGGTGTTTTAAGTGTTTTAAGAGGGGCACGGGTGGAAAGCTTCCTCAAACAATTATCATGGGTCAGGATGGCGCAATTGGATTTGTAGTTAACCATGTTTTTTGTGGTGTTCAACACAAATTATGTCTTTGGCACATTTGTGAGAACGGCAAGAAGAATATCAAGGGCTTGATGGATATTAAAAGTTTTTTCAAAATATTTTATAGATGTTTGTATCATTGTGCTACTGCTAGTGAGTTTTATGATGCATGGTCAAAGATGCTTGAAAGTTTTAATTAGGTAATGTGGGTTGGTTGAAGAACTTGTATGCAACACGGTTCAAGTGGTGCCCAGTACTATGCAATCACATTTTCTTTGAAGGTAATTTCAGTGTGTAATTTTGGCATGATTAATGGACATTTTGAATAAAATGTTTAGGCACTTTGCTTGATATTAACAGATACTTTGTGTATGTTTTCTTTGTTGGGTTTCGATCATCACAACATAGCAAAAGCACAAATATTATTCTGATGTAGCTTGCAAACAAGCAAATGAATTTGTTTGCTGTTAAGAACATGTTGAAATATTGGAGAAATAGAGCACCTGAAGAAGATTTTCAAAATATTGGAGTAGTGAATGTGAGGGCTGAACACTCAAAGATATAGGTTCATACCTCTAAGATATACACTCGTACTATCTTAAAAGAGTTTAAAAAGGAATTAATGGTTTGTGTTTTTGTTGAGTCAAAGGTTGTTTCTGAGGTGGGTGGTGTAATTGAGTATGAGGTTTTGCTTGGAAATCAAGATTGAAGGAAATTTTATGTTAAGTATGATGCTGGTTCATTATCTATGTCATGTTCATACATGATGTTTGAGGAAAGAGGCTTGCTTTGTTCCCATTCATTGCATGTGTTGAATGTGAATAATATACATGAAATTCTTAAGTAATAAATACTTCATCGTTGGACCAAGGAAGTAAGGGTTGTTGTGGATCAAGATGGGAAATATTTATGTGGTGATGTATTTTTTGCAATTGCTTGGCGTACTATCATAATGAGGGGCTTTTTATCATTGGTGATTGAGAGTAAAAAAGATGAAGAATTTAGGTATGTGTGCAAGTAAGGACTGCTGTCAATGCAAAAGTTGATTTAAATAGGAAGGCCGGAACTGGCAATACCAGCAAAATGGGTAGGACAATTAGCAGTGTTGGGTCTTGTTATGAAGTAGATGCTTTGAATCCTGCATTTATGACATGTAATATATTTGGATCAAAATGGAGGAAGAGTAGACTACAGTGTCTTTTTATTGACTATAGTTGGAGTGATGTGTCTACAGCATAGCATAAATGTTGGATAGAAATAGTCAAAGTGTCTACAAAAAATTATTGAAATATCTACATTGTTAAATTGCACAGGTATAGCAGAAGTCTATTGAAATGTCTACAGAGTATTTGTCTATAGTACACAACAGAAATGTAGTCTGTTAATGGAATTATCTAGAGAATTAAGTTGATGTGGGAATGATGAGGACTATGGTTTTTACAGTATCAATTACTTCTATTTATTTACAATACTAATTTTTTATTTACAATGTGTGCAGTATAATACATATTTCAAATACAATATAACATTTATATGTTTGGAGCTGTTCTTTTTAAGAACTTGTAAAATAGTTTTGCTTTGCATCTCCATATGCAATGTTTGTAGCAAAATTGGGCTTGCTACGTATGCTTTTGTGTTAATGAGATCTGGCCGATTGTGTGGTGATTAACAATATTTAAGATTGTGTCTGATGGCAACAAAGCCTTTTGTTAACTGCCCATAAGCGAGTAAATGTTTGTCGTACAAGCCCTCAACATTCATTAATCTTCTATAGCATTTGCCTTCCATTTCATCCCACGATGATAAGTGACAATAATTTCATTACCTTGGTCTTTTCATATTCCTCAAATGATGATGTAATTGCTATCATTCCATATAAATATTAAGCTCTACTATTGCTCTTTTCGACCGCCCTTTTGAGAAGTTTGACCCTTTAATTTTATTTTTTGTTATAAAATATTGAGCGATGCCTTCTTCAATCAAGGCTTCTGGATTTTTGATTTGCATGCACCGTTAGTGGATATTATGCTTTTTCGGGTGAAATGGTATGAAATGTAAATCATTTATGTTCAACCTTTGGAACATAAACTTATCATTTACAGCCTTGTGAAAGTCTTTGCAGGATTGTGTGGCATTGTTAAGATCATTGATGAATGATGCACCAACATATGAGAGGATCTCAGTAAGCATACCATGCAACCTTGTGAAAGTCTTTGCAGGATTGTGTAGTGTTGCTACGGTCATTGATGGACGATGCACCAACATTTAAAAGGATATCAGTAAGCATATCATGCGGTAATGATTGGATTGTTTTGGCAGGTTTCCTTGGAGATTTTCTTGCTTGGTTTCAAGTGGTGCATTGCTGAAACAAGTGTGTAGAATGATGCACTTATGGGTTGCATTTTTTATAGGTGATGAAAAAGTGTTTGGTTGGTTATTTTATGGATTGCGAAGAGAGGTGTTGTTTTAGGTTGCGAAGAGAGGTGTTGTTTTGGTTCTTTTTGCACGTTTTCGTGATGTAATGTTTCGGTGCTTTTTGTACCAATTTTATATAATTATGACACAGATACTTAGTTGATTATTTTTTTTTATGCAACTAATATTTACGTACTGAACCAAGATTATTTGATTATGTTTTTTGTGCGACTAATAATTTATATACTAAACAAAGATCTTAGTTACATGTTATGAGTGTTAGTCTATTGAAGACATTTTTGCGATTCGCACTATACATAAAACAACTATTTTAGAAACTGATAGTAAGGAACAATATAAGAGAACAAATTAAGAAACATTTGCTAGACATATCACAAGCAATGAGACAATCTCATAAACAAAATCAAAAACTACTTGTTCATGTTAAGAACTACTTTGTCCATGCTAATAATCTCACACATAAGCAACTATGTCAGATGTTAACAACTATTTCCCAGCAATTTATGTATCCATGTTAACAGAAAGTCAAGTCAAGTAGCTTTTGTATCCATGTTAGCACTATTGTTTATTTGCATTTGTCAAAACAAAATCTTGTACCTGGTTGTGCGGTTGCAACATCGAAGTAGTTACAATTTGTATTCTATACTTGTTCATGATTTCTTTCTACGAAGTAAAAAATAATAAGTGTATAAGTAGCAATTTGGTAGTGCAAAAAGAAGACATTCTAAATGTTAAAGTTACTATTGGTCCCAGGTTAGAAAGAAATGGTTGGCTATGATATAATTTCATATGTTTCATGGCAAAAATAGCATAATCCTTTGCATTTCTCATGTACTGCTTGTAGCTTCTTTTCCACCTCAAATGGACAAATATGGGTTGATATTTTTCAATTTTAGATGCAAGGGAGTGTTCCCATAAGTTTAGCCATTTGTTGATAATTTGTCTCTATTAAAAGTGCATAGTTGTTATATTTTCATAAGACATTTTGCATATAACTAAGAGACACTTTGAATAGAACTAACAAACATTTTTCATTAAACAAATAAACATTACTAGAAGAAAGGGGAACTATTCATATTTTCCCATCTCCTTGTCTCTATTGCCCATGACCTCTATCTTCTTACTTTCAGTGTTAATGCAGAACACACCTAAAGTGGATATCTTTACGACATATGAAGAACAACTATTTCATAAAGATGTATTTTAGGGACTGGCATGCCATGAATAACTGTGTAGTAAAGGTATACATAGTTGTGTGCACTTACAATTTTGTAACCATGCAACGTTTCTTTACTGATATTTTTTTGTTAGAGCCAAAAGTTAAACATTTTGTGTAGGTTGAGCTCCTTGTTAGCGTTCTTCTTGACAACTTCAGGATCAAACTTGTTATTGACAATTATGTGGAAAATGGAGGCTTATAAAAAATATTATTAAATAGGTTTTAGACTTATATGTAGAGAGCTTTTTAGATCTTACAGAAAAGGTTTTACTTGCAGAAGCATGGCTGGGGAAGAAGCAACATTCTGGCAACTTTTTGCTTGACTTCTTTTTATTAAAAATATAAGCATATGAGGTCATGATAGAGTCATAGACTAGTTTTTCAGGTCTTAAACTCAGGAGCCCATTCCTGAAGTTATAAACATCTGGTATAAATCTTGCCAGTAGTTCACTGCGATTGAAATTAATTAGAATGTTATCAAAAGTAATAAATAGCTAGTATTTTAATTGAAGACATATTGCACCGAAGAAGTAGACAATTAAAAGATAACCAGTAGACAGTTCTTAGTAAATATGTAGTAATCAAAATAACTCCACATAGAATTATTAAGTTTTAAAAATCACCAAACACTTGGTATCATAGTATAAGACATGTTGCAGATAATCACCGGACGTTTTACAGATAAGTAATGGACAGTTTGTAGTAAAAGTATGATCATTAGCTAATAAAAGGTTTGGTTTATGACAATGTGTTGAGGCACTTACTTGGTTGCCAGCTTCGTGTTCCATGCATAGTTTAAAATAATAGGCTCTGTGTTTGTGAAGTAGAGATGAAGTGTTTTCTTAAACCAATGGAGATATGGAGATTTTGAGAAAACTGAATTGTTCTTTGCTTTAGTTGGTCTCTCAGTTCTCTCCTGACTCCCATCTATGTCCAAATCAAAAATAGGGTCCAATTTCTAGATCAAAATTGAGAACTATTGGTAGTGGACCTTCCTCATCTGCCAAGTCAAGCACAAACGGTTCAGCAAGGCCTTCAAGCTCCTAATCATTCCCATTATGCTCATCAGGTGTGCAGTAAAGATTTTGAGATTGCAATGCAATCTATGCCAGCCTTGTGTTCTTTCTTGCATCCATTACTTGCTCAACTTGAAGAATGAATTTTTCATCCCATGGGCTTCCTTCAGTAGGGCCACCATTGAAAACATTTGACCTCTGTATCAGCTTCGCTAGCTGAGTTGTAACTAGAAGGAATAGCTCATAGACTTTTGCAATTTCTTCCTCTATCCTTTTTATTACAAAAGCCACTTCTTGGACCATATTATTCAACTTCTTCATTCTTGCCGTGAATAAGTTGCTAAAGTCACTAATCTTTTTAGTTTCAGCTAGCTTTTATTGCCCTTTGCTTTCAAGCTTCTTTTCTATAGAAGGTTTCTTTTCTACTAGTTATTCTTTGCTTTCAAGCTGTTTTTCTTCAGTTTTTGTAACAATCTGGTTAGCCTTCTTCTCTGGCTGCTCAAGATGATTAGGCTTCTTTTGTAACTGCTTAATGACAACTTTTGAAGTATCACTAGAAAGAAGATTGGCTTATATGATTTATCCTTTGCCAAAACCACCCTGACTTCTCTTTTCATTTAATCTTTTAAAGACAATATGATTTGTCCAACCTATCATTAATGGGAAAACTCTAGTGACAAGAGTTTCCCCCTTGAACATTACTCGATCAAGATAAAACATCTGCACATTTCATTCATGTATCAACTAGATAGTTCGCATTCAAAAATTAGACATTAATAATATATCATTCAGATAGTTGAATAAACAAATATCACTCAGTGAAAATAAAAAATCTACATATTTTTATGTACCAAATAGACACTTTGCATTGAACTAATAGACACTGATGGTATATCATTCAGATAGTTTAAGAAACATGAAAAAGACACTTTAGATATGAACATCACCTGATCAAGATAAAACATATACACATTTTGTTCATGTATCAACCAGATAGTTCGCATTCAAAAAACAAACATTTATAATACACCATTCAGACAGTTGAATATACAAATATCACTTAGTGAAAATAAAAAATCTGCATACTTTTATGTACCAAACATACGCTTTGCATTAAAATAATAGACATTTATGGTATATCATTCAGACAATTTAAGAAACATAAAGATGACACTTCAGATATGAACAGGACATGCTCAGAAATTAATATGAAAGTTATTGACAAATAAACAGCATACATTTACCTAAAAGAAGTAAAGCCATGCACTAATGCATTGGTTGTTGATATGGTCCTCTTTGTACTTGCTGACATGCTAGCAAATGTGTTCAAGGTATAGGCACCAAAGTTGAGTTGGTGGCATACAGAAATATCTTTTACTGCTTTATGAACCCTCAAATTGTAGCTGGATCTATTGGATGGTACAAGTAACTTTATGACTACGTAGATAACAAAGCGGAGCTTGAATTTTTCATCTGCACTTGATGAGTCAGTTACTATACTTGAAATTTGACCTGTCAACGGTCCATTTTTCTTCCCATGCTGCATTCTTCACTCTTGAAGTTCATGATCATTTGCTTGAGAATAAGAGTGTTCATCAACCACTCTTAGCCAATAGGCATTCCTAACATGTGATGCACATCTTCAGTGGTTATTTTGATGCTTGAATGTGTGGATATACTCAAAGTTGTGTCATCCGGGTTAAAATGCTCTACTAGTTACTACACTAGATTTGGGAAAAGCTTGGTTCATGTTATGTTGAATAGAGATCCAAATCCAAGTTCCCTGATAACATTCAATGCTCAGTGCTTGTTAAAAGTAAGTCCATTGTATGTTTCGCCTCTCTAGGCTTACACATCATTCTATATTATGCTGCAATTAAATTATAATTTTGGTTAGTATTAGAAAAAGCTTAGACAGTAATAATAAACACTTAATAGAGTATCAATAGATAGATTATGGATAACCAGTATACACTTTTCTAGTAATGAAATGAAGTAGTAGACAACTTTCTAGTAAATAAATGAACCGGTAGACACTTTTTCAATACACACTTAATAGAGAACCAATAGACAGATTATACATAACAAGTACACACTTTTGCATAACAGGAATGAACCAGGAGACACTTCCAGTAAACACTTGATAAAAAAATAATAGATAGATTATAGATAACCAATACACATTTTTCCTAAAAAGAAATGAACAAGCAGACAATTTTTCAATAAACAAATGACCAATAGACATTTTTCCAGTAAACACTTGACAAAGAACTAACAGAAAGATTATAGAGAACCAGTGCACACTTTTGCAGTAAACAAATGAACATAATGTGAAACAAAGATAGGTTTATTAACAAATAAATATAATGTTGTACAAAATTATTGTGAAAATAGCACATACAACTGAGAGGTTGAAGGATTGGCCTTCTATTTGTCTTCTTTTCTTTTTGAGGGGTTAGATTTTTTTTTTGTAGGGCATGGCTTTTGCTTTTGTACTTTCTATTTTTGTTTCTCTTGTTTAGAGCCTGTGTCACATTGTTTCTTATATTTGTAGCTTCACTGTGTTCAGATTTAGCAGTGTTTTTCCTTTTCTTGTAGATGATAGGACTTGCTGGACTTGGTTGTCCTTGAGTTGATGTTCATTTTCTGGTGTTTTGTCTGTATAAACAACAAAAAAGAAAACAACTATATAAGATGTGTCTCATGTTCTTTAACAGTTATAGAATAATTACAACATATGTTTGGAAAGTGTCTTCACTAGCTACACAAAGGGTCTACCACAAGAAGCACAAGTATCCATATGAAAGAAGAAAAGTATTTTTATAGACTGATTCCACCATATGTATGAGAAGTGTGTGCACTAGCTATACCATGTGTCTACTACAAGAAATAGAAGTGACTATATGAAAGAAGACAAGTATTTTTAGGTTACTTATGAAGGGGAGTTTGGATTCTTCTACACGAACATTGGTGGTTTGATGGTAAGTTTTATTTTTTGTCCACACAGAGAATGAAAATAGTTATAAGAAATCCCCGATTCTAAAGTAAAGTTCTTATAGATGTAAGAAACTGAATATTTTTGTATTTTACCTCTTGTGTTCTAATTCATGTTGAGAAGCATGTGTTGGATGTTGCGTTTTCTTCCTTTTGATGAAGTGAAATTGTCAGAAATGAGTTAAAAATGTAGTTTGAAGAGAAAAGCTAGAGAACCAAAAAAAGTGTTACCGGAGAAGTACTACTAAAATATTGGACTTTACCAACTGCCAGCGCGTTGGTAACTTGAATTTACCAACGCGGAGCCGTTGGTAAATGGCAGTTGGTATTCGATACGTTGGAAAATTTTTTACCAACGCGTAATTAATAACACGTTGGTAAATTCCAACGTGTAGACGTTGGTAAAATTCACGTTGGTAATTACCAACGGTCATGAACCAGGCTTGGTTTCCATCGCGTAGTTGTAGTTACCAACTAGTAACTACCAACTGTCCTGACACTTCGTAGGAACCCGCGTTGGTAGTTACCAACTTACATCAGTTGGTAAGGGAGTTGTTATGCAGCCGTTGGTAATTACCAACTTGCATACGTGTTGGTAACAGGATGACAGGCGGTAATTACCAACGCGCTCAAGTTGGTAAGTTCCCCGTTTGCACGTTGGTAATGTACATTAAACGTTCCAGGTTTCGGTTATTTCGTATTTTTCCTAGTTTGAATACACATTCAAAATTAACATACCAATTCAAAAGTTCCCCAGGCTGTAGGCTTGATTCCTCTTTTAACTTTTTACCTCAAATAAGAATATAATACAAACAGCTAGCATCTTAAACAATTGAAACAATTGCAGATAGCAATGTCCAACATTGTACACATTTGGGAATTTGTACTTACATTAACATACATTTTATCCAGTAAAGCCTTATGTTAAGACAAATGTAGTAAATGAAAGAAGACAAGAAGATATGTCTGCGACATCCATAAGTAAGCTCCTAGTTTTTTCTTTATAATGTTCGCTCAACAATATTGAACATAATTTGTTTGCTTTGATAATATACAAAAAATGGTCACTTCAATCAACTTGTTGAACGACGCAATAAGAGATGAAAAAGTAGGAAGAAAATCCATTACTGAGTCATCATAGCCATTTTGAAGATAATGGTAGTACTCATAAGAACCTTGAACCAGAGAAGAAATGCCACCAGAGACTAAAAAGGAAATTAGAAAAAAAAAGTCAATAAACAAAAATTAAATACCACATGGCAAGCATAAAGGAAAATCTAAATAGTCAAACACACACAGACACTCACCACCACTGCTAGGAATTCCCATATGCACATCTTTAAGCATAGCAAAACCTAAAAACACCAAGGAAAGGATAAAACAGAGAAGCGAAACCATTAGCAATCTCAAACTTTCTGCAGTAGATGAACTTACCTTTCTGATTAGAGCTTTTCTTTGAACTGGCTGAAACTGTTGACAGATCAAGGGCGTTGGCAATTCTCAAAAGGGGACGATCAAACGGTAATCCAGTTGTTGCAGCTTAAAAATTAAGTATGGTTGTTATTATTTAAACAACAAAATCCCATGCAACAAAACATGCAGATTCTCCGACTATGTTACTTTGGGTGTGTTCCAGCTCTACTAACAAGGTTCCCTACCAAATAAGTACAGACAAATAAAACCGAAAAGCATACTGTAGTATGGCACAGAAGAAGCACCAAACAATAAAGAAAAAAAGCAGACGCCTGAAGGAAAACAAAGAGTTTGGAAGTTAATAAGCTATGAGTTTGATTGCCAAATGTAACAAGCTGGAGCTGCGATAACATAATCCAGCAGTTTATATTTCATAGTTTCCAATGACTGTGTAAAGAGGCCCACCAGACCATAATCGCACTGTGTAAAGAGGTCCACCAGACCATGTTGATGAGGTTGCAATGGCTTGGGCTAGCATGTCAGCACATGAGATGGCACCAGGGCAGGGAAGCCCTAAAGTTGTCTCAGCACACACAATAACATCAAAAGCATCCTTTCAGGTGATCGGCTAATTTCTGCATCAATTGCGTTTGAAAGAATTGGAAGAGACAAAGACAGGGCTTCGCAACCTACTATGCAGTCATATATGAAAGCGGTGAAGAGTGCCAGCAGCAGTGATAGATGCACTTATTTGCTTGATAGTTATGGTTTCTCGAATGATCTTCTGAAAGTGTAGACATGAATGCTGGTAATAGTAAAGGGACAAAGTACATTCAGAGAGAAGGATATGTAGAAAGAGTGGTAGAAACGCAGGACAGAGTAGCAGACGTTCTTACTTCAGTTGGAGTTTCAACTTTTGAGCAATGATACTTAAAATCATCAGCTGTCTTTATGCAAATACCCATACATCTAGAAATATTTTCTTTTTGTTCCTTTGTGTTATAATTTTGATGCCACAATATACAAAATGCACTCCAGTTGGAGTTGTGTTAAGATACCAAAATAGAGACAGAAAATCTTTTCTTGACAAGACCTGGGTAGTTTTACAATAAGCAAGCAGGTTAATGCATAAGTTCATGAAAGCAAGTCTTGAAACACTGTACAACCATCCGGTTGGAAATTCAGAAACAGTGTCTCAAATGGAAAAGTTTAACCATTTTCAGCTTCCATAGAAGTTGTCTCAGTAGAAGGCGTAAATAAGCATTGAAGCAGAAAATGCATTTTTAAAGCCTCAAGGGGTATATAAATTTTTATTGTAGAACCAATTTAATTGATTTTCATCCATTACAATAAATAAGATTTATGTTTTATGTTTTACAGAAGTTACAGACTAATTGAACAAACTGCTTCAGTTTTTTCTAAGTTTAACAATTTTCTACAAACCAGCTGTAATTGCATACTACATAAAATTGTGTCATCAAGAAAAGTAAAAAAGTGGAATTAAATTTAAAAGAAATACACATTGTAGAGTCTAAGTGTACTTACTGACCACCAGGGCGTTGATGATCAAGCTCGTTGTAAGGATCTATAACTAGTCCTCTCACCCCATGTCTTAGAACTGCAACCTTTGCCACATTCAGAACCCAGTCTATACTTGGGAGACTTTCATTCTCACACCTGCTCAAATTCACATTAAAGTCGTTGGTCAAACACCAATACTTCCAAGGCAACATCCATAGAACAAATAAGACTTCTATGTGCACCTTATCTATCTGTAAACATCAAATAAACATGAACCAATATAAGCTCAAAACCATTTTATATTTGACAAAGGATTCTTGGAGAAAGAGTAACATTGGAAGAATTCTGACAATTTTTTATGGAGCTAGAATGCTTAGGCCTGCCTGTTTATGAGTGAGTTTTCTGTAAAAGATAATAGCACGGAGAGCTTGTTCATGTAATATGAACAATAGCATTCTTAATAACATTGGGGCCCAGTTTCCTTTTTTTTTTTTTCACCTCTCTTCTAATACCTCTTGCATGTTTTTTTTTTTTTAGCTTGCGGTCATCAATGGAAGGCTACCTTGATGCATATGATCCTAAATTTTCAGTTACACCTGCTGGAATTTTTGTTGCACGGGCTGAGGTACATTTTGATGAAAACTGACAACTTAGAAAGCTCCACTTATGCTGATCTTTCTTTTTTCATGGCAATAATTTTGGTATATTGAGGAAATTCAATTTCAGACAACCTATGTTTGTTTAATTAGGAAATCAACGAAAAAGATATCCTATTACTGAATGTGGGCGTCTATGACATTTCTGGATCTCAATGCTATTTCACTACAATGGTCTGTAGTTTGAATCTGGATATATTCTAGTGATATATGGAAGTTTTATGAACATTTTGAATCTGCTGACATTACCTGATTTAATACTATTTCACTAGTATGGTCCATAAGGCATTACCAGATTTAATACTATTTCACTATTATGGTCCATAAAATAGTATAGTGATACATGTGAAATTTTATGGAAATTTGGATTCTGGAATCCGGAGATGACCACCTCAACCCCTATCCTAAGATAATGTTATTTGTTCGACACCATGAAGCATGCAGTGATGTCTGAAGCAACACTATGAGCATCTACTACTGACGATATTGGAAGAATATCTTTTCTTCATCTGCGTCTATCCTTACCTCATTTATCTTTGTATCTAAATTTCTATATGGTATCAAAGCAATACTTGCTCCGAGTAGTAATTTGATCCCATTTTCTCTTGGCCAGCTCTTCTTCCCTTCATCCTGTGCCTTTGAAAATCCAAAACTTTTTCTTGATTCCATCAGTGGTCCTTTCTTCATCTTCTAGGCTAAACCACATTAACCCAAGTTTTCCTATGAGGAACTTCTCCTGGGCAAGCACTTCTCTTTCTTTGTTTTCCCGTGCTTCCATATATTCCTGTCCATCACCTTTGTAAAATCACTTCTCTGGGACTTTCAATTATGACCATACTGATAGTAGCTGGTGTTTTCTCCCGTATTCAAGCTGGCAGTCATTTGATTTTTTAATTTTCTGATCTTCTTCAAGCAATGGTGGCAGATCTCCTCATCCCCACTTCTTCAATGGAGTCAGCAAAGCCACCTCTTCTGAGGAGAACCCTTCAGATTCAAGCAATTGGGCACTTCCATTCCGATTTCTTTAAACCAGCTAAGGGATCCGCATTAAGAACATCCTTTTCTTTAATCTTATCTTTATCTCAATTACATAAAGGTGATTATATTATTAGATAATCTCTCTTATGGGCCTCTTTGACGATATACTCTGATGAGTTGAATGTAATCTGAGATACTTCCCCGACATGAACACAGGCTTTCTGCTCTGAACCATGTGAAGTATCACTTCTCTATTTCTTACGTATCTGAATTTCTATATGTTAAAGAGACAAATACTCTTCTAACATCTTTCAATATTGTAAAACCAATTTGTTTCTTTCAACTGAGCCCCCTAAACCAACTCAGATTACTGAAGCCTGTTTCTAGCAGAAGAGACTGATGATTCCACTGCTACTTCAATTACAAAATAATTCCCACAAAAAAAATAAAGAGACATATGGGGGCAGAGAGAGAGAGAGGCAAATGGAAAGAAGAAAATTTTTGTGGGCGAACCTTTTCAGACATGTTATGCACCTCCGCGGCTCTGCTTCTCTTCGAAGAGTTCCGAGGCCTTTCAGAATTTGACCGAGCATCCGACAACTCTAGTGCCTTCTACAATTCACAACAAAATCCAATCACCAAAATGACCGAAATTCTCTACTATGAAGGGAATATTGCACGGATTATGCTCGCCAACCGTTTAAGAGCATCAAGGAAAATATAAGAAATTTCTCAAAATGAAAAAAAAAATGAAAACATACACGTTTACCTGCTAATCTGGCACCAGATCCGTGAAATGGGCTGAAACGGGTCACAGTTGATTTTGCGGCGGCCGGAGCAATGGACATATCGTGGCGGCAGAGAGCTGTGGAGAAGAGTTTCGGGAGCGAGACGCGAATGAACCAGCTGGAGGAAGAAGATGAAGTTTTAAAATGAAATTACCAACGGCCCAGCCGTTGGTAAACTCTTAAATGAAACGCAACGTTTTACTTCCTATTTACTAACGGCTTAGCCGTTGGTAATAAAGCCCACCAAACCAGGCCCATTTCCACAGCTCAAACTACCAACGCGGGCACGTTGGAACCAACGACTATAAAGTTGGAAAAAACCCAGCCCAGCGCTTCAATACCTACTAACTGTTGCACGTTGGAAGCAAGTTACCCACGGTTCTACACATTGGTATTTACCAACAGCTAGACCGTTGGTAATTTGGCAGTTGGTAATTACGTAATTTTTAGTAGTGAAGTCAACGAAGTGTTAACGGCATTACAGCTTATTGCCGGAATTGAAAACATAGTATAAAAAGCTAGATAGTTTGGAGAAGTGTACGGAGATCGTTTACCTTTATTGTTGTGTCTTAGCGAAGTTGCCATCGTCTGCTAGAGCTGGAAGTGCGAGGAGCTTTTGTTTATCGGCCATGTCATTTTTGGAGGAGAGGAACAAAGAAGTCGCGGGAGGGTTTTAGGAGGGACATGAATGGCATCTGCTTTGAATTTCGCAAAGCTTGTTCCCAAAGTTGTTACTTACGCGGGGCTAAAATAATAATTTCAATTAAGAAGTGGGCTGGGTCATGGGCTAATGTGGTGGTTAGTAGTATAGTATAAGAATTACACTGTCAAACCCAGAAATTGACAGTACCTTGTTTTACCCAAAAGAAAATGACTCATATAATGAAAAATATGATGTCACTGCTGGTTTTAGACGTAGTAAACCATTTTCATGTTAACTTGCTGAAAAAAACAAGAAAATTTTCAGAAAATGAATTTCCATCCACAGTTGTTGTTATCCACTAATGATACCATATAGAGCGATGGCTGCTAGTCTTGGCCTGGAAATGAAAATATGGTAATATAAAAAAGGGGAATTACAAATGTCCCTTAAGTTTATTCAATAATATGATATCCTATTCTATTCCAGAAATCTCTTAAAAACTTTATAAAGTTGTAATAAACTTACAATGACATCCTAAAATCCATTTTGGAGGTTATAACTAATAGATTAATTATACTTTGAGGTCCTAGTTTTTAATTATTGTCTAAAATTTCTCTTTAACATATATATTACTTCATAATTTTATTTTTCCAATGATATAATATACTTTTATACATTGCTCCTTCAAAGTTATTTTTTCAATTTCTTTTCTTAATTCTTTACCATATATTTTTATATAATTTCAATTCTTTAGTTCTCTCTAATTAAGAGCATTTAAAAAAAAAGAATTAGAGATTATTCTCCTTTTCTTTTTATCCTTACATTTTCCAAAATTTGTTAGGATAACTATTAAAGCTAAGGACGATGATACAGTGATGTATGGTTATTATGACAAACATCTCAAACACATGATATCAAGTGTTTTAATTGGATAAACTGTAACATATAGGCTACGGTAACCGACCGTTTTATTAAGATTTTCCTAAAACCAAAATACAAAAAAATCCTTCTCATTAAGGCCCATTTATAAAATAAGATTCTAAAATAAGACTAGTGAATTTCTTGTGATTGTATCTTTATATATTTTTTGATTCATTAATTTCTTTTTAAGAATGTCTCATTAAAGAAAATAGTTATTAATTTTCTTCAACTAGAAACCATATAGTTTCGTCAATTTTTTTAGAATTATAGCTTGCAAACTAAAAGAATATCTTTTATTTTTAAACGAATATGAAACGTAGAAAATTAGTGTTGCTATTCACCATACAAAAAAAAAATATTATTTTTATAACTTATTTAATTTCAATTAGAATTAAGCGATTATCCATCTTTTCATTATTTTGGAATTTATGATAAAACATTATAGAAACACCTTAATTCCTGCTTAAACATTAACAAGAACAAACTACAATCATTATAAGTTGGGTAAACTTCATCTATCATTCCTAAACTATGTCACATGTTACTTAATTGTCCCGAAACTATCAAGTGTTGCATCAATTATTCTCAAACTATTTAATTATTGTTGTCTTGTTTTGTTATCTATCACAGCGTTAAGAATTGATGGAAAAGTGATGCCAAGTCAGCAACCACGTTATTTTTCCATGTCATGTCAACTGTCACGTTATTTTTCTATCCGTCTTGATCCGTCTTGAACAGCTGTGATGAACGACAGGACGATTAGGCAACATTTAGTATAGTTTAGGGATGAATAAGCAACACTGGATAGGATATAGTTTAGGGACAATAGATATAGTTTACCTTTATAAGTACTACACTATTCAAAACTAAAACGGTTTTTAATGCACTATTTAGTTAAGGAAGTATTCATAAAAAGTAATTAATAAATGAATAAATATATAAATCTAAAATTACGATATATTTACTAATGGTCCATTAGTTCAAATAAGAGGGATTTAATAGTTACCATGATTACATGTTTTGAAAAAAGTATGGAGCAAAAAAAAGTAACAACCAATTTTAAATAAAAAAGTAGCTTTCTTAATTAGAGGTAAATAGAAAATTGAAATGTAAAAAAAAAAAATTAAGTGTAGATAATGAAAGGTAAGTACAATTTTTTTGGTAATCGGAAACAAAAAAAAAAAGTAAAGAAGTCATAGAAAAATAAAAGTGGAAATATTATAAGTAAAAGAAACCTTAGATTTTGGGGCCACGATCACTGAGCAATGGTGCATTGAGTTCATTAGGGACACCATTTTCTGTATGGAAGTTGTAACGGTAGCATTGATAAGAATAGCACCAGATAATGCCTGTAGAGCCTGAAAATCGTCTGTGAGTATCATTACAGAGGTGATGTTATTAGTTAATGTAAATAATAGAGCTTCATGGATTGCCCATAGTTCAACCTCTAGGAGAATTCACACCGAGAAATGAGAATGCCTTTTCACTATTCGAGAAGAACATCCAAGCCTAATCATACCTAAACAGCTACATTGAGACCATTGGATTTGTGTCAGGCTCCATCAGCAATGAAGATATCCGATTTAGTAAAAGCATACTAGTTCATAAAGTGACCCCAAGAACGACATTAAATGGTAAAGGGCTTGAAAAGAAAAGAGGACATTTTCTATTGGAAATCTTTGGTAAAGGAGAGCTGTAGGAATAGATCATCTTGTCTTGTAGTTAGTGACAACATATGGAAAGGTGCATTTTGAAAATGCATTCATTCCTACCAATCTAGATAATCCAAAGAATAAACATAAAAAAAGCGAACCCAGTCCAGCGGGGATTACTTTTGATGATACAACAGATCTAAGAGCTAGGACTCAAAGGATGAAGAGAGTGAATGGGGAGTGCAAAAGTTACCCCAAATCCTTAAAACTAGAGCAATCCCAAAAAAGATAAGCTATTGATTTTGAAGCAGCATGGCAACGGGGTAGACAGGGTCCATGCAACTACCATGTGAAGCCAGGTTTTCTCGTGCTGGTAACACCCACGATATGCATTTCTGTAAAAAGAACTTAAATTTCTACGGGATATGAGATGGACAAAGAGACTTAAAGATAGCAAAGAATTTTAGGCAGTGGTGGCTCCAAGAATTTTATCATGTGGGGGCAAGTTTTGTTCTTCATTTACTTAAAAAATATTCATATTTTTAGTACAATTAGTATAGAGGTTGATTTTTGTTTTAATTCATATCTAAATGACATATAAACACATTAATTATATGCATAAATACAGACTATATATTTTTTCTTTTGATAGTATAGATTTTTTTTTCGTAAAAATACATTGACTCATAATCAACAAGTTCATTTGCTCTTTTTGAATTTTTTTTCAATACTATTGGAATCGTTCCTTTTGCATTTGTTATGTGTTCTAAAATGTTGTATTTTATAAGATATATATCAATTGTTGACATATTGCAATATGAGATAAAAGCAATTAATTGGTATTTTCTTTATTTATTAAGAAGTAAAAGAAATAGAGAATTGTATATTTATAAACTAAAAAGAAAAATAATTGCATAACTTGCAATCTAATAATTATGAGAGAGGTATAAAATATTTTAGTGGTTGGAGTTCTACAAGAGAAATATAATTTATTTTAAATAATAATTATAAAATTAAGAAAAAAAGAGCAAATATATTAGGATTTACATATATTAAGTAAAAGAGGATTCTTCCCTATGTAGTTAAAAGGATTAGCTTAGGTAGGATAAAGTGGGATATATGGTAGACTTACAATATAATTTTCTTGTAACTATCTCTTATAATACAATTTTAAGCTAAGAAAACATATGAATGAATTGATGAAGTAATATTTAAAAGATTCATTATCAGATAAAAATGAAATAAAAATAAAATTATAGCATATAAAATAGATAACAAATAATACAACTAATCTCTAAAAAAAAATTAAAGAACTATTACAAGGATAAATGAGGTAAGAAGACACAAAGCAAATGAATTTGTGTAAAACGGTGAATTCATTGGGTATGAATGCAATATTTATAGTCAAATTATAAGTGATGTCCTCAATTTACTATATATTAGTCAATTATAAAAGGACTAAATGATATGTTAAAGACCCAAATTTCGTGTATGTTTGTGTGAGAATCATATACTTCCAATAAGTCCAAAAAATTTGAGGGGACAAATCATAACTAAAGATTTATATTTACCAGTTTTGAATATATATAACCTAAGGTTTTCAAACGTTCAATGGGGGCAATTGCTTTCATTGCCTCCATTGTGGAGCTGCCCATGATTCTGGGCGAGGACAACTTAGAAAATTTCCTGTGAGATTGAGAAAAGTGGCAAACTTGTTATGGAGCCCGATCTAAATTACAACCTTGTTTACCAATAAAGGTTCCTGAAGCACTTCCTAATCAAGATATAGCATCACGACCATTCATTATAGTTAGGGGAAGAATTTGTAAAATCATATTTACTATTTGTGGATGAAAAAAGAAATTTAGAACTATAATTTTCCAGTGCTCTTCTTAGTTGTAAAGATTTGAGAGTCGAAGATTAGGGTCTTTAAAGACATCTTTTAAAAGAGTACCTGAGTAATCTAGTGAAACTCCCAGAAGCCACACATCCTCCCATACCCAAATTGTTTTCCCATCGCCAATAGTCCATAGCAAATGGTCTTTAAGAAGGTTTCATCCATACAGAGACTTCACGATATGGTGGACTCATTTCCTGTAGCCTTCACTGACCAAACAGAATACAACTTCTCATATTTAACAATAAGCTCTCAATAAACGAGAGTGTTACTATCACTAGTAAAAATACACCAAAAGGTCTTTGCAGCATAATTTGATTAAATAGTCAGAGATCTCTAATCCTAAGCCCACCAAGTCCTTTAAGAAGTTGGTGGACACCCTAGTGTTGAAGATGGATGCTACAATTTATCTTGAGTACTAGACCACCAAAATTGAATGAATTGTTTAGATAGATCATCAGACATAATTACTGGGGCCTTTAAAAGGGACATAACATATATAAGGATGGATGATAGTGTAGAATGAATAGAGGTAAATTGACCCACATGATTAGTAATTTTTCTTTCTATCCAGCTAGCTGCTTTTGAACTCAATCTTCAAGAAACTGAAAAGAATTGTGGCATGATAGATTCTAATCAAAAAGTAGCCCGAGATAGAACGGTATGGCGTTACTAATCCAAAATTGTAACACTTGGGTGATATCATTCTTAACAATTCTCATTATGTTGCTAGTAAATAGTTATCTAGATTTTTGAAAATTAACTTGCTTGTTGATCTGCCATAATTTCAAAATCCAAAAGAATTGATGAATGGCCTGGATAGCTGGCAATGTTGGGCAAATGCTAACAAGTCAATCATTAGCAAAGTAAATATAAATTGAATCATAAGGAAAAATCATTGAAAAAGTAATTTAAAAGAAACTATATATAGAAATATAGGTAATTAAAAAAAAAACTAGGCAAAAGTATCAAAATTGCCACTAATGTTTAGGTTTGGGCTCAAATTTGCCATAATAGTTTTTTTTTTCCCAATCTCCCAGTAATGTTTCAAAATAGGCTCAAATATGACATAGCCATTAAAAAAAACAGAAAAAGTAAATATTAAGAAGTTTTAAAATTTTAAGATGATAATGTAACTTTAAAAAAAATTACAAGAGTCATAGGTAATTACACTCATCTCCAATATTAGGAATTTCTCCGGCCTTACCTCCGGCGATATCGCATTTGGTCCAACCTTACCTCTAGCAATAACCCATCAAACTGAGGAAGGAGCACTAGCAAAGAGCTATAGGCAAAGCATCCAGCTAGCCATTCTATTGGATTGATTTCGGGATCAGAACTAACTAAATATTGAGTATTTCTCCTAATTTAATATCTAGTGTAGCAATTGAAGTTTCTAGGAGCATTAGTATCTTATTTTGTGCTGGACATTTTGGAAGGTTTGTTTCCACCTCTAGTGGAGCGACGACAAGGAAAAGGAGGAGGAAAAGCATCAAAGACGACAAAGGTAAGCATTAAAGACGGCAGAGAGAGTATTTTCGTGCAGAGGAAAGATAGTTTTTCCTCTTGAATCTCATTGGTGGCAATGAGAGGAGAAAAAGCTGGAAATTTTTTTATCATCGGCCGCTGCGGATGGTGGCCGGAAAAGCTTTAGAAGGCGGTAGCAGTAGACATCGTTTGAGAGAAAGAAAGAGAGAGAGAGAGAGAGAGAGATTAATTACATAATATATTTGAAGTTTGTTAAAACTTGCATTATCACCCTAAAATCTCAAAACTTATTATTTTTAACATTTTCTGTTAACTTTTTTAATGGCAATAGCATATTCACTCTAATCTAAAAGTTTAGTGGCATATTTGAGCCAATTTTAAAACATTAACAGGAGATTGGAAAAAAAAAACTATGGTGGCAGATTCAAGTCCTAACCTTAATATTAGTGGCAAATTTGATATTTTTTCCAAAAAACTATATATAAAAATAGATTACTATCATTTGAAAAATGCAATTATTAAGGAGAAATCTTAAACAATAAATTAAAGCTAGGGCCTTAAAATGTAATTAATCCATGGTTTAAACCTCTAGAAAAAGACTTTAGGGGGAAATTGTAGGTTTATTGAAACCTGAGGAGTTTTTAAGATGTTTATGAAACAAGAAGCGGATAAACGTAATTTCAACTAAACCTCAATAAGCATTTTATAATTCTCCTTAAAAAAATTGCCGATAATCACTTAAAAAGAAAACAAGGTTAGCTAGTTTTTTATTTCCTCGGGCAAATGCATTTTCCTTGTCTTGGAGGAAACCTTGCCAACTCTTCAAATAACATAGATATTTGTTTGAAAGAAAGCTCAGGACAACTCAAAAAATTAGCCTTTGCCTTCCCAAAATAAACACCTGACTAGCATCTAAGCCTCAGGCTGTACGAGCTCAATGTCAAAGATCATGGTGGCACGGCCAGGCTCCACAGCATTGATGATTGAAAACAACAAAATGTGCCGCACCAACACCCAGCCGGGAATGCAGTTTCAAGTATCACACTACAGACTCGGGCTTACACAACACTGTAAGATGAGTTCACATTTAGTGATGTAGTACTCCTGCATAAGCAGTCTGGTAATGCATTTTCATAAAAAACCTCTTCTGAGAGGAATTTATCCATCCCTTTCGATCCTGGGGAAGGGCCTCTACGTCTTCTTGGTGCCCCTTGCCTGCAAGAATCAATACAAGCATACCAGTTTACGTGGGTTATGTTCACTCTATCAAACATAATGAACCCAGGAAGAGAACTAGGAAAAAAACAAAGAAAAAAACCAGACGTCTATCATAGTGATGATGGTGGCGTAGTTTTTGTTGATAAGTACCATACGAAGCATGGGAAACAGAAAATGGGGAGGGGAGGGAGTGCTGTGATATGCAAGAGAAATAGAGTGGTTTACTAACTTTAGATGATGCAAGAAGGCCTAACAAATTTTGCATAAAAATGTGGCAAGGTGAGAGGAAAGTCAAGCAATTATGCATGATCAATTACTCGAGTTCAATCAGAGAACTATCTGCTTCAGTATTAGTCAGGATATACACCCCAAAAAAAAAAAAAAGACTCAAAACAAAATAAATAGTCATAAATATACAAGAAAGGGACTATAAATGCACCAATGGAACATGTTTATCATCTTCAACAGGTGAAATAAATTTACTAATGGACGGAATTCCCTTACAGTCTTGTGTGCATCCCAGTGATCTGACTAGATAATTTTCTGCCTTCCTTCAAAATTCCCTTTTCCACTTTGTCAAACAGACGAACAAGTGCTTTCCTAAAGGATAAAATACATACAAATATCATTGTTGCTCTCTAGAAAGGGCATGCATGTACGTGTATATATATATATATGCTGGTCGATAGAAAAACAATTAGCTGACCTATCAGGGGTAATTGTTTTACGATGTCCAAGAAAACGGCGATGCCCTTCAACTGCTGTTGCCATGTTTCCAGTGAATGATGGGATAAAGACATCACTTTCAATAGAAACAATGTAGTCAAGTGCAGCCATCTGAGATGCATGGTTAACGAAAGGCTTAAGCTCTTCAACAGATGCCAACTTTTTCTGCAAAAAATCACATGATGTGACAGACTATATATCCAGACCATTGAAAGATCAAATATACAAAACATTTTAGATGAGAGAAACATGGATACTTAAATCAAAAAATATTTTGCCTTCTCTACCTTATTATAATTTTCTTTACTTTGTTGCATGAAAGCTCAAAATCATCAAGCAAACATCATCTTGGAAACAAAAAAATTTTATCACATAGACTATTTTCCAAAAGGAATAAAGAAAGTGACGCAAATATAGTCATGCAAAAATTCAAGAAGAATAGATGACCCAGAAAAGATCCTCCCATTTTTTCCGAGGTATGGTTTGACAAATATATTAGAATAAGAATAACTAGGTAGAGTTTAATTTTGACAAAATCCACAAGGCAGTTCTTTCGTAATCACTTCTGACAGTAATGGACAATAAACAAGAGGCAAGCAGTAGTTTATCTGTTACAGTGAAACAATATCTTGAAACAATGTTCAAAACAACATGATACAACATTCTTTGCTAGAATTCCCTTCAAAATCTCTAAGTAAAGAAAAAGAAGTATTATCTTCATTTAACGAGCTCACCTTAGACATCATGAAAAAGATTCAGACAAAAGTCAAATATTATCATGATCCACGCTCATAATGCTAATAAAGAAATGCAAGTCCCATACCTTGCTCATTAACATGGGAAAGCGAAGCCGTAAATCAGCTAGACGAGATTCACCCCCATAAACTTCTTCGGCAGCAACATATACAGGGGTATAAGAAGGGTAACCGAGAGCATTGAGAAAAATTCCAACCTCTTTTGGGGTCAAAGGGCAATTTCCTTTGTTTCTCTGTTCCCGGGTACTGATTACCTTTGCCTTCCAGAAGGCAGTGTTTTCCCTGACCTCTCAAAAGATATTAATGAACATAGGAAACAAGATTCTCACATGGAGATCTGCTTCAATGCAAACTTAAGAATTTCAGTCAAGACTTTTAGATTGTTGATGATTAAGAAGGTGAAAGAGAATGGATAATAAGAAGTTGACAGTCCACAATTCCAAAAAGGAGTCAGGGACACATCTTATCCTCTCAAACAAATGGGGGCTCCTGAATTTCGGGTAGACCCAAGCAACGTGAACAGCCTAAATATGTTTGTGATTCCTTTCTGAAATCAGTGACTGTTAACCAATCATGGCCAAAAGTGAGCATGCAATGCAAATTTTGCTTTTATGAGGAAACAACTAGGGGGCTCCTCTGGTACACAGATAGGATTTCATGGATGGGATGATGTGGGATGTGGTAACTGAGAAAGCAATTGGATGTTTTGTGGATGATGCATAATTAAAAAGAATCTGTTCCAGCTTATTCTGAGTTGATCCTCTAGATAGGATTGCATGATACACGACAGAATTATTACATAAATAATTTTCATGAATTAAAGATATTTGATAATTAACTAAACAAATAATTTTTTATATATTGAAAATAGTTTTTAATTTATTTCCAAAAAAATCATATTTATTTAACAATTTTTATAATCGTATAGTAAAAGCAATATAAGTTATTTATTTAATATACATTCATGAATTACAAATACGGAAAAGGAAGGAAAAAAGAAAGAAAACATTAAGTGACAGAAAGTATAAATGAGTTTTTCAGCAAAAATGACTGTTAATCATTATCTTATCCCAGCCAAAAGAGCTCCATGGCAGGAAGGGCTTTCTTTTTCTACTGGAGAATGGACAGGTGAGATGAGATAACTCTTATCCCATCCAAAGTGTGCACCAAATGATGAAAATTAAGTTGATATGGGTTAGTAATTATCCCATACTCTCCATGCACCAAATGAATCTGGGCATACCAATTAAACATATAGAAAATAGAAAAACAAGAATTAGTATTTACAAACATAAGCATGCAACATTTGGATCTTATACCTTATTTTTCTAAGTTCCTGAGCTTCAGCATTTGATAGACCATGTGCACAGCCAGTCAAGGCTAACATGTCCTTCTCATAGCGCAAATGCAAAGCAATATATGGACCATAGGATCTCATACGATCAACTAAAGACTGCAATGTTACAAAATTTGAATTTCTGATATTCATTTAAGGTACTTGAAGAAGCTATTTGAAGAAGTGAGATGATAACTAAGAAAATAAAATAAAAATCCTCCATACTTTTCCCATTTCTTCAATTTGAGGTGAAAAACGAAGGGCTTGATAGCAAGCACGACACCGCAACTTTTGTATGTCTGGTGGAAGATTGTTATTCACAAGGCGAGAATCAGCCTTTGCAGCTCGAATAACCTACGATAAGAGGAAGCGAGAATAGCAAAAATTAAAAAGCTAAATGCATATATCCAGATGGTTAACTGACTCGAGCAAACTTTTTTACAGTAAAAGGGGTGCTAATAACACATGGAGAAACAAACCTTATATTCATCCCACATGCCAGCTATCTCATTCTGGTAGTAATCCACATCAGAATAGCTCTTAAAATGCTTTACTACTTTTATAAATCTAGAAATGCCCTTAGGAAGCTTCTTTACAACAATGATATCTTTCGCCAAAGTCTTGATGAAGTGCTTCACGTTGAAAATATCAGAGAAATTGCTACAAAATTAACAATATGAATGTAATAATATATTAGATATTAAATAATCAGGTACCTAATATAAGTCTGAGTAATATGTACTCCCGAACAAGATATGACAGAAAACTACCTTTTGTCTTGCCAAAGAAACTTTTTATCAGGTTCTGGGATCACAAGAGTTGCATTAATAATACGAGCAACAGCTACCATGTCACATATCTGCAATTCAAGAATGAGATTCACTTCAGTTGAACTGATTTTATGCTTAGTTAGCTAATAATAACTAAACTTTATCAGTGGAAAATGCAAACTACGCCTAAAATTGTAACAATTAAAAGATCACCTTCACTAAAATACAATATATCTTCAAATGCATCAAATTTTGTCACTCCTGTTAAATATTTGACCTTTGTGGTTCAACTGCATAACTTGCAGACTAAATTGAAATCCTATGCGTATTTCCCTCTATGTCTCTCTTTAAAGGTATTAGGATTTATAAAGCTCAGAATCCCACAGATATATCCAATAACAAATTTAGAAGATGAAGACAAAGTAATTTACCAGCTTGATAATTCCCACAAGAAAAGGAACAAACTGTTGTTGTTATTGTATGTGAGAAAGGAATCAAGGGACTTTTTAAAACTTTTATTACAGTTTTCCCTAGTAGCATCCATAGGTCATTGACCAGAATTCAAACTGTAACCTTATGATCTTGGTTTTTGAATATTCTGATATCTATATACTATCTCATAATATTTCTCTTTTGATATCATCCATTAATGGGTTTTTCTATTTCAGAAAAAAGTTTACTGAAAAGAAAAAGTTCTAAGAGGAAGAAGATGAAGTGCAGACCCCAGTTCGCATTTGGTTGAGCCCACCACTTGTGTAAAACAGAAGGTAACCTTTTGACTCTCCTACAGGAGCTACACAAACAACATCAAACCAAAGATAAGCATAGAACACAGGATCACTGGATGTACTTTAATAAACAAACAAAAATAAATAAATAATTCAGAACAGACTTGCCTGCATAATCAGGATTAGGCTTAAGGCAAGGCATGAAATCGTTTGAAGGAGGCTTCCATAGCTTTTCAAAATCTGGAATCCCGCTAGTAGAACCATTGAACTGTCAAATCTAAAGGAGTGAAAAACATGAAAGATGCATGACTACTTCTTATCAATAAAGATGCATGACTATTTTTCTGTATCAATAAATCTCTCTGACTCAAACCATGATCCTCAATGTTTTGACAATGAATCAATAATATCAAGCAAAGCAATCGATTCAGTGGCACTTTTTAAAACAGTAGAATGGGATTTGTTGGGACTTGGGAGCTCAGGCTTGAGAATTGAACCCAATCTCTCAGCCTGAGCAACATTTCCTTTCACCAAACCCAACTAAGCTAAGACGACAAATTCAGTAGCGCATAAAAACAAAAAAGTACTCTAGTTTCTTTTTTTTTTTTTTTCTTTTCCTTTCTTGAACTGATCCCAAAACAAAAGAACAATGAAATAACATGATCAAACGAATTTCTTCCCAGCCTCACCGATAAAGCAAACTGAATCTAATAACCAACAAAAGCAAGATCCCAATAAGCTCAAACCTTGGAAGAGACGAGAACAGGTCCCTGCGGACGAGGCGGCCTCTGCTCTTGAGCTGGATTCGGGTTCTTCGACAAATGCGGCGGACCCGGCACTTGAGTCCAGTTTCTCTCCCCCTCTACCTTCCTCTAATTCATCAATTCCCCAGAGTAAGCGCACACAAAAAAAAAAAATGAACGATCAAATAAGAAGAAACAGAACTAGTTCACGACTAATCACGCAAGGAGAGGAATAGAAATACCAGGGCATTGAAAGGATCGGGCAGGTCCGGGTCGCGTACGCGAGAGAAAGGGAAGAGGTCGAGGTTCACAGAGAGGAGGCCCAGAAGAGCTACCACACCGACGGCGCACGTCACTATCCTTCTGATCGGGACCACTAATCGGCGCCGACGTTTGGGCATTTTTCTCTTACTCTGTCGATCCTGTTCATGCAATTTTCCCAGGAAAATTTTCTCAATTTTCCAGCTCTCCAAACCAAAAAAATTTTTTTGTAGTCATTGTGAGAGCTAATCAATCAGAGGAGGTTTCTGTTTTCCGGTCGCTCTTGATCGCCGGGCGCTTGCCGCTGCATGGTGAGTCGAGTCTCGACTCCTCTCGTTAGAGTTGTTGCCGCTTCCCTCTACTTCGCTGGTTTCTTTTATTTGAATGAACCGTTTTTCAGTTTATTTAAAAGGTGTGAATTCGAGAATAACCATCAAACTTTGACGTTTCTGGGCATATGCCCCTCAAACTTCGGTTCATGCTGATCCGCCTATCAAACATTCGAAACTGTGCCCATTACCGACTACCGACTGACTGAATTAGATTATTATAAGAATTTTGCAGCAAAAAGTGTTATTAGATAAAATTTAAAAGCCCACGCTGAATAAATATCTCATATAACTTAAATATATTAATAAGAATTATAGATTACCGACCAAACTAATGACTATTCAGAATTTCCTAATTGAATCAATTACATATCCATCCAAAACTTGAGAAATGTTATGGCAAAAACTTCCTTTGAAACCTTGTGGTAGAAAGCGACATGTGACTTGAAGGACATGATAGATTGGCTGTTGATAGTAAACTACCATGACTACATGGGATGGTGAATTCACTGGATCTCTAAGCTGGCTTCAGTCACCTACATACAAAGATATAATAAAAATCGTTAGAAGAACTCTCGAGGGACCCCTCCAATGTTCAAGTCAGTAGTGTAATAGTATTCTATATTGTGTGGAAAGAAAAAGCTATTTCTTATACTCATAGTGAATGACTGGACTCCATGGACCCGTACCCTAGTTTATAAGCCCACTTAATTTATTGGGCCTTATATAATCAATCTAGCATTTGGACCTAGGAACCTATTGATGATCGAATCTATTTCAAAATATCATTATCAAAAGTTTTTTCCACTAGGTGAATGTGGGGATCTAAGAGATCCTAAATTTAAATATGAGCATGCGTCAAATTTGGTGCCTTAAAAAGTAGATGAGTAATTAGAGTCAAGTTTACTCTTGTGTAGCTAGACTTGTACATAATTTGCCCTCTTATGATGTGGGTCATAGCTAGACCTATACATAATTTTGCCTCATCCTATGAGAGTCAAATTTGATTCACGTTTAAATTTACATGTTCTATTATTCTTAGTATATGAACAATTTAATAATATCATCATTTTTAATGTACATATTTAAATGATCATAATGTTTATTATAGTTCCACTTCGGGCTAGTTTCATACAAAACCAATGATTCTTCTAGATGTAAAGACAACAAGTGAATCACGATTGATTTTTACCAAATCCAACTCAATGGGGGTAGCTCAAGGTTCGGTTTCAGGTTTAGCCAACCCATGCTCGGTATGACAGTACATATGCTATTTCTTATAGTACTTTTAGTTCTGTATAACAATGCCTAAGCAATTTGATGCAGTACTTTGGTTCGGCATAATGATTAAAAAGCCACAAAAAATGATGCCGAGGTTAAACCTAACACAAGTTCTTTTAAGAAAAGATGGCTACCCTTACAAGGAAAGTTGCTCATGCCTAATTTAGGAAAGGCAAATCAACAATGAGTCAAGAGCTAATAGTCCAATAAACCGGCACAAACTGTTCATCTCACCCTAAGTAAGTGTGTTGCGGAACGAGGTCCCAGCGCCTCAAATTTCTTGGCTTGTAGGTCCTTAGGGACTATGAATCCCACTTAGTTACTATTGGCTAACTATTACTCGTTAGTAAAATTTAAAACAATTTACATGCAACTAGTTTCTTAGCCTACCCTGCAAAAGAGATGTGTGCTTTTTTCTGGAAAATGCAAACGAATAAGTAACTATTTGTTAAAAACATTCCTCGAGCATTTCGTTTAAAACATGCTTAAATCGTGCCAAGATAGGGAAATGCTAGTTACTTCGACTTCAAGTAATAGTCTATGCACATTTAACATCACTAGTATGCACCCAAAATTAACTCAATGGTTTTACACCACAAGGTATCCTAATAGAGGCAACACCTTAGTACACAAGGTACTATATACATGAGACAAAAACCTAACTAAGATCTTTTACTTAAGCCCCACCTTTGAGCTATCAAAGCTCCAAGTGCAAGCCCTTCCTTAGTCTTTGTGCACCACTTAGCCTCTACACTATAAAGGCATAAAACTTAGTCAGTACGTAGCTTAGTCCACAAATAAACTTAGAATCACAAAGATTCTCAAGAAAGAATACCTGCAAAAAGAAAAAGCTTAGCCCACAACTACCATCTAGTTGTTAGGCCCGATGTTAGAACCTGCACAACAAACTTAAGGGAGTAAGTACATAAATGTACCCAGTAAGGGTCCCTTGGGGTACTTGCAAAGAAGATAGCAGCAAGCCAGCATGCAACCATGACAAACAAACAGTCAAGTAGCCAACCAACAAGCAACTCAAGACAACAACATGGAAGATATGAAATGCATGAATGTATGATATGTAATTCACACAATCCTTGGGACTTCTTGCACACTAAGTGCCTTATACTTGTCGTGAGCCCAAACGGCGGAGGTACTTGAGACACTGGCCCTCGTATCCCAAATACTTTACCTCCTTTAAGTCCCACTTACAGGTCCTAGATTCGGGCGTCACCCTCTCTCAAACTTACCCGCTTTAGCCTTAATTTATTGTATAGGGTAGCCATCTTATTTGGTTTAACTAGCCAAACCCTTAGAGTTTGGCTTAGAACTACTTAGTGGCTCACTTACCAAACTAAATGGTACAATTGGGATCTTCTTAGGTTTCTTATTCAATTCTCTTAGGTTTGAGACCTTTTTCTTCTAGGCCAATGTAGCCTCTGAAACTGACTTAATCCCCCTTAGCACCCACTTGACAACTTGAGCACTTTTAGCCTTTAGACACTCTAATTAGCTCTAACTTAGCCAGCCTACTTAGCTACCTCTTAAATAATGCATAATTCTTACCTTAAGAATGAGTCTAAGACCCAACCAAGGCTACGGGATGTCTAAAATTAGCCTAGGGATGATAACCGAGAGTTTGAGACATTCTTAGGATGCCCCGAGCTTGAGGGACTAATGCCTTGGCGGCGCCGTCGGTGACGCATCGCCAAAGGCATCGACGCTCTGGAATCCTAACGTCTAACGGTGACACGCCTCCAGTTCGCGACGCGTCACCAATACATTTACAGCATTGCATGACAACGTGCGAACTTGCACGAAACCTACTCAAATTTTCTCATCCCAAGTCCGATTCACATGGGTCTTGTTTCTACTTCATTCCCACACATAACACTACATTTCTATGCATTATTTAAGCTAAATTAACTTGAACCCTTACCTCAAACTCAACCACGAAGCAAGAATCGAAGCACATGCTCATTTTAGCTCAACCAAGCTCTCTTGAGTTCCAATCCTAAAACCAACGTGATATGGCACCAAGAACCTCAAATCAAAACCCTTTCTAGCTATGTGAACAACTTAGAATCAGCCAAAATAAAACCAAGAAGCTTACCTAAGGTTTCAAGTCCAAAACAAGCATCAAAGAGCTAGATTGAAGCAAGAACACCAAAATAGAGCTTGAAGCTTCTTGTAATCACCTTGGGGCCTTCGAATTCAATGGGAATTTGTAGAATTGGGGAGCTTTGGAGCAGAAATTCTTGTGGGGAGAGGAAGCTACAAATTTTTAGGAAAGAAGCAAATGGTAAAGGAAGTCAACTAACCCAAAAAAATATCCTAACTCCCCCACTAAAGCATACTTCTTGTTTTCTTGCTCCTTGACCCTCAAGTTCTCATTTGTTTTACTTTGGTCACCAAACACTCACCCAAAACCATCTTCCCTTTGTCCTAAAGGATGCCCAAGAGCCTCTTACACTTGGCCTCTTGGACACTTAAGCCACTTAAGACATAAATGACTCGATTAAACACTTAATGCAACTATTTACTCTTTTCCTTCAAAGACGGTTCTAATAGCTAGGATAACTAATGGTCTTAACTTAACTAAGCCAAATTCCATACATGACCCTAATTTCATCAAAATTATAGTCATGCTATTCACTTGGGTCAAAATTACCATTTTACCCCTTTTTGACTTTTAGGTGTCAAAACCACACTTAGGAACTCACTTACTTAGCTAAGCTTGTCTTTCTTGCTTACAAGGTGCTAACTTGAGGTACTTAATTTAAAAACACTTAAATAAACTAAAAAAAATGCTTACTTGGTTAAGACCCGTCATTAACTATGAGA
The DNA here is from genome assembly GCA_005392925.1 of Aquilaria sinensis. Classification (NCBI taxonomy): domain Eukaryota; kingdom Viridiplantae; phylum Streptophyta; class Magnoliopsida; order Malvales; family Thymelaeaceae; genus Aquilaria; species Aquilaria sinensis. The sequence goes on along the minus strand of SMDT01000197.1, from coordinate 619,448 downwards.
GTTGTCACAAAGTGGGTCCAGTTTGTAATCCAATTTTGAAAACCATGACCTTGGGTGGGCAGTGGGCTAGCTCTGCTATCCAGTGCCTTAGTTGACAAGCTTCATTATTCTCGAATTAGTAGGACATCTTGATGCTCCCTCAACCTATATGCATATGCATGCACGCATTCTTGTTAATGCTTTCTCCACATTTTCAGATGTCTGCACGAAATTAAAAATGGACCTGAAATTAGAAATTGGAAAGCTTTTGAAGAAAATAAAATTTTCTCTGGAAGTACAGTAAATGGCCAAGTGGACTCAACACATCATTTCTTAGAAAGGATTAGTTTTCACTTCTTCCATCCCTTGCACAAAGCTAAAGTTAATGGCTCACTGAAATCCAAATCAATCAGAGTATCCCTCATTTTGCATGGGAACATAAGGAAAACACCAGTATCACTAAGCATAATCACAGCAACCAGTAAATATCATCTTACAAATGCAAAGCAATAAACACACATCAAGCTCAGCATCTATCACCTGGAACACAATTGCAGAAGCCTTTACTATTATGTAGCAACTGCTAACAAACTATATGCTACTTTGCCCATTAACAAAATAATAAGGTTTTTGAAAGTTTTTGCACCCAAAAATAAAGGGCAATGATGTCCAGTTTTCATAATGTTTCTCAACTCTATATATACACACATTAACAGTGTATGGAATGGAACCCCACACTCAAAATAGTGAAATAGCACATCTCAGAATTTGGTGAAATAAGAAGCAAAAAAGTATCATTTCTCTTTTTAGGGGGGAGAGCAAATCAAAACTAATTTGGTATAAAACCAAGATGTATCATATCACACATCAATTTGGTATAAATTGATGCAAAACATCAATTATCAAAAAGAAAACAATCACAAAAGAAAAAGAGGCTTCAACCAACGAGGTTGCTTCATGCAAGACCATGAGAGCTTTTTTGAGGAAAGAACGAAGAAAGCATGACAATCAATATTGTTAGAGATTGACTCAACAACAAGAAGAAGAAGAAGATGATGATTCAAATGCTAGAAAAGAAAGTTTAAACTCTGAAACTGTTAATCTAATAAAGGCATGCAATAAGAAGTATAGCCAATGGGTTGGCCATCAAGATTTTATGATTGAATATTCAACAAGAACCTCGGAAGCTTTCAAAGTCAAGCACAAAAGGTCTTTAATAGGCCAGTAACAATTGTAGTTCACCACAACATGAGAAAGAGAGTTATGTGCCTATTTGCACTGAACAAAAGCATCATCCAAATATTTGAATAACACAAAAGACCAAAGGCATCAAAAGGGCTACTATAGATTTTTAGCATAGAATGCAAGGCTATCAAAGTTCAAAAAACAATATAAAATGCCTCACCACCATAACTAGCATGAACTATATATTAAAAGAATTGAATCCATAGGTAAATAAACAAGACCATGTTGCTAAAGGAACAGGAATACTTCCAGTCAGCAAATAAAAGCTATAACCACACCCTATCATGACTTATGAGTAAGAAGAAGAAAATGAAGGACCAATTATGCTGTACAAAAGAAGCTGCCTAGAATTAAGAATCATGGATATTACAAATGAAGAAAAGGTCAACATCAAAATGGCAGGATTCTTTTCAAAATCATGAGTACAAAATGGACATAGACTAGTAATAAAGTGTTGAGCCTATCAATAATTGATGAGCGCCATCAGTCATCAATGTGAGGGAAAAAAAAGTCAGGTGCTCATATAACCATGAGTCTGGAAGTTTAAACCATGAAGTGCATAGAGAAAAACAAAATTTTCATGCTATATGCAGCTGTTATATTTACCACCACTATTCAACAGTAAATTCTGCTTACTCCAAATTAGGACCCGAATTGATGGTTGATTCATTAGATGTCAATTGATCTTCATCTTGTACTTTCACAAATTTTTTGCTGCATTCAACACAAATTGGTTTTCCCATAAACATCTAGAAGATATCAACTTGTCTAGGCTTAGAATAGGAAAGCAAAGCAATTGTAAATAGAAGTAACTCCCTCAACCAAATGAAAAAAAAAAAAAGTTAAACAGATGCCCACCCAATTAAAATAATTTGTAAATTAGAATACAATATGTAACTACAACTCAACTATTCAACAAGAATTCCCTTCCCTTGAATAGAATCTAAACCTGCCCCAGCCTATTTCCTGGATTTAAAAGCTACCAATCCATACATAAATGACCTTCTTGGGGTTCTCGTAAAATATTACTCAAGCAGATACAACTTCAATACCCTTAGACTCAAAACAATTCCCTGAGATCTTTATCTAATGATTCATATGAAAGATTCCATAGAAAGAAGTTAAAGGTAAGTTTTGGCTTAGGCTGAGTAGAAGCAAGAATTTTCTTCTTTCTGGGTCTAGCATAATTAAGCCTCAAAGCATGCCCCTCTAATTCCTAAGGAAAAATATAAAGCAGAAGAAACAAAGTGAAACAACCTAGCAATGTCTTTACGCTCTCTATTTATCTCAAATAAGATCAAATGCATAGATCGAATAAACATTTATAGTAGACAACATTCAATCAAATCCTACAAGTTTCTTAATACTTATTAACAAGGTAATAAATAATTTAGAAGTGAGAAAGAACCCAGGAAAAAAAAAACCTACATAGGCTTAAAGATTATTCATAGTAAGAGAATCATCAAATGATGCCATGAAGATAAAAGCTAAACACCCATTCAGGGTTCCTTTATACATTGAAAGCTGAAAAAATAGTAGAGCAAGCATCAATCATATACCAAAAACTAAATGAAACAAAAACCGAAATCCAAAAATAAAGGTAACCCATAAAAGGCTAAAGCTTAAGAAGAAAGACAGACTTCAACATCCACCACTTTGACATGTTTCTCAAGCAGAGAGCAAATGTCTTCGGCGGTGTATGTCCAAGGAATATTTTGGACAATCAACCTGGTCCAAGAAAACTCTTCTTCCCCTTGATTTCCAGTCTGGGATTGAAGTTCAACAACTGGGTCTCAAGCAGCGACGATATATGGGCGATGATGTGATTGAATCTTTCAATTTTAAGGCAAAAAAAACTGGTGCGAGGTGAGAAGAAGAATGAACAGAAGATAAATTCGTGGGATTAAGGAAAAAAATTTTAGAATCATTTGAAGCTAAAAGAAAGTAGAGTGGTGAGGAAGGTGAAGTAGAGCCATGAGCAACTTGATTGAGCGAGGAAGTGTGAATACCAGGTGAATATCCGAGTCATAGACTACTTAAGGTAAAATTCCCAATTTACCACTAAACTATACCTTTTGAGCCAAATCGGACATAAAATTGTTTCAGCCTAATCCATGATCGGATTATTTTTTTTTTCACACTTTCATCTTGCAAGGTTTTCAAATGTAGGCGATGAATTTTTATTGCTAGGTTTTCCCAATGGGAATAAATGGAGGGTTGTTACTTAGGCTAAGTCTTTAGTTCTTGAGTTTCCGATGTAGGCTAAATAATAAACAAATACTAGGCCATTACTGGCATGACTGTATTAATTATGCTTATTCCCTTTTAAAGTTTATAAGCCAACAATTTATCCCAAACCTCTCTAACTCTACGTTTGCACCCTTGGTTTTTAGGAATGAGCATGAGTTGGGTTGGTAATGAGCAATTTACTAATGAACACAATTAAATGTATGCTATGCACATGTTCATATATGTGTGTGTGTGTGTGTGCGCGCAATTAGTCATATCATATTTTTTACTATATGTTTATATGTATACGTTAGATTCGGTTTCACCTTAGGTTAGTTCCACATGGAACTGAAATAACCTTAAAATTGATGATTCTCCTAGTTATGAAACCAACTCGTGCACCACGATCTATTTTTACTCAACCCAATAGGTGGGTCGAGCTAGATTTCGAGTTTACCCAACATATACTCAATCCTAATACTTTTCCCACAATGTTTCCTGCTCAACTTCATCCCCAACACCTATATTAATTAGTGTATGATTTAAGCTCAAGAAAACAAATATTTCAGTCCCGTCCTTATATTATATTTGAGCTGCACACCTAATGATTTGTTTTTACGTTAACAAAAAAAATAAGTTTGAAAGCACAAAATGTTTCAATAAAAAAAATAAAAACAACAAATTGGTGAAAACAATCACAATCTTTTTTGAATTAATGATCATGGTTTAAATTAATCAAGATCGAAATGAAGTTCTAGTAAGGGATTGGTATAAAGAACTTTTTCTCCTTACAAATAAGAAGCTCGAGCTAGATAATGAGCAACCATATTACCCTTTCTATTCCAATGACCAAAAACAACAAGTGTAAACTCTAATGCTAAAGATAAAAATGTCTTCTAGAATAACACCAAAAGAGAAATTAAACCCAATTTAACCTGAGCAAAGAGCATAAATTAAAACCTGAGAATCTGACTTAATGATAACAAATTGCCAACCTTGACCCCAAGTCTCCTAGTAGAGCATGGAAAATTGCAAGCACCTCTACCTGCAGGACACTTTCATAAAATGGTAACTCCTGAGACATAAGTGAAAGCATTACCGTCATGGCCATGAACCACAATCCTGACCACTATGGATGCATGAGATTCAAAGATAATAGCATCTACATTTACCTTAATGGTACCCATTACCAAAGCTTCATATCTCACCCGAACATCCAATCTTGGTCTTGCCTGTAATGGCTGTGAAGCAACATTTAACACCAAGGCCTCCAAAAAACCCTTTATCTGTATTACTTACAACTTTGACTTATTAATGAATGACTAAAAAAACACGTATTGTAGTTCTACCAGATCTTTCAACAAGCAATAACAAACAATGTACCTTGTTATACATTCTAATTAAATAAAGACTGGAGAAGATCACGAAGAGATGACCCGGCTGAAAATGTAAAACCAACAGGGTTTAAGAAAAGGAATTGACTGTATTCACCTGGTGTACATACACCACTTAACATCCATTAGTCCCATCTATTCCTAGTTTATGATAGAAAAGGAAAGTACAAAAATCATCCAAATCTTGCGCCCAATTATCTTAAATTTCTCTTTGCATAAACCACAATTCCATACAAATCTATTTCTAATATATGTACACAAAATCAAAACCCTATTAACTATGAAATCAAGCCCAATTTTCTTCCCTTATTCCTTGATTTTTGACACCATTCTTCCTCCCTAAGCTCATTTTGCTATCATAGTTTGGTATCCATTAATGCGAGTTTTTATGTCTTTCTTCTTTGTTGTGTAATGAAGTTTCTACTCTGTCTCATTCCGGTCTTCCTTATCATGTTTCAATCTCCCATGTTTTGTTTGGTTCAAGAGGCTTTGGCTGTTATAGGAGTAAGTTGGTAGCCAAAGAGTCTCTATTGTGTGTGATATTAAAGGTATGATTTGGCTCCATTATTTTATGTTTTACTTTATTCTCAGTTTGTTTTTTTAATTTAGTGAACAAACTTGGTTGAGTGAAATTTTCTCTTCCCATTCCTCAATTTTTGTTTGTTTGGTTATCATTTGAAAATGGCTTCTGATTGAATGATCTCAAAAACTTGATTTTTCTTGTTTATGTATAAAACTGTATTCAATTTATATTAGGTTGTAGAATTATGTAAATGGGGAATATTTTCTTTTAATTAAATTATATAAGTATGAAAACTACATTTATTTTATATGAATTTGGAATTTGAAATTATGAAATCTGACTGATTGAATGTGTTTTTTATTTTATTTTTCTAAAGACTGATGCTTATTTGGATAAATATGGATTGCATCAAACTGTTAAAAGTGTGAAGTCTAATGTATGACGTGTGCGTGTGCCCGTGCATATGTTTATGTATTTGTATATTTATGTTTTATGTGTATGTTTATGTTTATGTGCGCACGCACACTTGTAGTTTGAAATTTGGTTCCCATTATATGAAACTTATTTACTACTGCATAGAATTAGGTTGCGAATGTACAAAACTTCTAAGTCTTATTATATGAAATTAGGTTCCCTTTGAATCTAAGCTTTTATTGTATGAAATTGAAATATGATTTGGAAACTAAGTTCTTATTATATGAGCTTAAAGTTCCTAATGCAAAAAATTGAAATGTAGACATGTTAAATTAGGTTAGTATATGATACTTGGTTGATATTGTACAAACTTAGGTTATTATTGTACGAAACTAGATTTCCATGGTACAAAATTCAAATCTCAATATAGGAAAGTGTGTTTCTATTGTACAAGACTAAAAAATTGATGTAAAAAATTGTGTTTCCATTATATAAGTGTGCAATTTTTAGTATAGAAAACTAAATACTGCTGTAAGAAATTGAGTTCTTATTGTATAAGTCCAAATTTTAAACTGTACGAAATTGAGATTTTTATATATAAAACTGAAACTTCGATTATATGAAATTGAGATGTCAATGTATGAAACAGAGTTCCTATTTTATGAAATCAAAGTTTTTTTAGAATGTTCAGTGAAAACTCTTCCACTATGATAGTTTGATGTGGAAAAAAAAATTAATAATATCCATGATATGAAATTTGGTTCGTATTCTATAATTGTAGTGTCTTCACCGAATGAAATTGAGGTTTAATGTATGAAACTAAATTTAATATTATATGAAATTAAGATACTGATATAAAAAACTAAGTTCTTGTTATACAAAATAGAATTCCTATTATATGAAATCATACATTCTATGAAGCTAAGTTCACATTTAATAATTACCATATTTAATGTTCAAAAAAATTATCTGGAAAAAAAGAGTGAAATTTTTTTTTGCAATTTGTGTACAATCAGTAGAGAAAATTGACTTTAGTATTATCATTATTTTTTTACTTAAAATTATTTCTTCAAATAAATTTAAATTCAAAATTTTGAATTAAAAAATATTATCTTTGATATTTCCTTTTGAAATTTTTTAAGTTTTATTGAATTTAAGCAACCCATACTTACCTAAAAAAATAGAAGAGCTTTTAACTTTAATGAATTTTATTACTTTGTGTATATACAACATGTGTATGTCAGATTTGGCCCTCTGGAGGTGAGATGGAACTTTTTAGTGGGTAATTTTTTGGTTTAGACCAAATAAAGCAATTCCAAAAGAAAAAAAATAAAATAAAATGGATTTATGCACAAAATCAACTTAACATGCATGATTTTTACATCGATTGTAAAATTTACAATTATAATATGTTTTAGGAAAGAGAATTTTGAGTCTTACTAGCATAATTAGGCATTCTATTTATTTATATGTTTTTGGGCCTATATAGAAGTGAATCCAAAATGTATTATATTGTTATAATAAAGAACTAAAAAATGTTTTTGTAACTATATCATTTATTAGGCACATGTGTGATATATGCCTTACCCTTGGTACACTGTATGGGCATAATTACGTTGATATCCTTAATGAATTCTTGAATTTATCACATGTCCTTATTAATTGTATAAATGATTCTTGTCTTTTGCTGCATTCATGTTTTTGTGCATGCAGATTGATGCATCCCTAAGTTGCAGATTTTTGCCTCCCTATGCTATTGGATTTGTGTGCATTTGTGAGCTCAGAAGCAAGATTTTTAACTTCCATTTTTTTGGCTTTGATCGATTTGTGCTATTTTGATGGTAAGTTCCATTTTTTGTTCTGAGCTTTATGTTATTATTTCCATTTGTTTGTTTTTTTTTGCTCTTTATCTGAGATGAGTGTTGTTTGGATGAAATTAAATGGACATTGTTTTGAATGATGAGCTTGTGGTTGGTTCCAATGATGACGATGAGAGCAATGAGTTGTTTTATGAGTTAATTCATGAATATGTTGTAGATTTGGGTTTACAAGATGAGTTTTTGTGTTTTTTGCGATGTACGTCTAGGTTGCATGAATAGGTGCTAAATATGGTGTGTAGTTACATTTATTTCTGGTTAGTTTATTTTTGTGTTGTGTTGTTATGATTTGAGCTCCTTTGTTTTTGCATATATAATTTTTTACTTGTACATGTTTTTCTTTAATTCTTATACATATATAATCATTGTGCATATAGTGGTTTTATAGGATATATGTATGGATGTGTTGGGTATAAATAACAAATGCCCTATTGGTATGTGTGGGCAAAGTCTTTTTGTTGAAATGTGTTGTTTTGGTTTGTATATATGTAAAATTTGTTTTGTATATTTTTTACAAGTAGTTAGTATTATTTATTTTATTTGAGTATATATGTTACTAGTGGCCTTAACTTGCTTAAAGCATCTGACATTGAGTCTGGTTAAGATATTTTGCTTGATTTATTATATTTTAAAGTCTTGTTGATATAAGTTTTGTTTTTTTTTTGTTCGCTAATATATGTTGATTTATTTTTATTGTTAGTAGTGGTTTTTTTTTCTAAATCAAATGTAAAACCAGTTTATGCAAATCATTATATTGAAAGAAATATCTCTATTTCCAATTTAGGTGAATATGTGGTTGTTGTTTTGAGTATATTTTTGAAATTTGGATGTTTCCTTTTCTTTATTTGCTAAAACAGATGGTGATTAGTTGTTGATAAATGTGTTAAAAGATATAGCTAAATTAGCGGTTGATTTTTGTTTTGCATATATTATTAATGATAAGAATAGGCTAAATGAGGTTTTTGGAAAGATTGGAAGAGGGTTCATGAAAACAGACTATTTAATATTTGATGATGTTATAATTTTTTATACAACATTTCACATGAATAGTTATAATATGCATTGTGCTCATTTGTTGTGGAAAATAATTATAAGCAAAATGTGTTATTCGTTTGTAGTTTTTTATGCAGATAAAAGAAAGAAAATTTTCAGTGATTATTCAATGAGTTTGAGAATAGTATGGATGGTAAGTTACCAAAGATAATGATGACTGATCAAGATGCTACTATTTCATACGCTATTGGTACTGTATTTTGTAGCATGAAGCATCATTAGTGTCTATACATATATATCAGAATGTTGAGAGGAATAGTAGGTGGTTGATGTTTGTTGAAGGATTTAAAAAACCTTTCAATAAATGTTTGTACGAGTATGCTACTATTAGTGAACTTGATGATACATGGAATTCAATGGTTAATACATATAATTGTGGAGATATTGAGCAGTTAAATAACCTATATAGTTTGAGACATAAATGGTGCCCTACGTAATGCAAGCATATTTTCTCTATTGGTAATTTTTTTTCTTTTGTACATTTTATTAATTTAATCTATACATTTGTTTTCTTCTCAATGTACATATGCTATTTATTGCAGTTCTAATTTGATCTATTTATGTTGTATTTGTTGTTTAGATACTCGGTCTTCTCAATAAAGTGAGAGTGTCATATCTTAACTTGTTTGGCAAGTGGATAGCTAAGGGAAGTTGGTATTTTTACTGTACGTAAGTGGAGACTTAAAAGATTAAAGAAGATTAAAGGTATGATGAGCTTTTACAGGACTACAAAAACACTAATACTGTTGGTGTTCAAGCTGAATCTTGGTATATGTTGAGGAGAGCATCTAAGGTATATATTGTTATTGTATTCAAAGACATTAAGCATCAATTTCTTAATTTCTTATGTATGAACTTTGTAAAAATGTATATGGATGAGGATATGGTTGAGTATAGTGATTTTTTTGATAGGATTGATTCAAGGGTTTTTAAGATCAGGTTCTATAAGAGTTTAAATGGTGTGGCTTGCTCATGCATGTTATTTGAATAGCGTGGTATATTTGTGTTGTCATGCATTAAGAATATTAAATGTGAATAATATGTATGAGGTTCCATAAGAATATATTCTTCCTTAGTGGAGGAAAGATGCAAGGAGCTATATTTACAAGTTTGGTACATATATTCATAATTATGTGTTCCCTTTTATTTCTTGAAGGACAAACATTTTAAAATATTTTTACAATATTGTGTTTGATTATGAAAAAGATGAAAAGTGTAGGAATGCTTATGAGTATGGTATTGACTCAAAGAAGCAGTTTATTTATATGCATAAGGCTCAAGAAGTTGCTACTTCTATTATGTATAAGTCTTCTGCTGCTGGTTAATGCATAAGAGATCTAATTTTTGTGTCATCAAATACTTGTGAGTTAATACATGGAGTAGGAACTAGAGATTTTGGTTGTACAAAGTGTGGACCTGCTTGATTAGTTTTCTTATTTTCTAAAAATATTTTAGTAGTAATAGTGTGAATCTTTATTTTTCAAAGATTTTTTGTGCTAGTGTTGTTTTTTGTTTAGATTTTTTATTTTCATATTTGTTTTTATATGTGTACATTTCTTATAAGTAATGAGTGCATATGTGTTGATTTTATTTTACTATATTTTTTTGTTATTAAAGAGCCATATTTTTGTCAAAGGATTCTAACAATTTTTCCAAATTGATGAAGGGATTTGCAAATCAAATTTTAAAATTGTGAATTTGTAAGTTTTTGTTTAAAAGAAAATTAGCTGAGTTGTGTACTATGAGTGGGATAGATATGTATAATTTGAGGAAGGGATGTGTACGATATATGTACAACATATGTATGAGACATATAGATCGTGCAATAGATAAAGTTGAATTGCATAATATTATAACAAAGATAATTGCTATAGGGAGTGCATAGTTGACTAAGATTTTCGTAGGAAATAAGAAGGCAAACTACTTATGCAACATATGTAGTCTATAAGTTTGTTGCGGCTTCATATGTAAGTACTTAGCCAAATTAGTGTGCAAGACTGCACTTTGTTGTGAGACTAATATCATCAAACTATCCTGGGAATATTTATGCTCTCCCACAAAGTTGATTGGCTTATAAGCGGTTCCATGTAAAATGCAATTGATATTGATTTCATATTGGCTCAAACTTTTTCATCATTTGATGTAATTTCATGCAAATAACCCAAGAAGAAATTGATGCATGAGCAAAAGCTTGGATGGATGAACTGCCGAAAGTAAGCAACAGTAGCAATTGGTAATATGCCAATTAGATTATTTAGATAAATGAAATAATAACAAATAATGTGAACATATGTGTATATCCATGTATGCAAACTATGCCTTTGCCCAACATAGTCCTCCAATAAACTATATTCGAAACCAAACTGAACTTACATATTTTTAAAGATAAAAGGCCCAAAGGCACTTTTGGCCCCTGAACGCACTTGACCCAGACACTTTACCTCCTAGACTATGACTCAGTTTAACTCACCCCCTAAACTAACTAAAATAAGACACTTTACCACTTTTTCATCGCGTGCCCATCATGAGATATTCAGAAACCAAACCTCATTTGCTTACATTAATGACATACGGCCAATTAGTAAGGTTTGTTTTGATTACGGCCGATCTTCTGCTCCTCTTGATCGTCATCATCGTTGAGATCAACAATGTAACCGAATTTGATGATGGCGATGGGTTCTCATCGGCTTGTTTGAGGTGTATGTTAAAGGTAGGATGAACATGCAAAGGTCTTTGTCCATGAGGCCAAAGGCAAAGACTTTTTGAAATTGATGAATCCGTTTCCAGGTTCTGATGAGCTTCTATGGTGGTGAAGATCGATGATTGGATTCACATGGTCAAGGTCACTATCAAGACTCTGTTCTACGGTGAGTGGGTTCTCTACGATTAGGTATTCTCGGCATTATTGTCAATTTGTGAGTCTTGTTTCTCCTGAAATGCGCATCGAACAGATCGGTGCTTTTCAGAATCGGGTTTTGGCTTGTCATTCATTCAAATCTCAATCTGCTGATACCTTACAACCCTTGACGAAGCCTCAGAATTCTCAGTGGGAAGAGCTTAGCTGGCAGCTACCAAAGGAGAAACAAAAGAGCCTGGATGATCTGGCACCGAAAATATTAGAATTGAGAATCGTTGATTTGTAAACTTGTTTAGCACTACGAGAAAGTGCCTTCTTGGGCAACACCGAAGGGATCTATGTCGATGGCAAAGTCAAGGATGAAGTAGAAGTTGATAGGGTCCTCGGAGTTAAACAACATCTGTTTCCAACAAATCACATGATGTGCATGTGACACATAAAGGGGTAAATTGCCCATTTTCTTAAGTTCAAAGGGCAAGTTAGACCGGGTCATAGTCCAAGGGATAAATTGTCTGGGTCAGGCAAGTTTAGGGGCTAAAAGTGACTTTAGGCTAATATAAAATAGCGGATCAACTTGGCAGATAAACGGGAACATGTTAATGAAGGTTAAAAAACCAACATTAGCAACCTAACATATTTTTTTCAATGACTAACTTACTCTAGTAACCAGATGTAGTCTTTTCAAGAAGGCTTGAGTTTATGCCTTAATGGGTATCCTCTTCTATTTTTTTATTGGTCTCTGATTAATTCATACAAGAAAACACAATAAAAATATTAACCAATTGAATATGCACAGATACATCCATATATGAAGGTAGAGAAGTTAAAGTACATTTTAGGAAAGGCCTCACTTGCTTTTTTTTCAAGTTCAAGGAGACAATAGATGTTGACATGCTATTAGATGTCATTCAAAAGTCTTTTAACCGTTGCATATAGCTAATAATTATGAATTTATATTTATACCTAAAAGCATGGATTTACAACAAATCATCTTACATTATGACCAACCATTATTGACCTAGTGGAACCTTAAAATCACTTTATTTTATGATCTAGATGCTTTTTTTTAACTTAGTTCCACAAAAAGAAAAATTAATTAGTTTATCAATAGAATCTATGGAAACTTTGTCTTATTTGAAATTAAAAGACAAATACATATAACATGTCTATGTATACATTTTGCAAAATTGAATCCAAGTTCTTTTGAAGTTGGTAGAAATATGATCAACTACACAGCCTCATGGCAAAAACAAAAAACTGTTAACATATCAACTACAAATGAATGGATAACAACTTTTAATTAATTTTTTTCAAAGATTTAAAAATGACAATTTTGACCTAGTTTTGATTTTCTGACCCAAAAAGTCCAATTTCAATGTCATTAAACTGACATATATTCAAGAGTGAGAATTTGTAGGTACCTTTTAATATCATTAGCATTGATAACCTTACAGTTCTCAAAGACTAACATTTTCCAGTTAGTATTCATATTCATTACCTCTATAGTTGTTTGAACATATTTTTAAAGTAATCTTTCCTAAGTCAACTTTTGTAGTAGAGGATGATAGGTTTTTTTGCTCAATCAAAATATTGGCACAATACTGCCACTTTCATGCAACTAAGTGTAACAAACTAACAGAGACTTAAGGCTATTCATTTTAATTTTTTGTAGCTCTCTTAATGCATTTTTACAAGTGTCAATCCAGTATATGTGGAGTCCAATTATTTTGTGCCTTATTTGCCCTTGGCCCATCCTAAATTACTCCTGCCTTTCATCGTTTCATCTGTAGCTCTGCCTTAACCTTGCCATCATTCATCATGAACCATCGTTCCGCCACAACCGAATGTGAAATTATTCGATAAAAAAATGTCTTTAAAGGGGAGGCGCTTGTGTTTATCGGTAGCCCAGCTCATTGAAGCAATGCCTAAGGACCGCTATTTTAGATGGGATGTCCAAGGGATAATGGATCCCTATTTATCAGCCTTATGTTGGTTGTCAATAGACTTATCTTCTCCTGGGGCAGCTCCTTCCTCATCTCCACCTCCTCCCTCCTCATTTCTTCAACCTCTTAATTTTCATCCTAATTGTCAAGTAGCATGTTGCATTCATCAAACTCAATGATTGGAGCAGAGAATTTCTGACAATTAGTAAAGAGCGGTGGCCGAAAAACAAGATGAGGTGGAAGGGGCATAATTTTGACCAATGGCATGACCATTAATATGCCTAACTTTTGAGGCATTGAGTATTTTAAATGCAAGTGGGTTTTTTAATAACATCTTAATAGGCCCGCATTAAACGAAAATGAACTGGGCATTACTTGACACAATGCTAGAGCTAGAAAAAAATTCAAAGAAACACAACATAGTGTCATTGCAATAAAAAATGAAAGAGATCACTAAAAAACCAACCTGCAGAAAAAGTTTAAAACCAACCTTAAACCAATTAAACCAAGGAATATAAGAAAGAGTGGGGCCACATCAAAATAAACATGCAATAGATAGAAATGAAGGCAGACAAATAACCATTAGAGAACAAAAAAAAATAGGCCAGCAATCTGATTGCAATTAGCTTGGGAAGGCATTACTATATAGTATAATCAATTAAATAGAAAAATACTTCTATATGGAACAATAGTTGTCAAATTTGATTAATAAAGAAATTATAGCCTTAATTCTACATTATGTCATTAGTGGGATATTAAAATGGTCATTCATGGGATATAAAAACTGTGACTGGTCATATATTTTTTTATTAAAATGAGCAATTCGTGTCTTATTAGAAACATCACCTTAAGTCAATTTGATCACTAAAATAGTGATCAAAATCTTTTTTCTAGCATACAAAAAAAAAAGACATTGAAACAAATAAAATAAGTTTGAATGTACAGAAAAAGTACTTACGATTACAAATATCATAACACATATTGATCGAGGGATCATTAGATTTGTACAATTTTCCCTTATGTTTCACGTATGTTGTAATTCTAATAATAAATGTACTAATTATCTATATGCTCTATTTAGTCTATAGATGTCTAAAATAAGGATAATATACACAAAAAATTCATTAATGAATCTGTTGCATAGTTGCATTGAGGTACCATTTGAACCTACATAGAAATTTAATATATCAAACATTCTTTAAATTTTATCTTGATCATATATTCGAGAACCACTATAGTTTAAAGTGGAAGGGATATCAATACCCAGCCTGAATGCACTAATTGAACACATAACAAAGCCCTTGACAATTGGAGCTAGAGAAATAGAGGGCAAAGTAAATGTGAACCACCAGCACATAAAAGATTGAGGAAGAAAAGAGGGAGAATTATTGAACAAAGATTAATAGCCAAAATGCTCGGATGGCCAAAAAAGACCACTAATCTTTGTAAAGAAGGAAGAGAAATGGAAAACAAACTTGCGAAAAAACAAAAAAACTAAAAAAGGCCACCAGGATTTTGTAGTTGCACTACTTTTTCTTTAGATTTACATAATAGCTGACGAATTTAGGTAGAACTGACCTTTAATCCCTACTTCTCTCATTCAACCTAGGGTTCTACTCCACAAATGGTAAAAAGGAAAAACACTATAGAACTAGTTATGGAACCTTGGTAGATAGGGGGTTCAATGTAAACATATTGCATAAGAACAAAAAATGAAAAGAAAATTAAAATGTCATCATTTACATTTACTGTTCAATAAATAATAAAATGGGTCACATCTTTTTATATATAGTAAGAATATAAACTAAGCAAAATTCACATGTATATGTGAAGTTCTGGATCACTTTTTGCTTTTTGTCTTATTTTGAGCATTCTTGACTTCATTTTGATCTTGTTTTGCTTTGAAGAGTATATGCTAAGCTAAATTGTTGATGAATGTAGCAAGATGGTTGCAGTAATTTTCATTCGATAGAATTCCATGGCTTCTTTTTGCGTTGCAGTACAATAAATATATAAATGTTTTGCTTACAAGTGCTAGTTAATAAGTGTATATAATTTTTTGGTATTAAGAGTATTTGTATTTACAGGTTCTAAATCTGATTTAAAAGGTTCATTATGGTACAACTCTAAATGTTTTAATGTAGATGCTCCGTAGTCTTTTGTGTTTTGAAGGTATCTTGGACAATTTGATTTTTATAAGAACTCAATGTGATTGAATTAATATATCAGAAACTCATTAGCCATGGGATGTTGTATTGTTTTTAGCCATTCTACAAAGATTAGCTTTTTTTTTTATAAGCAATAAAGTAGATTGCATCTTATTACAAAAAAACTAAAGCCTATAAATTTTATGCATTACATAATCCTTACAAAGTTATTTGGCATGGGTCCATATGGCTTACATGTGTGATATAAGTTGTTCACGACTTCAATAACACCCCTTTGAAAGTTCACATAAAAAACAAAGACGTGAACAGCATAACCAATTTATGAAAAAAACTTGTTTTGACAAGTTTTATATGTTGGGGAGCAGAGGTTAATGTACATAGAAGTAAAGAAGCTTTTTTTTTTGTTTACTAGATCTAAGTTCTTGACTTCATTTGTTTTGATTTTACAGGTTGAATGCCGGTAATTAATTACTCCAAAAGTTTGTTCGATGACATTCATGTTATGTTCTTCTTGTAGTTTACTCTTTTTCTTTGTATCTTTGTAGATTCCCATGTATATCTAAATTCATAGTAAGTTATGCATGAAACAATATAGGCCACATATGTACAAATCATATAACTAAATTGTTTTATATGTGTGTTTGTATATATATCATAATAGAATTGTAAGCATATGTACAAAGTGAGTGAGAGATATGTATAGAGATTATGCGACATATATACAAATCATATAACTAAACTATTTTAGATTTGTTATCAGATGTCATGAAAATAAATGTAATTAAAGATCTTTGATGGAAATTATTTATTGATAGATATGCTAGGAAAAAAATTTATTTCCATTTGTTGAGTGCTTGTTTTCTCAAGTTTAGGATTTGGGTATAAGAAGTCAAAATTGATCTGTCCATTATTTTTTTTTTGGTGCAGTAGTTAATAATTCTTTTTTTAATAATGCACCAATGCCTTGGAAAACACAAAGATTTTTCCTATAGTTAAAGTGTCGAAGTGAGATGTAGAAAATGATACAGCTAAAATTTAGGAAAGATATGTACATATGATATTTGACATATGTATAAGGTAATGAAAACTTCTGTACACATAATATTGTTGCTTTTAGAGAAAGAATACTTACTATCTATCAAGTACCGGGCACCATGCATAGTCAAGCACAATTGTCTTTTCTTTAGATAGTTTTCCTTTGAAAACTTTTTTCTACTTAAATACATAAAGGGACTAGATGTACACAGATTTCTTCCTTTCTCTAGGATGTGGCTTTTGTGGATCATTACTTTGATCATCTTTTGTGGGTTGATTGGGTCATTTTTCTGGGGTTGGTGATTCTTCAATTTTTTGTATATCTTCAAGAACATCAGTTAACCCTGGGATAAGAAAAAATATTAGTTTCTCAGGGGGAGGGGTAAGCAATGTGAGTTAAACATCTTCATCTTCAGTGCTTTTAGTCAAAGATGACAAGTGCTAGGCTTTTTTGTTCAAGAGGGGTTTTCTCTTGTCGGTTTTGTGCAATTTAAGGTTCGTTTGCTTCTTTTGTCATTTGTTCCATCATTCTCTTAGTTTCCTTTATTGGTTTGGAATGCTCATGAATAGTCTGAATAGTTTGTGAGTTTATTGGGTTTGAGCAGGGGTCTTCGTCTGGGTTTTGTTGTTGGTTTGTAAACTTCTGTAGTCCTTGGGTCAATTCTGGGACTAGGTTGCAGACAATTGTTGCTTGGTGTTAAACTTTGTTCATTACATCTTTGGCTTCTTGAACTAGCTCAAGTAGTTTCTATAGTTCAACATTAGGGTTTGTTTTATGGATTTTCAAACAAATTAGTAAGTGGATAAAGTTTAGTAAAAATGTACTCTAGATGTATGTAAATGATGATCAGTGGAATGTAGCATATGCAGTATGTTTCTTGTGTTGCATAAATTTGTTAGTGGAATACTATATATATGTTGGTAGGAAAGAAGTGTAAAAATAAGCAATAAATATTTTTTATTGACCTTTGGTTCTAACTTTGTTTTTTTTTTTTTGCCCATTGGTACTATAGTGTGTCTTCAATGAGCTGACATCTGTCAAATCCTGAACCATAAAGCTGCTCATTTATTCTTGTGATCATTGACTAATTAGCCTAACCTTTCATTCTTAGGAAGTTTCTCATTTGAGGATAGTTCCTAAGATACATTGTGCAATCAAGATAAAACTTCTACAACAAAAAGAGAAGAGTTAAAGTTAAAGTGATATTTTTATAGTTGATACAGTAATACAAATGTAAGTTCTGTTTGTATATATCACCTATAAGAAGTATATACGCACATTAAGTCTTTCTTTGCTTGCTTTTCTCTTAGAGATTTTATTTTTGTAGATAAGACGTTAATTGCATGGCTAACCTAGTCAAGATCTTAAATGTTTGACATGTCTTTAAGTGTTTTGTACATCCTCCAGTTGTATGTTGCTCTCCCTAATGGTGTAAAGAACTTGGATCTAAGATAAAAGAGGATATTGTGCTTGAACCTTTCACCAGAATCTTCATCTTCAATGATTTTTTGGCACAAATCAATGCTTAGTGGTCTAAAGATCTTCACTCCATGTGATGCTTGTCATTCAGTCAAGTTTGGATGAGTGAAATTTGACCATGGGTGTAACTGAATTTTTATTCTTCTTATTGGCACTCCAACTACCCTTGTGCATTTAATGTATTTAGATTCTATGGCCTAAAGTGTTAAGTCTTCTAGTCTGAATCTTGATACTAACCATTCAACAAGTGATTGATGTATCTGTATACAAATCATGTTGAATAGCTTCTCAAATCCAAGGTCTTTGATTACTTTTACATTCTTGGCTTTGTTAATAGTTGATCAAGCAATGGTTTTATGTCATCGGACCTATAGCCCAACATGAAAATAAATTTTTGATGAATTTTTTATATTAGTACATGTGGAGTAATATATATTATGTAATAATAATATGGACCCACAAGGTTATGTGTTAGCTGCGAGTTTGAGCAGTTGTTTGTTATTCCAGTTTCACATGTCTTGTTTTTATTTCAAGTTTTGCTTTCTTAGGTTCCTCTTTTTTTGTTTTCTTCAAACCTTGTTGTGTGATTTGCTCAAGGATTTTTGTTCCTATCTTCCTTTTTCCCAAGTGTTGCTTTGATGTTTGTAACCTTGTTTGCCTAGTTGAAGTAGTCCATTCACTTGATTGAAACCTATGAAGAGCAAGAAGCAAAACAACATATATATAAAATTAATAATATATGTGTGCTGTTTGTAACCTTGTTTGCCTAGTTGAAGTAGTCCATTCACTTGATTGAAACCTATGAAGAGCAAGAAGCAAAACAACATATATATATAATTAATAATATATGTGTACAAAAATAGAGTGAGATATGCACAGATATGTACAAGTTTAATGGGGTCTTACTTTTCCTTTCATTTTAGTGTGATATATATGTCTCTGTGTGTGTGATAATACATATGTACAAATTGTTAACGAAAGATATAAACCTGGCTATTTTGTTAGATGAGGTACACTTATATAGAACAAGTTGCATGTTCCTAATGAGAACATAAGTGCTAAAAAAAGATGTAGATATGGTGAAATGGGAATATTGGAGGTATGTTCTTGATATGTATAATACTTACATGTTCAAATTAAGGCACATATATGTATCTGTATACGTGTAGATATGAACATTCATGGATGGGTTCTTGATATGTAGTGTGATATAAAAGAATCTATACATATGAGTAAAATTAACTATGAATATATTGTTTCTGCAAGTATTCAAAGCACACTCAAGGCAGATAAAAAAATCATTATGTAAAAGCAAGTTGCATAAATTTAAAGGGGTTTAATGTAAGAGTTGTCATTGGTGTTATGTGATCCATAAGTGATTCCAGGAATTTTTTCAAGTTTCAAAGGATGCCTCTAACTCATTAAAATTGGGTCCAAGAAATTGAATTGGGAAAAAAAAAAAAAGAGAAGCTAGAAATAGATTGAGTTGAGAACTGAATTGTAGAAGTAAAGTTAGAAGAAATTTGAAGAACTACACTAAGAAATCCTTTTTAGTTTCATTCAAGAGAGACAGAAGTTAGAGAAGTTCCAAGGAACTCAAGAGAGAAGATTTCCCATTGGAATAACAATCAATAATCTACTTGTTATAAGGTAAATACGCATCCCAGATATAGGGATTGAAAAAGACACTTAAAACCTAAAACCTAGTACAACTAGAAGTCCTAATTGAACAAAACTTAGGAAAACTAGGCATATTAATTCTAGACTTTTAGGAACACTCGGAAATAATAATTATACTATAATTCCTACCTTAAATAAAGTGAAATATGAAATATATCTGCTGGACCCAAATTGTAACTTGGTAAACATGCTTCATACACTCATAAGCACATAAAAGGTGTTGTATACATGTTCAAGAAGGCAAATTGTTTCCATGTGAATCACAGATGCTACAGACAATATAAATGACTTATTCCACCTTCAAAAATACTAGAAAACATGTATTTGCAACCCTTGAAGGCAGCAAAGTCTATGCTCCTTTGACTAGCTCCTCTTTTGGCTTCATTTGTGCAAAATGGAACAAATGCTTACACATGAAGTGTCTTATCAGGTATAGGCAATAAAAATCAACTTGAACATGACATCCTTGGTTGGAAATATTCATGCTTACAAGAAAAATCACCTTTGGCTTGGCTTTGGATGATAAAACAACAAATATGCTCTATAGAGCGCTCTAAAATGGTGCTCAAAGATGGTTTAGGTGTAAGGCACTATCGGGGTTGCATCATTCCCTCCCTTTTTGAGAAAATTCATCCTCAAATCTAAGTAGTGGATGATTGGAGAGTCCATTGATCCTCCTCTTGAAGAACGGGCAAAATCTTGTCCGCCTCTTCAATTTTTTTTGCTATGTGTTGGCATTCAACCTCTTGCATTGGCACCATATTCTCCTTTGATAATGCCATGGTTGAAGCTCCTTCATTGTGATTGGGTTGGATGGACTCATCTACTTTCTTCTTGATTAAAACTATGTATTTTTTCTCTTCAGTTTGAACCATCTCTTCATTCTTCTTAATGACTTTTCTCTCGGACTTACTGAAAAACAACCTTTGATAATGAACAACCTGGTTTGGACTTAGGGGAACAAGTATCATCTCCTTTTTAGGATAGGATCTTTTCATGATATAAGATAAAAAGTTATCTAGTCCTTGTAAACAATGACCTCAATTTCTTCCTACCAAGGCTAGCCAAGAATAATATGTCCAGTGGGCATAGGCACAACATCACTAAATAGGTAGTCATGATATTTACCAATAGAGATAGGGACTATCACTTGCTCGATCACCTCCACTTTATCATGGTTAAGCCATTATGACTTGTATATATAGATGTAGAAGGGTCACCAATTGAAGCTTCCTCACCAAGGATCTTTCAACCAAATTGGCATAACTTTCCCCATCTACAATCACACAACATTATACGCCATTCACCTTAGCTCTTCTATGGAAAAGATCCTCATGTGGCACCTCCATCATAATGTAATCCAAGTTGGAATTTGTGAGCACCTGAAACCACAAAATCATCATAGATACTCCTTTCCTCTCAAATTCGTTAATGAAAAGTTGTGGGACAATAAACCCTCTTAAGCTCTCTTGAAACAAATCTCTCTCAAACAAAACCAAAGTTGAAATCCTTAGTGAAAACAAGAATTAGATATTTTGGAACAAAAGGCAATGAGCTACTTACAAGAAAAAATATGGTTAGAAGTGAAAAGAAAAACAATTAGATAGGATGAAAACAAGACACAAACTTGCCAAGAAATAAATTTGTTCACCTGACTTGTTGAGCACATAACAAAGCAAAACAATGGAAATAATTGGTGGCTAGAAACTTAAAAAATTCTGGAGCAAAGAAAGAAAATGGATTAGGAACAATCAAAATCTGGAAGAAACAAAAAAAAAATTAATTAGAAACTTGCTTGCAAAAAAAGAGACACAAAACACAACGGTTATTTGGACCAAACAAAGAAAAATTTGGACTGATCACAACATGCATTTTTTTTTCTTCTTTTTAATCTAGAAAACAAAGAAAAAACATATTAGAAATTTGGAAAGAAAAATGAAACAAAAGTGAAAAGAACAAGATTGAAAAAAAATTTATAGACAGATCCTGATTAAAGCTTGTGGCTTTAATACCAATGCACAAGCGATTCCTGGAACTTTTTCAAACTTTAAAGGACACCTCCCACTTCCCAAAATTGGGTCCAATAAATTGAATTAGGAAGAAATAAGAGAAGCCAAAAATAAATTGGATTGAGAAAACAATTGTAAAAGTGAAGTTAGAAGAAATTTGAAGAAGAACTACACTAAAAAATCCTTCTTAGTTTCATTCAAGAGAGATAAAAGATAGAGGAGTTCCAAGAAACTCAAAAGCAAAGATTTCCCATTGGAATAAGAATCAATAATTTGCTTGTTACAAGATAAAATTGTAGCCCATATATAGGGACTGAAAGAGACATATAAAACCTAAACCTAGCACAACTAGGAGTCCTAGTGAGAAAAACCTTAGGAAAACTAGGCATTTTAATTCTAAACACTTAGGAACGCTTGAAATAATAATTATACTAAAATTCATACCTAAAATAGAGTAAAATATGAAATATAGGTACTAGACTCAAACTGTAACTTGGTAAACAAGTTATACACACTCATAAGCACATAAAAGATGTTGTATGCATGTTCTAGAAGGCAGATTGTTTCCATGTAAATCTCAGCTGCTCCAGATCATGTGAGTCACTCATTCCACCTTCAAAAATACTAGAAAACATGTATTTGAAACCCTTGAAGGCAACAAAGTCATTACTCCCTGACTAGCTCCTCTTTTGGCTTCATTTGTGCATAATGGAACACATACTTGCACATGAAGTGTCTTCTCGAGTATGGGCAGTAAAACCAACTTGAACATGAGATCCTTGGTAAAAAATATTCATGTTTACAAGAAAAAACACTTTGGCTTGGCCATGGATGATAAAACCACAAATATGCTCTATAAAGTGCTCTAGGATGGTGCTCCAAGGGGGTTTAGGTGTATTGTGTTCCTGGAGTTGCATCATTCCCTTCTTCTTTTGGAGGATTCATCCTTAAATCTAGATAGTGGCTCGTTAGGAAGTCCATCAATCATCTTCTCAAAGAATGGGGCAAAACAATGCTCATAGTTTCATTTGCATAATGCTTAGTCACAATCTCTTCCATCTCTTCAATTTTTGTTGCTATATGTTGGCATTCAATCTCTTGCATTGGTAGCATATTCTCTTTTGATATTGCCATCATTGAAGCTCCTTCATTGTGCTTGAGTTAGATGAACTCCTCTTTTTTTTTCTTGATTGAAACTATCTCTTCATTCTTCTCAATGACTCTTCTCTCAGACTTACTAAAGAATAACCTTCAATCATGAGCAACTTGGTTTGGACTCAATGGAACAACTAGCATCTCCTTTTTAGGATGTAGGATCTTTTCATGATATAAGATAGCAAGTTCTCTAGAGTCCTTATAACAAATGACCTCCATGTCTTCCCACCAAGGCTGGCCAAGAATACTATGTGTGATAGGCATAGGCACAACATCACAAAGTAGGTAGTCATGATATTTACCAATAGAGATAGGAACTATCACTTGCTCGATCACTTCCACTTCACCATAGTTAAGCCATTGTAACTTGTATAGATATAGATATAGAAGGGTCACCAATCGAAGCTTCCTCACCAAGGATCTTTTAACCATATTGGCACAACTTCCCCATCTACAATCACACAAAATTTTATGCCATTCACCTTAGCCCTTTTATGGAAAAGTTCCTCGTGTGCAACTCCATTATAATGTAATCCATGTTGGAATTTGTGAGCACTTGAAACCACAAAATCCTCATAAACACTCTTTTTCTTTCAAATTTGTTAGTGAAAAGCTGTGGGACAATAAACCCTCTTAAGCTCTCTTGAAACAAATCTCTCTAAAAAAAAATGAAAGTTGAAATCCTTAGTGAGAACAAGAATAGATATTTTAGAACAAAAGGTAATAAGCTACGGACAAGAAAAAAGATGGTTGCAAGTGAAAAGAAAAACACTTAGATAGGATGAAAACAAGACACAAACTAGCTATGAAACAAATTTGTTCACTCTTACTTGTTGAGCACGTAACAAAACAAAACAATGGAAATAATTGGTGGCTGGAAACTTAAAAATTCTGGAACAAAGAAAGAAAACAGGTTAGGAATGATCAAAATCTAGAAGAAACAAAACAGAAAATTCATTAGAAGCTTGCTCGCAAGACAATAGATAAAGAACACAATAGTTCTTTGGAATGAACAAAGAAAAATTTGGACCGAACATAACCTGATTTTTTTTGTCTTCCTTTTAATCTAGAAAACAAAGACAAAACAAATTATAAATATGAAAAGAAAAAAAATAGAAGTGAAAAGAACAAGATTGAAAAAAAAAAGAGATAGATAGATCCTGATTGAAGCTTGTGCCTCTAGTACTAACTGATGCGTGGGCGATTCCAAAAACTTTTTTAAGCTTCAAAGGATGCCTCCCACTCCCAAAAATTTGGTCCAAGAAATTGAATTAGGAAGAAAAAAGAAAAGCTAGAAATATATTGGATTGAGAAAAGAATTGTAGCAGTGTAGTTAGAAGAAATTTGAAGAACTATACTAAGAAATTCTTCTTAGTTTCATTCAAGAGAGATAGAAGATAGAGGAGTTCCAAGGAACTCAAGAGAGAAGATTTTCCATTGTAATAAAAATCAATAATCTGCTTGTTACAAGGTAAAATTTGAAGCCCATATATAGGGGCTGAAAGAGACATAAAACCTAAACCTAGTACAATTATGAGTCCTGGTTGAACAAAACTTAGGAAAACCAGACATACTAATTCTAAACTCTTAGGAACACTTGGAAATAATAATTATACTAGAATTCATACCTAAAATAGAGTAAAATATAAAATATAGTTGTTGGACTCAAGCTGTAACTCGGTAAACATGCTACATACACTCATAATCACATAAAAAGTGTTGTATTCATATTCTAGAAGGTAGATTGTTTCCATGTGAATCCCAGCTACTCTAGACCATATGAGTCACTTATTCCACCTTCACAAATACTGGAAAACATGTATTTGCAATCCTTGAAGGCAGCAAAGTTGTTTCTCTTTGACTAGCTCCTCTTTTGGCTTAATTTATGCGTGATGGAATAAATGCTTGTAGATTCAGGCCAATTTATTTTAACTTAAGTCAATTGACTTATTTTTAATTTTATATCTTTTCTGTCTGAAACCAATTTCATTTGAAAACCAATATTATGTAGATGCAATAATCCATTTGAAAGTAAATTTTCTTAATGTTAAATTTTTATGAATTTTTATTTTTTAATGCCTTAAATTAGAAAATTCATAAAAATTTAGTAAGATTATAAAAATTGTATTTTCAATTGATTATTACAACTACATAATATTGACTTTTAATTAAAATTAGCTTTAAGTAAAAAAGACGTAAGAATAAAAATAAGTCATTTTGAAGTCAATTGACTTAAGTTAAAATGAATTAGCGAAGTGTTTTCTTTGATATGGATAGTAAAACGAACTTGAACATGACATCCTTGGCTGGAAATATTCATGTGTACAAGAAAAATCACTTTTGGCTTTGCCATGGATGATTAAACCACAAATATGCTCCATAGAATGATTTAGGATGGTGCTCCAGTGGGGTTTAGGGGTAGGGTGCTCCCAGGATTGCATCATTATGTACAAGAACTCTGTCATTGGTGTAGAAATAGAGGTTAGGGACTTGTACAAATGAGTACGGTTTGGGTGGGTATCAACTAAATAGGTATAATTTGGCTTTGGAATTGTTTGTAATGCTTGAAACTAGTTAGGTTTCTTGATTGTTCACTACTAAAAAAACCCTTTTTTCCAACGACCAAGCCATTGGAAATTTTCAACATGCTAGGCCGTTGGAAACTGCAAAAAAAAATGACCCTTGTAAAAAAATCTCCAACGGCTTGGCCGTTGGAAGTGTTGAAAAATTTCCAACGGGCACTTTTCCAACGGCCTAAACTGTTGGAAAATAGTAAGTTAAATTGTACATGTTAGTATTTATTGTTTCCAACGGCTTCAGCCGTTAGAAAATATTTTTTTTCCAACTAGTTAAGTCGTTGAAAAATATGTAAGTTAATTGTGCATCTTAGCATTTATTGTTTCCAACGGTCTAGGCTGTTGGAAAATATGTAAGTTAGATTTGCATCTCAGTATTTATTGTTTCCAACAGCTTAAGATGTTGGAAAACATTTTATAATATAAAATGTATCATAATATATTAGTATGTATCGTAAGTATCATAATATAATATATATATGTTAAATATATAATACATATCGTAAGTATATATATATATATATATATAATTATAAATATAAATATTTATTATAATATGTATGTATGCATGCATGTATGTATATCATATATAAAATATTTATCATATTTATTGTATAAGTTTAGAAAGTAAAGTAAGTATTTTGAAAATATTTTGTTATAAACAACAACAACAACAACAACAATAATAATAGTAATACATATACATATATATATCAATATATATATATTCATATTGATGTGTGTGTGTGTGTGTGTGTGTAATTTTCCCCAACAAAAAAAAAATGATTTACTGGGCCAAAAAAGCCCAAACCCAACCCTAACTGACCCTAACTATAAATACTACTCCCTCCGTCCCAAAAATTTTGCTACATTTTCCTTTTTGGGTAGTCCCAAAACTTTTGCACCATTTCCCTTTTAAGTATTTTTTTTACACTTTACTTACTATTATACCCTTAATTTAACTCATCTCTCTTCCTCTCTCCTCCCAATAGATCTATTCTCAATCTCTCTCTTTCTCTAATTTCTGTTCTTCATCTATCCGAGCGGAGCGGCGATCGAGTGACAACCGAGCAGTGATTGAACGGCAACTGAGAGGTGATCGAGTGGCTTCCGAGCAGCAACCGAGCGGCGATTGAGCGTCATCTGAGCGGTGATCGACGACCGTGCGGCGATGAAGCGACGATTGAGCGATTAATTGATCGAGCAACAATCGGCGAGTGATCAAGCAGCGACTGTGCGACAATCGAGTGACGATTGACCGATTGACCGATCAAACGACAATCGGAGAGCAATCAACAACGACCACAATTTAGGCCGAGGGAAGGACGACCATGAAGCGGCGGGTGGAAGGACGACGACGATCGAGGCAAAGGGAAAGACGAGCCCGAACCATCGCCGGAGATGGCAGGTGCTAGAAGGACAGAGACGCGAGTTGGAAGGGCAAAGTTGGAAAACGCGTGAAAAACAGTAGAATTTCTTAAACTACGCGCAAACCTAATTGGAGCAAAATAAACGGGACGGAGGGAGTATCACTTACCTCTCATCTCACTCAAGCCCTTTCCGTCACTACCTCCTCTCAGCCTCTTCGTCTCCGGCTCTCCCTCTCTCTCCTCTCACCCTCTCCATCTCCTCTCCGTCTTAGTCTCTCCCTCTCCCTCTCTCTGTCTTTGCCTATTTTTAGCCTCGCCATCACCGTCTTCCTCTCTTCGTCTCCGGCTCTCTTCCGCCTCGCCGTCTCTAGCTCTCTTCCACATCGCCGTCGCCGTCTTCCTCTCTTCGTCTCTAGCTCTCTTCTGCATTGCTGTCGCCATCTTCCTCTCTTCGTCTCTGGCTCTCTTCTGCCTCACTGTCTCTAGCTTTCTTCCTCATTGTCGTCGCCGTCTTCCCCCGCCTTGCCATCGTGCCTTTCTCCTCTGCCATGCTCATCGGCCTCATACCTCACATATCCTTTTTGCACGCTCTAGCCTCCACAGCTGCCGTGCTCATCGGCATCGCCAGTCCACCATGCTCATCGACCTCGCCAATTTGTCATCCGTGTAGCCCGTCCTCAGCCCTTCTGTTGCCCACTATCTCTACCTCTTCCACGGCCTCCACGCCTTTTTGGGTGGCCGAAAGAGATGGGATCAGAAGAGAGGGTTTTTATTTTGTGTAGATCTGTGTTAGGATTTTTGATTTGGGGTTCAATGTTTTTATGATTTTTTATTTTTAATTTTTGTTTAGATCCATTAGAATGTTTGATTTCTTTTTCAGATTTGTTCGGATTTTTTATTTTTGATTTTGTTCAGATTTGTTTCGGATGATTGATTTTTAATTCAAATTTGTTCAGATTTTTTATTTTTTATTTTGGTTAGATTTGTTTGTATTTTTTATTTGGTTGATTTTGTGTTAGGTCATTTAGATTTTGTATTTTTGTGATTTTTAAATTTTTCGTAATAATGTAATATGGCTTTAGTAATAATAATTTTAATTTTTTGAACCAATGTAAAATATAATTTTGCTAAATCTTAAATAATAAATATAAGATATTTAATTGTATATTTTTTTATTTTCCTGAAATAGTTTTCCAACGGCCCTGACCGTTGGAAACTTCCATCGGCTTGAGTCATTGGAAAATTGTTTTACTGTTCAAAAACTTCCCGAAGAACTGGCCGTTGGAAATACCAATGGTTAACCATTGGGCCGTTGGAATTTTTTTTCCAACGCATGCTTTACTAATGTGCCTGTTTCCAAGGGCTCCGCATCGAAAATTGTCAATTTTCCAACGCAAGGCCATTAGAAATGACTGTTGGAAAATGCCATTTTTTTAATAGTGGTTCATGGATTTCAGTGGAAGCCTACTGAAGCTAGAATTCGTAATTTCTATTTAAAGATAGAATAAAGCTGTAGTGTTAAGGACATTCTTCGGCTACTTCATCACTTTAGTTGTTGATTTTATGTTCAGCAGAGATTTCATTTGCCGAAGTTGTACAGAAGAAGGATATAATTTGACCTGTTTTGATTTTTAAGAAGAAATGGGAGAGCAGATGATTTTCTAAAGATCATGCGACATGTTAGAGAATAAGAGGTATTTTTATTTTGATCTTAAAGAATCTAGTGATGGTTTTTTTTTTATGGGGAAAATTGTGCATGAACATGACAGATTGCTCAATGGTAGTATAGTAATTATGTTGATTTTCTATCTCATTTGCGGCTTCTGTACATATGTATGGAATGGCTTTTACGAATGTCCTGATTTGCTCATTATACTCTTTGTACATAGTCATAGCTACTTTGTACATTTGTCTAATTTTAGGGGGAAGACCGAATTGTTGTGTTCATACTTGTATTTTATCTTGTGTACATATGTATCAAACTGTTTATACATGTGTCCTGATTTTATCCTCGTACTCTTCATACATATATCATCGTTTCTTTGTGCATATGCACAGTTTTGACTAGATGTGTGAAGCATTGTGAATCGTTGTGTTCACACTTGTTTTTGACCTCATGTTTGTCTTATATATATATGTGTCAAATGGTTTGTACATGTCTCCTAGTACTCTTCATACATACATCATAGCTTCTTTGTACATATGTATGTAGTTTTGGCGAGAAGTGTGAATCACTGTGTTCACACCTATGTTTTAGTAGAAATGGCGTTTTGGTATATAATTATATATAGACATATAAGGTGAGGCGCACCTTAGACTGACTCATTTGTTAGAGCTTAATTGATTACCACGTTAAATTTATATTCATAAATAACAATTTTACCCTTAAATTTGTAATGTAATACAAAAACTTTTAATCCAATCTTTTGATGTTTAATCTTCTCCCTTTTGTTTTAACCTAAATTCTAAGGCAGTCAAAACTGAATTACGGATTCAATAGGTAAATTTGGTCAAATTGTTGTATATATAAAAGGGATGATCATCATGCCATTTAAACAAATATTTCATTTAAAACTATTAGACATTTCAAATTTTCCAATTATTTTAAAACTATATCAGTTGCATTCTTACCTAAAATAAAAAACACTATGTAATGAGATCTCAAGTCCATTTTATAATTACAAAAATGTGAATTTTTCTTATTCATTCTCTTTGATATGTAATGGTTTTTTTTATTGTGTTTTTCGTTCATTCTAACATACTACTGTGTTACTTCTTAGTATTTCGTGTTTGTTTTGTTTTTATTTTTTGCGGATTCTTTTCAACTATTTTGTGGATTCCATATGGATTTTTGTTTTTGGATTTCATCGGACTTCATCAGGTAACAATGTTTTCTTTATCTTTTTTTTTTTGTTATCTTTCTTAATTTGTTCTATTTGCTTTTTATTTATCTTCATATTATTTCTGCTGCATTATTTGAAAATATTTTTTAAAAAGTTGAACTTGGTTTTAGCCTTATTTTGAAACTAATATCTTTCTATTTTAAATTTTATATAAACTAAAGGTTATGGCACTTCATGGTCCAACAATTATTCTTTTATAAAAAGCTTTCTCATAGAAGTTGCAAGTGATTAAGTAATTTTGTGGATTTAAGGAGGCAAAATAAGCAATAAATGCTCTTTCATCATTCTTATTTTTCTCTATTATGTACCTTATGAAAAAGGTGATTATACAACCAATTTTTGTATAACAAGAAAACTTATAATGCAATTTTAAAAGAAAACTAAGAAGTCGTGATCAATTTTAAAAGAGAGAAAAACCTAAGAACGAGAGATTTTAAAAAGAAAACTGAAGTCATGGACTTGGTTATGAAAAAGGTACAAGCTCAATGACTAATATTGCAATTTTCCCTATACTTAATCTTTTATCCAAAAAGGGCGAAAATAGAATATTGTTAAAAAGCGATGGACCGCATAATAGAACAATTTGGGGGTTAGGTACATAAGTGAAACGAAAAAAATAAAGGTTAGGAACCACAGATGCTATTTTACACATGCTTTTAAGTTCAAATGAAGCCGCTACATTTAGCAATAAAACAATTTTGTGTTTAAAATTGATTAACATAAGCATCCGTGAACTTCACCTCTTTTTGACTGTTGTTTATATCATGTTGTTGGCTATTATAACGAATAAACAAATCCAATTTTTTGTTATTATTATTATTATTATTATTATTATGTGGTGAAAGCCGAATCAGGTAGTCTAATATACCAATAATTCATTTATGTTTTTAATCACTTACTATTTTCATAAGTTTTCTACCTTAATATCCATTCTCCAACAACGATTCTTGAAAAAAAAGTGTGCAAAGAGAATATTTGACTTTATTGTGGCTATAAAAATTTGTGAACCTCTCAACATAACAAACAAATTTTTACACATGCGAAGTACAATGCAAAAAAAAAAAAATTAAATTTCTCTTAATATTATTATTTAAAATTTTTTAAATTACAATTAAATAATTATATTGACATTATATATAGAGTGCTTCCATTTGTTGGGAGGGCCCAAGTGATACTATAAATATTATAATTAGCACAAAAACTAATTTACTGGTGCATTAATAAAACAAAACTCTAAGAAACTATGTGGGTCAAGTAAACTTCGTCATTCTGTAAATGTATATGGTATATCTAAGGTATATGATTTTAAATAAAAAAATAATAATAATTTTAATTCTAATTCAAGTGCCAATTTTAAATTGTAAAAAACAAATATAAAAAAGTTTCAACATTTGAAATATGACGATATATCACAGTAACCATGCAATAAACTGAGAAAAAGTGAAGACATGTATACCGTATATCGTATATCTGTAATAAATAATTTATCACGTCGTAAAACATGGTATTCGATTCTTTAATAACTGAAGGGGGGACAAGTTAAACTCTTAGTGCATGATAATTGTGAATCATCACGTAAGTTTAGTAATGTTTCAAAAAGAATTAATTTTTATTTTCTATATAAATTATACATCTAATTTAACAATTTACCAAGCATTTTTGAGACTCAACGCAAACGTTTGATGAGCTTTTAGATCAATTTTTTTCCTACAACCAGCTTATTTTCCTTCTTGGCAGTTTAACACTTCAATTACTATCTTTGCTTATCAATCCTAGGGAAAATTTAACAATAATATTACAGATAAATAAGCCCAAAATAGTAATTATTGTAAATAATTATTATTGTTTGTGTATAGTTGGCCTGTTTTCTGCCACTTATCCTATTTTTATATGTTTGATTATACATGGTAAAATTGTAAACATTAATGATTCAATTTGTGTACATCTTTAATACGATTTGTAGGTACCTAACCGTTTTCCACTACGCTTGATTACACATATATGTTCCTTTTTCTACACGTTAGACACAAACAATAGTCACGAGAGCTTAACTCGAATATGTTAGTCTGTGATCTGCGTATCATTAAGTTTTCAAAAGGTATTAAAGAGTTCAAATCCAACAACATAATTCCCAAACAATATGAACTCCTATAAAACCGTAGAAATAACAATGAAGTGAGAAAGAAAAAACGAGCGAAGAGAACGGAATGAGTAAGGGAGATAGAGAAAACGAGAAGAAGCAAATGGAAAAAAAAAAAAAAAAAAAAAAAAAGAAACGTCTGATACCCCGATTGTCAGGGTAAATTGCTAGCATTAACCCTCATCTTTTAATTATATTCCTCTTCTAACTCAAACCTCTATTTTGTTTGTTATGCCTCTCTAATAATGTGATTAAAACATTTTATTTTAGACCTTTTGTTGATGGAATTCGTTATCCTGAATGAAAACTGACAGGTCAACATACAATTTTGAGATAAATGCTAATTTTAACCCCTAAAAATTTTAGCCTTCGCCAAAAAACCTTAAAGCTTTGAAATCTACTAATCATACTACAATCTTCTCAAAGTTCCTAAATTTCCCAGTTTCCTGGAACAAACATGCCTAAACCTCACTTTTTCAAAGTTCAGTTGGCACGTCCGGCATCGAGTCCTCCGGCCACAATCTCGTGCGGCGATGGTGCCATGTCCATCTCCTCTATGCCCCAATTGTCCACCATCATCTCCAGCCCACTATTCCGGCCAGTAAAGTGATGTTATAGCCTTGATTTCCCAGTTGACCCGCTTCATCTCTAGAGCCACCTCGAGTCCTTCGACCTTTCTCCAACGACTTGAAGGGCGAGGCTAGCAAATCCAGCAAGAAGCTGGTGGAGTCGCGTGTTCTAGTGGGTTCAACTTCAAAGGCAGAAGCCGAAGCTTCGAGATTTCCGTGATTACTCTCCTGGGTCTGGCGGCTCAACCTCCGACGCTGGTAGCGCAATCTTTGACGCGATCAAGGCTGTGGGTAAGGGAGGCGTTGGTGCCGACAGGAAGATTAGATGGCGATTCGATTCGGCGGCGAGTGGAGAAGGGTGATTCGGCTTCCTCTCGATTCAGCGCCAGTGGGTGAGGGCGATTTGGCAGCGAGTGGACGAGGGTGATTCGGCAGCGAGTGTTCGCGGGGGTGATTCGGTAGCAGTTAAGGGGAACTAGTATTCATGCAAGAAACGGCAAGAAGAAACTACGAATTTTAAGATTGATTAAGGGGAGCTAGTATTCATTGCAAGAAAGGCAAAATGAGCAAATCGGAGCAAAGAAAAATGCCCAGAACAGAAATGAATCGGATCTAGGCATGTTTGCTAGATTGGCATTCTTCTTTCTCGATCTGGGCTTTTGGACATTTGCTCTCAGTGTTGGGTATTTGATTTTTGGCAAATCTAAGCATGGGATTAATGTTAAAAAAAGTAGAAAAGGAACTTTTGAAAAAAGTTAAAATAACAGAAGAAAAATACTAGAGACGGTTGGCCGGAGACGGAGGCCTCTGAGATGGGTAGGCCGGGGAGGGATGAGAGGGGAGGATACGGTTGATCAAAGAAAGTTTTAAGGCTTTTTGTTAGATTTGAAAATTTTAATGCTTTTCTTAACAAAATAAATTTTTAAATGGATTAAAATAAGCACTTTCCCTGTAATCTTATAAAGATTTGATATTTTTCATCCGAGATAGTGGATTCCATCTAAAAAAATATTTAAAATGAAACATTTTAGCCATATTGGATAAATACTATAAACAAATTCGAGGGTGAGATTAAAATAGAAACAGAATTAAAAGGTTAGTCTTAAGGGGTGCAATTTATCCTTGATTGTAAAAAATAAAGAAAAAAAAAAGAGTTCTAAAACTACCAAATTACTATCCAATCAAATCATAACTATTTTTGGCAAAATAAAATTTGCCAAAAAAGAAAACGGTACAAAAAATTTGGGACATCCAAAAAAGAAATACGGTGTAAAAAATATGGGACGGAGGGAGTATATATATATAAGGTTGGTTCCATATAGATTCAAAATCAACCCAAAAAAAATGATGGTTTTTCTAGAGGTGGAATTAACCTGCAAATATGAGTGAAAGAATTAGCCAAGACCCGATTTTTTACATGAAAATATCGGGTTTGCGTTCGTTTTTGAAAGTAAATAATCACAAATTGGCCCAACCAAATATTTTGTGACTAAAGTCAAGTTCAGGTTGGGCAGAATCAGACAAACCCACAATTGTCTTACAAGGTGGAGGATGTGATAAAGACAGTACTGAGAATGTGAGATTATAAATGGTGGGTATTTAATTGGTACATGGAGGATAGGTAAGGGACTGACAAGTGTAATTATTGAGTTTTCTTTCTCCAACCTTGGAAGAATTGAAAACGCCACCTCTCTCATCTCCTCTCCCTGTCTTGGCCCTCTCCCTCCTCTACGTCTTCTTTCTCGTCTTCTCTCTCGGTCCCACTTCTCTCCCTCCTTTCTCGCCTTATTTCTCAGCCTCGGAATTTTTTACCGAAAATAAAGGTAAAACCCATCTTTTATTAATCAGCTGGCAAAGTCCATCTAATTTGGCTCACGAATACACCGACCAAACACCCTGGAAAATGATAATCTACTATACAAATTGTTCAAAAGCTTAAAAAATTTTGCGTATAACAAATTGATTGAGCAAAAATAGTTTAAAACCCCTGACGCTGCTATTCACATTTTTCTAAATTTCTTCTTATTACCTTACACATGCGAATCTTGATAAGGACCGGCTACCCAACAAAATAGCCGAAAGACCAACGTCAATGGGTAAATTATTGCAATAAAATTTGTGGTGGTTTTGGAAGATGAGCTATTGTTTTCATTTATGTAGCGTTAATTAATGTGATCCTAAACTGCCGCTAATTTCACTCTTACAGCCGTTCAAATGATAAAATTATTCGGTGAAGAAACCACTTAGTGAAGTAATTTTGTGTTTTTAGAACTAAATAATAGGTCTAATATTTATTTTTCTTTTTTATGACAATATTTTTTTCAATTGTTTATTCTTTGATGAAAGTTCACCGTTTCAGCATATAAAATAGTCAAATTTCTAGTTAATATTATTTGAGTTGCACTCTGTATGTGTGCCAAAATCTTATAACTTGTATGTAGTAATTAACTAATTTGAATTTAAGTAAACTCTCTCATGTAATTCAATCCCCAAAAACTGCTTGTCACATCAATTACCACAGAAAAACTAAATAGAGTACCAGGGCAAGTTCGTATGGACATATTAATTTTTTAAAGATTCTTTGGAAGTATTAATAATATATTAAGAATTCTTATCATAAATAGTGATTATTTGTTCAAATTAAATGTTTCTTAAACTTCATGCTTTAAGAAGGCAAAAAAAATAAAACATTTTTAACATGATTTTTGTAAGAAATAAGTATTTTTATTATTTTTTAAAGACTTGCTAAGTTGAAACATTATAAAAAATTCAATTAATTCCGATATATATTATTAAAATAACTATTAAGTATATGCAATATTAGCTTTTAAATGATATAGAGTCTAAAACAAAAAAAAATAATTCATCTTAAAAAAAGCAAACAAACAAGGCAATAATTTGTATTTCATCTGTCCCAAAGGCTATTGTAATATATTCTATTTCGGATAAGTCTAAATCCTTGCAATATTTTCATATTTAGTAAATTACCTTATTATACTACCATTCAATCTACTATTTCAATATTCACCTTTTCCAGCTTTCTCAATTTATGTTTAAAAAATTAAGAGTAAAAATGAAAATAATATATATATATTTTTTTTACTTTCTTAATCTTCATATTAAACCAAATAGTTCAATAGATACAGCAGATGTGAAAATTTTGTTTTGGAACATAGAAAACATTCTTATTTTTATAGATGGATAGCCATTTCAAAATGACCTTATGGTATTTTTTCTCTTTTTCATATTAATTTGTGAACTTGTATGCAAACTGCTAAATACATGACTTGTGGCACAAACTGATGTATACTCACAGAAACCTAACGCCCACATCATGCTTCAAACAATCCTACTCTTCACTCTTGAAAGAGACTATGCTCCTTACACACGCACAGACCTCCCCTGTTTTCTTCTCTTCCACTTCAAACAAGCAAATCCTCCCCATCCCGTTTCTCATTTCCTCCTTCCTATCTTCTCCCTTCGTTCTTCTAAATTACCCTTCTCCTCTTTTGCTTCAAAAATGAAAAACAGAAAACTCTTTCCATCCCTAGCTCAAACCAACCAAACCTCTGAAAATTGCTCTGGCTATTGTGACCCTGCTTGCCCTTACAACTGCTACTACTACTACTACCTCTCTCCGCCACCGCCACTGCCCGTTCAGGATCTCTCCGGTGACCGCAGCCACTACCTCTCACCCTACGTCATCGTAGCTGTATCCTTGCTTGCCGGCTTCTTCCTCATCGTCAGCTACTATGTCATCGTGTCCAAGTACTGCGCCCGCTGGCTTGGCAGCCGAAGGCCGCCACGAGATGACTCGGAGTTTATGGACGAGAACAGAGTGGACCACCCCATTTGGTACATCGCCACCGTCGGCCTCCAGCAGTCGATCATAAACTCGATCACGGTTTGCCGGTACAACAAGGACGAAGGTTTGGTCGAAGGGACGGACTGTTCCGTCTGCCTGAACGAGTTCCAAGACGGCGAAACTCTTCGGCTGCTGCCGAAATGCAACCACGCGTTCCATATCCTCTGCATCGACACTTGGTTGAGGTCTCACACGAATTGTCCCTTGTGCCGAGCAGGGATTGTTTTGGTCACCCGGAACGTCCCTGCGAGGATCCCGCTGGGTCAGAATTCCGGAGACGTTGCTCGTATTATGGAGAACCAACCTGAAGATTCTGAGAACAGAGTAGGAACAGAGGACGTGGGTGAATCGGGCGAGACCGAGGGGAAAGAAGGTGAGAATTTGCAGGGAGTTGTTGATCGTGAATTGGTGCGAAGAAAGAGGGCGGTTTCGATGGATTCTGCAGGGGCGGCGGCGGCGGCTTCTCCCGCGGGTCTAAGAGATTCAGAGAAATATAGTTCGTCCGTTGATCGATGGTTGCATTTGAGCCCTGTTCCTATGAAGAGATCGTCGTCCTGTGGTGAGAGGCTTTCCTTATCGTCTAGACGGAATCTAGCAACTTTGA
Source organism: Aquilaria sinensis (assembly GCA_005392925.1). NCBI lineage: Eukaryota > Viridiplantae > Streptophyta > Magnoliopsida > Malvales > Thymelaeaceae > Aquilaria > Aquilaria sinensis. Next base: position 582,380 of record SMDT01000197.1, on the reverse strand, counting down.
AGGGAACTCTTTAATTTTCTTTTCGTTTTTTTTTTTCCAGTTCTCGACTTTTCAGCGAATAGTTTTTAATTTTAAAACGGCTTAATATACAAAATACGGTCTTAAACTATGTAAAAAAGATCAATTAAGGGATCACATTTCTGTTTTGTTCAATCGAAGGTCTTGTACTATTCAAATGATCCAAGTAAGGATTTATTTTGCTCAATCACGGTTTCAAAGGATCAAGAGTTCCAACCTAGATCAATTAAGGATATTCTATGAATATGAAGCACATCAAACTCTTAAAGCTCAAATTATAGATATCTATCCCTTTAGCCAAATAATTAAGAGCTTTTGAAAGATGTAAGAGATATTCATGGTTTGAATTCTGGTCTCATCATTTCTTATAACATGCTCTATAAAAACTAAGTTGGCTGTCATTTTGGCCCAAAAAAGTTGGCATGTCCTTTTCCGTAATTACTATAATAGTACGTATCTTCTTGTAAACTTATATGATGTTTTTTAACATAAAAAAAAATCAAATTATAGATTTACAGAAACAAAACATGAGAAGACACCCCTATGTTTACGTACCTATTTCAAATCTGAATAGTTCAAACCCCTAAATTGAACCAGAATCAAGTATTTAACTATTAGAATATGGTATAAATTATTACAAGTATTGTCTTAAAATTATGTCACTTTTTTAAATATAGAATTGATTTTAGAAACATGAAGGCCAATTCGCTTTACTCCAGAAACCAATCTGAATTTTGAGTTTCAATGCCTGCACCACAGTTGTCACTTTATTTCCGAAAACGTTCTTGTTACAAAATTATGCCATAATTACACTTATACTCTCTGTTTAAAAACAGTTTTTATAATTAGCGTTAAAATTTTGAATAATTTATTCAACGGTCAATATAAAAATGGCAAAATTAAAAAGTAAAAGCAACCTTCGAGTAATATTTTTAAAACTCTAATACTAATACCAAAAGAGACCCTTATGGCCCTTGATTGAAAGTGAGAAAATCACGAGAAGAGCATAATTACATTCACCCATACTAACTCAGAATTATACTTATCTCTATCTGTTTTCTAAATTTATGACTTCTCTTATGATTGAATGAGATAAAAGTCGCAAAAAGATTTCAAGCAATCTCAAGGTAATCGAACTTATTATAAGTTGAACTTGAGCCTTAATTTGATAAACTTATCTTGAGTTTGATAAAACTTACGAGGTGAACTAGAGCCTAGGGTGCTAATTTTGCTTAAGTCATCTCGGTTTTGCATTCCTAATTTTGAACTATTAAAGACTTTCCTCTGAAAGTTCTCATAAGAATAGAAACATCCTCACGTGTTTTAAACATACGGATGTTTGTTGTGACGTATAACTCAATCGGTTGAGTAGAGAGGTACACAAACCTTAATGTTAGAGGATGAAATCTACACAAATACAAAACTACTTTGGTTTTTCGAGAGATGAACCGTTCAAGACCAAGATAATGCGGTTCAACTGTTCAAGTCCAAAGGCCAAGTCTACAGAAAAGTCCACCTACCAATAAAAACTCATGTTAGTTCAGGGGGCCCTAACTTCGCATGTGGGAAGAAAAATAAATAGAGCAAATATTACTACTACATTTTAAACCCGTATGGTCGTCAACGTATAACTAAGAGAGGGAGAATTGGTTAGTTTTCTAAAACAATTGAAAATGAGAGAACAAGCTTAAACACAGTAATTTTTATAAAAGCTCAATCTCTTCTTTTATGAGCCTACACCTTTACTTAAGTTCAATAAAGTAATCAAGTATTAATTAATCATTAAGAACATTGGAACAAATTCGCAATAATCATAACCATTAAAAAAATCATCAAGTACATAGCTTCTTAAAAAAAATAAATATATAGTCATCAAGTAATTAACATATCACAACTTAACTCAAATATATAATCACAAATAACCACAAAAACCAACAATGTACCACATATGAGCTTTAATATCAACATTTGTTATTGTGCTCTAATCTCCTCTTTTTCATGTGAATAGAGCCTCATGTAAAATCATAATTTGGTTACACCATGCTCTAGCATCCTACATGATATTTTAAGCTTTGGTTTTTGGTACTCATTTTTTTGGGTCCTTCAGAGTTAGCTCCATAATTTTAGTTCTTTTAAGAAATCAAATCATTTTATAGCCAATACGTATATTTGGTTTCCTAGTTATGTAATTATAAGCATGATGAAATTTTCTACCACATGTATGACAAGTTGTTGATTGACCATGTGTGGTAAATGAATATGCACCAACAAACCTATTTTTCCTTAACTTAAGGATCATAGACTATACCCACTTTATCATAAACACCTTTTTAAGCACCAAGTAACAAATCAAGCTTTTCTTTACCATTGGAAAATCTAGGAAAAGATTGGGTGAGATTGATGTTCTCATTTTTTAGTTCACCTCTTTCTTTAGTCAATGAAGCATTTAAGGCTTTCAATTATTTACTTGTTTAGCAAGTTTTTGCGAAGCTTTATAAAAAGCATTAAATGCATTTTGTAGTTCCAAATATTTACTACTTATAGATATATATGAGCTATATGAGTCATTGGAATAGTTTATTACCTCATCTTCTTTAGCTGTGAAACATAGGTAGAAATGGCTTTAAGTTGATGAGGAGACTTTTTCTCCATATACCATTAAGCATAAGTTTACATCGCTCGAATCACTTGAAATTGAAATCTCACTTGAGGATTATTCATTATCATTCCATGTCCTCATGACATTGCCATTTTTCTTCTTGCTTTTTTTTTTTCGCTTCTTATGTTTTTTTTAATAAACAATCAAATTGTAGGTTTTTGAACTCTTTCAATTGTAGTAAATCATATCATCCTTCTTCTTTTCATATGTTTCTCTCTTGAAGTTCCTGTTTTTTAATTTTTTAAACATTTTGCTAAAGATTCTCATCAATGTCTCCACCTTCATTTGAGGAAGATGAGTTGTTTTCTTGAGTTTTCAAGGATATTGAATTGTTCTTCTTGATGAGTCTTTCTTTAACTTGCGCTTTCATCTCATATGTCAATAGTTTCCCAAATAGCTCATCGTGATTCATGGTCTTAATGCTTCAACCTTTGTTTATGGTTTCAATTATACTTTTTCATGAAGATGGCAAGTTCCACGTGATTTTCCTCATTAACTCTTCATTTATATACTCTTTTTTCAAGTAGCTTGAATGATGTGAAAATCTCATTGAATCTCCTAAGCATACATTGAATACCTTCATTTGGCTCCACAATAAATAACTTGTAGGCTTTTACATGCATGCACATCCTGATGTCATTCACTTATGTTATTCCCTCATATGCAACTAACAACTTGTTGCATGCATATGTCCCTAGCATTTACAAAAAAAGACTAAATTGAACACATTGGGGGTTAGTGCATAACATATAATGTTCATAGCTTTTATATTCATAATACATATAAGGTCATACTTCAGTTCATATTCCTGTCAATCTCTTGGCACTTGTTTATTGTCAACTATTTTAGTAAGAGTCTTAGGACCAACCTAAATGATCATGACTTTCAGTAAAAGCATGATCAATTGCTTGAATGTTAATTTCCATCCTAGTTTTTCACTAATTAATATTTGTAGAATCAAACACTAGTGGCCTAGATTGACTTTGCCCCGCAAAATGCATAAAACTAGTAGTTGTCATGGATCTTTTGATTTAAAAAAAATCATAAGGTTTTGAAAACAGAAATCACTAAGCTCTGATAATAATTGTTGGCCTAAGTGTGACAAAGAAATGGAGGGAATTAGTTGGTTTTCTAAAGCAATCAAAAATGAGATTTAAAAACCTTTAACTAAAAATCAAATTAAAGAACATAAGTGAACTTACTCTAACTAGAAAAATCAACCACAAGGATCCTAAGTTTTGCTTCAAAATCCTGATTTAAAGAGATTTTCAAATCTAGAAATAATTAACCCAACTTCAAGCAAGAGAAAGAACTCAAGTAACGAGTGAGCAATAAGATAGAGAAAAAGCTTAAACATAAGATTTTTTTATAGAGATTTAGTTTCTCCTTTTAACAGCTTACTCATATTCTCAAGTTCATAACTTGAGACTGTTTTCTCTACTAACAATTCAAGAGTAGACAAGGCCTTACACTTCTTGGTGGCTCTCCCTATCACAAACTCTCACTAGTTTTTTTAGAGGCTAACAAGAAGTTTCATCAAGACTCACTATTTTTCTTGGAGGTTGACTAGAAACTTCATTAACACTCTTTCACTTCTTGGAAAAAAGCTTAACCTCACAATGTAATCTCACCAGGTTGGTGTTCACAAGGTTGTAAGAACAATCGAAGCACTATGTGACAGATAAACAATTGAAAGCACAATTTCTCTTGAAAATCTCAACTTAGGAACACTTGATTTAATATTGAAAATGAATTCTCACTTCTAATAGCTAAGAGTACTTCCCAAAGTGTTGATGTGTATATAGTATTTTGGGAGCAAAAAAGCTGTTGGATAGGTCTAAAAAAGCTCTGAAATCTAGTTACCATTACTCTATTTTTTATGTAGGTTTTGTTTCAATTAATCTGTTAAACTTCAAGTTTAACATGTTAAAGCCAATTTCATCCTCCAATAGTCATAACCAGCTAGAATCAGGCATTAATGGCACAACCAAAGTGTCCAAGTGTCATCCCCTGAAGTTTAGGAACAAATGGCGACAATCAAGAAAATCATGCAAAACTTTTCAAACTCCCAATTAATGTATTAAACTCTAAGTTTAACATGCTAACATGCATAAAAATGTTCTCAACAACTCCAAATATGGTTTACCATTATTTGGAAAAAATCAAAAAAATAAAAAAAAAATCAAGAAGACCAATTATATTCAGACAAAATGGTTCAGTTACTTTTCTACTTCAACTAGTTCAGACCAAAACCAAATTTTATGGTTAGTCATTGGATCACTTATTGGAACATATACTTGAAACTAAATAAACTGAATAGCTTGAATAGTAATAAATATTTTATCATTATCCATATTTTCCTCATATATATAAAGTTATTTTCTACAAATTTTGGGCTATCTATTGTTTATTCTTCTTTAGTTTTGAGCATGAGAGATAATTTTTTTGCTATTTATTTTTTTTTTCATTTACTATGTGCCTAGGTTTTAGATAGAGGAACCAAATAAATTGAAATATAATTCAAATGATTCGGATTGGTTTTGATATTTAATTAATTGGATAATTTGGATAAACTTTCTAAAACCCAAAATTGATCAAATCATTGAGATCGCATTGGCTCCAAATCAAAACATCTAAATGGTCACCCTAGCTCCAAACTTTAAATTAAGTGAGTTTAATTAGTTAAACAAAAAATTTTGAATTTGGACAGACTTAAGTTACGAATTGACAGGTTAAACCATTCATTTGATAGATTAAGCTTGAAACTTTATAAAAGAAATTGCCATTTGGAAATCAACATAGATTTAGAGAGGAACACATTTAGATAACACATTTTTAACTCATTCCAAAAAAAAATTACTCAATAAAATTCAATATTTTCTCTAAAAGAATATTTTCAAAGCTTCCAATTTAAAGCACATTTAGTAGAAACTTGTGAAATATTGAAATCAAAAGATTAAAAAACAAATTAGTTTTGTAATCATCAAAATTCAAGTAACATTGATTGGAATAAATCCAATATCATAAAATGGGCACTATTTATGAACAGTGCAAAATCACTATTCATAATGTTGCTTCCCTTCAAATGCGATCGACTCTTTTTGAAGTTCAATTTTTTTTTCACAAGATGATCGCCTTTTTTAGGGCCTCTGTTGCTATTTCTTTGTTTCACCCTGTTTTATGTTTCAATATGGTTGAAATATGTTTTCAGTCCCTGAATTTCTTCTCATTCACATTTTAGTTCCTAAGTTTGATTCTGTGGCATTTTGGTGCACAAACATAATAACTACTTGAGTCTTTCCATTTACTTTCTTGGCCCCAAAATTTTTTTTGTTTTCTTAATGTACTATCTTCTAAATCAAAATATTACTCACCATTATACATTTATTTTTAAGCTAAACCATTTCTCTCTCACACACCTTTATTAAGTCAATTATTAAACCATTAATGCATAAAGTTTTCCATTTCATCTCTTGGTACCCAAAAATTTTGGCCAATTTTTTCTTTTATTCTAACCTTTACTAAGTTAGTGGTTAAATTGTAAATTGATTAATATAAATCAAACACAAATTTGTGTTTTGGTTTATCTTTTCATTATTGATAATTGAGTTTTGTATCATGAATTATTTATTTCAAAGGCTCTATAATTTAACAAAATAATTTGGTTCATAATTGATAAAACTGAGAACAATTTTTTTAAATAAATTTTTTATCAATATTAAAAATTGGAATATGAGTTAATAAGTGATTTTTTTTATTAAATTACTTTTTAATGACAAAAATTGGCCGACAGGAACTGGCTCTCAAGAATCACTTAAAGGAACTTCTCAAGGAGTGCCCCTTTTTGTTTTTCCCTAGTTGACCTTACCGGCTTCCGAAGTCAAACCTTCCATGGGTCGATCCTAATTATGTATAAATATACGTATTAGTTACAACCTCAGTTAGGCAAGATCTAGAACGCTTCCTTTACGAAAATGATTAGATTAAAAAACCAAAAAATAATTAATCCTGCTTGCTTGAGATGTCAACATCCTAGCAATCAGCATTACATATTTTTTTAGGAAAGTCTAGGCTTGTAAAGGTTTTGGGGTCTTTTTGCGTCAGCCCATTGACTCAAGGCTTCCGTTCTTTGGAAGAGTGGGAGTGGCTATTATTGATCTTGGGATTTCAAAGGAAATGACAGGATAAGTGGTTTTCATTTTTTATCTCCACTCTTTGGATTATACGGTTGGGAAGAAACGAGTGTTTTTTCAGAAATGCTCAGTTTCATACTTAGTCAAATCATAGCCAGGAGGAACACCCTTATCCAGCAATTAGCCGCAACAAGAGACTAGTAGACTACCTTTCATGTTATTCACGGCTTATGAATAATCCTCAAAGCCCTCTATGCCATTATTGGGGTAAAGGAAAGTTTAATGCACCTCTCCAAAATCCAGAAATCTTTATTGTTAATGGTGCATGGTACAGATCTCTTGGCCTTGGTGCAGTTGCTTGGCTTTAGATGGGCTTAAACAATCCACCTCGGTTCAAGGACAAAGTTGTTTGGAAAAATTGCTTATCACCCTTTGAAGCAAAACTTGTCGTGCATTAAGGGGCAATTTAGAATGCTACTAGGAATTCACTTCTATATATTACTGTCTCTGTTGCAAATTATTTACACCATTTATTTTTCAGTAATTAATCTATAATTTTTTATTTTTAAAATTTTAATATATAAATAAAAAAACCTTTATATATGAATGGTAAATCAAGACTAAAATTTCTAAAAATATTTTTTTAATTTTTTTCTAACAAACAATAATATGAATAAATTCAAACTAAACTAGTTGAAAAAGTTAAATGGAATAAAGAAAATGGGACTAATGGAGTACTATTTTAACGGATTGCTCGCAAATCCTACATACTCTTCGAGGAGTCAAAGACGTCAACTTTCCACTAGTAAGTTTGGTTCCGTAGATTCTTTATGATATGGAGAAGTTAGATCGCTACTCGATGGTTGTAGTGCCTCGTCAATGTTTTTCTCTGACCCATAACGTCACATCATCTCTTTTTCCCTAATCTATCTACTTTATATGATTCTAAATTTTTTTTTTTAAGATTAGATAGAAATGAGACTAAAATATATTTGATGACTAAAACAATTCTAGCTGGCCTCTCTGTCACGCTTAATGGATACCCTATTTGGACTTGGAGCTGACCCCATATGAATTGGTTGTGGATTCCAAGTCTTATCTATAGGTCTCAACTAGGGCGAGGCATCCTGCAACTCAAAAGAATTGACCAAATTAATCTACCCAGTTCGGTTTAGGTTATTTCGGATTTGCAGTCTAGCTCCGGTTAATAAATGTGAAAAAAAAATAAATATTGGTTCAGTTTAGATTTTATTACTAAACCAAAAATACCCAAAACCGATTCAAACCCCGTTAATATTATTAAAAATCTAATGTTCATCGCTGTTTTTATACATCTAACAATTCAGATCTACCATTTACCATCAATAAATATCATAAATATTATAGGGCCTAAATACCCATTGGTCCCCTGAACTATAATCAGTCAGACAGTTTGCCCCCTGAACTATAATGTGGATTAATTCAGACCCTAAATTTTGATGAATCAGTCACTTTAATCCTTTAACTCAGCTTACGCTTGACGCCGTTTGCCTTTAACGGAGCTGCAGCTCTATGCTTATTTTCACGTACACGCTCCTCCGTCTTCTCGGACTTGATCGTTATCTCTAGTAGCAGAGAAACCAAACCCATGTGGATGAACTCGGAGATGATTGTTCAGTTCTGGGAATCACTGGAAATTAGGTGGAAATTCCAGTTGATGTTGAAGAGAATCTATCAAACAAATCGAAAGTGAACGACAAACATCGTGGCAAGCATCCTCATTGACCCAGCCGCTAGTATGCACCTACTGTTCATCTCACTATCGTGCTCCCATTTCTTGATCTTCTGCACAAAAACCAGGCACTCTGACAGGTCCAACTGGTCGGCAGCGTAGCAAATTCCATCAGAACCTCATGAACCTCCTGTGACGCTAATGGGATCCTTGGCATGGGGATCCGCTTAATCCCATTGCTGTGGTTCTCACCACACTAGTCCTAGATCATTCAGTAGAGGGTGTGGTTAGGGATCTGATCGAACTTTAAAAGGATAGAGTTAGTAACCAAGCACGTGAAGTTGCCAATCGAGTAATTCTTGAGGGATACGCGATCGTAGGTTATGCCGGAGGAGAAAATTACTGGTGTCTTCTTAAGATCCAGAGAAATGGGACACATAAAATGCCTGGGAATCTCTAGCTCTGTGTTAGATTTCAAATGGGACACATTAACTCAGACAAATTTAATTTTGGTACGGAATGTTACGAATTTGAATGGGAAGAGTTCCGTTTGGGGTTTATATATGTTGGTGGCTTTTTTCATGACCACGCCATGGTCAAATCAAACCATGCACCTGAATTTTGCGAGGGTGGAGGTTTCAGTCGAAGTGGCAGATATGGCGGAGCTCCTATAAGTTGAGGAAGACGAGTTTGAGTAGATGGCTTGGGTGTTGGAAGTGAAAGATTAAGGTGAAAAAGAGAATAAATAGGAATTTGAGTGACTATTACACAATTTTCCCTTTTAATTAATGGACAGACGTTAGATCATGTGCCATCGCGTGACCGTCTTACTGAGTTGAGGGGTCAAAGTGTCTGATTCTTAATAGTTTGAGGGGTGAGTTGATCCATGTTATAGTTCAGGGGGCAAAATGTCCAAGTCACTATAGTTCAAGGGACCAATAGGTATTTAGGCCATACTATAGCTATATATTAACATAAGAGGAAAACATGACAAATCCTTTTAATTTATGATTTATCGCTTGCTTTTTCCCCAAACTTAGAAATTTTTTAAAGGCACAAACCGAACTGATTAGGTTTAATGGGTAAATTGCACCCATGACCCCTAATTTTTATTGTTGTCTTATTTTGGACCCTAACCTCAAAATATCACATAGGAAGTCCTTATCCTTAATTTTTTGTTTCAATTTAGACCTTTAAATAACGGAAAGCATTAAAGTTGATGGAATTGGCCACATGGCATGCCAGCTAATGAAGAAAATGAAGAATAAAAAAATGAACCCTAACAATGATGTGAAAAATGAAGAATAAAAAAAGAATAAAAAAATTGAAATCCCTAACCCGATGCTTTATTTATTGCCGCTAATCGTCTCCGATGGTTACGCTAGCGTTGATTGCTTAGGTCAGTACCATTGCTCTAAATTAGATCCAAAATAGGGGAAATCGATACTCTACCACTGCTCTGAACTGAAGAAGGCATTTCTTGCGATGACCAATCAGACAATCGAGGATGATGGCGAAATTGGAGATCAAAGATTCGTAACCAAGCCCTAATGCGGAATCTCTCTACTCGATTCCTATTGACCAGCTATTTGGCGTGGAGTGCTATTTGATGCCAAAATCGAAGAATAATAAACAATTTCACGATTCTTTCTCCGACCACCAGGTCCAACGAGTCCATTCTCATTAATTTTGCGATTTCGCAATTTTGTCCTTGTTCAGTAGGTTTGAAGTGCCCAATTTGACAGCAAGCAAAGGAGGCATGTTCAATGACACGCAATTCAACAACAAGCAAAGGACTATGGATGGCGAATAGCAAAAGGTGGATGGCGAGCAAAGGAGGCACGATCGACGGTGAGCAAAGGAGGTGTGATTGATAGCGACCAGAAGGAGAGCAAACGGCGGGAAGGGCTGCCGGGAAAAGGCAGTGAAGAGGTGTTGGACAAATGGCTGGAGGCGCAACCAGTGATGGCCAAAGGAGCGAAAGAGGTAGTGAAGGAACCTAGACGTTTTTTTTTCCCATTTTTCCGTACCCATTTTTCATTATTTTTTTTATCTTTTCCATATCATCTATAACTACTGATTCATAATGCCACCTTAGCAAATTGTCCACACTGGTATTCCACGTGACAAGTTCTGTCAATTTTAACACTTTTTGTCATTAAAAGGTCTAAAATGAAACAAAAAATTAAGGTTAAAGACTCCTCATGTAAGATTTTGATGTTAGAGTCTAAAATGGGACAATGATAAAATGTTAGGGGTCATGAGTGTAATTTACTCTTATACGGTATTTGTTAGTTCAGGTTCCTATTTGTAAAAACCCAACATATATATTGGGTTCGATCCAACCCGGACCGAGGGACCGGTTTAAACTAGCCCTTCAATTATTTTTTATCCTGTTTTGATTCGTTCGATAGACTTGATTTATTTAGATCAAATTTTTTCATGGTGACATTTAAAAAAAAAAAACAAATCGATTGTTGGTTCTTTTTTCTGATGAAGACTGATTACTGGTAATTTGTTGAACTAATACCAATTACATCATTCTACAACCTCTCCTTTTCTGCCGTTGGACTTGAGCCTCACTGACCCAATCTTCTTAACTTCAATTTAAAAAATCAAGTAGTTATCATGTAAATGGAGTATTAATTTTAAAATAAAAATTTATTTTAGATTAAAAATAAATAAAATTTGAAATAATAAAGTTATAAAATATGTAATTAATTAATAATTTTTAAGCTCCCATCCAGACACAATTAACATGGGTAAGTCTAATAAGCACCCTACCCCTCCTGTCTATATGTATTTGTATTATAATACTACAATTTACAATGTAAAACAAATATGAACACATCAAATCTCATGTCCCCTTCGAATTAGAGATATATATAAATTAGATATCAAATATGTACAAACTTAACCTATAAAGAAAGTAAGGGATTTGTACAAATAATGTATAACATATGTACAAACAAAATCATAGATATGTTTTTAGTCGTATGTATGGGTTAAACTTCTCATAAAAAAAACAGGTGTGAATACGTCAAATCCTGCTTTCCGCCAAAATTTGATATATGTAAAATCAGATGGTAGATATGTATGAGATCCCTTATGTATAAAACAAGTTATGGATATGTATAAAACATGTAACACATATGTATAAAATGAGATCAAATATATGTTACAGATATATTTAATTGTATGTACAATATTTTTATTTTTGTAAATGAAATAAAAATTAGGATAAAAATCCAATTAATAGTAATACTATAGTGATATGCACAAATTAGATATTGGATATGTATGAATTTGATGTACAAATAAAGTTAGAGATACGTAAAAATCAAACAACTGATATGTATATTTAGTATGAGAAATTTATATAAATTATGTGAGATATGTTTACAAATAAAATTAAGAGAATTGTAATTGATATATACAAAAAATTCCCTATATTATTTTATATACATATAATTTTATTTTTTTTACATAATATATTGGGATAATTACAATTTGCCCCCTGAGATTCAGGTGAAATTACACTTTACCCCCTGCCTTTTTAATATTGTCTGACAATAATTTTTGAAATCTTAATTTAGACATTATGGTAGTCATCTTCCAATAATTTCAATCTATATGGTTTTTTTTTACAGTTAATGAATATTTTAAATTATCAGATTTTTCTTTCTATATTTGTATTAGTTTTTAAAATAGTATTTTTTAAATTTCAATTAATTATAAAAAAAATTATACAGATTGAAATAACTTGAAGATGACAACCGTATAGTTTAAATTAAGATTTTAAAAGTTGTAGTTGAACTGTATTAAAATGGGAGGGGTAAAGTGTAAATTTTTTAAATAGGAGGAAATAGAGTGTAAATTCACCTAAAACTTAAGGGGCAAATTTTAATTAACCCTAATATCTTTTACTTATATTCAAATATATTCCTAGAAAAACATAAGGTGTCAGTCTGCAAAAAAAGTTTAAAGAATAGGATAAGGAAACGGTTTTGATTCTAAACCCTTAAACTAAGGCTTAAGTACCCTTCCGGTCCCTCAACTTGACCAACTTGAACAAGTTGGGCCCTGAACTAGAAATTGGTCATACTTAGTCTTCAAACTTAGTGAAGCCTCCTACTTTAGTCCCTAGAGCGAGTTAGATGGGCAAGTGGGTCTTACTCGCATAAGGCCATCTAGTTTCCCACGTTAAAAATAGAAGACAAGTTGTGGCTGGCTTCCCTAAATCAAGCAAACTTTAGAGTTAGGGTTCAAGCAAGGCAAATTCGATCCTTCCCCAAATCAAACTCCATTGTATTACTGCCCAAGATGTCAAATTCATCAAGTAGTTCGAGGTTATAGATGAATGTGAATTTTGGGGTTGATAGCAAGGAACAATTCAAATGCTCATGTGGGTTGGCTGCTTGCATTTATACATCTTGGAAGGAGACGGACAATGTAGGAAGACGGTTCTATAGGTGTCCTAATTACCAAGTATGATCGTGCCTTTAGTTTACTAGAATGATTTATGCTAGTTTCTTTGGTGTCAGCGAAGTAAGTCTGGCTTGCATTATCTTGGCTGGTTAATATTATTGTTTTTGGTTTGTTAAGTTTGCTTGGCAAGTTAAACTACTCTGATTACCAGGGATGATTTGTTTTTTTTTTCTGGTTTGTTTTACTATTTTTTCTCCAACATATGTTTGATGTAGTGGATTGAATGTAGAATTTGTTGCAGGTTATTTGGACTGATTGAACATACATATGAAAATGATATATTGTTGGCTTTTTTTAACACAACATGCGATAGATATAAAGAAAGAGAAGGGATGTCGATATTACAATTGATTGATGATCAGTTCTGTAATTGTGTGAAGGTAGTGATTAAGGAACTTCATGAAAAAGAAGCAAGAAAGGAATTTAAAATTGAGAGGAAAGTAGTTTTCATTGATAGAATGCAGGCAAAGTTAGTGAAAAAGGATGGTGAGATTGAGCAATTGAGGAGGCAGCTAGGAGATAGTAAAAGCCTATGGTGATTGTGCATCTAAGGATGAGGTTACTGCAATTGTTAAAATCATGTATGAGATGAAGGTTACAGCTATGGTAGATTATTATTGCCTTGTAATTGTAGTTGTTGCAGTGATACTAATAGTCATTATTGTGATTCGAATTTACTTTCTTTTGATGTATAAAATTGGGAAATACCATCCTCTTATGCTAAATTGAATGTATATTTGGAATGGTATTCCCCTTATGTTCAAAAGGTAACTGGTTTGGATTTTGCTTTTCCATTGTTCTTAACATGCGGCATCCTTTTCCTTTTCCATTGCACATGCATCAAGGTCAATGTTTTTAATTAGTTATAAGCGCATAATGTCTATGCTAACAATCAGTATTGATCATGCATTAGAGTTTATACTATACAACTAATTCTATACAATTAGTAACAACATCATTAAGTAGTTAATTTTACAAAATCAGTAGGCAAGATGTCTACATATTTGTGGTCTCCAATTCATGTCCAAAATATGCCAAAAAAACATGCTTTTCTTCGAATGGCAGCAACTTAAAGTCTTGTTTCAAAAGGCAAGTCAAGCTACAACATTCGTATTAATAAAAAAACTTGATCAGCAACTACAAATGTGAGATATTGTTATGCTGAAATATGAGTCTTACATCTAAAGTTTCACTGTCTGCGATTGAACTTATGTGCACTCCTACTCCATAAGGCCTCTTTATACTGTTGATATATCCGCTGCCCATGCGCTTGCCCCTTCCTCTACTGTGACTACCAGCAACCTATAACATAACATGGTTCAGTAACATGATCAAGAGTCTGTCAAACTTTTGGAAGAACAGTTATAACACAAACTTTCAGCATGTAGAGTAATATGATCAACAGCCCGCAAAATCCAAATTGAATTTTAAAAATTTTCTGAAACTGAAAAGTGACATTACAATATAATATGGTACTTGCTATTTCACCAAATTGAGTTCTAATAGCCATATTAGCAGACTGTTGAGATGGTACAATCTTAATAGGAATTGAGGCTTATTTTTCCTTTACATTGAAGTTTTATTACAAAGAAACTTGTCAAGAATAGCCTGAAAGTAGCTGAAAGCTTCTGAAACTAGGCTAAAACTTTAAGAAATAATTTAAAATTAGACTGAAACTTTAGGAAATGATCTGAAACCATCTAAAAGTATAGCAAATCATCTGAAACTAGTCTAAAACAATAGGAAATGATTTAAAAACTATCTAAAACAACCTGTAACTTTAAGAAATTATAGGAAATTATCTGAAAGTAGTTTGAAACTACCTAAAACTACCTAAAATTATCTGAAACTAGGATGAAACAACCTGAAACATTATTAAATAGATTTATAAAAGAATCTTACTTGAACACTTGTTGTATATTAGCTGGTACAACCTTTCTTATTATGTCCCATTTGTTTATATGTGCTGCAAGTCATTTTTCTGCCCTCTTTGGTCAACTTGTTTCTATTTTTCTTTGGCTCATTTTTTGATCTTAGTGTCTTTTTCTAGGTCATCCAGGTATTTCTAATAGATGGGGGCTTAAAACCTGTATTTTCCTGCATCTCTTCACCTGACATTACCCCTATAGGCATATACTTTAAGGAAATTTTCTTTCTTATACCATTGATTAAGATAGTCCTCAAATGTATAACTTGAAACCAATAATACTCAACAAGCATTAGCACATGGGATACCAAATAGCTGCCATCATCTACATTCACAACACTTCAAATTCAGATGGATAACAAGTTAAGCCCAGTCACACATAACCTCAAATCCATCATTCCCATTACTCCTACAATGCTACCTAAAACTTTCATCGATGTTCTTGTATAACTTGTCCAAAATCCTTTTCCCATGCTCCTTATACCACTTACTACAGGAGATTCTCCCTTTTAAATGTCAATCCATGATATTAGTTCTAATCTCCTCTAACATGGAAATTATAGGCTTGTTCCTAGCACTAATTAGGACAAAGTTGAAGACCTCACAACTATTGCTATCCACTGAATCACATCTTGATGTGCAGCTAAAAAAAGCTCTACACCAACTCTGAGGATCAACTCTAGTAACAGTTGCAACTGTACCATATTTTAATTTCTCTAACTCCTCCAAACTACGCTTGAAAGCTGCCTCATTTTTTGCCTTAGCACATGCATAAAAAGCTATCATTAATTCGTCTCCCTTAAAGCCTGGAAACCGGTTAGCATATGTATGTCAGGCACAAAATTTACATTCTACATGTGGAAAAGTCTCTAAAATAGCACTAATAAGCCTCTATAATAAATTGCAAAAAAAAATAATTTAATGCATTAGCATAGGGTGAAACAAAATAATTAATCAAATTATGAAAATAATGGATAATAAATAGATACATACATTTTGTTGATTAGACATAAATATCTATCATTTGTCACCAATAATCTCAAGATCAAATTTTAACTTTTGTAGAAACTACATTTAGGAGTCCCAATTTTCCACTTCAACGACGGCCCATGCCAAATGTTACATCCATCTTTGTCGACGGTAGTCAACAGTTGAACTTTGACTACTCCTTTTAGAAAGCATCAATCAAGGCCATTAAATGGCCTAGACCCTTCAAAAAAGCCCATTTTCACTGCTGCCAAATAGACATACATTCTCTCAAATATTGGAGTACCTCCAACATTCTCTGTCACTTTAATTGCCACAGTGCCACCAAGGTTGACGAGTCTAAGAGCATTTGCATAGTCTGCCGATTTTGCATATTCTTCTTTGACATTTCTTTCTAACATATTAAAAACCCTTAACTTAGTTCTCCTGCAATAGTTCATATAGAACTCTAATCCAAAATCCTTGCTAATGTGATGTTTTATGTAGCTGGGCTTAATACCAAGATGACCAGCAATAAGTTCCTTGTACTCATCAACCATCCAAACTGAAGTTGCTCGAGTGATGTTATAATTTGCATAACAAATGTGATTTTCAATGAACTGTTTCACTTGAAAATATTTTTTCCTTCTTTCCACAGAGGCAAATATCAATCATGGACAACCATTTACCTTACATTTTTCTCTTATTCTTATTTTGTCATTTTTCACATAGGTAAAATCATGTTGGGTTTGGATTCCTAACTTTACAAAAGTTTTCCTAAATTGATGATGACTTTTTAAAACACCATACCAATCTCAGCGTGATAAAATTTTATTTCCTCATCATACCTTGGCCACTTCTTTTTCTTTTTTACCACAACCGTCCCTATTCACCATCACTTTCACTCGTAGAACTCCTAAGATCAAAATCAGCCATATATTTACTATCATATTTCCCCTTTTCATCAATATTTTCTGTGCATTTCTTTGAATTTATTCTATTACTTGAAGGCCCTACTTCAAATTGTCCCTTTTGTGTGCTAGGCGGCTATTCTATGAAACCTTTATGATAGTAGTTTTTTAATCCATTTATTGCATCTATGAACTCATCATCTTCATTAAATTGTAAAACAAGGTCGAGTCTACTTAACTCCATATCACGTTCTTCCTCTAAATCTACACCTTCATCTTCGTTTCCATTTTTAAAATCAAATTCATAATCACTAGCTCCTATATGTTAGTCTAATCCTTAATTTTCTTCTTTCTTTTTATTACTGTGTCCACCATTTACTTATGGGTCAGCCACCACTTGCTAAAAACAACATCAATATCAGAATATGACCATTGCAATGCAGCTCCTAATTGTAAATTTGCATTTAAGGCCACATCCTTTTCTAATGTAACATTGTAACTTGAAACCTCCTCACTCCTCCCCTCCCCATTACTCTTATATGGTCCCTCATTATGATGCTCGATGTACATATAAATTCTTCCTTCAATATCAGTTGTACCAACCATTTTAACTGTTGATGCATCATCATACAATACTCCTAATTCATCATCATTTGACATTCCATGTTTGCTGTAATAAATTGACTCCACGACAATATTGAGTAACCTATTTTCCGCAGCTCCTCATTCACACACCAGTAAGAAATCATATCTTTGTCAAATCTATAGTTCCATAGATTGAAATCCACATATTCACTTTTTTTTTTGCTAGTAAACCTTCCACCATGGTGAATCAACAATATAAGATCCACCATTGTGATATATAAACTGCAATACAAAATTTAGTCACAAGTTATCTACTTTTTTAAGATCAAAAGAAATTTCATAGTAACATGTACTATGTCAACATTATGTCTACCAATTTTCACAAATCAGACTATTCTATTATTATTGAAACCATTTTTTCTTGCCTAAACCAAGACAAATTCATGTATTTATTCGGTCTGCCTACCTACCATAAGCAAACAACCAATATTATTATTTTTCTTTTTTGTTTACCGCATAACCCACCTCATCCACCATAAGCAAACAAAAGTATACCTTTTCTAATTCACTCCTCTATCCACTTTGTTCAGTTTTACTTGAATGTATCTGATGCTTCTTTGTTGGTCCCATTCGTCTTTTTCTGATTCCTTTGTCCTCTCGAGATTCATATGAAACAAAAAGGAATCTCCTCCATCTTCTATTGATTATTCTTAAAGTGCACGAGAGACAATAATAACTTCCTGCCGCACAAGACCTACATGGCCTTCCATACAAATTTAACGAGGGAGATGAACGCTGCTTCCCCACGTGATACCATGTGCCAAGCTGACTTGGATTAAGGACTAAAGTAGGAGGCTTCACCAAGTTTAAGGACTAATTAACACTAATTTTTGGTTCAGGGACTAACTCAGTTGAATTGGTCAAGTTGAGGGACCAGTAAGGTACTTAAGCCTAAAACTAATTAAAAATGGCCACCTCATTCCTCTTTACCTTAGCGGCACCATCAGCCTAAACAAGCTTTACTATTGCTGTTGTTCTTTGACACTAACAACAGGCTTCTGTGACAGTGGGTAAGTTGACTTCTCCACCATATTACTCTCACTAGGACTCCCTTAGCTTGAATCCTTCTTTCCGTACCAATCACGTTGAACACGTTAACCTTATCCGATGTAGGAGTTAGCCTTGGCCTTGACCGGAACTCATGCACTGCAGCATTGTAAACCATGGTAACTTCCTGGCAGTGTCGAATGTCCCAGACCCGATTCGTCTTCCTGTGATTGCAAATTCGGCGGTGTAGCTCCCCCCACAACCTCTTTTGGATGCCCCGGTAATGAGTCTCCAAGCTCCAACCTCGGGCAATAGTGGTTGGTTTAGATTTTTTTGTGGAAGGATTAGAAAAGATCTTGGGAGGCGTTCCTTGTTGAGTCGAACATGACAGGAATTCTCAACTTTTAAATTAAGGGTATTGGTTAAATTATACCCATACAGCATACATCAGACTTTTCCCTTAATATGATAAATCAAATCTATTATACCTATTATGAAAAAACCAAGTTATGATCATTTTGGAATTGGAAATAATCTTCATATTCTAATTAATTACCACTTTAAATTTTGTCCATAAGGACGGTGTGAAAAAGAAGTTGAAAAAAGAAAGATAGTATAGTAGAAAAAAACCATAAATAAACCACTAAAGTTTATCCTCTGGCTCAATCATGCTACTTTTTTTTTATTTTACCCAATTAACTCACTAACATTGCTCAATTAACTTAATCTAGCTACTATCGCTAAGAAATTTGCTCAATTATTACATTACCATTAAATTTTGCGAGAGATTTGTTCATTAGGTAACTTTTGTGGTGTTCAAGTCACAAACATAAACTTTTAGAGGTACTATGTCTGCATTAAGCTAGCAACATCTTGACAACATCCACGCACATACAGCTCTTTATTGAGGGAGACAATGATGTTTTATAGTTAATGAATTTGTTAACCTGATGCTGATATATGTCCTTTAAAGTTCATGTTTATGACCTGAACACCATAGAAGTTGTATAATTGTCAGATCACCTATGAAATTTGATGGTAGTGGCATGATTGAGCCAATTTTTTTTTGCAGTAACCAAATCAAGCTAAGTAATGTTAGTTGTTTTATTAGGCAAAGTGATAGCTAAATGGCATACTTGAGCCAAAGAGCAAACTTTAGTGGTTTTTTAAAGATTTTTATCTAGTATGACCAGGCATGGGTCAAAACTAACAAATTCAGACAATAGTAAGCTACGAACAAATAATAGAATTTTAGAACCGAACAATTGTCACCTTGAATTGAATACTATATAGTGATGTTTTACTTATCCACAAGAAACAATAAAATTTTAAATTGCAACAAACCAATGTAAGAGTTTACAAGAATATTTCATGATTAGACATCAAATACATGCATTTTATATTATTTCATATTAGTGATAAACTATTACTAGGAACATCACACAAGTAGTAACCCAAGTTCCAACAACAAGTTTTCAAGATTGGTCAATCATAAACCTAAATTGGAATTTACAATTAAATGTAACCTATTGAATTACTATTGTTTAAACCTACTAACTTTGGTGTATGTCCACTTGGGTGAATATAAGAAATTTCCAAGAAAGCTTAGTGAGCATGAGGACTTTTTTTCTTACATATGTAGAAATATGATACATAGAATTGAATAACAAAATAACAAATAAACCACTAATATTTTTTCAAATCGGCTCAAATCGGCCACTAAAGTTTTCTTTTTGATAGGATAAACTAATGATGTTATTCAAATGGCTGAATAAATTACTAATGTTATTCAAATGACCCAATTCATCCACTTTATTTTGAAATATTACAAATTTCCCCATTATCTTTTTAAAATTGAAAAAATAAATCCTTTTGGTCTAAAAAATCCAAATAGACTACCTTTATCATTTAGTGGTTTGTATCTATATTTTCATCTCTGCCTTTTACAACACCACCATTTCCGGTTTCGCTTAATTAAATAAAAACCAAAGGAGCAATAGAGGTAGGAAGCCAATGATAATCTAAAGAGGGATGTTAGAGATCGTGGTTTATTGATCATTCTGATGCTCATGAGCCACTTCACACTAATAGTGTCGAAAAAGCTGTTGTGCCCATAGGAGCTTGCCACCACCTTGGCCTGTATGATGTTGGGGTCCATACTGGGTATTCTAGTTCATTGAAACCAGAGCCCAGTTGGTCATCACTCCGGTGACCTTCTGCACCTTCACAGTCAAATTCTTTTTTCCATGACATTAAAAGCTTGACGTTGGGCATGGCTAGAAACTTGCTCATGACGGTGTGCGTGAACATAATCCTATGGTTGATGAAAATATAATTTTCTTGCTTGTTATTTGATCTCCAACTCATCAAAGATCCATTGTGCCGCTTTGTAGACACCATGGAAGAGACACAACTAAACATCAAGCCAATCACCACCACTGGGGTCAATAGATTGGTCAATAGTAACAACCCAAATGTTGGGCTTCTTACCGAGCTCATAAGTATAGGAAGACTAGCAATCGAAATTAACAGCAATGGTGTTGGTGTTGGCGGAAGTGATCATGTCCATTATAAACTCACGGGTCATATCATGAAAGACAAGGAATTCTCTAATGGGTTTGGAAAGTGAAGTACTAGAGATCATAAAGAAAGCCTAGGGACATGCAGATAGAAGGATTGATATAGGATTATACTGAAGCCAAGTGAACAATGGCAATTGGGTAGGCATAAAAGGACAATTTTTTGTCTGAGAAGGAAATGTTATGACTTTTATCTTTTTCAGTAAAAGGAAAAATTTTATTGAGGACCATTTTAATGGAATATTTTCATATTTTAATGAAATATTTCAAATGCTAAATGGAGAATGGGCAAATGTGCTCATTTAAAAATATGAGTGATTTATTCGGCAAAAAAAAAAACATTAATGGCCAAATCTGGCTAATCCATAAACCATAGTGGTTTATTAGTTTTTTATTTTTTTGGCAATTTTTATTGATACACAGAATCGTAGAATTAAGGGAAATTAGTATAAAGAAAGGTAGCATAATTATGCACTAGAGACATACACTGACTAGGCATGACCACCAAAGCACAATAATCCCAATTTTTCTATCGTAGAAGTAAGGGATTGAACTAAGCTTAGCAACAAAGTGAGAAGAGCTAGGTTACCTTGTAGAGCTACGAAGACTGAGAACAATCCAAAACAATAGTAATATTAGGAAGAGCCAGGCAAGAGGCTGCATTCACCACCTCTTGGACAGCCAGAAGCTTAGCTTCCAAAGCAAAAGCACAATTAGGGAAAAGTTGCCTTTCCCTTACCCACAGAAGGGTGTCAACTCCCATCTAGGGCTAGGTGCTACACCAAGACTTATCCACCATTGCCAAGCACCATCAAGACAAAGAACTGCTGGGACTATTACTGATGGCACCATTTACCAGCACCCCAGAAGTGACAAAGGGGGTTTGGTGAATTGGCCATAAAAGTAGTTGCATGCATCTTAAAGTCTCTAGAAGAATGAAGGAGTTAGATTAGAGAATCCCTTTTAGAATAGAGGGATTGAACATTGAATCCCTCATCCCCAAAGATGACCTCATTCCTACCCAACCAGATGTTCCAAAGGGTGGCAACTAAGTAGAAAAGCCAATCCAAAGGCCACTTGGAAAACAACCAAGCAAGGATAAAAGATAGGCTTAGAAAGGATGCACATGAAAGGAGAGGGGTTACAACAAAACCAACCCTAGATTTCACTAGACCCTTGATACCTTTAAAATAAATGGAGCAGAGATTCCTCCTAAGTGTTACATCTTCGACAGATATGATTGACATTACCACCATGAGTGGCTAGATTAACAACTATATGAATGACCTTGAGCAAGTACTTCTAAAGGGAAAACTTGAATTTTTATGGAAGACCTATGCCCCACAACCTTTTAACCGTTCAAAAGAAATAGAGGATCATTAGAAAGGCCATGGTTACTATAACCATGTTGTGGGGAAAAGGTGCATTGCTGCAACAAGTGCCAGGCATAACCTTTTCTAGAAGAACATTGACCCGATGAATCTTCATGCTAACGGACTAAATCGGCCCTACTAAATCTTCATGTTAGGAAACACAACATATATGTTGATGGATTTTGCTCGAAATTTCAACTAGAGAAGTCTATATACGTAGTAACCTCAAATTGGGCCAAGCATGAACAGTATCCAGTCTGGTCCAGGAGTGTACCCAAAACAGAAAATGGTATAGTTTCAGGATTGGTCCCCGATATATGGAAATATAACATTTTAGTCCTATAACTTTTCTAGATCACAATTGACCCCTTAATTCGCAACAAAACTTTGGGTCGCACGTGGGCAGTATCTAGTCTGACCCAGTAACATGCTCATGCGGAAAAATGGTAGAACTCTGAAATACGTCCATAAAATATCACACTTTAATTTTTTTGGTTATTAAATTTTTCTGTTTGACAACAGACTTCCTCAATTTACAGTCTTTATCCTCATGATCCATAAATATTGCTTCCTCATGATTAGAACCTCATCAATGGCCGGGGGACCCACGTAGTTGCTTGGTAAAGTTGGGAAAATACTAGTGATAAAAATTTTATTAATGTAGTCTATTTTTTTATTCTTCAGCTAATCTTATTCTATTCTTTTTCATTTCTTTCAAGAAATAACTACTTGAGATTATACATAATCATTTACAGCGTATATGATATTATACATATTCATTTAGCTCATATAAATTTGTCCCATAAATATTATTTACATCATATAAATTTATGTCCCACCAAATTATCCTCCTTTGATTTTTCAAATATTATCAATTTGGTTATCGCTCCTCAATGCCAATTCTTAACTAAATAGAATTTTTGCGGTTGATTCTACCACTTCTACAAGTATGGAAAAATAATAACGAACAAAAAGAAAAAAAAACTCTGATATTGAGATTTATTAACACATCAATGATCACCGTCAGAGCACGACACAATTTAACTTTGTTTATGCCTATAGTCAATTGCAATAAACACCATAAATTTCATTTTTTTTTTCTTTTTTGATGGAAATTAACACCATAAGCTCTGACATGGAGTGAGAATATAGTTTTGCTCCTTTTCATTTTAATAAAATATATTAGTACTATAAGTTCCTGCATAATTCATTCTTGTTACAGACGGATTTACAATATAATCCTGTTGGGTTCCTGTATCCCACTAAATTTTTTATTTACATTCTCTAACACTCAGAAGCAATTAAAAGTATTGAGTTTTAGAGGATATTTAAAAAAATTGCAAAAAAATTACATGTTTCTTAAAATCTGGAAAACCTCCCAGTTCGTTTTGAGTTATTACGATCAAGTTAACGCGTTTTCACGTTACGAGTCGGCTTAGATTTGTAACCCAGCTTGAACAAAGACTAAATCACCCTTAAGTTCGCTGGATCCTGCGATTCATGCCTCAGTTACTGTAACTTCTGCCCAATAGCGAATCGCTGGCGATGGAGCCGAAATTTGAGCTAATTAACGGCAATGTTTTGTAAAACAAAAAAAATAGACAACAACGATGCCCAAATCCAAGCAAATGAATGGTTAAAATCCATAAAACTTTGCAAATCGACGGCAACTATCAACGGCCACCTTCGAGCAAATAGACAACAACCTTGAAGGGAACTATTGATGGCAACGTTTGCAGTATCTGACGTCCTCATATACTTCAACGTCCGCCCAATAGTCGATATCCTTATTCACTTCAATGTCCGCCTAGTATCCGACACCTTTATTCACAAATTGATTCCCAAATTCATGGCAAAAGAATTCACAAATCCCGAGCAAGCCTAAGATTTATTCAAAGAAATAGGAAATTGAGACTGGAAAACAAGAATTGAGCAATTAAGGGCGAAGCAGGGCGTTGGCAGTGTGGTGATTAAGGGTAAAGCTGGCCAACGGTGCGGCGGCGTTCAATTGAACAAGGGAGAAGCATGAGTGGCAGTGTCATAATTTTGTGATACTGGAGGACCAAATAATTTGATCTAAAAAGCAAGTTTAATTCAGTACAAATGATAACACATTATCTTAACCCAGTTAACTTAAAACGAACAGCATGGCATTGGTAGCACCTTAATGTATCTGGTGAAGCTCGAATCAGGAAGCCATAAATGGCAGTGTTGGCACTTGGCACCTTATTGTGCCTGGTGAAGTTCGAATCCGGTTTTGGGTCAAGGCATGTCTAAGGTGAAGTTCGAATCCGGTTTTGGGTCAAGGCATGTCTGAGACACATCCACTTGGGCTTGCGTTTGTGGATGTTTTTTTTTAATATAAGTATTATGTATTTTTTGAAATAATCCACTAAAATTTGTCAAATGGCCTTACAGATTTAATAAACACAAGTAAAATGAAATTAAAAAATTGAATAATTAAAATTATTTTTTTCATAACTACATTAAATTTCCATTAAAATTTTATGTTCTGTTTTTTCTAGCCAAACAAAAAAATTACATTCTATTGACATATAAAATCAATTATATGAGGTCCCCATTGTGAAAAATTCCTAGATCCACTTTTCATTCTTGTGTCATCAATCCTTCAATACACATAGAGGTGGCTGGTGGCCTGACCCGACCCAGGCCTAGCTGGGCTTAGGTTAGGATTCCTAGACCTAGGCACGGCCCGCCTAAAGATGGGTTAGGTTGGAGCGGTACGAGCTGGGTTGAGTTTTTCTGATTTGTGAAAAGAAAGTGTTATAACATGTTTCGAAACATTATTCAAATGTAATTTGATCAAACATTTTTTATTTGACAAAAAACATCACCCCTAGTGTAAATTTTATTAATAAAAATGCCAAACGACACTTACATCATTTGGAATGTGTCTTACACTTGAAAATGATCAAACGTTTCAAAAAAAAGAAAGTAAAATCTAAAATTTGTGCTTCACTTCATAATCAAATTTATTACAATCTAAAAATTATAATGAAAACTTACAATCTATTCTTGTGTCTAGTCATCGGAAGGGACCTCATTATCTAAGCTCTTCATATTATGTTTCCTTAGAGCAATAAGGGCCCAATCATGGTTACAGATGCAAATTTCAACAACCTCAAGTATGATCCTTGCCTGTTTTTCCAAGATGGTTCTTTTCCAAGTACTAAAGGCAGCCTCGGAGGTGAAGATAAAGATCAAAATTGCGAAGATCTCTTGTGCCAAAATGGACAAGATCAAAAATCTTTCTCTCTTGTTCTTCCACCACTCAACGATGTCTTCCTCATTATTTTCAAATAAAGTGCAAAGGTAATCATCACATTCTGCTAATTATGGGTTTGTGGGTCTTGGTCATTTAAAGATATATGCCGCTGGGTTGAACGTTGATGATAAGGAAGAGGTGGAATGTAGGGCACGTGTTGGATCGGATGACCTAACATTATCAGAATGTTAAACGGAGTAGAGTTTGTATAACTTTCTCAAATTATAGTCAGTTTTAACAAAAATAGCAAGTACAGAAACTTGTGACTGTCCAAAATATGTATGATAGTATGCTTCTAAAAATTGTAGATAACCAATAATTTTGACAGTAGGATCTAATGCACATGCAACAAGGCAAATTGATGGGATTTCTTGAAAATAATCAAAAAATTTATTTTGCATTGCTTCAACAGTTGGTTGTAAAAACTTATCATCCTTGTATTGATTGAAAATATAGACGATGTTTACAAAATATAACATTGCTTGGTGTACGGTTGGATAATAAGCCTCAGAGAAAAAGTTTGTTATCTCGTAAAAATATCTAAACAACTCAATTAACTTAAAACATTTTTTTCAAACCTCATCAGTTAGTCATTCAGCTTGTACTCTTAAGTTCACAAATTGAGTTAAAAGATTTGCTCATGGTTGGACGTCATTTAACATTTCAAACATTAAATTCCATCGAGTGGGCAATCTATTTTAAATATTTTCCAAGAAAAATTCACCCTATTTTTAATCTAAAACATTTTAAAATTATGAGCAAATTTGTTCCTTGTTTTAACAAAAAGTAAAGCACTCCAAATTGGCTCAATTTCATTTTGCAATTGTTGTAAACCATTTTGAAGACATAAATTCAAAATGTGACACAAGCAATGTACATGAAAATTTTTTCCATCAAACGGTGGTTTTATTTCTTTTATCAATTCTCTCACCACCAAATCATTATTTGAAGTATTCTAAGTGTTAATCCTCGACTTGTTTAAAAGGTTTTTCTGTAAACATTATCCAATTAATTAGACATTG
Source organism: Aquilaria sinensis (assembly GCA_005392925.1). Classification (NCBI taxonomy): domain Eukaryota; kingdom Viridiplantae; phylum Streptophyta; class Magnoliopsida; order Malvales; family Thymelaeaceae; genus Aquilaria; species Aquilaria sinensis. The sequence goes on along the minus strand of SMDT01000197.1, from coordinate 555,675 downwards.
CCTAGTAGTTTTTAGGTTCTATTGGAAAATACTTTGACCGCCGGAGCTCTCTATGCCTGTCAATTGTGTTTGTCCACTAAAAGTGTCAACCAAATCTCCATGGACTTTGCTTAAGTGTCGAGTGAGAGTGCTTGTCCTGGAATTTAACTTGTGGGCAAACTTATTCCTGCAATGTTTGCACTTGGTGTACCTCATGTCACCTTCCCAAAGTTTCTCAAAATGCACCCAAACGGATACCTCCAAATTGACAATTTTGCTTGGGTCACCTCTGGTTGTGTGCTTTATGGTGTCGGTTAGGAACCCTCGTCATTAACTAGGTTTGGTGGAATATCCTTGATGTTATCATCTGAGAATTGATCATCGGCACCCAACTCATAGTTCATTATGTCAATGTTGGTGTCATCGTCAACAACCTCTTAGATATACGAACCTTGGCTTTTGTGGAATAGACGGGCACAGAAAAATGATCTAACCCTAGTGCCAGATGAGGAGCTAGTGACACCCTTGCCCTTGTCAGTGTTCTTTCCTTGTTAAGCCATGATTAAGAAAATAATTGTATAAGAACAGAAGATTATGAAGAGATTAAAAAAAATATTAGTGGAGGATTAAGAAAATTGAAGAGAGCTAATAGAGAGAATAAGAGAATATTCTAGATTAAGATTGAAAAAAGAGAACTTTGGTGTGAGGAAGTGTGTGTGTATGTGTGGAGGGGGGGCTGCATATTTATAGGGAAGAAAAAAATGTTGTTTGCCCGAAAAGCCCTAGGGTGAGGTAAAAAAGTCTGAGGCCTAAAAAACAATTATGGAGCCATTAAGGGGTAAGCTGGCATTTTATCTTTTTTTTTTCTTAAAAAAAATTAACTGTTGAACGATTAGGTAAAAAATTGTCAACCCAGCCCAGCTCGGCTCGACTAAGTCGTGGGCCAAGCTGGTCCAAGCCAATCCATGTTAACCGGTTTTGTGGGCCCATACTTGCCTCGCCTCCCTCCTAGCCTAATCTGTGCTGCGTCGTGCTTGGGTTTGACCGAGTTAGGCCAGGTTTGGCCCGAGTTAGGTCTTGGATATAGTCTTAAATAATAACTACTGTTTTAGATAAGAAATAATATTATTTTATAATAATGGACTAGTATATGTAAGTAACAAAGGTTGAGTCTCTCCGGCTCATCAGATAGCTTATTCTATACTTTCTTGATTTCTCTCCTCTTGCTTCTAAGTAAAAAAAAAAAAAAGGAAAAAAATAGTATATATTCGTAATAGTTTGAACAGTTGCCCAAAGATTCATATGACACCTATTACAATTAAGATAGTTGGCCAAATATTCCTTTTAGCCGTAAATTTTGGAAAAATCTGTATGTCATGTATGACAGACGTCATAAATGGCCTAGATCTGTTTGTGGTTATGGTCCTATGCATAAATCCGTTCTATCGTCCTTAACATAATCACGGCCCTAAAATGCGTATGGTAATTGAGCTTATGTTTACCTTTCATCTCAAGTCTCACCTACGCTACTTGTAAACCTAGCTCCAAAAACGAAGAGACAAGAAAGAATTTTTTAAATATTTTTTTAGCTCCTTAAATATGCCACTTCATCTTTCTCTCCATTCCTAGTTACTATCAGTTTTCCACTTTGCTTTGCTTTTGAGCAACAACCAAATCATTTGGCAGACAAACAGCGAGACCCTTTTCCACTGTTCCATCTCATGAACCACACCAACCCTTCCATTCCCTTCCTCCCATGACTTCACTAGCCCGTCTCCATCCAACCCCCTTACCTCTCCCACTCCTCTTCCTCCATGTTCTGCCCTTCGCCGTCGCCCAGTTCCGTACCGTACCAGCCCCGCCACCGCCACCGGACACCAACTACGTTCCAGCCCCGCGATTCAGCCCCCTCATGGGAATAGTCATGGTGGTCCTCGTCGTCGCCTTCTTCCTCATGGGCTTCTGCTCCGTCTACTTCAGACGCTGCGCCCAGCGGCAGCTCGGCCGCGGAGTGGGCTTTGATTTCGACCCGGCTCTGAACTTCGGGTTGCGGAGGGCGTCGGCGACGGAGGGTGGCCTCGACGCGGCCGTGATCGAGTCGTTTCCGACGTTTGTCTATTCGGAGGTTAAGGGGTTGAAGATCGGGAAGGGATCGCTGGAGTGCGCCGTCTGCCTGAACGAGTTCCTGGATGACGAAACGCTGCGTTTGATCCCCAAGTGCAACCACGTGTTTCACCCCGAGTGTATCGATTCCTGGCTCTCATCTCACTCCACGTGTCCCATCTGCCGCGCTTACTTGGTTCCCAAGCCAGGTGAACTTAGTGTACCTTACGCAAGATTCCTGGTTTCAGAACCGGATGCCGGATCCCAACCAGCGTCAGACAACATCTGTATCGATGAACCGGTTCCGGTTCCGGTTCGGCCCGAGATTGATAGAAGGGATGTAGTTGAATCACCAGAGGGGAAGTTGATGAGATCATACACAATGTCCAACCAAAGGCAGCCAGCTAGGTGGAAGTCAAGTGGGTGGAGATTTACTGATTTGTTTCCACGATCTCACTCGACCGGTCACTCATTGGTTCAACCGGGTGAGGATACTGAGCGGTTCACACTAAGGTTACCGGAGGAGGTAAGGAATGAGTTGCTGAACTCGACATTGAACAGGACAAGAAGCTGTGCGGTGTTTCCTAGGGCGGCGACGGCGAGTACGAGGAGGGGCTATAGGAGTGGGGGAACAAATCATCTTCGGTACAACCGGTTCCACTCAGATAGTCGGTTGGACCAGTCGGGATGTTTTCCGACATCCCCCATGATATCCGGAACTGGCTCGGCTCGCTCGTTGCAACCAGAAGGCAGAAGTGAGCCTGGGTCCACTAGTGCGAGAAAAGAATTGTTGAAGTCGATTAAGTGGCCACTAGAGCGATTGAAACAAGGTGGAGGAGGAGAAGAGACAATTGGTGAACGGTCGTCTGACCGGCTCAAACCTGAGGATGGTGAAGCCTAGTGAGTGAAATTTGTTTTGGCTCGGGTAGCAAGTTTGACCAACTGAGATTATTTTGTAGATAACCCATTGAGCTGCACAATTTTGGTGTTTCCACCGGCGTCTTCTTCTACAGTTTGTTAATTGAAGAAAGAAACGTTAGGCAGATTTCATTTTAGAGGTAGACAGTTTAAACCTGACATGATTATACAACATAAACAGGGGGAAACATAAAGGAGATACGTATGGGCTTGGGATTATAGCTTAGAAAAATATAGGTGAGATTTATAGAGTGGATAATGTGTCTCTCATCTTCCATTGTATCTCTACTTCATCGGGATGCTTTGTACAAACCCCATTACGGGTTTCTTGCTGTAAAAGTTTCGTCATTTTGGCCAAAAGACAAATTTTTCTGGATTAGGTAATGACTACATATCATGCCACTATAATGTGGACTTTTGCAGCTTCGGTTGAGTGGCATTTGACCCTTGATGGCCATTATGGGGTAGAACCTTTGGTCGATAGGTGCAATAATTAATTGTCCGTCACATTTACTTGAAAATTTAATAACTGTAGGATCAAATTGTGAGTTTTGTGAAAGACTATGTACCACATGGCATGAATTATCCGTCAGTAGTTAATGTTTAACCACTTAACCACTTACAGATGCAAGCTAGAGCTTAAAAAATAAATAAAAAATTTGTATTATTTTGATTATGTTAAGAATTGGTACTAAAGTACAAAATTTTCTATAAAAAACGAAAAACAAGAGGTATGTTTAAGGTGGTTGGAGAAGTTAGACGTTCGGTATGACAGGGAAATATTTGGTAAGATATTTCATTATTGTTTCCTGGTCATATTTTAAAACTCTTGTTTTTTCCTTTTTACTTCTATATTTTCAGGTTTAGAAAAAATAATGCTTTCTCAGATATTGAAAGACTGAAAGAGAGACGTCATCATCATAAAGACTCGGTTTTCAAAAGCAGAAACGTCATCTCAATTTTCACTGTGTTCATCCACTGATCGACGGTATTTAGGGTCATTACAGCGGCCCCCCCCCCCCCCCCCCCCCCTTCCTTGTGTATGAAACTTATTGGAACTTGACTATTGTAACATTTTTTAGTAACAAAAATTGACCCCCAAACAAGAAAAAAAACAAGAACTTCGTCAGGTAGATAAGCTGTGTTCCAGTGATAAATTCATACCAGTACCTTCGAAAGTGGCTCCACTTCCTAATGATTTTTCTATTGATCTTGGTGATGTATCCAGAGTTTTGTTACAGATCACACTTAACTCAAACACGAATATACAACGAGAACCTGCAGAGATCTCTGCTATTAGAAATCGTAAGACCCATTCTGAAATGACAAATGTAGCAGAAAGGCTTCATACCAATCCTCGACAACCTCATCGTTTGAACAATTTCGACCACATATAGACGATGAAGAAGAGAAGAAGAGCGAAAAGGACCACGTGGACTATATGGTTCGAACCATCTTTGATTATGCTCTTGTTCAGTTTCCGGATGTTGTTCTTCACACCTGCTTGGGCTTTAACCAGCGTCATTTGCTGCAATCACACCAGAGTTCAGATTTCAGTCGAAACATTTCCGATGCCCAAATAACAGAAAGTCAACTAAAAGAGCGGATGCCATTCTGGCACAGGGAACAGACCAACAAGATGACTCTTTGGACCAAAAACTATTGAGTTTATGGCCTCATCAATTCCCAAACATTCTTTGGCACAAGAAGTAGGGTCAAGAATACAGATAACAAGAGCACAACAATGAGACCATTTGAATATCAATTACAGTGTATTCTTGAGAAGAACTCATCTTTATTTAATACCACTTGCTATTGGTTCATACATCTCACTTTCAGGTGCAATCACATAACAATTTCTGTGGTCAGCTGGTGTAAAGAAATACTGCCAACTGATTTTGATAGTATATCTGGCCCTTTAGCCGCAGACCAATTGCTAAAGAAAATTATTGCAGGGAACAAACATGCTTCAAGCGACTGTTTTAGCTGACATTCAGAATTTCCTAAACATGATGAACAAGAAAGGAATTTCAGTAGTTTAAGTTTCAGAAAGCTTCCTCCCCATATCCTTCCACAGAGAAGTTAACACTACATAGCATTACTATCTTAACTCTGTAGATCGATCATCAGTATATCCCCACTCTTCCTTTGGCCTAGCTCATATGTATGAAAGAAAATAAAAATACCATTGCATCCTGATAAGAAAGATGTCATTGTTCCGCTCTCTATAGACATAAATTCTTATGTTACATTATGAAATTTAGTTAACTCATTTCAGTCCACCTTTTCAACCTTTGCATGTAAAATCTAATAAGTTATTCATCTGATGTTGTTAAAAATCCAAAATATGACATCCTCTGGATGGAAAGATAACTTATTAACCTTCCACAACAGCCACCCAGGTCACATGAGACAGAAAAACAAGGAACCAAGACTTCATTCTGAAATATAGAAAATTAGGCAGGTTGCAGCTTGTTATTTATACTATACCAGCTGCTCTATAAAATCGTTCTGAAACTTTGCTTCTGACTCTATCTCTTGAGCAACCTGCAGAGGTTCAATCAGCAGATAAGAATAGATTTAAATATTATGAAAAGCATGAGACAGATGCATAATATGTAGAAGGATTATCCAACAAAATTCGGAATCATGAACATGTGCTGATCCTCACTGAGACTGGCTAATAAAGTGACCTACAAATGCTACTTTGATTGTATTCATACAATAACGTGATCAGTGATTTGGAAGGATAAGTCATTACATTCTTAACTACGCAGCATTTAAAAACCAAGGCTTCCAAATCAAGCCTTGAGATATTGATACACAATAACACAGACACCGACACAGACACAGAATCAGGTGCACATTCAATCAGCACAAACACACTCTGAATTCTGAATAGACAGCAAATTATCGAAATCAAGATTAAAAAAAAGTTCATACTATATGGTATCATCCAGCCGATACATATAGCCACCCAGATAGTCATCCCAGTAACCTCACTCATCACCATTATCATAACTGTTGTCGTGCTTAATAATAACCTGAAGATTGCAGATTCATGAACACGCCAACAAATAATCTACAAGAACTACAACCACTTCTTCCAATACTCCCTCATCTGAAGGCAGAAATACTGCTCTCAACACAGCTGCTATTGTCAACCCCATAATTTTCACAGGATCATCATAAGGAACTATCAACAAGGAAATTTCTCTATCACAGTTTTCTCCCAGGAACATAACATTATCCCCACCAGAATCAAACTTGTACCCAAACTTTCATTTCAACAAGAATTTCCCCTTCACTCCAAAAATTGTCGGCTTCCGAAGGAAGAAAGTTCCTTTATTCAAGAATTCTACACGGATCTGAAGGACCTACATTTCTTAATTGCACTCAATTCTACCGCACTCAATTAAAGGGGGATAACAAACAAAACTCAACAGAAAGAAGAAAAACCTACATTTCTCAATTGCCTAACTTGGCTACGGAGACCGGAAATCTCATCATCAAAGTCAGACTGCATCGGATCGATCCGCAACTGAATCTCTTCAGAACCGGCAGCCGATCTCGTGCTAAGGCCATCGCTGCACCAACAACGAAAAACGATCTCACGAAAAGAACAAAGCAGCCTCCGAATCTTTGGTTCCCAGACGGAGGAGAAATCAAACAGAAAAAAGAAAGGCAAAAACAGAAATGAAAGGAATAAGACCTGGATCGGTAAGGAACGGCGCCGCCGTATGGGAAACCACCGCCAGCTCGCGACGTCATCGTAATTGGAAACGATTACGGTCACTCCTCAAAGAGCTAGGTAGGACCGCGAAGTTGGCCTGATTCTCTGAAGGTTTTATATACTCCTCCGGATTCGGATGGCAATTGGTAACGTCGCCTAAAGCCCCTTTTGCCCCCTGAACTTTTTCAACTGGGACTTTCTACCCCCTATACTTCGACTCCGTTCGAGTCGCCCCTTAAATTTTGTAAACTAAGACCTTTTATCTCTCCGCCTGATTAAATAAAAAATATGTACTAAAATAAAAATAAAAAGAGAAATGCAGGACTAAATAAATCATTTACCTAATGGTTAACCCTTGTGAGTAAATAATAAACACAAAGGCTTCAGTTTCACATTTGAGATTATTCATTTTTCCCTTATTTTCACCTATCAATTTGTGTTAAGACTTCTTATTTTATTTGCTCACAAGCATTAACCATTAGACAAATAATTTATTTAGTCCTTTATTTTTTTAATTTTTATTTTAGTACACATTTTTCATTTAATTGGATCAAGAGGTAAAAAGTCCTAGTTTGCGAAATTTGAGGGGTAAGGTGAACTGAGTCAAAGTTTAGGGTGTAAAAGTCTGAGTTGGTAGTATTTAAGGGGGCAAAAGAGGCTTTAGGCCGTTTTGAAATTGTAAAAAGGCAAAGTAAGGGAGAGCCAACTATTGTTTCTTAGTTGGCCAAAATCCACCATCAAAGATTTTTTTTTAGTCAAATTAACAACTAGCATTAACATGGCAGTAGGGGTGTGCACTATTTTTACCGAAACTGAAAAAACCATCAAACCGAATTAATTCGGTTTTTTGGTTTGACTTATTCGGTTTTTCGGTTCGGTTTCGGTTAAAATCGAATTTTTGAAATTCGGTTTCAGTTTGAGGGATCGGTTAATTCGGTTACCGAATTAATCGAAATTTTTAAGAACCATTTTTTGGCTCCTAATGACCCCCTTTCTATTATCGCTTGTAGGCTACCGAAACTTATTGTTCTGACCTAGATGACCTAACCCAACCCTCACTCCTTTTTTGTGCGTGAGGATAATGAGATTACTTAGGGAAATAAGAGGAAAACGTAAAGAAAATACAGCTTCTATCAAGAAGATATTTGTAAATTCAGTTATTTCGGTTTCAAACTGAACCGAATTGAAATATTTCAGTTCGGTTTTGATCAGTTTTTCTAGATAGTTCAGTTAATTCGGTTTGTCATGGTCAGAAACCGAAAACTGACTTAACCGACCAATTCGGTTCGGTCCAAACCGAAATAACCATATGCCTACCCCTACATGGCAGTGCATGTAATGTCAGCCCAATCAATGCGGGCACCTGGCCACTCATTCAGTCATCCTTAACTGATTGTTCCATATACACTTACGAGAAAAATTAGCACATAATTGAATAAGATGGTGGATATCAAAAGTTTTATTAGGATGGTATTGTCTATTTTTTTTTATCTTTGATTTTTACATAAATAAGTGCATTTATGTAGGAGCCTTCACCTTTCTGACACTTCTCATTTGCAACCAAATTTGGACCTAAATCAATAATTCTTTTATTTTAGGTCATTGCCCCTGGTTCTGTTCCCGTTTTCAATTGCCACTCTCGTGTTCATTTTTAGTACACTTTTACTTAAATTTTAAAAAGTAACATTTTTCTACTCTCACTTCCACTATCTGCTCCTGTTTTCAAGATGCTTTGTGTAGCTTAGGTTGGTCCTTGGTAACCTTCTCAATTGCTGAGGAGATGTTTGCAAGAGAGTTGTATGCGTAATGTAGTGTTTCTCGTTGGGCAGCTCTAAAAAGAGGGGATCCCCCCTCCCCCAAAGCAAATCTTGGTTCAATCCGACGATAAAGGCGGAGAGGGACTCCTTCAAACAGCAGCTGGAGTCTTTTATGAGGCTGTTAAAGCAGTACAACGGCCAAGTCCAGCAGAATTTGTACCCATCAGAGAGTATAAGATAAAGGTGGCTGCTAATATGAGATAAAGGTGGCTATTGATGAAAAGAGAAATAAGGTCGTTTGAGGCCTCAGGAAGTAGCCTAAGGGTGGAAACGAGCTAAGTCCAAATACTTTAGGCTTACAACTCGGCTCGCTAAGGTTTGGCTCAACTTGGACTCAAGCTCAAGCTTGACAAGTTTGGAAAATAGGGCTCGAAGCTCGGCTAGAAAATGTTTGGGTTTGGTTTAGTGGCTCAGTAGGCTCAAAACTCGATTTAAGGTTTGAGCTCGTTTCGAGGTTTAATGTCGATTTGAACTTGATTCAAGGTTCAAGCTCAATTTGAAGAATAAAAATTTGAATTTTTGGGCCTAGATATATTATAAATAAAATTAATATTATTTTTATATTAAAAAATTATTAGGCTCATTAGACTCGATAAGAGTTTGAGTCAAACAGTACTAAGCTCGACTCATTAAGAGTTTGAACTTAAAATGCAGCTCGAAGCTCATTAGGTTTGGCTCAAAACAAAAAAAATTGAACTCAAACTTAAATTGTTCGATAAATAGCTCGACTCATTTTCACCCTTAAGAAGAAGCTTAAAGAGAAGGTTTCTAAGGTCAAATCCCAACTGTGAAGCCTTAACGAACACCTTCTTTCACTGTTGTAAATCTACAAGTGCACAAGTCATCAAGTTTTAACATAGTGATAAATATTATATTATTGCCACCACATGAACTAAGAAAACAAACAAAACTTAGCTTGAATATGTAAGAATAAGTTAAATTAAAAATTGGAATATAATTGAATTTATAAAAAAAAATGAAGCCAAACAAAGTACCAATTAAAGTTAACTAATTCTAAACTATTACTTGAAACTAGGTAAACTCAAACCAATTGAAAACTTGAGAAACTAAAAATCAATGACACAAAGCACTTTCCTAGGGATAAATCCTTTTTCTCTACTCTTAAACATTATCTAACTTTTATCTTCTTTCCATCATCTTATCTTGTAGGTGAATTTACTATTGTCTAATTTCCTCTCTCAAGGATAAATTATCCTAACCTTGTCTAATTTTAGTGGTAATATCTTACTCTGCTTAAAACTAAAGGATTTTATGCTCAATTTTGTCTATTCAACCTCCTAGATGCTTGGATCTTTCAATCCTCAAGTTGATCTAGCCAATTTTCTTCCTATGCATTAAAACATCAATAAAATTCTTAATGTCTCCTAAGAGAGAGTATAGAAATTTATATACTAAACAACATAAAAGAAAGCTTCAAAACAATCATCCAAAATTTTGACATTGAAAAAAAATTAAAGAAGGAAGAAGAATAATTAATCTCTTCAATTCTATACTTCTACTATAAATGCCACACCACTTCACTCTCAAGATTTTTTTTCTCTTTTTTAAAAGCACTAGAAACCCTCATATTCCCTTTGTATACCACGTTTCTTACATGAAATAGGAAACTGGACAAACACCAAGACACCAATTTTGCGTGGCAGGGTTTGGTCTCTATATGTGCTTCATCCCTTGCCCATGCCAAATCAGCATCGTTGTTGATGAGCTTGTGCATTGAGGTGCCAAGTTGGCATCGATGCTTTCTTTCTTTACCTTTTTTGTCCTCTTTTTCACACAACTCTTCAACATACACCAACCTATAAAATAATATCATAAAATACTTACCAAATTCAACTACTAAACAACCAAAACTAATGGCAATAATCCTAAAATCTACTCACTAAATTGACTCTATCACTCATTCTCTGAGCGAATCACAAAGGTCGAGTATCCAACAAGAGGGCTTAAAGACTTCTATTAGGGGCTTACTGATCTTCACTGCAAATAACTTGAGGGTTAAGAAGCTGAATGGGGCAAACAAGAGGCTCGTGAATGGCCTTGGTAATAGCGCTATCTGAGAGTATTACAACGGCTTCTTTGTCTCTTATTAACAAGTAAAGCAAGCTAAGCCAGATCTTGACCTTTTTTTCCTCAATGCCTCTGATGCCTCTGGCAAAGACATTAAAAGTTAGAAGGCTTTTGAAGACAAGCTTGGTATGCTCCTCTAGACAACGAAGCCTTTGATGATTCTTCTATTATATGAGATAAAGTAGGATGAGGAGTTCTAGGCTAGGGCTCTTGTAATTTTATGAATGTTGTAATGCTTGTTACTCAATGAAAATGTTCACTTCACTAAGTGCATGAATTTTTGGTAAGTGTTGAGTTCTTTTCCCTTTGAAGTTCTTTAGGGTTTTTTTTTAACCTCTTTGGCACTTAGCTCATGTTAACACGCTTTAGGATCCGCTTGGCCGCTTCAAGGCTTAACCCTCATTTAAACATTGGTGCTCAACCCCTAACTAACTTTTCTAAAACACAATGCATAAACTCACTACCCTTAACATAAAAATCATTTTGTAACTTTGTCAAAATAAGGGGCCTAGAAAAACAAAATAAAAATTCTTGAAAAACCCTAAACTCCACTGTGACTTAGTGAAATTCTCTTTATTTCATAGAAGAAACTTACATCTTAAGCATAAATATCTTCTTCTTCTTCTCTGTGCATAATTATTGTAGAAAAAAGATCAAAAGAATTAGATTAGTTAGCAACTTCAAGGCTTTCTTTTAGAAAAAAAAGGGTAATTTCAAGCAGCTAACTTTTGGAAAATCTCTAGTGAGTTTTCCAATGGCTAACCATCCCAAGAAGTTTCCTGATGGCTAGCTTTTAAAAATACACCAGTGACATTTCCGATAGCTAGCCATTGAAAAATGTTGTCCAACAATGTTTTATTGTATGGCATCAAAATTTGTAATGGTAAAAGCCATCAAAATAGAATTTCTAACAATGTGACACCCAACCAACTTTTTTTCAGTAGTTGGCCATTGAAAATGGCTTTTTTTTTTATGACTTATGAATTATCAATTCTTATTATGTTCTCTGTGTTGGTATGGTATATTTATATGCATGTCATTTCAATATACATATGTATGTGTGTGTGTGTGGCGAATCACCCTGGAAACAGGTGCTTAGTTAATGGTACAGTCAATGCCCTGGTTGGGGAGGTAGTTGTGCATAACTACAGCGGCGGGAAGGATTTGGGGATAGGTGAAGGAAAGGTTGACCGATTGGACCGGGCTTTAAATGAGCCATTTAGTTGTTCTATTAGGCTTGGAAATGGTGATCATTTTAAATTTAGTGGGCTTAATAAAAAAAGGTGTTATTGGGATGAGTGGGAAGAGTGTGCTAAAGTAGGGGCGAAATAAATTGGACTCTAAGCCGAAAGATTTGTTGTTAAAAAGCGAGCTCAAAAGACTAGATTGAGGGATTAATTTACCGGAAAAATGGTGCAAGAATCAATCAATATTTTTCTTTCCTTCTTTATAAGGCTACCTTCATTTGCTTTGGGACTTTCCTAGGTGTGAATTTGTCTAGGTTTGAGTTCATTGTTTGGATTTTGGCTTAATTTCCTTATTTTCTCTAGGTCATCTTCATTTTATTTTATGGGCTCAGATTGTGTGATTTAGGGTTCTTGTTTCTCTTCTTTTTGTTTAATAAATTCTTTTATTGTTTTTTATATATATATCAATACTATATGTACCACTGTAAAAATAAAAATAAAAAATAAAAAAAAGGTATGACATTCAACAATGAGATTTAGTAAGTTTGATGACCTTGATAGGCAATTGTCAAATTATAACATTGTTTCCTAAACTTTTAAGTATAATGTTACAAGGTACCTAAATTTTAAAAATTTTTATTTTTTGTCAATATAATAATTACAAAATTAGTCCCTAACTTTTCAAATATTTACATTTTCACCCAAATTTTTTGAAATTTGGTAGTTTAGTGACTATTAGAGTAATAGTGAATTAGAGTTATATTTCATAGCAATTTCACAGCAAAAGTTGAAGATCATAGTAAATTTATCATAATATAATTAAGAAAAATTTTATGAATTTTTTAATTTACATACTAAGAAAAGAAAAATTAACGAAAATTAACTGCACAAAAAATTGAATTATTTAATGTAAATTTTAACAAAAATTGAACAAAAAAATTGAATTGGTTAAGTGATTTCAGCATATACACCAATAACCCAAACAAACCCAACTGACCAACCCGAGTTTGTCCTAAAAGCCAATTTGAAATCACCCAAGACTGAAATCGACCTGACTTGTATTAGATCTGAACCCCAATAAACTCGACCCAACCTAATCTAAACTTGAAATTCACTCAATCCGAAATTAACCTGAACCTAAATGACCTAACCTGCACCTAAATTCATGTTAACCTGATTATATCCGAATATCTAAATGACTTGACCCAAACTTGACCCAACTCACCAGTTGCCTAGAAAGGAAGGAAAAAAATTTGTTAGACACCTATATTACCAAGTTGGACTTTGATATTGTCAGCATCTATCACAGTGACACCACTAGACTTTGATATCCTTCTCTTCTGTCATGATGACAAATATTTGACCACTATTAGATAGAATGAGACCTACTTATTTGACAATCTTCACTCATCCATCACAGTGACTGATTATTAGTAATTAGGGTTTCCTACTAAATTATCTCACAGGACTAGCAAAAAGTGGTACAAATATTGACCGTGGCTAGCCACCCAAATGCAAACTAACTTCTAGATAAATCAAACTTAACATTTAGTGTAGTTAATCTAGAAAAATTGGTCATGGAAGCAATAGTTCATAATTCCATAATATATACCTATAAAAATTTAAACTTTGGGGTTAAACTGCATATTTTAAGAAAGATTTATACCATGAGCACAATGTTACAAATTGAGCCCCCTAAAATGGTATAATGGTAATTATGGTCCTTAAATTTTAAGAAAAAAAGTACGATTATGACTCTAATGTCCTAAAAATGACTAAAATTAAGGAAAACATTAATTTTTTCCCCTACTTTTAAAAAATAGCGCCCTCCTTAATCTAGACCTTTATTTTACTCAACCCTCAACCAATGCTTTAAAACTAGAACTGTTGCTCAAACTGTTGAGGGGTGCCAGGTTACGATTCAACTGCTTCAACCATGGTTCAAACACAATTTTATATTTTGAGATGAGGAGTGCCTTTGTTGTAAAAAATGGATAGGGCCTCAAAGAAAAAAATACATACAATACAAGGACTAAAATGATATTTCACTTTTGATATAAAAATCTAGCACTTGCTCTTTATTTAAAGGACCCTTGTAGCATGACGGATGACAAACGACACGTATGCATCCGTCATCCATCACACTCAGATTAACGTTATTTAAATCCTATACCTCAACCACCAGCTACACCACACTCTCTCTAATTTCTTCATTCGTCATTTCTCCTTCTTCCTTTCTCGTCTTCTTCTTCTTCTTCTTCATTTTTTTTCCCTGTTTTTTTTTCCTTCTTTCATCTTCTTTATTTTATGCCTTCTTCTTTTCCTATTTCTTTTTTCTTTCATCTTCTTCTTTTTCTATTTTATTATTATTTTTTTATTTTCTTCTTATTCTTCTTTCACCCGTGTTTTATCTTCTTTCTTCTTTTTTATTTTTTATTTTTTGGTGAAATAAAGATATATTAAGGAGACAAAACCCAGAGAAAATTTAAATATTTTTTTTTCCAATTTTTAGATTTTTTTTTTTACCGTCGATATATGCCGGTTCAGTAGTTCACTGGTTTTCTTTCGATTTTGACCATACATAGAATGAGCTAATAACTAGGCTTGAGAGGGATAGCTAGTTCATGGTTGAATCGTCTAGTCCGGTCCAACTTTAAAAACAATGACCTCGACCCCTCTAGGCCACCACCCATGAGTATGTTAACTAGGGGCCCTATCAATTGTTTCTTAATAATATTTTGCTGAGTAGTTATTGCATACACTTATGTTAAATTCTAGGCTTGAGCTTTTAGTTTTATTATTTTCACAAATAAGGACTAAGGTTTAAAACAAACAACAAAACAACAATTCTTGGCTCTGATACCAAAACGCCCAGGTAGTTCAAATTCAAGCATAAAGATAGCTTAAACACAATCTCAAAGAAATGCATCCATATGATTTATTTATTTAAAATACAAACTTATAGAAAACTAGTGAAAACTAGTTTATGACACGTAGAGGATGAACACATGAATGATTGCAGGCTTAAATTATTGAAGTATAAGGCTGAGCTTCAACAGGATTGACACCACTATAGTACGGATATAAGCACACCACTTAAACACTAAGTAATTAAATGCAAACTCTGGTGGAAACAAGAAAGGCGTCTAGCACATGGACTACAAGATAAAGATAAATAGAAATTTTTCGGATGCCTAGACTTTGGAGAAAGGCCTTCTTATATAGGCAGAGCTTTTGAGCCTTAGAGATAAGGCTAGCCAGACTTCTCCAATTTGGAGGTAAGGGAATTTAGGACCACTAAAGTTAATGGCCAGATGGTGCTCTATTATTTTAGTTGATGGAGGCAATAATTCTAGTTGGTGGACAACTTTAATTATTTTAGGCAATTGGCAGGTCCTTATCTATTTTTTCATTCTTGTTGGTTCCTGCCGACATTGGCTTCATTCACCTAGAAATCAAGGCACCTATCCATAAATCTCTTTACTGGGTCTGTGCTAGGTTATTCTTGTTGAATAAGGATCCGATTTTTTTTGGCCTTCCTAAACCAATTGTTTCTGGGTAAACTTTAAAATTCTTTCTTTTATAACAAAGATAGGAATTTTTCTATCTCTGAATTGCCCTTCTTAATAAAATTGGTTAAGTAAGACATCCAGGTAGTCTTCGTCTGGGTTTTCTTCTTCATCAATTAAATCAATTTTATCAAATCTAATATTCTCCAACAATAATTGTTAAGGATACATTTATCCCACCATTTTGTTTCCCAAATTTGTTCTAGGCAAAGAGTAAAGTGGGTGTCATAATCCACTTCTTATTTTTTATAGTACCATTAGAGTATCTGAAGAATATGGTTCATGACCATAAAAAAAAAATTGGGAATGGCACCTCTTTTCCTTTCTGAAGAAATTATTCTTGGAACATACAGAATTCTTCAAATGACTTCATAACTTATTCTACGAAAGAGTCCCTGAACAAACATTTTCCAAAGAACCAATTATAAAACCAGTTCAAAAATTTCCTTTGTTTGGTCTTGAATAAAATCATTCATGAATGTTGATGGTCTCTATTTTGAATATGAAAGACTCATCCCAAGCCTTAATATAGTCCTAATATAAGAATAATATATTATCATATTTTCCTCTGTTCAAGATTCTTCTTCTTTCAAATGGAACTCCTCATTCTTCAAATGTTCAAAATTTTAATATTTTAAAAGAAGAAATTCGAATTTTGAAAAAATATTTTTCTAAAGGTTTTCGTCACTACTTTTAGGATTAATGGTAATCTTAGTTCTTCTAGGTTTATGTTCTATTTCAACAGAACTGGTTTCTTATAATATTAATTCAAATAATAAAGGCTTCTTGACTAGCTAGAATTGTCACTGGGGATTCTAGTGGTCAGATCAGTACTTTTCTGTCAGTTCTATAATTGAAAGATACTTAAAATCTTTATCTTCTCGGGAAATTAAGCATTTCCTTTCTATTTCTTAGAATATAGTTGGTATGCCAAACTTGTGCATGAAAATTTCTTGAGACTTTAAGGGCCTCAAAGAAATATTCTTCTGTTTAATTTCTTGGAAATTTCTTTGGAAATTCCTGTATATTCTTCTTTCTTGGGAAGACAATAGTTTATTATTGTTAAGCCAAAAATCTCTTTTCTTAGAGGGTTCTCCCTCATATTTTATCTTTTTCTGAATAAATTTTTTAAAGGGATTTCCTCATTTTTCATGATTTTCTAGATGAACATGGTGCTAAGCTAGAAGAGCTCTAGTTAATTCTGCATCTATCTCTAGACAACTTTCTATTTTCATCAGACCCTTGTTGGATTCTTGACAGAGAATAACTTTGTTTTTTTTTTGTTTAAATTCTTTGTCATTTTCTCTCCCCTACAAAAAATTCTCAGGTCAAAAAATCAGGCAGAGAGTTGGTTTCTCCCACAATATATTTAATATCAAAATCAGAAGCAGATAAAATGGCTTGCCAAGGACAAAAAATTTGCCTAGAAGCTAAATTTTTAATATCTTTAAGTAAAACATTTTTTGCTACTTTACAATTAACTCTAATTAAGAATTTCTTATTGAGGGGATCTTCCTCAAATATTCTAACACAAAGCACAATTGCTAGAATTTCTTTCTTAATACTGGCATAATTATTTTGGGCTTAATTCCAAACTCCTAAAGTAAATCTTACCATTTTTTCTTTATTATCAATTTTTTGTTTTAATATTTCACCATAACCAATATCACTGGCATCTGTTTCAATAATTTTTAAGGCTTCTAGGTTGGGAATATTAACACAAGAAATTTCTTTTATTATTCTTTTAACCAATTGGACAACTTTAGTCTGTTTTATACTCTAATCAGGAGGATTTTTCTTCAGCCGATCAAACAGAGGTTTATAGTCTTTAGCAAGGTCTTTGTTAAAATCTGCGACATAATTTAAACTTTCAAAAAATCTTTGTAATTTTTTTTGCCCTTAATTTCATCAGAAAATTTATCAACAAAGCTTATTGATCTATCAATATGCTTAATTCTTCTTTTATGAACTATATGGCCCAAAAATCTAATTTTAGTTTGAAACAATTTTGTTCAATCTTTTTTGCTGACACCACCAATCCTACATCTTCTACTATTTTTGCAAATTTGTGTAAGTGCTTCCAGTGTTAATCAATCAATTGAGAAAACACAAGTACATCATTCATGTAAATAATAGTAAAAGAATTATAAGGATTAGAAATTTCATTCATAATTTTCTAAAATCCAGAATGAGCATTTTTCAACCAAAAAAGTATGACATTCAACTCATAGTGACAATAGGGCATTAAAACCTATTTTATATTTATCTTCTTTTCTAAATTTGCCAGTATTCTGTCTTCATATCAAATTTTGAAAACATCACAGCATTATGAAGTCTAGATAGCAAATTTTTCTTGTTAGGTATTGGATACCTAATCCATCTAAAAACTTTATTCAGAGGTTTATAATTGATTACCAATCTATGCACCCTTTTTTCAATTTCTGAATTTTTAATCACATAAAAGGCAAAATAGTTTCATGGTGAAGAACAATTTATAATCAATTTCTTATCCAACAAATCTTGAATTTCTTTTCTACAGTGGTTCATTAATTGTTCATTCATTTGGATTGCTCTAGACCTTGTACGAATGGTTTTCTCATTAAAGTCTGGTTGATAAGGGAGATTCACAATATGTTTCTTTATTTTCTAAAAGGTGTTGGGAATATCAACACAGACTTTGTTGGCTAAAACTTCCTTGAAGTATTATATTCTTTATCTTAATTTTTGGTCTTCTAATTTTTCTTTAACACTTTTGTGTTGTACTTTTTCTTGTAAACACATAAGAACATTTTGTTTTCTTCTTAAATCTATACTGAGTTCTTCTAGTAATGATCTTCTAAGTGATTCAGCAAACTCAAAAGTAATTTTTTTTTCCAAATTTCTTGGTAGAAATCTCATTCATACTTACCTTAAAGGGCACGATTGCAACCAGGAATGAAGTTCCTAAAATTATTTCTTGATTCATGTTTAAAACTGTAAAATGTTGTTTAATACAAATGTCCTCATTGCACACATCAACATTTATCAGTTTAAACCATATTGGTATAGTTTCCTTATTAGCAGCATTAATAGATTCAAAAGACTTATCAAGATATCGATAAGGAACAATACCTTCTTTAATACAGTTTCTATCGGCTCCTGAATCTACTAAGACTACTGTTGTCAATTTGAATTGATTTTCTATTAACAAAGTCATTATACTGGTAAATTTTTTATTTGGTATAGAATAGACTTTATTAATTTGTAAAGGTTTTTCTTGGGAATATTTTATTTCTAAATCTTTATTTTCTTGGCTCTCTTCTGGAATATTTTTCCCTATTTCTTTCTATTTTGCCTTAAACCTAAATTCTTCTATATCTTCCATAACTAGATCTTTTGGAAGATTTTGAGAGTATCATTCAAAATTTTGGAGTTCTAAAATCTCAATTCCATTCCTGAGAGATTTTATTTATACCTTTATTTTAAATTTTCTACTTTTAATTCTGCTATTGTAGATTCTTTATAACTCTTTTGTGCTTCGTCTATCCTTTTTAAGATTTCATTCAAACTGTAAACAAGAAGGTTAGTTAATTCTTATATATCAATTTTCTTTTTTAAATTTCTTCAAGCTTAGTTAATTCTTGTATATCAACTTTCTTTTTGAAATTTCTTCAAGCTTAGTTAATTCTTGTATATCAACATTCTTTTGGAAATTTTTTCTCCATTGATTCATTTGATTTTCTTGCTTACCAACTTTATCAAGATATATAAACAAAATCTCTTTTCTTAATTCTATATCATCAATATGTTTAGCAATTTCTAGGATTCTTTCTTCTTCTTCAGTAATAGCATTAACTTAAATCACTAGTAATTGCAAACTATCAAATGTATTCTATAGTTGGCAAGAATCATAACCACAATTTGAACCACAACTTTCTGATTCAAATTCTGAACTATCTGAAAGACCAATTACATTTATTTCTTCTAAACTTTCAGAAGTTATTTCTTCTTGGTCTTCTTCAGGTTCATTATTACTATTCAATAGGATTTGCATTAAACTCTTTTTTAAGCCGTCATCTATTTCTAAAGAGTTCATTTTCTATCTTGTTTTGCACTTACTGGCAAAAATGTCCTAGTTTACTGCATTTTCAGCAAACCTTTTAATCTTTTCTAATTTTTTTCTTTTTAAACATTTTAGAAGGTCTTGGTTTTTCTTCTAATCTTTCAAGTCTCATTATCTTATATTTTTTTATAAAATTTTCTATGATACAGCATTGGGATATCATAACCAAATTAGGAGCAGAATCTACCGATTTCTTTTCTTCCTACTAAGTTCTCTTTTTCCATATGTTTTTACCACTTTATTTCGTGACACATTTTTAAACCAACTTCTTTAGTTTTTGCTATGATTTGACCACAAGTATAATTTTCTAAATTGGGATGACCATGGTTTTTCTCCTTAATGTGATCCATGGTTAATTGACCAAAGTGTTTAGGTAAACCTTGTATGAATTTTTCTTTCCAAATAGAGGATCTACAATCTTCTCTTTTATAAACTCTAGTAAGAAAAGTATCTTTACCCCATTCTAAATTTGATAGAGTTCTACATCTCATATTTAACAATAATTCACCATTTATACTTTTTTTACTTGCTGTCTCACCAACAAAATGAGAATAAATTGTACACAGCAAACTATTTACAACATCGGGTTCACTTGTTTGGATTAATTGGTTCCCATGTTGTATTGTGAGTATTTTTCTTGCAGTTTTTATCTCTTCTCCAGCTTGTTTAGTTAAATATTATTCCCACCAATTTCTTAACTAACTTATAAAACCAGTTGTGATCATTTGTGCTATATTTGGGTCTGAATTATCAACTCCTTTTCTAGCAACTATCCCAAACATAATCATATTTTGGATAATTTTTATTATTTAATATTATGAAAAACCATCAATATTTCATTCTCTTATTCAATCTCTTTTATATTCTGCAAAAGCATAAGACTCAGAATAATTGTTTAGTCTTATAGCCATTGGACATGATTTTGTTGGAGCATAGAGATGAGGCCCATTCTAAATTCTTGAAACATTTCTAATTGGACCTCCTCTCCCCCCCTTTCAGAACAAAAATGATTTAATGCCAAAGTTTTATGTCCTGAATGATGAGAATCAATTAATTCTTGGATGTTTGGACTTTTTCCAATAACATTTATCTGTAGACCCTTTTATTTTTTTATCTATAGTCTTATTTGGTTCTTCAGATTTGATTGTTAGCTTAGTTATTTAATTAGCTAAATTAGTAATTCTATCATTTAGTTTTAATATAAATTCTGGAAGTTTCTTGAGAAAACTTATTAGGGATTTTGCTGTTTTTGGCAAAAGTTCTAGTTTAAAGACTAAAGCCTTTGTAAGGCCAAACTTATGCTTATCCAAAGATGTTTCAATTCTATTTATCTGTTTACCTGTAGATTGTACATAAAGGTTTGTATAATTATTCTGTTCCATGATATTTTAGAGATTTTTCATATCCACAGGTTTCTTGGCAGTCTCAAGGTTTCCTGCATCAAAAGCTTTAAAGGGTGAAGCAGATATTTTAGTTTCTTCTCCCATGATCACCGTAGTGTTAGGTGGATGTAGAGATGTAATTTCTTTTCCATCTTTAGTCTTATAAGTAAACCAAGTTTCTTCTAACACACTTAATATAGTTTCTTCATCCAACATATGGCTATGATAAACCATTCAAAAAATTTCAAATTCTTCTTGGTTCTCATTATTCTTTTATACCAAAGGTGTTTAATCTTTTTTCTTTCTTCCTTGGTATATGTGTTAAAAACCATTTCCTTTTAGTCTCATTTCTTTATAACCAAAAGTCTTCATTTAAACTTTTAGGGTCAAACCTAAATTGTTTTATTAAGACATTTAGTTGAATATTTGAAAAACTAGGATTGAGAGATCCTATGGATACAGATTTTGTCTCTTTTTCTTGTTTTCTAGAACTGTGATATTTTTCTAAGACAACTGGATCAAATTTATATACACGATGTGAAACATGTTCTATGGATTCTTTGACTCCTCATACAAGTTTCTTATGTTCAAATTTTGGAACATAAGAGCATGAAGCTCTAGAGGGTTTGTAAACAATTATTGATGGAAGCCTCAGTTCTAATTCTAAAAAATCAATCTTTGTAATTCTGTCTTTTGCTAAATCTTATTTCAACTTCTTCATTTTTATATTCAACTATTCTTTCTAATTCTTGAGGTTTTAAAGATTCCATGGGTTTTTCATTTTGGAAAATTCACTTTTTTGGGAGCTTGATGTCTCTGCATTTAATTGGCTTTGGAATGACAACATGACTTTTTTCTAGATTAGTTTTGAATAACAAAGTTTCTCCTTATATATCAAATTCTAAAGCTATAGGTTCAATTTGTGTTGTTATGACCTTATAATAGATTCTATAAACCAAAACAAAATTCTAGGATCCTTCTACCATATCAAAACTAGATGTCATGATATTTGCAGTTAAAACTTTCATGAATGGTCTTTTAAAGAAACAGTAAAGTTTGGATGACAATTAAAATAAATTGGTCCATTGCACAGACTTGATTCTACAATGCCTACTAGAGAATTAGAGAATTTGGTATGCCTACAATCTTTTAAGGCAATTATTACAGAAGTGTTTAACCCATTTGTTATCAGAGGTTTCAAAGCAATTTACATAAGTCCTACATGCAAATAATTATAGTGATTTTCTAGATGATCTTTAATAATATATTTTGAAAAAAATTAAAATTTATGGTCTTATTCTATTATTAGAATAGTCTTTTCTACTGTTTTAATGGTATATGCCATTCTAAGATCAAAAGTTCATTTTTTATAAAAATCTCATTTATCCATTTTTGGAATATTCTAATTTCCTAATTTTTTTTAAACATCTCTAATTAATACAGCTTGCAATTTTTTCATCTTTCTATTCCCTATAATTTCTTATTCTTCTTATCTCTTTAAAGCAGACTTAGTTAAATTTCTAAAGATTTTATCCATGAGTAACTATCAATTAGTATTAATATCTTTACCAGTTATCTGTCAACGTTTTACGCAATATTACTACCTTTTCACTTTAATAATGGGTCTTACGGTTGCTATACAACTTGGGTGACAGTTTGAGAAGATCTTAACAATAATCTTTAATTACTAGTAAGAGAAAAGCTTTGAAATTTTGATTAATTCTTGAATCAAAGAAATAAGATTATAAAAAAAATGGCTAAATGCAACTACCTTATGCAACTGGAAAAACAATTTTTTTACTTTTAGTTGTATTTTTGTGGCTTTAAAGCTTGTATGAATAGAAGATAAAAAGTTAAACTAAAATTGTAACTAAATTCCAATTGGATTGAAATCCTGATGCTTTTTAATTACAAACTCAAATGGGTAGGAAATTTTGGTGCCAAGAAGAATTGGCACTGTAGCAATGTATTTTTGGGAGTCACCACCAATCGATTTCAACTAGGTCGATTGGACACCTTAAAATGGTCTACGAGAGTTCAAGGGGTTCGGGAGTATGGTTACGCTAAAACAACTTTATTCTAGCGTCCAAACTTGGTACCTTAGTTTGATTTTAATTTTGTTTTGCTTGCTTTAAATAATTTTAGTTAATATCCAAACCATGGATTTTAACCAAACTATCCGGATATGGACTTTTAAACTTTATTATTTGATTTTTATTTGGTTTTATGAAATTTTGATATTTCCAAACTATAGATCCTATCAGACCACCCGGATATAGACGTTAAACTTAATATATTTTTTTATTGAAAATTTTAGATAATTTTTCATCCAAACTATGGACCCTATCGAATCAGTTGGATATAGATTTTGAAATTTACTACCGTCCTAAATCTATCATAGGGTTTTATTAAACCCACACAAAATGAATTTTCCTAAGTATGATTTTTTCATATACATTATGTAAAATTAAATGAATCTTAAAAATTATATTAGTTATAAAAAAAACATATATCTATCCTAAACCTACAATCTTTACCTAATCATAATGACCAAATTAATTCATGACTTGAATAAGTAAAACAAGTAAACAGAGAAAGAAAGAAACAAAAACAATGCTGTCAGTGGCTTTTCTGTAAAATGAAAGGACATTAGTGACTTGGACAGGCGGAATAAAGAATGAAAGGACATTAGTGACTTGGACAGGCGGAATAAAGAATGGAAAGGACTAATCAGGAGTTATACCTCTGATCCGGGTCAGGTCACGGGTTTTGGAGGCAGGTTGCGGGTCTATCGATGATTCCGCCTTCGATTCAACCACCGGCTGCGTCTTCGGAGTGATCGGCAACTTTGGATTTGATGGTGAGGCGCTGGCGACGTTGAAGGCTAGTGGTGTGGCGGCTGGAGACGTCGGAGATGACCGGAGGCGATGATGGCGTGACCGGAAACGGCGGTGGGAGCGCGATCCCTCTCCAATTGAGGAACCGTCGATGGCGGCTCAGGGGGCGGCAACAGCACGGTGCTCGGGTTGGCGAATAGCAGTAACGGCGGAGCGAGGAAGGGGAGAAGACGAAGGGTCAGAGGGAGACGAACCGTCTGGCACCTGGGGAAGGCGAAGCGTCGGGCGTCACCAGGGAGTAACAGCGGCGGTAGGGAGAGGTTAGGTTTTTTTAGAGTAGGCAGCGAAAAGTTAGGGGTTCCGAACTGTAAGTTTCTTTTTTTTGAGTTAGCAGCTTAGGGTTATGGTTTTTCTCCCCATTTCATGCCAATAGTGACCCATATTTAGAGAGTCTTAAGAGAGATTAACTAGGTTTTACAGAGTTTAAACTTAATCCAAATTCAATTTGAGGAGATTAGGATATAATCTGTAAAGTATAAGTTTAAGTCCAATAAAACTCTCAAGCTGCTGATCTTGCCCCAAATTCTGTACGAATTTTAATTTAACCCAAAACTTTTAAGGATTTGTCAATTGAGCCCAAAACTTCCTAAAAATTTTCAGATTTCCTTAAAATTTCAGGATATCATCAGATTTGCCCCCCAAACTCTTCATTTTTTACAAATTTACCTCAATCTTTCCAATTTTTCCCTAAAATCCTCTAAAAATTCATAGTTTTTCTCCAAACTTTCCCGTTTTCCCTAAATTGACTCTACAAGACCTTTAGGACTCCAAATTAGTACCTAAACTAAATTAACTCCTATTTCTACCCTAGATGACCACTTAAAATTCCTAAAGATTTGTAGACCAAAATAACAATGCAACCTAAATGTGACTAGACTAACTAATTATGGAAAACCCTAAAATGACAAAAATGACCCAAACTCTTAACAAATGACCAAATAGTCCCCAAAAATGAAAAAACTCAATTTTCCTAACCTAAAACTTAAGCAAAAGTCAGTGTCCAGACAAAATTGGGTGTCAACAAGTACTTATCAAATCTGCAAGCGAAATGCAACTAAAATCATATCACAGTTGTATTTTAGTTGTTAAATACCTACCAGTTACATCTCAGTTACTTAACACTACAACTAAAATGCAACTGAGACTGCATAACAGTTGCATTTCAGTTGCTAAATACATACCAGTTGAATTTAGTTGGTTAACACTACAACTAAATGCAACTGAAATTGTGTTACGGTTGCATTTTAGTTGCTAAATACATACTGGTTGCATTTTAGCTGCTTAACTCTACAACTGAAATGCAACTGAAATTGTGTTACAGTTGCATTTCAGTTGCTAAATAACTCAATCCGATCGTATTCATTTTCACCAATCACTAGATAGAAACCTTAATCCAATGGTCGTGATGCAATATTAATGCCCTCACTTGGATCACCAATAAATCTAATGATCCCCTCTCAGCAGCTCACACTATGAACTACCCCCAAGAAAAAGTTGAATAGAAGCAAAAGGCAAACAAAAAAAGACAAAAAGAGAAAGAAGGGAGCACGAAAGGGAAGAGTTCAAAAAATGGAAAAATTTCTAGCAGAGGATAGGGCGTCATTGGATTGGGAAGGGGTGGACTTGCCTCATTTTCTCCGCCTTTCTTAATCTTGGCGGTAAAAGGATGGTGGCGATCTCTCTACTAGTTGCTTTTCTTTTCCATCATCTGGTTTATCTTCGGTATGTACCTCGTTTGGACAAATGGATGCCAGTATTCCTCACAAAGACTTCACTTTCTCGAATTTCAACCAGCCAATGGTCGATCAAGCCTACTATTTCTCTTGGGATCGATTTAAAGATGATGGACGTAGGATGAAGACCACACGTCAAGTTTGAGGCTTAGACGCCTAAGTTTTGTTCAGGTGCCTCCAAGTCAAGTATTAGTATTATGCACCTCCTCATTAGATTCTTAGACATTTTAGGTTGTAATTTATGCAGCTAAAAATTTTTTGTATCCTATCTTTTGGATTTATTGTGCAAGTAATTATTATTATTATTATTATTATTATTATTATTATTATTATTATTCCTGTTGTTTTTATATTTTAATTTAACTAAAATTTATATTAAAAATTTAATTTTAATGCACTTATGTATGTATATCTGAAAAATAAAGCAACTGAAATGACACGAACAATTTAGAAATAACTTAGTGACTGAAATGAAACTGCTATACTTTATTTTGGTGGGAAATCAGTTGCAAAATTAGCAACCGAAATCTCAGTTGTTGAGATAAGACCATCTTCAAAATTAGCCACTGTAATAGAATCCACTTTTTTAGTTGCTTTTTCTAGTTGTATTTTGGTTACTTGAATCTAGCAACCTATAAAAAAGCCATTGTTTCACACTACTACTTTTGCAGTTGCCTTTTTTAGTTTTGGAACTAATTATCAACTGTATTGTCCATGGCATATAGTTATTATTTTTGCAGTGATAAGATATAAAACAAACTTTAAGAACTAGAATGCTTAAAATATGAAAGTTTGGTGTGGGTGTATGACATACTCCGGTGCACATAAAAATTTACCTATTTTATTTTATCTTTGGAAACTGTTATTTCAGAAAAAGCAATATATTTGTATGTAGTGGTTTCTTCAATCGAATCATCACCAACTAGGAAGCATGATATAGACAACATCAAATATAGTTTTTTTTTTTTGCTAGCTAGGCACAACTGAGAAATATGTGACTAGCTAGCAAAAGAAGTTTAAGAAAGAATACAATTGGAAGGGATAAATATCATCCCATGCGTAGGTAAAAGAGAAACTAGATTTTCTACGGAGGAGGCCACCAGAATCATGAAGCTCACAAACCTCTCCCGCCTTCAACATGGCTGAATCTGGAATCACTTCCACTGTCTAGAACTTGTCGCAGTAGAGAGTCACGAACAACACGTCGCAGCCATAGGCATTGGATGTTGTCACTCTAAACTGCGGCTTCCCTTGCATGACCACCCCTGTCTTTGTTTGGCTCACTGAAACATCATTTAGCGTGCAGTTTTGTTGACAATAACCTGTTGAAATCTTTCATAGTTTTTTTTTGGTCTATGTTAATTTATACAGGTTTCAGAAAATTTCTAAGCTAAGTATCGGGTCGGAGGTTATTAGTATTACACCTTTGCCCCATGTGCACTAATTATATTTTGGCTTTTTATGACCTTAAATTTTGAAATGGAATTTTAATTGTTTGTTCTTCCTTAATAATCAAAGAAAATCTGATCAATTTGAAAACAGATACTGCTTTCTTTTTATATATGCCTTTAATAAAATATCATTTAAATTTTTACTTAGCCCAATCACTTCTTTATTTCCTAGGTCACTACCATTTACATTGATGCAAATTACTGTTTCAAACTAAATGAAAGGCAAATGGGTTAATTGCCTCTGAAATGCATCATTTTGTGTTGGTGTTGGGTTAAGCAGTCATGATTGTTGTTAGCTATTATAAGTTATCATAAAAGCAACAAAAAATGTTTGTAATAACCATGTTACAATAAAACCCTCATATCAATCCCTCAATCCTTAGCGTAATACCTAATGTATTGAGTGGGTATGAGAAGGTTTAAAGATTGAACTATGGCTTCCCCACATTTTATATCATGCTGCAGTAGAGCTGTTTCAGTTATCATTCTAGTTCTAAAAAAACTAGTATGCTTTTTTTATTTAACTTGAAATAATAATATATTCTTCTCCTCCTCTTACACTTGTAAAATTTTGAATACCACAAAATGTGTGTTCACATGATGGATGATGACTACCTTAGTAATTGCCATATCTCGTTACCATTATCTCACAAAAAAAATCTCAACATTTTAGGTGACCTGATTAACAACAAGTTGTGATGAGCAAAAAGAGAAACCTAATTCTTGCATGCGCCTGGAGCACGCCCATGAACATTGTCGTCATCTTCAGTCGCCGAATTGCTAATTGCAAACCATCATTACAGTTTTTATGTCACATTGCTAATAATCACTACATTATTTGAAGTAAAGAAAGAGAAGTCTGATTGAATCTCTATGTTGACCTGATTCAGACATAGCTAGTTGCCGATTTCGAAGAAGCTAGTTTTGCGGAGGTGATAAAGAGATTGGCCAAACGGCTAGTTGGGCGATGGTGATGAGAATGGCCAAGCGATGATGATAAAGGAGAGGTTGGCCTATGAGTCCATGAAAGTGACACTGAGAGAGGATGAAGAAGTCAAGAGTGAAAAACCAAACGTGAAGTCAGGGAAAATTGGGAAAATAATAAAAATAATGTTTTCCAATTCTTCATAATTTAAAAAATTGTTTTCTCAGAAAATAGAAAAAGAAAACTCACCCCATAAACATATTTTATTTTCATTTTACAATTTTTAGATTTTTTTAATAAAATAATTAGAAAATTTTCTAGAACTAAACAGGGTTAATTTTTTGTTCTCTTATTTGTAACTCTTTATTATTTTATTAGTAGATGTTTGTTCTTTTGTTAATTTATATTTATTTTGTTAAATAAACTTGATGTTTGTTTTTTTATCTATATGTATTTGTTCTTTTATCAGTTTTATATTCATTTATTTTATTTTTAATGTTTTTTTTATTTTTTTATCATTTTTTATTTATTTATTTTTTATTTATATGTATTTGTTATTTTATTAGTTTAAGTTTATTTCTTTTATTTTTATATATATTATTTATTCTTTTATCAGTTTATGTTTGTTTTTTTAGATAAATTAGTTATATGTTTTTTCATGAGTACATATTTATATTTTTATTAGTAGTAGTTTATTCTTTTATCAATTCCTGCTTAAACAAGAAAAAGAGAGTTTATATTGTATTATTTCAAATTTAATGTAAAAGAATATTTTTCTCATGAATCTATAATAAATAACAGCAACAGTGAAAAATAAAGAATAAAAAATGAAAAAAAGGTAGACAAATGGCTTAAAAGAATAAGGAGAAATAAGAAGAATAAAAAAATTAAAAAAATGAATAAAATTGAGAGCAAAAAATTAGATAAAAAGTGTAATACAACAGAACTAGTTTGTATACCCAAGTTGTCATGGGAACAAAAAAAAAAAGCACAAAGTAATCACATATGTTATGGCTAAGAATTGATAAATCCAACAGAACTGGTAATTTTGCTATTATACTATAAGTCAAACAGTATTTTTCTAAAATATCATCCGAATCATTGTCTCTTGATATATTAATTAGCAAAATGGTTTTAAGGATGACAATAGGTTGGATTGGGTGTTGATATCTCTTGCTCGTCACTCGTGCCCGTGTTTTTTTTTTCACAGGAGATTTCGTAGGTATCCACAGGCGGGTGAAAAATTTTACTTGTACCCATAACCCGCGGGCAATCTATGCCCATAGATAACTCGCGGTGTAAACTATGTTTTTTTATTTCATAAAAATAAAATATAAAATATACATATAAGTCATTGTTCACATATAATACAAGAAATTAATGAAATACACAAAATCATGACATACATATAAGAAAATATTCAATGAGAATTAGTATAAAATATTACTTAAGTGTAGGTGTTGCATCCATTATAATTAAAAAAATAGGAAATTTACACTCATAGGTTTCACATATAGACGAGACAAATTTTACCTGTAATTGGTACCCCCTACCAGCTACCCGTATGTACCCACCACATAAGTATGACTTGTTACCCATATCCATCTCATTGTAGGCATTTTTACCTGTTGATCAAAGCAGCTATCACTTAAATTACTGAAATACAAACTTTTTTTTCTTCCCATTTGTAAATAGGGTGCATATGTTTATATAGAGTTTTTGTCGATATGTTTGGAAACAATATAATCGACCATAATTGTAGTCTTTTTTATCCTGATTTCCTGTTAATTTGTAAATAAAATAGTTAACTAAATTTTTTATTCTAGGCATATATGGAAAGAATATAATCAGTCATAAATTTTATGTAATATAAAATGGTAATAAGTCAATTATAATATTTTTGTATTGATTATACTCAACTTTTTCCTTAATTTCGCATAATTTTTGGAAATTATAAACCATGATTTTGTAATTAAGTTGAGTAATGTATAAAATGGATATTGTAATTAATGATATGAAATTTTAATACTAATTCTGTAATATTTCTAATTAATACAATTGATTTAATTTAGGTCATAAATATTTTAGTATTGATTGTAGATGAATTTATCTTGATTTCTTATTAAATTTGAAAATAAAATAGTTAACTAAATTTCTATTTTTGGGCATATATGGAAAGAATATATTCAGTCAAGAAATTAATGTAATATAAATTGAGTAATAAGTTAATAATAATATTTTTATGAAAATTTAATTTATGTTTTATTCCTTAATTTCGGATTGTGTATATGGACATTAAACTATTGACTTTACATTCCATATAGTATTATGTAGTTGAATTGTAGTACACTTAATTTTAGATTGTCTAGTTTACATGCTATATTATGTTTAATTGATTCTTTCCTTTAACTATTGATTGATTCCAATTATGATTGCATGATCCCAAATCTAACATTCCTTTAATGATTTTATGGTAGTTGAGAACTATCCGAAATGAAAAAACCTATATGCTAACAGTAATCGTAAATTTTCTTTAATTATCATGTCATTAATTCGACCTAATGGTGCTAAGAAAACAATTAAATTTAATCAAGGGTAAAATTGGATTTTATAGTTTTCATGAACAAATAAATAGCTATGCCAAAAAAAATTAGAAGAAAAAGGACACCTGTCAAGCAATAAAGGTAGCAATTAAGGAAAAGACCAAAATCTTCCTAGAGATTGTCCTGCTATATATATATATATATATAATAATACACAAAATGAAAAATAAAAATAAAATAAAAAAGAGAATAATTTAAAAAATGAAACAAAGAAGAAAAAATTGAAAAAAGGAAAAAAAATACAAAAGTGGGAATTGGGATTTGAATTCCCACACAAACAATATTTGCATCACCCAGACCAATTATCCTAAAACACTTTGGGTTAGTTCGCTTAAAATTAATTGGATTAATGTGATCTCATTTTTTACAATTTAGGTTGGGTTAGCATGCGGGTCAAGGGAATCTAGTTAAACTGTTCTCAAATTGTCTCTAGTGTTTGCAAAAAGTGCATATTTTGCCACCTATCGATTCTCGCACACGCTACCCTTGCCATGGTGACACCCCACATCCACACTAGGCTTTTCAACCTCTGGCTGCCTTCCCTATGCTCAGATTTGTTGGCCTACGCTGGATCCATAGATTCTAAGCACAGTTATCATCTATTGTGGTCCCAAGCAGCAGTCCTAATAGAATCAAGAACTATGGTGAGGCTATGTTTACGGGGATGTGGATAAGGGATAATCCACTAAATGGTTACCGGATTCATTGTTAGGTTTAACGATCGACGCTAAAGGAGCCTTGGTTTGGTGGCTCATGAACGATATGGCAATGGTCAGAGGTCGCAGCTAGTGGCATGAGCAAGATAGTTAGTAAGCGGAGATTCAGGGCAAGGGTGGGTGGCATCGGTTGTAAATAAAACAAAAACAATAGGCACTTGAGATGGTTATTGGATAGGTTCTTTTAACCCACGAAAACCTAACCTGACCCTGTAAAAATGGGATCCCATTAATCCACATTAATTTTAAATGAACTGGCCCTTTATTTTTCAAAGCATATATATATGTAGTTACCATACAACGTGTCCTTAAAGGTTGGAGTTGGGCCAGTCCAACCTGGCCTAGACCGGGACTGACCCAGAATCAAACCAACATCGAACTGGTGAAAGCCTAGCTTGGCACAGCCTAGAGAAGGCTCGCAAAAATATGGGTCGAATGTGGGCCTAAAAAAAGACCTCCACGCAAAACAACAAGGACTGGCCCAAGAACCATGGCTAGCTGGTTTGGTCCAGAATGGGCTTGACGTTGCTAAACAGGAAAAAAACAGCTACTTCTACAAAATTTAAAAAATTGAATTAATTACAACATTGGTTCCCCAACAGTTTTTTGCTATAATTTCAGCCCAAATTTTCACTTTCACCCCCCCCAACAACTCAAATTTAAGGAGTTTTTGGTTCAAACAAATTTTGGCCTTCTCCCATAAATAGGAATGCTATTCACACTATACCCTTACACCAAAATTCAATCTCTCTTCATCATTTACTATATTCACTCAAGTTTTTTAGCTTTTTTGCAAATCTTTTCTAAATTTCTTGATAATCTCCTCCTAGTATCTTCATAATCTCCTCAT
Organism: Aquilaria sinensis; assembly: GCA_005392925.1. Lineage (NCBI taxonomy): Eukaryota > Viridiplantae > Streptophyta > Magnoliopsida > Malvales > Thymelaeaceae > Aquilaria > Aquilaria sinensis. The sequence continues at coordinate 523,622 of SMDT01000197.1, read as the reverse complement.
ATTTTTTTATTCATCATTACTATTATTTCATTACTTATGGCTTCAAAAGGAAATGGCAAGTCGGTGGAGACTTCATCTTCCTGAACCATCTACCTTCGATATTTGTTCCGTCACTGTTCTTGGCAAGCCAAAAAAGGTATTTCAATCGAGGAGTTACACGACGATGATGCCCAAATTGATATGGTGAATTACGATTTGGGTCTCAATGATCAATTATTTGATGATAGTGTTGAAGAGGTAGATGCGACAGCGGCCGAAGATCTGTCAACACAATTGACTCCGACAGGTCGTCAACCTATTGTAGAGGATACCTAAGGATAAGGTAAATCTTCAAGACTAACGGCCTGGGTATGAGAGCATTATGTACTCGTATTTAAAGAGGAAACAAGGTACGGGAAATATAAACATTGTGAGGAAAAGTTGGAGTATAAAAATAATTTTGGCATCGGAACATTGCAGCGCCACATTGAAAATTAACATCCTAATGTTCTTCCCAGTGCTGCGACTAGTTTCGGAGGACAAAAACAGCTTGGGAATACAATCGATGGGTCAAGTATTTTGTTTTAATCAACAATCTTGTAGAGAATGCATGATAAATTGGATGATACTTACTGAAAAACCTTTCTCACAAGCTGAAGATGTACATCTAGAATCTTAGATTAAATCACAATTAAATCCTGCATTTAAAAAAATTTCTAAGAAAATAACTATGAAGGAAAGCTTTAAACTAATTGAAGCTGGAAAATCAAATTTGTAAGCCTATTTCTCTACTTTTGATCATTGTGTGACATTTGCTTCTGACATGTGGACATCACCTGTAGGTCAATCATATTATTGTCTTACTGCTCATTATATTGATTCTGACTAGGTCATGCAAAAATGCATTTTGTCATTTAGGGTTATTGAAACTGATCATACTAGTTACCACATATACAATTGCATATTAGAAACTTCTTGTGATTATTATTTTGTTGAGAAAGTTCTGTGCATTTTATTTGATAATATTTCAAACAATGATGTTGCTGCTCGCCTTTTGAACTAAGCATTGAAACCACTTTCTCAATAGTGCATTATTTCATATTAGATACTTGTGTGCCATTTTGGACTTTTGTTTGCGAAAAGGTTTAGAAGTTCTCCAAAATAAAATTGTGTCTATTTAGAATTTATTGATGTATTTAAAATAAAGACCAGTTGTGTTTCATGAATTCAAAAGATTTTTCTTTGAAAATTAAAAACTATTTTCTTGAAAACGGTTTAAATGAGACTGTCCAACCCATTGGAACTCCACTTATTTGATGTTACAAGATGCATACCCGTATGCAAATTTGTTGACACATTTCATGAACTTGAAGATGGTTTGTGAATTTCTTACAACTGAAATTTAGGAAAATTTTTCTAAAATTGGTGAATTGCTTAAGTTTTTTTACGAGACAACTGAATTTTTCTCTGGCATTTACTACCATACCATGCATTAAATTTTGCTTCATTTAGTGAACATTACATATGTTTTACATCAGTTTAAAGATGACGAGTTTTTTAAACTGACTGTCGAAGCCATTGGGGGTAAGTGACTTCAATATTTCAAAAACATTTCCCCTATCTTTTTAGTTGCTTCTTTGCTTGACCCATATCTCAAATTGAGTGACATGACCACATTGCTTGAAGGCATTTGTTATACTTATTTAGAAATATCTCATATAAATGTTTTGGCTATGTTTACTACTGCTTTTGAGTATTTGTATTCTTTGTACAAGTTATATTGTGAGTGACATTTGGATAAGGTAAGATTTGAAGCTCCTAAAAACCGAGCCTACTAGGAGATCCATTTCATCAAAATTTAACCCGGCCCTTCAAATGCTAAAATGTCTTTAACCGACGACATCGGGTTTAGCTAAAGTCAATGACTATCTCAACACATCGTTTGAGCCAAGCGACGTCGACATATTTGAGTAGTGGAAACAAAAGAGATCAAGGTTTTTGATTTTGTCAATAATCGCATAAGAGATTCTCATTATTTCAGTCTCCATCATAGCATTGAAGGCAACGTTTAGTGCAGAAAAGTTCATGATATCGAAGAAATGATTAAGATTGACTCCCGAGGTAGTGGAAGTATGTGCCTGCAATTGAGATTAGGCCATTGCAGCACTCTAAAAATAAGATACGTACAAGTTGAAGATGTGTACCTAGAGAATTTTGAATTAAATCACAATTAAACCCTGCATTTAAAATAGTTTCTAAGAAAACAGTTAGGAAGGAAAGCTTTAAACTATTTGAACCTAAAAAATTAACATATTATTATGTTATTGCTTATTAGATGGATTTTGACTAGGTTATGCAAAAATGCATTTTGTCATTTAGGGTTATTGAAACTGATCATATTGGTTACTATATATACAATTGCATATGAGAAACTTCATATGATTATTATTTTGTTGACAAAGTTCTGTGCATTTCATCTGATAATGTTTCAAACAATGATGTTGCCATTTGCTTTTTGTGCCAAGTATTGAAACTACTTTCTCAATGGTACATTCTTTCACGTTAGATACTTATGTCACATTTTGGACTTTTGTGTGCAAAATCGTTTAAAAGTTTTCCAAAATGAAATTGTATCTATTTGAAATTTATTGATGTATTTAAAATCAAGACCCGCTGTGTTTTATGAATTCAAAAGGTTTTGCTTTGAAAATCAAAAACATTTTCTTGGAAATGGTTTAAATTAGACTGGTTGGAACTCCACTTATTTGATGTTGCAAGATGCATTTCCATATGCAAATTTGTTGACGCATTTCATGAACTTGAAGATGGGTTGTGAATTCCTTATGACTGAAGTTTGGAAAAAATATTTTAAAACTAGTGAATTGCTTTAAGTTTTTTTATGAGGCAATTGGATTTTTCTTCGATGTTCACTAACCAAACATGCATCAAGTTTTACTTCATTTAGTGAACATTACATATGTTTTACATAAATTTAAAGATAATGAGTTTTTAAACCAACTGTTGAAGCCATTTGGGGTAAGTGACTTCAGTAATTCGAAAACATTCATTTTATCTTTTTAGTTGTTTCTTTGCTTGACCCATATGTCAAATTGAGTGGCATGACCACATTGCTTAAAGATATTTATCATACTTATCTAGAAATGTCTCATATAAATGTTTTGACTATGTCTACTATTGCTTCTAAGTACTTACATTTTTTGTACAAGTTATATTGTGAGCGGCATTTGGATAAGGTAAGATTCGGAGCTCCTTAAACCGAGCCTCCTAAGAGATCCATCTCATCAAGGTTCAACCCGGCTCTCCAAATGCTGAAGCGTCCCTAACCGACAACATCAGGTTTAGCTGAAGTCGATGACTATCTCAATACATTGTTTGAGTCCAGCAACGTCGACATATTGGAGTGGTGGAAACAATAGAGATTAAGGTTTTTGATCTTGTCGATAATCACACAGGAGATTCTCGCCGTTTCAATCTCTATCGTATTATCGGAGACAACGTTTTGTTTAGGAAAACGTGTGATATTGAAGAAACAATTAAGATTGACGCCCAAGGCCGTGGAAGTATGTGCCTACAACTGAGATTGGGTCTTGCAGCACTCCAAAGACAAAATCAAAAGAGTTCTGATGACAAGGTAGTATCCGATGAAGAGACTTGAATGTTTTTTTTCCTTCTTACATGTAGTTTATATTTGATCTGACTATGTTGTTAAGCACAAATTATAGGTTTTTTGTCCGTAATTTCTAGAATATTTCACCATTTCAAAATTTAAGGCCCATTTTAATTATTTGTAAGTGTCGTTTGGCTTTTTTATGTAATAAAAATTACACCAAAGGTGGCATTTTTTTTTTAAAAATAAATATTAAATACAAAGTTAATTAATTAAATTTAATTTTAAACAAATCTAGAAAACCCACAACTCGATTGAGGACCGGCTTAGTATCGGGCTGCCTTTGCCCGATCCATTTCCTAGTCCTTTTGGACCCAGACCTAAGCTCGGCCGAACCCTGGTCGAGACGACCCGTTTGCCACCACTGCCAGTGTTCTTCAGTCCTGGCATGAATAACAAACTCAAAAGTTAAGGGCACTTCATTTCAAATTAAACCCATTAATGAGTTCTCATTATTCTAATGGTCAAATTCGAAAAAATAAAACTAGTGCTAGTGTTTATCTAATTTACAAGTTAGTGCCATTCGTCTGTCCCTATCTTGCGATCAACATGCCTCCGGCCCCTTTTATCTGCCACTGCCAACCTTCACCAGATACCTAGTTTCTTCACGTGCCGGGCAGTCACATTCCCCCTGCCCGATGCTTCCAGGCTTCTTATCTTGACTCCTCTAGCCGCCACCACTAGTCTTTGTCTGTCGTTCTTGCCACGCTCCATGTCGCGCCACCATTTCGAGGAGTTTTTGTCGCCGTTTGTCGCAAGCCAAGGGAGAAAAACTCGTGACTCTTCCCTTGTGGCATACAACTACCTTTCGTCCCCTTTGCTGGTCGTTGGTCTCACCGGAAGGTTGCCCCCACCGTCGCTGTTGCAGCTTAAGCCATTGCTGTCCTTGCTACGCTACCTGCCCATCGAATTGAAGGAGGAGAACTCGAATCCGTGCTGGGATTCCTTTTTGCTTTCGGATCCATGCGAAATGGTGAATCAAACAAGAGATTTTATGTTTGAACACCATGGGTAGGTGCCTGATTCTCCAAGTGCCGGGGTTTGTACATCTGCCAGAGGGATATGGTGAGTTGTGTGTGATGGGGGCAGCCGACATGGGATGGGTCCCTGGTTTCGCGAAGTCAAGTTGAGTAGCATAAGACTGTAATTCTAGTTAAGCTCAGGGGTTTACTACAAATGACATCAACTGGGTTGCAAAAGACCCGCATCTGACCCCATTAATTTGGCTTCATTAATCCTAGCCGAACTGCCTCTAAAATGAGCATAACAGCTAACCTTTCACTTGGGCTCTCTCGACTAAATTGGTCCAGTTTATGGTCATATTCGGCCCGCCCAGACCAGTTTCAGAAATGGGCCCACTTGCTTTCGCTTACGTTTCAAATTCAAATTTCCACCGCAGATTCGTCCAAGGTTCTTTCTTAGTTTCTTTACCCATTTGAGCTCCCACTGCTGTTCTTCCACCACTCTTCTTTTCCTCCGCTCTCCTTTCTTGTCCGTTTGCGCCTTTTTTCTTCCTTGTCCCCGTCGAGCCTCTACTGATCAAATGAACCCGCAACAGCAGTTCGATCAGAACCCGACCCTTCCGGAAGAGAAATCGTCGGCGCCGGAGGCTAAGCAAGAGCAGCGGCAGCACCAACAAGCATCTCACTCGACCGACTACGCGCCGTACCCGAAGATCGACCCCAACGACGTCGCTCCTCCTCCTGAGAATTGGACCTCTGTTTCCATGGGTCCGGAGTCGCAGCCCCGAACAGGTCCGGCGCCGATCTCTGGCAGCGCCACCACCACCATGCCGTCCGAGTCCAACCCCTACGTATCTCCCACGCCAGTTCAGTCCGGCAAGAGTAAGCTCTGGAGTACTTACTGATTGAAGTTGAATCTGTTTTTTTGTTGCAATCTCTTCCTGTTTGTTTTTCTCAGTATTGCCAAATCTTGCTAGATTTGTTCAATTATCGATTTGTTTTTGAACAGGTAAGGTAGATTCTGTGAAAGATGTTTTAGGAAAATGGGGAAAGAAAGCAGCCGACGCCACAAAGAAGGGCGGGGATCTTGCTGGCAATCTGTTGCAGCACTGTAAGCTTTTCCACTCCCTTCTCTTTGATGACGAGCTCGGAATTTCAAATATTGCATATCAAACAAATCTTCCGTTGTGTAGAAACCTCATAAGCTTGCAATTTTCTGAAATACTTGTGTTTCTGTTATATTAGTGAAAACTGGGCCTAGTTTTGCTGACGCTGCCGTTGGAAGGATTGCTCAGGGGACCAAGGTACTTGCAGAAGGTGGATATGAGAAGATATTTAGGCAGACCTTTCAGACTGTTCCGGAGGAGCAACTAGTGAAGACATATGCTTGCTATCTGTCAACTTCTGCCGGTCCAGTTATGGGAGTTCTATATCTTTCGACTGCAAAGGTTGCCTTTTGTAGTGACAATCCTCTGTCCTACAAAGTTGGCGAGCAAACTGAATGGAGCTACTACAAGGTACACTAACATTCCCATGTCCTTTGTAAAATTTCAAATTATCTCCATACCCTCCTAACCATTGGATAGGTTGCGTCTACCGTTATACATACTTAATGAATGGTCAAGAATGTAAATCTTCTGATTCTCTAACTGATAGATCTCAGATGGGCTAGAAATTCCCCTCAAATAGTTCTTTAATTGTTATTGATTGATGCAACAAGTTATTGATTGAATACAAAGCCTAGAACTTGACATCCTGATAGCTGGTTTGATAGACAGAATGCTTAGTATAACATATACTTGTTTGATCATTTGATGTTAGATGTGCTACCTTACATTTCCGCACAAGTTTCCTGACCAGGCTTTTAGGATCTATGCAACTTCCTCAGACTTTGAATACTAATCAACTATTTCTTCTTCTTCTACTACTACTACTACTACTTTTTTTAAAAAAAACGAACAAATAAAAAATCTCCCAAAAAAATAGTCTTATTCTTTTCCATATCTTATCTAGAAATTCAGTTATTATGCGTTAGTAGGTAAGCAATATATAATTGCTGCATGGCAGTAGGACTAAAATTTAAGCATAGTGCTGAAGCAAAATATTAACTGAAGTCTTTTTCCAGTATAAATAATTAGTTGACCAATGTCCAGTTTTAAGGAGCTCTGGTGGTTCCTAATATAGCCACCAGGGCCTAAATCTATTTGAGGAAGAAGGTATTATACTAGATAAAAAGCATATGTATCTGAAAGTTGTGAAAGATTTAAATAAGGTGCCCATCTTATGGCACTTGTAGATGTTCACACCCTAAACTCTGTAATTTGGGGAATTCTATGATGTTGCTGTTAACTAAGTACATAAGGTTTTCATGTCCATGTTGCTTCTGCAGGACTTTATCCATAGATATCATTTTCTTGGTACTTTCAGCAACTGTTTGTGGTAGCTAGCTTGTAACATTGGATCTGAAAATTATTTCAGCAAAATGCTCATCCTCTTCTAAATATCCTAAGCATCATGAAGTACAAACTTCTCTTTGACAAGCAAGGCCAGTAAATGGTCATTTATGTACCTGCATGACTGCTTCCTTCTAGTCATGCCAACTTCCAAGTGCCGTCCATCATTGTATAGGTTGTTTGGTTTAAGACTTGGATTGCCAGTTTCCTTAGTGGCTTTTTAATTGTTGAATAAGCTAGGGAATTTTCATTCAAGTAAACAAATTTGCAGGTGTGCCTTCTGTCCCCGTTAATCTGGTCCATCGTGTTGATGTTTATCTTTGTCCTTTTCCCTTTATTCTTTTAGGTGGTTCTTCCATTACATCAGCTGAAAGCTGTGAATCCTTCAGCAAGCAAGGCAAATCCATCCGAGAAATACATCCAGGTCATATCAGTTGATAACCATGAATTCTGGTTCATGGGCTTCGTATACTATGATAGTGCTGTTAAAAATCTTCAAGGGGCAGTGCCGTCCAATGGCTCCTGACTTGCTCTTATCAGGCCTAATTCGAAGGTGTGCCTCTGCTCCTCTCAAGACATTGTGGATAAATTGTTCTGCATAGGAGATATGGAATGTGTGAAATATGTGATTGTTGTATTGTATCTGTTCATTGTGATTGACTCATTGTTTCATTCCTTTGTTGGTTGCGATGAGTTTATTGGGAATACTCTGGGTGCTTTGGGTTTGGAACCTACAAGCGTTTGTTTAGGTTAAAGAAACTCTTGATATTTTCATATATGGAGGTGATATAGTTTGAATATGAAAGATGTTCGTTTTCTTGATCCTCTCATTTCCCTCCTTTTGCGCTGGTTCTGGCAAGTGATGCATTTGTGTTTATGGTCTTATTTCCAGTCATGTTCATTCAAGTGTTGCCTCTCAAATGGAAGGTGATTTGTTAACAAGAGTTCATTGTTGTTAAGATTGAAAAGCTTCTCCGCTCTTCTTGATATGCATCCATTAGAAAGCCCCAAAACTGGAAGCATTAAGGCACATTATTTGTCCCAAAGACAGGGTTTTTTTGTTTCCTTTGTCCCATATAGAACACACACGTTCAACGCGTTCTCGTTTACAATTTACTTTAACGTGGGTTGAGTCTTTTGCTAATCTGTTTCAAACTGCTGGTGCCAAGGAAGCGGCAGTGCGTGTTGGGTTAGTTCGCCCAAATTAAAAGGGCTCAAGGGATTTGGATTGTCACTAATCCAATCCTTGTGTTGATGTTGGTATATGCGAAAATTTTCAAGTTTTTGGAGTTTCGCGATTCGTTTTTTCTTTAGCTTAGTGAGTTGTTGGTGTTAAATACGGTATGATTTGTTTAAGGCTTCTATATATTATGCGTGGACTAGAGGCTAATCATACAAGAGTCGGTCTTACCTAAACTGGGCATATGGCATGATCCCGCCACACACACTATTTTTCCTTTCCTTTTTTACCTTGCTTAACTTTTTCCCTCTCCCCAGCTTTCTCATATTTGCTTCTCCTGATTGCTTTCTATTTCGTTTGGTTTTTGGATTTTTTTACTTTTTTTTCCTTTTAAAATTGTTTTTGTTCGATTTTTGCTTTTTGCATTAGTTTTGTCCAGTTTTCTTACTGTTAGGTGTTAGCTACTTCTCTTCGTTTCTTGTGTTTTGGCACGAATCTTCTTCCCTCTTGCTATTCTCTTGTTTTTTTTTGTCCTATTCACGTCTTTCTTGTTTTGAATTTTTTTTCTTTATTTTTTTTTATCTCATTTAAACTATATTAATTTAGGCTGTGCTCATTTGTTCTCTCTTGAATTGTTTTAGGTTATTGTTCTTTTAGCTCTGTTTTATGTTTATTTGGGTTAGTTTTTTTGTTCTTTTATTCCTCGTGCATTTTTCTAACTGTATGTTCTTTTTCACACGGCCAATACCCAGAAGTTCTGCACAAAAAAGAAACAAAAAGGAAGTTCATAGTAGTTGTTTTTTTATTGGTGGTTGTTTCTTCTTTGGTTTTAATTGTCATTCTTTTATTAGTGCCTACTTTTTCTTTTAGATAAATCATATATTCTTTTATTATTAGTTATTTATTTGTTGTTTTTTCTCAGCTTTTTATTCTTTTATCAATTTATATTTGTTCTTTAAGATAAACTAGATGTTATTTTATTAGTAGTTATTTTCTTCTTAATTTTTTGTTCTTTTATCAATTTCTACTAGTCTTTAGAGAAACTATTCTTTTATCAATTCCTATTAGTCTTTAGAGAAACTATCTATTTTTTTGTTAGTGGATGTTTGTTCTTTTAGATCAATTTTCTATTCTTTTATTAGTTCTTATTTGTTCTTTTAAAGAAACTAGTTTTTCTTTTATTACTAGTTGTTTGTTCATTTTGGCTCAACTTCTTATTCCTTTATATAATCTAGTTCTTTTATTAGTAGTTATGTGTTCGTTTAGATAAATTGTTTATTCTTTTATTAGTTCATATTTGTTCTTTTTGATAAATTAGTATTTTTTTTCAGTAGCTATTTATTCTTTTATTAGTTCATGATTTAGAGAAGTTAATTGTTCTATTATTAGTAGTTATTTGTTTTTTTTTTCAATTCCTGCTTGTTTTTGTATACTTTATTTATCGCATTAATTTTTATACTCATCACATTCACTTTATGTTTGTTCTTGTTCCTCTTGAGTTTGTTCTTTGTTTTTATTTTACTCGTTGTTCATTTGATAAAAATTGTTTATTTAAATTAATTAATAATTTAATTAGCATGAGAATAAAAAAGGTCAGAAAAGAGGGATGCAAAATATTGGGAAAAAGCAGGGGGAAAAAAGAGGTGAGAAAGAAGCAGGAATGGGTAACAAATTCATGTGATTGTATATTTATGTTTCTAAATGAAAAATGTGTTTATTTAGAATAATAATTATGTCCAATCAACATGATAATAAAAAAGAAAAAATAAAAATTGAACAGAATTAGAAAATTGGAAGAATGGGAAAAGAAAATCTGGCTGGGCTGAGATGGGAAAGGTACTTGTCGGGCAAAACACAATGAGTTGCATGCATGTAGTGGTGCATGGTGAGCGTGATCGGCCCAGCATGGCCGGGTAGGTAGGTAAGCTCCAGGCATGGCATGCCAAATCCATGCTGGGCTTAGCTGGGCCTGTGCGGGCTTGAGTCTGGGCTGAGCCTTTAATTTGTTTTTATTTTTTGCAAATATTTTTGTAAATTATGAATTAAAAAAAAAACACCACCACCGATGTAATTTTTATTAATAAAAAGTCAAGTGTCACTTACAAACAACTTAGAACAGGCTTTATATAAGAAAATGGCAACATATTAAAAAAAAAAAACAGTTGAAAAATAGATGTATGATTTGTGTGTCACAGCATAATCAGATCAAATACATACTAAGAATTGAAAAGAAAAACCTAAGATGTGGAAGCCTCGTCATTCGAACTTTCCTGGTTTGGTAAGGTAGGAAGACCCCAGTTACAGTTGTATACATAGACCTTCAGTGCTTCTAGAGTCAATCTCGCTCGTTTATCTAAAATGACTCATTTGCCAGCACTAAAAGAAAACTCGAATACAACGGTTGGGATTGGAACTGTTAGAGCCCCCTTGGCAATGATAGACAAAATTGGAAATCTATTACTCTTCGCTTTTTACCCCTCCAAAATGTTATCCTCACTTGTCTCAGATGGGGTGTGGTGGTAGTTTACTATCTACTTCAAGCAGACTAGAGGATATTGATCAAGGACGTTTGACTAGTTATTTCATAGAATTGAATGGTGCTGATGGTAAGGAGGATGAAGCGTCACTAGTGGGGAAAGTTGTGGTTCTTACTTGTCTGTATGGCTGGATGAATACTTATTGTATAGCTCTAGCAAGTGTGTGTCAATTTTAGCAGTCATAGCTAAACCACCCATTTCTTAAAAAAAAAAAAACTATAGTATCCATTAAGTAAAGACAACCTATTCGAAATTTTCACAGTCGGGTCAAGTGTGGATGTAAGTGAAAAATTGGGGGGAATGTTAGTAAAATATGAAACCGACTTGTTCTTCATTGCTTTGACAGTGTTTCTCAAAAACATATCAGTCTTGTACTATTTCAAAACATAAACAATATTTATTAAATACATCAAAACCTTGTGGACAGTGGGATAAAAAACACTGGAAAAAAAAAGCAGTTGCCTTATAAAAATACTGTGGTAATTGACAAATGATTTGAGGTGAGATTTATGTTCAACGCCCTTAGGGACTCGGCTTTGAGGTGTCAATTGTGAGTCGTCACCTTTGTGCGGATCAATAGTTAGAGCGGTGGTGTCTTGTACTTCAACGTTATCGTCAGGTCGTTGCTCCTCAAACTCCAAATTGATATTGGTTAAATCAATGTTGGTGGGCTCATCGACTTATTGGATGTGAATTCCTTTTCTCTTTGAACTCTTGTGATGGAAGAATGACCATAAGTAGATGCAGTAGGAGGAGCTCTTGTGAAGGGCGGAGCTAGTACTCTTCATTGATGCCATTTAGTTGAAGCAAAACAATGAGAGATAAAATTTAAGAGAAATTAAGGAGAGATTCATAGGAGATTAAGAAAAATGGTGGAGAAGTTGAGGAGAATTGTAGAGAAAGCAGTAGATGTGGAGAAGAGAATGTAAGAATTGGTGTGAGGAAGTAAGGAAATGAGGCTTTCTATTTATAAGAGAGACAAAATTTTTTGGACTAAAATAACCTAAAAAACTAGCTGTTTATAAGAGCTGAATGATGGTAAAAAAGGTTTTAGCCCTTAAGAACTGTTAAGAGAGGTTAGAGGTCCTTAATATGTAATTTTTCCCTTTTTTTGAAAGCTCTGACCGTTGGAAGTTGGTTTAAACTGATGACTTGGCCTGGGCTAGCTCGAACTGAATGAGCTAGTCTAAGCCATGCATGTTGGGCTTTAGCTAGTCCTGGCTGCCTCCTCCTTAAGCCCATACACAGCCACATTTTCCAGTGCTCTACGCTTGTCGTGCCGTGTTGGGCTTTGAACGAGCCTGGGCTAGGTTTGACTCGAGCTGGTTCCATTGTTCATCTTTACATGCATGGTAATGTGAAAAATGAAGAAAGAAAAGAGCCTAGTTGTGGGCCATAAGAAAGAACACACTGCGCCCAAATAATCACGAAATTGCCACTCCAAATTTCTTGCGAACATTTATAGTTTTGCTTAGTAAATTGTCGGTTATCCCGATTTACAGGCAGGCTGGGACCGCTGGCTGTTCATAAGTTTTTTTCTATCACACAAATATGCCTGATTACACATACTAATGAATTTTTAATTTACCCTTTATTATCCTAACTAATTCTCACTGTGCTTCCTAACTCAATCACATATGTATCTTCTCCATTAGGCAGTCATGCTACTACAAATCATGATCTTTCATGTTTTTAAACCGCCATGGACTCTAAAAGGCATTTTTTGCAACAACAACTGTAAAGGCCTTCCTCAAATGAACCTAGCTCGAACGAGTCAAGTAAGTGAAAATTCCAAGTATCTCAACTTAGCTTTTATTATGCAAGTCAAGCAAGTAAGTAGTATTTTAGAAGTTTTTTAAGTCACACAAGCACTTAACGGGTCATCGGGGGCATTTCTGTAATTCTATCTTAAGGCAGTGGCAAGTTCATAAGTTTAGTGAATTTAAGGTCATAAGTGTGAGAATGACTTGGAGAGTTAAGAACATAAGTTAATTAGCCATAGGAACAAAAAATTTTAGTGGAAGGATTTAAGTGCACAAAATGAGGTTTTGGGCCAAGTGTAGAAATTTGAGCACTTAATGTCATAACTAGCTTGAGCTAAGTTAATGGGAACTAAGAAAGACTTCCATGCGGCTTTATTGTGAGGCCGTGAAAAGTCTAAAAAGTGGTTAAAATGCACCAAGTAAGGTTTGGGGGTTAAGTGACCAAATAAACAAAATTTGTGGAATGGATGAGGGTAAGTTGGGTTTTAAGGGAGTTGGGGTTGAGATATGGCCTTCACCATCTCCCTCCCCCAATTTCGTAGTTTTTTTTCTACCTCCATAAATCAACCTCTCAAGCTAAAGAAATCATAAATTCTGGGTGAATTTGGAACCTCCAAGTGATATGTATCAAGCTTAAGCTAGATTCATGGTGGTTGATGTGTATTATGGGTGTTCCAAGGGTTGATGGCTCAAATCCATGATGAGATCCAATCCATGAGCTCAGAACCGGTTCTTGATTGCTAAATTGGGTGCCATTTGTGAAGGAAACAAGTGCAAAACCCCAAGAACACCTTCGGAATGTTGTGGAGCTTGTTGGAGCAAAGCTTGCTTGATTTTACAATTGGAAGTGTTTGAGGTAAGGGGTTTAAGTTTATGTTTACTTTCTTAATGCATTTGAGTGTTAATTATTTTAAAGAAAGAATAAACCTAGAAGGATGCAATTGTACCTCTAAATTAGTTTAGAGGTGCAATTGCATCAATCACAACATGGGGACATGGGTGACCGCACCTCTTCATGGTGTGTTTGCATCAAGCCTGTGAAGTGCTATTTTGCACTTCTTAGGTCCCTATACCTCAAGTAATTGTTTGGTACATGTAAAAAAAGTTTCTAATAAACTTTCAAGCTATTTAATGCATCAAGAAGGTGGCAAACAAAGCTCAGTGGCTAAGTAATGAAGCCTTGGGGGTTTAAGGAAGAGGAATATGTTAGTGAGGAGGGGTTAGGACCCGGGTGACCAAGTATGGCAACTAAGGTACCAACACCCATGGGAATCCTATGATGCTAACCCAAAACCCATCAGAAGGGCCTGAAGAGGTCAAGTAAGGGCTAAGGTCATGTTACAAACCTAGTGACCTAACAAATAGGGTCTAGCTTCAGGTACTAGTGGAACCTTATGGGGGCCCCAAACCAAGCTAAGTGAGCTTAGTAAGTTGTTATGCTTGGTAAAATAAGGCACTGGAGATGGTGGTAAGAAGTGGCTAGTTGGTCAGGTAAATAGAGTGGCTAAGAACTAGGTTCTTTAAGAAGTAGGAAAGGGCACTAAAGAGGGGCACAAGTGTGTCTTAAACTCCTAGTCACCCAAGGTTTGAGGTTCCGAACCTCTGGGCACTAGGGAAGACTTAAGGATGTCCTAACCAAGTCTTGGACTTTGTAGGCATTAGCCGCTAAAGGGCCCAATAAGTAGAACCGTTAAGGTAGCTGTCACGACATAATAAGATAAGAAAAGGGAAAATCAAGTATTATGTGCCAGGTGAGGTGAAGTAGCTAGCATCAGGATTTAAAAGACTAGTATCCCAAGCACCTTTACCGTATGAGCTCATGGCTAAGTGTAGGTAATACCATCCTTATTGTAGATCCTAAGGCTATATGTTTCATTTGCATGTGCATTTCATTTCATACAATGTATTCCTTACAGGTGCTAAGTATTGTATATATGTTTATGCATAGATGTTTTATGATTGTTTTCCCTTACAAGTTTCTTTTTCCTTCGAAATCCTTTACTGTGAACCAATGGTTTTTATCCCTTAAGTTTTTTATTGTGCAGATAAGGGATAAAAGTGAGGGTTTAATGGGCTTAGCAGCTCTTAAGTTTTCCTTGCAGGTAATATTTGTGAACCTATTATTGGTTCTAAGTTATGTTCATGATCATGTGCAGTGCTAATCATAAATGTTTCATGGTTTTCTTATATTAAAAGACCAAGTAACACAAGGAAGGATCTATGGGCCTACACTCGAAATAACTAAAGAGTGTAAGCTATAATAAAAGGTCTTAGTATATGTTAGATGCCTCAATTGAGTGTTTATAACACTAAGTGTTATTTATAGTTTTAGACTACTTAAGGGTTATTATTGGTTATACATAATAGAGAATTAAATATGTGCAATATAGTTATTACTTATGGTTAAGTAAATATTGCTTTTCAGCTTTGGCTAGAGTTTTAATTGATTTTACAAGTCCATTACTGATATTGTTTTAAATATATTGTTTTAATAATGAGTACATGGCCAAAGCTACTCATGCATATTTTTTATCTAGTGTAGGTTAGATAGTAGTTGTATTTAGGGGTTTTTATAACTGTCGAAAGTAACTAGCCACTCATGCTAAGCGCTTTTGCAGCACATTAGCTTGAAGGATAAATATAGATATGTGTTTAAAGGACAATGGAGATGTGTCTAAAGAATTATCAAGATGTATCTAAATGATTATATAGATGCGAAGAAACCATGACTTGAAATCTAACTTGCAGATGTGTCTTAAGGATTGTGGATGTGTTTCAAAAAGCCATTAACCTAAAACCCAGCTCAGAGATGTGTGTAAAATATTGCAATAGTATGTCTTATAGATTATAAGAATGTATTTAAAAGACTAGAAATATTAAAAAGCCATCGGCCTGGAACCTAACTTAAATATGTGTGTAGATGTGTCTGTATTAATACCAAGATTTTTCTGTATATTGGTACCACTACAAAGTGGGTAAACACATTTGCCTATTAGTTTAAACATATAAGGTATACAATTTAGAGGCATTTCCTTATTGTTTTATACGCATCTTCACTTTTATGATTTCTGATTTCAAAGTGTTTATAAGGTGGATAGACACATGTAGATGTTATTTTAGATACATCTACATACTGTTTCAGACACTTCTTTATTTTTATTACTTGTGATTCAAGTCAAAACTATTTACAAGATCGTCATGTTCATAGTTTATAGACACATTAATATGTTAATTTAGACATATTTGGCATAAATTTTAGATAATTTAAAATATTATTTTGGACACATTTTTTTAATGATGTCACATACATAAAAAGAGAATGAATTGTTTACACATTTATTTGAGAGATTTTTTCACATTGCTTCATATACTTATGCAGATTGTTTCTACGCACAATTCGGTGGTGGAGATGAATGAGTTGATCTAGAGGTAAGTGACACCCAGTGGATCTAGATGTGAGAGATAATAGTGTGATCTAGATGTAAGCAACAACGGTGAGATCTGTTAGTGTTGTGCCCAAAGCCAATCATGAGATGATTATGTTTTCCATATTAAGTTGTGATATTTTATTGAGGTTTCGTTCAAATAATGGTGTTTTTTTGTTTGTTTCTACGTAGCGTAATCAAACATAATTATAACCTTAGAATAATGATATTTTTAAATGTCTCTGGTCTAATATTGTTATGGAGCAAGTTACAATAATACATAAAGACTAGAATATATAGAGACTAATATAAGATATGTAGTCTACATATGAGTACAAGTTAGAGAATTTGTGTACTAGACCGACCCATCACGAGAATGCTACATGGATCAATCTATGAGTATCATAAGTGTTTTTCATAATGATCATAGTGTATGTAGTCTTTTGACCTGAGATCATCAAGATTCTCTACATGTGAGTCATATGCTTTTATACTACTGTATGTTTCTCGTAACTGAGTGAACATAAAAGTGGTCATTGGGTAAGTCACATATCATGCGAAGGGATTTGTATGATCAAGATGAAATTTATCCGTTCTATATATTTGAGTGATATCTCTGGGTCCCTTGATAGAGTGAAACTAAGAAAATGTAAAGCCATGCTTAGATGAGTTGATATACAATATCAATGTCATCAGTTTAAGTTAGTCTACTTGAGAATCAAGAAACCATAGATTGGGCCATACGATAGTGACACATTTCATGTCTTGTGTTTGGTTTTGATATCTTGGGCAAAGGGACAATGACATATACGAATAATGATCATAGAGGTAGAGTCCAATCACCGACTATCTTATCATTTGGGTAGCAATGATGTTTTGCTAGACACCGCTCATTATTTATAATCATAAATGTGATTTATGATCATTGCGAACGTGGTAGGAGGCTATAAGTTCGCATACTTATAGCCAATTGGCTTATTTGAGTGCATGAGCTGAATTTTTTGGTTTTGGTTTCATGATAATTTCAGATTAATAATTGGCCCAAATGTTGAGTCATTATTAAGCCAGAAATTAAACCTAATTGGATTAGGTTTTAAAAACTATTAGGCTTAAAAGTTAAGTGTCACTATATATACATTATATAGTAAGGATTTTCGTACCCTAACCTTAGCCTCCCAAAAAGGGCGAAATTAGAAGGGTTTTGAAAGGTTACAGTCGGACTCTCATCTCGTTTTTCCTTGGAGGACGAAAGCTAGCAATGTGGGCGTCAGGAGAACACAATTGCTGAGACGTGGCAGAGGCGTGGTGATCAGAGAGGCTCGTGTGGATACTATAGAGAGCTTGAACACGTTAACTATTCGAGTCTTTGTGATTTGGCTCAACAATTGGGTAAAAGATCTCAGCCAACTAGGTAAAAATTTTGAATACCTAATTTACTCCATTTTATTTGTATCATGGAAGGTTTTGGTTACTTTCCACTACGCTTATTTGGCTCTCGAGACCCTACAAGATGTAGAGGCAAGATATCAGCTAATGCAATATGAAGGCAAATGATGGCTAGTGGATCTAGAAGTGAACGATGATGATGAGATTTGGAGGTAACTAACAATCAATGCAATATGGAGTAAAAGACAATGGCGAGATCTAGAGGCCAGTGTCAACTGATAAAATATAGAGGCGAGCAATGACCTGCAGATTTGGAGGCAGCAATGGTGTAATTTAAAAGTATTGATGGTGCAATCCGGAGGTGGGCAATGGTCACATAATTTAAAGGAAACGATGGTGCAATTTGAAGGTGACTATTTGCTAGAGAAGCCTCGTTATGAAAGGTACAATTGGAAGAATAAGAGGACCCGATGATGAGACATAGCAGCAGTGGTAGAAGGTAGGGTTTTTTTTTAGGGATAGAGCGAATGAGATTTTTTCATGCAACAATTTTATCAAAATTTGAGTTAGGTGATGGGTTATATATTGAGAATTAATGGTGGATTAACATGTCTAATTAGACATATGAGTATAATATAATAACTAGCTATCATGGCATAGTTTAAGTTTTGAATGTAAGCTATAAATTCGCAAGTTTTCTTAGGTTTTTGGATATAAGTAAAAGTGGCTTAAAGTCGATAGAGGTTATAAGAAAAAAATCTTTTTTGTAATTCTCACTATCAATATTAAGGAAATTTTCTCTCATTCGTGGATATATACAAATTTGTATGTGCATTGTCTTTCTTTGTGCTTCCTTTTCTACTACATATGATGCATGTTTGAGGAATTTTTCTTAAAAATGTGATTGTGGCACTGACTCGGCTAGATGACAGAGCTAGAGTTGTTATTATGTACCAAATAAAGGTAAGCATTATTTAGACAAAACTAAAAAACTGAAAAAAATAGATTACATTTAAATAAAATGGTTTGGTTGTTTTTTTAGTTCGGTCAATTTGGACTAAAACCAACTTTCATATTTGGTCATCAAAACAATTGTTGAATCATATACTTGAAATTGAATAAATTGAATAGACCAAATAGTAATAAATATTTTTTATCATTATATCTATTGGCCTACATATATAAAGCTATTTTTCATAATTTTAGACAATACGTTGTTTATTCTTCTTTAATTTTGGGTATGAAAGGTAAAATTTTTAATATTTATTTAATTTCTTTTATATACCATGTGCTTACATCTTGGAAAGAGGAACCAATAAAGCAAACTGTTATTCAATTGGTCTGGATCTGTTTTAACATGTAATTTGGACAATTTGAATATATTTTGTAAAAGCTGAAACCCAATCAGATCAATATATTTAGATCAATTCTAAACTAAACAAACCGAATGCTCACTCTTAATGTCAGGGATGTAGTTAAGTTGCCAAAGTGGAATCACACTATTTTAGTAAGCTCAAAACAAGAATCAGAGCTAGGGTTTACAGCACAATAAAGTGCTTACTATGGGTAACAATATGAGGTATGTTTTCACATTTTGCCAATTTATGACATGATATTTAGTGTATTGATATGTTTTGTATTTTTTTTTTCAATTTACACAATATGCCATAGTGCTCAAGTTAGAACAAAAACTAACCTTTTTTTATTTCATTTTACATCATATATGTTAAATGTATCATACATACATATATAAAATACAAAATACAATTGATAACATATTTTGAAATATTATTCTTTTCTTATGTCTCAATAAATTATGGTTTTGGTGAAAAGTATTTATTTTATTTATGTATTTGATTTTTATATTCTATTTTTATAGTTATAATCATTATCACAAGATATATTCAGGCGGCGGCAGCAAATTGAGAACTAATCTATAAGAATATAGATAATATGAAAAATCAGAAAAATATAAAAAATAATTATATAGCTTAAACATTAGGACGCGCATTTTTTACTTATAGAAGAAGTTGTGGACTGCACATGATTTGTAAAGGTTAGAAAAATATTTGTCTTTTTACGAGGAATCATGTACTGCAATAACAATGACAAAACACAGTTGGAGAAAAGTTTATAGGAATTATCTTATTTTGTTAAAGGTTGTTGAATTTTTTGGTAAATTATTTCCACTCAAACAAAATAATAAGTTTTAGATAATTTTCAAGAGTGCTTACAATCACTTTTGTCAAAGCAAATTTTATGGCTTATTTATCAAAAATGAAAACAACTGCGCGGGTTTGGATGTTAGTGGGTGATATTATATTCGTCAAAATCAATGCTAAAAGTGACAAAGAATCACAATTCGGACAGAATTTTATGAGAAGACAGGCAAAAAAAGATAAGTTAAGAGACCACTGATAGAGTTTACCTAAAAAAAGTAGCCACAATGGGAAGAAAACGACATTAAATGTTATGTCAGCATTTCAATCAAATAGCTGACTTGCAAGAATTTGTAACTAACAGGGTT
This sequence comes from Aquilaria sinensis, assembly GCA_005392925.1. Lineage (NCBI taxonomy): Eukaryota > Viridiplantae > Streptophyta > Magnoliopsida > Malvales > Thymelaeaceae > Aquilaria > Aquilaria sinensis. The sequence goes on along the minus strand of SMDT01000197.1, from coordinate 503,722 downwards.
GAAGAGTTTTAGGACTAACGTGGTAAATATATAAAGTTTTATGATTAAAAGTACACTTTTGCTAATTGCAACCTCGTGCTTTAGTTGGCTTAAAGGGATAAATATTTTATTCATCTTAAGTTAAGGGGACATTCACCTATTAATCATCACTGTATTTTTTGTGACAAATATGCCAGTGATACTTTAGAAACAGATAAATAATCCACCAAGGTAATATATTAGATCCAAATAAATCATTGAAAACTATTAATTATAACAAAAGTTTTCCTCCTGATGTAGGTTGACCTTTAAATATGTCCACTTTGGTTCTAAGCTTGTGTGCTTTGACTTGAATTCAATAAATTCAGGCTTAAAATCTAACCATGAAAATAATATCTGGAAATGATTTAAGTGTTAGTCAGATGTTAGTAAATAATTAGGGTGAGAAACAGTACGTCTTTTTGCTAGCTATGCATAGCCGAAGAAAATTCACTCCTACTCCGCCCGCAATTTGTGCTGAAAGTATCATTTTTAGCACATATATTTAATATATGTGGCTTATTTGCCAGGAAAGATTGTTGACATATTTATCTCTAAAAATATATTAGTGGATGATTTGTCTCATTGGCCTTAAATGGGTGACATATTTGCTCATTTTGTCGTTTGATTAAGGATAGTGTCATACATAATAAAACTCCTACAAAATTTTCTCTTATTAAAATATGTATGAGTCAACTAGTTGACACATTTAATTTGAGTATTTCATATATAGAATTCTGCATCTAATCATTTCATTTCACATCATATAGTAAGAGAAAATGTTGTAAAAGTGACGGAATGAAGCTTTCATCCTTCATTTAGTAAGTGAAGTTAGGACTAAGAAATTAACTCTGGCCAGAACGATCCCTATTATCAAATTAGATACTTATTGCAAACAAAGTTGTTGATATTGAAAGAATATTTTATATATTAAAAAAAATAAAAAAAAAATCAGCAAGAATGGATAAATTATTTAAGTAATTATTAAGTAAATAAAGTATTAATTTTTAGCTACTAGGTACTGACAAGAAAATCAGCAAGAATAGAAGCAGTATATCATTTTAACGAGAAAAAAAAAACCTATATATTTTGTCTAAAAATTATGTACAAACGGTATATGTTATATTGGTAATTCGTAAATCGTAATACTGGATAACAAAATTTTTAAAGAAACCCTTAATACACTATCTTTTATTCTTTCACAAGTTAAGCTTTTAAAAAAATAAGAATTTGACCCACATAAAAAGAAGAGTGCCGTTATTTGACATTAATCTGAATTTTTGTATATTCGCAAAAAACCCTTATAGTGTGATGAATGACAGACGTGACGGACATGTCTGTGCTGTCCAATGCTGTGGGTCTCATGTGGAGCCCATCCATCAGACATCATGGACGCTTCTGTTGTATTTGTTGTCCATCACGCATCGATTTCCGATTCGCAAACAATATCAATCTGCATAAAGAAATGTGACGTTATTAGTGAAAAAAAAAAGTTGTCATTAGCTTGACCGAGTCACTAATGGTCTCTCTTCTAAGAGGAGAAGTATTTAAGACACAGAATATGAGTTTGATTTTTGCCCTAACATTCGCCTATTGTATTTTCATGGTCTCTCCTCCTAAAACCCTAGGTGGAGATGGAATTCAAGTTTTGATTGCTAAGAGCGACGTACAAATGAATGTTGGTGATGAGATGGGAATGTTTTAGTGGCAAACGATTACCGGGGGCTTGCGGCAAAAGGTTGTTGAGAGCTTTAACAAGTTCTTATGACTCTTCAAAATTTTATAAATTTGGTAATTCTGATCGATCTTTATGCTTTCTTATCTTTTCGTTTGAATTCAGTGATTTGATTTTGGTTTCGGTCGTCTAGAACTAGAATGGGCTATGTTCTGTTATTGCCAATTTTTGGCTAATAGTGAACAATATCTAGATCTACGTTTTTGGTGATCTACTATATGACTTCTTGGTAGGCGGCGAAGGATTGTTGAGATCTTCAAAGATTTCTTTTGATATGCCGGAACTTCATGGATTTGTTAGGGTTTCCTTTAATCTTTGCTTCTGATATCTTTGAAATCTTGGCTATTTTTCCCTCTTCTTTAGCTTAGACACTTTGAGTTTGGCTTTGCCTGTGTTGGAATGAGAACTTGTTGATGACTAAGATACATGTCAAATGAGATTTGGACCTTTCTTTCTGGTACTCTTTATCTATTTTATTTTGGTGTTTTGCTTTATCCTTCCTGAGAACGCAAGGCTACTGGTTGTATGTGAAACACAATTCATATTAGTCATCTAAAAGACAACTAGTCACCCATTAACGTGATTGATAATGTCAGCCCTCTCTATCAAAAAATGTTTAAAGGTAACACAATTATTATTAGGATTCTAATTGATCCCTTGCCTTTGAGTAAGACTATTACTTACGTTTAAATGTGATTTCCAATAGCCAGATGTAGGAGACGGGTCTACCCGACTTGGGACTAGGTTTAGAAGGATCGGAAATGGACCGAGCACATGTGGTCCGGTCCTAGGCAAGTCATGGGTCAAGTTTATGGGTTTTATTAAAAATAAAAAAATTAATTAACTATGTATTTAATATTTATTTTTAAGAAAAAACACCACCTTCAGTATAATTTTTATTAAGCAGAAACGTCAAATGACACTTATAAATAATCAAAACGGGCTTTACATTTTCAAATGAAAAAATGTTCCAAAAATTATGAAATATAAAAATTTATGATCTATGCTTAATAGCATAGTTAAATCAAATACAAACTATATGTAATAAGGAAAAAAAAATTTAAGTCTTTTCATCGGATACTACCTCGTCATAAAAAATCTTTTGGTCTTGCTTTCGGAGTGCTACAAGGCCCCAATCTCGGTTGCATACGCATACTTCTACCGCCTTAGGCGTCAATCTTGATCGTTTCTCCGATATCACCTATTTTCCTGCACTAAACGCTGTCTCGGATGCTACGGTTGAGACTGAAATGGTGAGAATCTTTTATGTGATTCTCGACAAGATTAAAAAGCTTAATCTCTTTTGTTTCCATCACTCCAATATGTTGACATTGCTTGGCTCGAACGATCTATTGAGATAGTCATCGATCTCAACTAAACCCGATGTCATCGATTGTGGACGTTTTAACATTTAGAGGGCCGGGTTGGATCTTGATGACATATAGAAGGCTCGGTTTGAGGAGCTTTGGATCTTACTTTATCCAAATGTCACTTACAATATAACTTGTATAAAGAATACAACTACTTGGAAGCAATAGCAGACAAAGCCAAAATATTATATGAGACATTTTTAAATAAGTATGATAAATGCCTTTAAGCAATGCGGTCGTGCTAGTCAATTTGACATATGGGTCATTCAAAGAAGCAACTAAAATGATAAGAGGAATGTTTTTGAGATTTTGAAGACATTTAGTCTGCATCACTTCAATAATCAGTATCAATAACTCATCATCTTTAAACTGAAATAAAGCATATGTAACGTTCACTAGATGAAAGAAAACTTAATGAATGGTTGGGTAGTAAACATCGAAGAAAAATTCAATTGCCTCGTAACCTTGCAAACAAACTTAAGCAATTCACCAAATTTAAAATATTTTCCCATACTTCAGTCGTAAGGAATTCACAACCATCTTCAAGTTCATAAATTGCATAAAAAAAATTGCATATAGGTATGCATGTTATAACATCAAATAAGTGGAGTTCCAGTGGGTTGGACAGTCCAATTTAAATCGTTTTCAAGACAATGATTTTTTATTTGTAAAACAAAACATTTTGAATTCATGAAACATAGCAGGTCTTGATTTAAAAAATGTCAATGAATTCTGAATAGACACAATTTCATTTTGGAGAACTTCTAAACCCTTTTGCACAGAAAGGTTCAAAATGTGGCATATGTATCCAACGTGAAAAATACACTATTGAGAGGTGATTTAAATACTTGTCTCAACAGGCAAGCAGCAACATCATTGTTTGAAGCATTATTAAATAAAATGCACAAGACTTTGTCAGCATAATAATAATCACGTAAAGTTTCTAATTGCAATTGTATATGTGATAACCCGTATGATCAGTTTCAATGACCCTAAATGAAAAAATGTATTTTTGCATGACCCAATTAGAATCAATCTAATGAGCAGTAATGCAATAGTATGACTGACCTACAGGTGATGCCCACATGTCAAAAGTAAATGTCGCACAATGATTAAAAGTTGAGAAGTAGACTTACAAATTTAATTTTCCGGCTTCAAATAGTTTAAGCTTTTATTCCTAGAAACTTTTTTCAATGCAGGGTTTAATTGTCATTTAATCCAAAATTCTAAGTGCACATCTTCAGCTTGTGAAAAAGGTTTTCCAGTAAGTATCATTCAATTTATCATGTCTTCTCTATAAGATTGTTGGTTAAAATAAAATATACTCGACCAGCCGGTTGTACGCCTAAGTTGTGTTTGTCCTTCGAAACTAGTCGCAGCACTGGGAAGAACATTAGGATGTTGATTTTCAATGTGGTGTCACAGCGTTCTGGTGCTGAAATTTTTTTTATGCACCAACTTTTTTCTGCAATGTTTACATTTTCCATACCTTAACTCCCTTTCAAATACGAGCTCATAATACTCCCAAACCCAAGTGTTCAGTCTTATAGATGTAACTTGTCCTTGTCCTTGGGTATCCTCTGCATCAGGTTGACAACTTTTCGGTGTCGGTTATGTTGACGAATGCTCAGTGGCCATCGCATCCACCTCTTTAACATCTTCATTGGATAATTGATCGTCGAGACCCAATTTAAAATTCTTCATATTGATTTGGTTATCATCGTCATGCAACTTCTCAATTGAGATGACTTTTTTTTTTCAGGCTAAAACGGTGACGAAACAAGCGTCAGAGGTTGATGGTGCCGAAAGATGAAGTCTCCTCCGACTTGTTTTTTCCTCCTAAAGCCATGAGTGACGAAATAGTAGTACTGATAAATAAAAAAAATAGGAGGAGATTAAGAAGAAATTATGAGGACATTAAGAAGAAATTTAGAAGGGATTAGGAAAAAAGCTAAAATGCTTGAGAGATTATAGTAAAGCAGGAAGAAAGATTGAATTTTGGTATGAGGATATAGTGGAAATAACATTCTTATTTATAGGAGAGGACCAAAATTTGTTTAGACAAAAAACTCTTTAAATTATAGTTGTTGGGGGGGTGGAAGTGAAAATTTGGGGTAAAATTGTAGTAGAAAATCGTCAAAGGACCAAAGTTGTAATTAACCATTTTTTGAAAATCTGCAGAAGTAGCCCTTTTTTTTCCATTGCTTAACATCAAGCTTGGACCGGATTGGGTAGTCCCCATCTAAGCCGGTCTTGGGTTATGGGCCAGGACGTGTTAGCTTGCACGGAGGTATCTTGTCAGGCCCAAATTTGGCCCATAATAGAACGGGCCTTCACCAGACCTTGCCAAGCCAGTCTTTGACTGGTCTGAAGTGGGTTTGACTCTAGACTGTCCTTGGCCTAGGCCGGGTCGGATTGGCCCAACTCCCATCTCTACCAATAGTAGTCCATTGTTAGAAGTGGTTTTAAAGCTATTTTTTTACACTTCAAATGCAGTATATTGCTTTTTAAAGTTGTTTTAGTAAGGCTGATGATCATTTCCTAATGTGATTCTTTTCAAGGTTGTTGCAAAATGCAGTTACAGGTAACAATTTGGCATGTCCCTTTTTAGTAAGGCTGCTAGTCATTTGTCGATGTGATCTCTAGTAGCATAGACCCTACTTGGATGAGGCTTTAAGGCTGCTGGGTGCATGCAAAATGCAATTCCTAGCAACAATTCACATGTCCCTTTTTAGTAAGGCTACTGGTCATTTGCTGATGTGATTCCTAGTAGTATAGACCCTATTTGGAGGAGTTTTCAAGGCTATTGGTTGCATGTAAAATGCAATTCATAGTAGCAATTCGGAATGTCATTTTTTAGTAAGGTTACTGATCATTTGCCGATGTGATTCCCAGTAGCATAAACCATATTTGAAGAAGATTGTAAGAATACTAGTTGCATACAAAATGCTATTCCTACTAATAATTTGGCACGTCCTTTTTTAGTAAGGCTGCTAGTCATTTGTCGATGTGAATCCTAGTAGCATAAACCCTATTTAAAGGAGGCTTTAAGTCTATTGGTTGTAGGCAAAATGCAATTCATAGTAGCAAATTGGCACGTCCCTTTTTAATAAGACTGTTGATCATTTGCCGATGTGATTCCTAGTAGCATATATTTGAAGGAGACTTTAAGGCTGTTGGTTATGGGCAAAATGCAATTCCTAGTAGCAAATTGGCATATCCCCTTTTAGTAAGACTGCTGGTCATTTGATGATATGATTCCTAGTAGCATACACCTTATTTGAAGTAGGCTTTAAGGCTGCTCGTTACATGCAAAATGCAATTCCTAGTAGCAATTCAGCACGTCCCTTTTTAGTAAGATTGTTGGTCATTTGTTGATGTGATTCCTAGTATCATAACCCCTATTTGAAGGGGATTTTAGTGCTGCTGGTTATGTGCAAATGCAATTCCTAGTAGCAGTTTGGCATGTCGAGTTTAAGGCTGTCATTTGCCAAAGTGATTCTTAGTAGTGTAGACCATATTTGGATGAGACTTCAAACTCCTGATTGTGCTTTGACTTTCAAATTTTTTGTGCTTCCCTTTGAATAAGGCTGTTGGTTTCATCCTATATTTAAAATCAAGGGTAATCTAGACATCCATTTTTAGTAACTCTTAAGCCTACTTTGATTTTATATTTTATATTTTCTTCTTTATGAGGGTTGCTAGTTACAAATGAATGTTGATTGGCTTTCACTTTTTTTACAAAAGAATAAAACCATGTCACTAATGACCCAAAATAAATGCAAAATGAGATCTAGACCTCTATTTTGGTAATCTAGATCTACTTTGTTCTTGCACTTGCTTTATTCTTCATATGAGGATGAGGTTCCTTGTAAAACCTAAGGCTGCTAATTGTGTGGGAGACACAGTTCCTATTAATCATCTAATGCTTTGAAGAAAACTGGTCATCCATTAACGTTATTCATGATGATTGTATCTCTATTTAAAACAAGCTTAAGGGTTACTCGCTTTGCATTCAGGGCAATTCCTATTACCGATATTTTTTTCTCTTGAATAAGGCTATTGTTTACAATTAAATGTAATTACTAGTGGCAGTCCCTCCTTGGAGGACAGTTTAAAGCTACCCTACACCTTGAACACAATTTGTTAATTCAGTGATTCCATTTTAATAAGGTTGCTGGTTATTCACCAATGTGATTCTTAGTAGCATAAGCCCTATTTGAAGGAGGATTTAAGGCTGTCGGTCACATACAAAATGAAATTTCTAATGCCAATTCAGTCTGTCCCATTTTATAAGGTTTTTTTATCACATGTAAATTCAATCCTTGCAATTTTTAGTTTGGCCACAAAACATGATCTTTAGGGTAGCCTTTTGGTTTCTCTCTCTAATAAGGTTGCTAATTGTATGTTAGTGCAATTTCTAATTCCCTTGTCCCTGTCCAGATGAGGCTTAAGGCTATTATTTATGTGCTGCATAACTAACCCATAGTATAAATTTAGTGATTCACTTTTAATAAAGTAGCTATTCACATAACTAACCCATAGTATAAATTTAGTGATTCACTTTTAATAAAGTAGCTATTCAGCTATCAAAGTGAATCCTAGTTGAGTTTCTTCATCTAACTAAAGCTTTAGGCTTCTGATTGTGTGCTAATTATAATTTGTAGTAGTAATTCTATGTTTCCCTTTGAATAAGGTTGTTGGCCTAGATTCTAGACCTTAATGAAAACTGAAGGGGATCTAGACATCCATTTCAGGTAACTCCAGCCTACTTTGGTTTATGCTTTCTTTATCCTTCTTTATAAGGGTTAGTGGTCTCAAATCAATGTGATTCTTGTAGATCATTGGCATGGCTTATGCTACCTATGATCATGCTTTCGATGCCATAATTTCGGATGGTTGTCATGTTTACACTGCTTAAACTACATTTCATGTATGTTGTTAACATTGAATGAGAACATCATCATGTTGGTTAATGACTTAAATAAAATGTCAAATCTAGACCTCTATTTCTAATATTCTAGATATACTTTGTTTTTTGCTTTTACTTTATACGCCTATGAGGATGAGATTCCTTAAAAAACCAAAAGCATCTGGTTGTATGTGAAACACAATTCATCGTAGTTGTTGATTCATAGTGTGAGCATCTATTTTAGGAAAGCTTAAAAAGTACTGATTTTGCCTACAAGGCTATTTCTATTAATGTTGTTTATCATTTGCCTTAGTAATCCTTGGTTGTAAGAAGATTTAAAACTACTTTGTTGCACCTTGAACATGATTTTTTAATTTAAAGTTCTTGTTTTAATCATGTGATGTTAAGCAATATAGTGCTTCCCTTGGAAAAAGGCTATCGGTAATTACTAAAGGGGATCTAGAGACCATTTCTAGTAACTTGACCTTCTTCAATTTTTTCTTCTGTTATCATTCCTTATAGGTTTTACTTACAACGAATGTATGTGGTTATACTTTGAATGTAATTTGTTAATTTAGAATTCTCATTTTAATCATGCGCTAACAAGAGATTTAGTGCTTCCCTTGGAATAATGCTACTAGTAATTGCTGAATAGGATCTAGACCACCATTGGCATGTCTTGTGCTAGTTCTGGTCATACATTTGTTGCAACAATTCTAGTTACCCCATCTTAAAATATGGCTTAATGTTTTGATTGCACACTAGTTATAATTCTCAGTAGTTATTTACTGTTTTCTTGGAATAAGATTGCTAGTAAATGCAGAAAGGAATATAGACCTTTGCTTAGGGTAGCTCTGACCCTTCTTCAAATTTATCGTTTTTTATTTAATCCTTCCTTTTGAAGGCTATTGGTCGCAAATTTATGTTGCTGCTCAAGGCTTTGGATTGAGTGCTAATTATAACTAGTAACAGCAAGTTAGTGTTTCCTTTGGAGTATAGACCTCTGTTTTAGGCAACTTTAGACCACTTTTGTTTTTGTGCTTTTATCATTAGCATGGTTCTTGCTACCTCTAATCCTGTCTTCAATACCATAGTTTCTGATGTCTACTTGATCTTACCTATGTTTTGAGCTGCTTTAGTTTAAATTGTAACATGAACCATTATGACATCTAAACATGTAAACAAAAAGTTTTAATTGTTGGACTTTAATGTAACAAGTCGTTTTCTACAATTCAAGTTAAAGCTTCTAGCTTTAGTACTTTATTTACTTAGGGAAGATCAAATTTTAATTTATTTTGATGCTTTATTGTCATAAGGCTATTGTTGGCACTTAAAATGAACTGTAGTAGTTTCTTTGTCTAAACGAGGCTTAAGGCTCCTGACTGTGCCCAAAACATAGTTCATAATAGAAGTTCAACACTTCCCTTGTGATAACACAATTGCCTTACTCCTACAAGCTCTCATTTATAGTCTAGCAATAGTACTTCCCTGCAGTTGGCAAATGTTGAATATTGGACTCTCAAATTAGTTTTTCTAAGGATAACAATAGCTAAGTTGTGGGTAGGATAGTGCTAAACTCGCATCTTATCTATCATGTTGAATATCCAATCTTTATCTTATTCACCATCTATCAGATTTACAATTTTAATATATATATCTTATTCACTTTAAGGCGGGTAGGATCGGGTAAAACCTATCAACCCACCATATACTATCATAATAGAAAACAGTAATTTTACAATAGAGAATCATAACAAAAATATATTAAAATGATCTTGGAGAAAAATGATATCAATAATAAGAGATACATGTAGTGCAATAAAGATACATATACCTAAACAAAAAAAAATTCATGTGTGATGCCTCATAGAAAGAAATAATACATGTAAAAGATACAGCTCTAGGTCACCAAGCCAAACTCATGTTCATCATCTTTATGTGAACATTATTACTCGGGTGTACCGCTTTAAATAGAAAGGAAAATCTAGTAAAAGCAAGCTATATCTATACAGAACCACATTCAACCTTCAATACTATATTAGACAGCTTTGTTTTTTCTTTACAGTATGAAGGGATGAGTAGCAAATTTATTTTTCGATCACTTTTTAAAAGATATGTGTGATCATACAAAGCTCATTTTGAAATAATATCTAGCAAACCATAGCATACAAGAAGGGAAATCACACCATGGTAAATCATCTAGCAAACCGTAACATGTGTGTGTGTGTGTGTGTGATACAGCCTAAACCCATATCCTATTCACATATAGTGGATATGAAAAAAAAAAATCCATATCTGCTCCACATCCATTTAAATTGTAAAATAACCAATTTCCAGGATATGATTCAGGTGAATATCCACTAAAGTGAATATCTATTGACATCCTTAAGTTCTTCCCAAAGCAAATATTGGCATGATAATTGTACATATATATGTACTATTGTAGGTTATAGGGTGCATATTACATTAACTAAATGAGTAAACTCTACAGTAGGTCCTTTTTTTTAGTTTTTGTCCTAAATGGGTTACATAACTCTATTTGGTCCTAGCGAGGTCCCTTACCTTATTTTTCACATCTTATTTAGGTCATTTTTGTCAGTTAAGTTGTTAATTTTAACAGAATCTTGAAAAAAAAAATAACAACTCCAGTCTTTAAAATTCATTCATCCTACTCCTACCCCCTTAAATTTGTTTATCTTGCTTCTAACACCTTAAAAGTTTTAGATCTAACACATTAACTACCTTTTCCCTCAGACACCAACCTATATTTTGCTACAATATATGGAGATAATTGAGAAAACCAAATCAAAAGAAGAAAAAGAAATAAAAAAAAACTAAAACAAAAATCAAATCAAGATAAAAAATCTTTTATATATATATATAATAGGATGCAGTTCAGGATTAAATGAGTATTCTACTTAAAAGATTACATATTAGATCGACATTTGGCATTTTTTTTAAATATTTTAGGAAAAAAATTTGCTTTTTTTCCCCCCAATCTTACTAATTTACCCTTCATGCTCAATAAGTTGAGTAAAATAGGAAAATCCGTTTACCATTAATTCAAAATTGATTTGTGTCCATTTGACGAGGTAGCAATTAAGAAAAAGAAGGAGGCATTAGCCTGTGGTGCATGCGATTTTGGTCTATTAAATTATGCAGTCTAGGCTAGATAAAAAGGACCAAAATGATCTCTGGTTCTAAAATCTATTGATGCTAAAAGTGTATGCATGGGATGGAGTTTAGAGTAATATGTTTGTACATGTGGTTATGAACCTTGGAATATGGTTTACGTATGCACAACAAAAGGTTGTAATGGTTATGTAATGTACTTGCTAAACGGACACCTAACTAGGTTTTGTGCATGAATATTTAGTAAAGTATGTGACTTTAGCTCCTTGACATTAGTTATGTTTTATTTGTATCTAGTTGGATTTGCATAGCTATTCTTGCATTAGTTACTAAACCACTAGTTTATTGTTTTACAGAAAATTTTGTCTTAACTTACAAAAAGGTTGACTAGAGTTTGACTTTTGAGTTAAAAAATCTCATTTTTTTTTTCTAATTTGGGGAACATGAGTAATTTTATATTTAATTTATGTCTCAAGCATAAAAAGCAGATTTTAGAGTCCTAATCTAAAGTTTCACTTTCAAACTCAAGCCTATAGAAAGTGTGGTTTATTGTTAGTAAACTAGCTCTTAATAAATAGTTTTAACACTGTTAAACTCAATTGATGAGATCATTACCAATTCTATATAAAATGGAAAGGGTGCATTTATTTATACAAATATATTTAAAAAATTAGCACCCAAATTAATTAACATTAATCAAAATTTAATTAATAAATCAAATAAATAAATTCATTTTACTAGAATTTTTTTTTATGACAATGTGTCACAACTAGAAAAGGAAAAATTCCATTCAAACTAAAATTATTTTGAATATGATTGATTTTTCCATTAAAAGCTTTACAAAATCTCAATCCCAAAAACTATATAGTTGACATTACTTCATAAAATTTTAATTTCTTAGCAATTCCCTTTTCCACCAATACTTAAAATTCAACTAAAATCTTCATTCAAGATTTGTAGTTGATTAAGAATTGCAAAAAAATCCAATTCTTCCCAATTTTGACTATATTTCATGACTTTCAACCTAAATTATTGAAAATATTTAACCAAAAATGTTTTGTTTTTACCTAACTTAAGGATATTCATTCTAGGAAGCAAAAACCTACTTTTAATATTTACCTTAATATTAGGAAAAATACAAAGTTAGTATGTCAAATATATCTGTGAATTTTATTAACCATATTATTTCTAATATATTCAAAAACTAATATAATTCGATCTATATTTACCTCTATCTATATTAACACAACTCATTCTCAACCTTTGGCAATCTTTGGCAACCAATCATGCTTTGAATCCCTCGATACTGCGACTAGCCTTGTACTTTATTTTATAAACCCACTTGGAGCAAATTGGTTTCTCGTTTAGCGGGAGCTTCTTTAAAGACCAAGTTTTGTTTTTCTCCAAGGCCTCAATTTCTTGCTACATAGCCTCATTCCATTTGGGGTTTAGGTTTGCTTGGTTGAAATTTTTCGATTCCTGTTGAGAGGAAATGGCTGCAAGAAAGACTTAATGTACAAATAAGAATTGGATAATGGATAAATTGTGAACTAAAGGATAAGGCCTACCGAAAGAAATCTAATTTGCCGTAGGTGTTAACCGATTGGCAACTCCAGGAAGTTGGTGTACATAATCTTCAAGATAGAAACAGGGTTTGCAGTCACATTGTGGCCAAGTCTTTTCTAGTGGCATTTCAACAGCAAGATTGTTAGGTTAAGCCATTTCACCTGGCACTTCTGCATTATCATTACTTAGTTAAGAAAAAGGACAAAGGTCAAGTTTAGGGTCATCATCGACCACCTGGACTTAAGAAAATGAGCTTGGTTTGGTCACATGGTCTGAGGTTGCTTTGAATGGAAAGACATCCACATAGAAGATAAAAATCATGAGAACTAAAGATTTTTTTTTGTTTGTTGCTCATAAACTTTGTACCCTTTTTGACCCATGGGATAACCAAGGAAAATGCATGGCTTAGAATGTGATTTGAACTTGTCCTTTGACTTAGATTGGACATAGCACAGACAACCAAAGACATGTAAATGATGAAGAGAAAAAAACTTAGAGAAGAAGATTTCATAAGCTTTTTTACCTTTAAGGCTTGAGAGTGGCATATTATTAATAAGATATATGTCTATAAGGGAGTATTCACCCCAAAATTTTATTGGAAGCCTTGCATGAAATCGAAATGCTCTTGCCACGTTAAGTAGGTGCCGATGCTTTCTTTCAATTACTTCATTTTGTTATAGAGAATTGACACAAGAAGTTTGTAGGGTTATGCCATGTTGACGAAGAAACAAAGAAAAGAGCCCTGCAACAAATTTTTGGGCATTGTCACTTCTAACTTGAACAAGGTTTTTGCCAAAGTAATTCTTTACCATGGCATGGAAGAACTTGAAGTGTTAAGCTACATTTGTTTTGTTTCTTAACAGGTATACCCAAGTGCACCTACTAAAATCATTGACAGTTGTGAAGAAAAGGTGAACGCCTAACAAAGATAGTGTTTTCTATGGACCCTAAATATTAATATGAACAAGATCAAAATAGGCATTACTAACACTTTTGCGCAAAGGAAATGGTTGTCTAATTTGTTTTGCACAATGGCACAAGTCATAATGATTATTTGAAGATTTAAAAGATAAACTAGAGAGTTGAGAAATAAGAGACAATTTTTCAAAAGGTAGATGTCCTAGTCATTTATGCCATAGAATGGAAGGGTTCTTGGTTATGGTAGGAGCTGTCATATGTTCATCAAACTTCCTAAAGTAGTACAACTTGTCACACTCCTCACTCGTGCCAATCAGCTTCTTCGACTTCAGGTCCTATAAGTGACATGCAAGTGGAGAAAAGGTTATTAAAAAGTTTAAGGTTTTGGTTAACTTGTTCATAGAAAGGAGATTATAATTAAAAGAGGGAACAAGTAATGCATTTTCTATGTGTACATCAGGGGAAAATATTAGGTGAACTAAGGCAAAAGCTTGTAGCTTGTTTCTGTTAGGAAAATAGCTAGGTGAGTCGATGATAATAGGCTTGAGGTTAGAAAGTAAAGACTGGTGTAAGGCCATATGTTATGTTGTACCACTACCAATAATCCATTCAAGAGATTCACAAGACACCAATGAAACAAGCATTTTATGAGTAAACAACAAGGACATATGTTGTTTGTATTGTTGTTGTGAATACTCAAACCGTTCATGTTGGATCCACCATCGTTCTTTTGTCTCTTAGTATTGTTGGTAGTAGCATTGCTTGGTTTTTGTGAAGATTTGTTCATGCTCCTTTTGTCTTTGTTTGGCAACCAATTTGCATAACTTATAATCTCAAAACAGCCTTTTACTAGATGGCCAACTTTCCCATAGTATGAGCAATGCAACTTACTTTTATCTTAGTCCTTGCTAGATGGAGGACTGCAAGCTTACGGTTGCTTAACAATGAAGGCAACAGCGTCTTCTGATGCAGCCTGCCACAAAACTACATTTTACAGCCTTTCCTCATTGACAACCAAAGCACATTCTTTGTTTAGATTTGGCAATGGCTCTATATTAAGTATTTGTAACCTAATCACACTAAACTTATCATTTCAACCCATAAAAAAATGTATAATTTTCATTTTTTTCTCCAACAAGAATTCCCTTGTTGCTACACACTTGCACTAAGGGATAGTTAAGTAGGTTGAAATTTCATCCCAAAGAGCCTTTAATTTTGTGAAATAGACCACTACAGTCAAATCTTGTTGCTGCATAAGTGATATGTCATGCTTCAATTCATATATTCTAGGGGCATTACCTTGTGAAAACCTTTCTTGCAAATCCAACCACATCTCGCTAGCTAATTCTACTTCGGTAACACCATTATAAAATTTTGCCGATAATGTGTTGAAAATGTAGGGAATCACCATTGAATTGCACTCCTCCCACATCTATTTGTCAGCTGCATCTTTATTTGGTTTTGTGAGCGATCCATTAATGAAGCTCAGTTTATTC
Organism: Aquilaria sinensis; assembly: GCA_005392925.1. Lineage (NCBI taxonomy): Eukaryota > Viridiplantae > Streptophyta > Magnoliopsida > Malvales > Thymelaeaceae > Aquilaria > Aquilaria sinensis. The sequence continues at coordinate 488,575 of SMDT01000197.1, read as the reverse complement.
TTGGCCCATAAAGTGTTCATCATTGCCCTTTTCCAGGTAAGGTAGTTGTCTCTTTCATGTAACTAGCATCGTACCAGGGCTATCGGAGGCATTAAGGAAGTAAGAGGACAATGGACCATTGCCAGATGGAAGTTGAGACAGTGACGAACCAAAAGGGCCGAGAGTTTGGTGTTTGTTTTCATTAGTCATTGTGATTGACGAATCAGGTTTTAATTAGGCTAGAGCCAAATGCTCTGATACAACATAAAGTAGCATATGTTTGCAAGCCATAATCCATTCATTGAGTTGCTTCGAATATAAAGAAAGAGATACAATAGTTCTAGATTAACTCAACTGGCTAAGACCTAATGTAGATGGCTTTGGATAGAAGTAATCCTATATCTCTTAAGCAAGTATACGAAGAGAAGTAAAACTCTTTAATAGTTTGTTCCTTATCCCTTCGATTTTGTAATGTTTTTTTGAAGTTGACTTTGTTTTACTTGAACTTATTTGTTTATTGTTCCTACTACTTGCCTAACTTCAAATAATTGCTTGCTTTTTGACAACTATTGAGACTTTTATTCGTTTGTTACATAAACATGTTTCTTTGTGGTCATTAATTGGATGCTTGATTTATGTCTAACCTCATTACTTTGCACTATTCGTCTGTTGTAAACAAATTTTTAATTGATCTCCATGCTACAACAGTTACTAGTTTACTAATATCCTATTGTTGTTCCTTTATTGCTTGCCAAACTTGCAGTAAAAATCTCATATTGAACTATTGCAATTTTCTTTCCATATTCATTTATGATGGGATTCAAAGGTTACATGCTAAGATTGTTGCTCCATTTCTTTTGATTAGTTCTATGCATCTAGAAGATTTGATTTAGTAGGAAGAATATGGTTTTTTGTACTTTGACTCCATAAAGTTCATTTTCATGGGTTCCCTTTGAAAGATTGCCGGTTTCTTGAATTTCTGAATTAGTACAGACATTTATGTTTGTCCTTGTTAGTGCCTAAAATGGTATAAAAGTTAGTAGCCACTTTCCTAGCATTATATTAGTTGTAAAATAAGCTACTTAATCAACTCCATTACATGAAGAACATCTACAGGTATTGTGCCAGAGATCTACTCAAGCTACCCAGTTTTTTATGGCTTATATTGGCAATGTTTGCAAGTTTTCTTCCAATATGTTGGATAAAGTCCCTAGATGGATTTGCATCTGAAGTTTAAAACATGTAGTAATACAAAGGTGTAAGTTGATATGGTGGTCATTATTTCTTAGAGATATTTAGGAGACTAATCTAGACTAGACCAGTCTTTCTTATGGTTTTCAAAACTGAACCGTTCATCAAACTAATAGAATGCCTGGGTCATAGTCTAGTCAGTTAAACTATTGGGTCAAAACTTGATACCATATGGGCCCATGAGCAGGCCTAGGTGATTTAACTTAGCTCATTAGGCCTAGAACCTAACTTTATTCTTAACCCAATAAGCCTACTAAGGCCTAGGTAACAAAGGTAACGGTCACCAAGTAAACAGAATCCCTCCATTGCGGGATTACGTACATCTATGTGATACTCATATGATCTTCTCCCATACTTTAAAAGAGGGGGCTTCATTAGCAATTTCGAGATATGTAATACTAATTACATTCACCATTAGAGGGTTTCCCTCAAGCACACATCTCGAAGCATTGAGAGTGTTTTTTAATGCAAGTTTTTTTATCCACGTTACTCAAATTTAAAGCCCGTCCATCCAGCCAGTTGTTAGTATTTTGGTTATCAATTTGGAATTGTCTGTGGGAATAAGAATGGTAACTACAAGGAGATCATGGCTGGACCAGGTTCCTCTTGAAAACAAGCACGATAGTAACAATGGGTGAGACCCTTAGAATTAACTTCGAGGTCCCGTAGATCCTCAGAACGCAAGAAGGGAAGCATTGCTAGTGACAAGCCCTATTTTCCTTTTCACAATCTTTACCTTGTTTTACTAAATGATTACTAGCTTTCAGCTCTCTTGCATACTCACCTTAAATAGTTGAAAGTCGCTGCCTAATAAGAAGTCAAGAAAGCTCTCCTTAAGATGTAAAAGGATGCAGCGAAGTGCCATTTGATGCCAACAAAGGCTTAGGTATAGCGTTGCCCAAGGAACGACCATAAGGGTTTTGAAGCCAGGACCCCTTCAAGGATCTTCCATAGGCGTCCCAACCAAAGTCTGATAGGCTAGGTGCCAACGACATCAGTACCATTCTACATAGAGTAGATAAAAAAAAAAGGAACATATAAAAGTGACTAATCCACCTTAAAGAGACCAGTACCCCATGTTGGATATAGACTATATATGGATTTAGTAATTTATGGATGAGATCAATGACACGCTGACACCTAATGGCTTTAGGATGCCAAAGATAGACCCATATAATGGCCTTAAAGATCAGGCCAATCATCCACGGTGGTAGATCATATCCACACGATTGGAAAGGTCATCTGATGTAGTCATGTGCCGAGCCTTTAGTTCCACTTTAACAAGGGTCATGGCTTTATGGTTTAGGACCAATAATGTGCCGTTTCCACTATTTCATGGATGTTTCCCAAAATTTTCGATGATACTTCTTAGGGAGCAGGCCAACTCCCAAAATGACGTCTCACTTACTAAAGATACAATAAGCTAAAGATCAGTCTGTGGACTTCAATAGACGATCCAATGCCAAAGTTGTCCTGGTATGGGATTTGCCCCTAAATTACACTTGATTGCCGCCCAAGTATGTTAAGAGATTCCATGTTAACTTGGGATTTACAAAAAAATCTCATTACGAAAAGGCCACTAGATATATGTATGTCGAAGAGCTTAACAAGCTGGCCCCTAGAAAAAGCTACTTAAGCCTAAAAATAGCAAATCATTACCGAGAAAGAGAGGTCAAGGGTAGATCCCCGAATGACACCACTAAGTGATACTAAAGCCAACATTTTGTACGCCCTGGAAGGAAAGAACCAACTGAGAGGGCCTACTCCTCTATGAGGGATAACTATCAAAATTTGGGACCATTGGTTAGGGTCGTTCATCTGATCACCAATGGCGAATTCGCCTTGACAATAAAATAGCAAGAACATGAGATTGCTCAACTAAAAGTGATTGGCTCAAGTGACATCCTAATAAGGCATGATTGATCATGTATCCTGGTCCTACATGTGGGCCCCATCGCTGTTACAAGATTACAACAACTTAAATGTTGGCTACCCTAAAGATCCCTCCAGCTAGTTAATGCCATTACTAATTTTAAGGTTCTCACATTCATGGACACCTTTAGTTAACACCATCAGATATAGATGGACCCTAAAGATGAAGAGAAACCTATCTTTATGACAGGATATGCCATTTATTGCTACTAACAAATGCTCTTTGGCCTCAAGAATGCAGGAAAAATTGATGAACAAGGTTTCCACTGACCAGTTATCACACAATATGGAAGCATATGTTTATGTCATGATTTTCAAAAACAAACCTTGGATCGTCACATTGATGACCTTAAAAAAACCGTCTAGCACAAGAAACAATAGAATATGAGACTAAATATAAGAAAATGCACGTATAGCATTAGGACTAAGAAGTTTCTTGGTTATATGGTGTCTGAAAGAGGGATATATGTCAACCTGGACAAGACTTAAGCTTTCTTTATGATGTCAGGCACTAAAGACAAAAGACATCTAAAAAGTAGCTTGAAGGCTTGCTATATTTTGACATTTTGTCTCCAGGTTTAGAGATATATTCCATCCCTTTTATCATAATTCTAGAAAAGGAGACAGAGTTTGAATGGATCGAAGAATGCCAGGTGGCCTTTGGACAAATTAAGGACTATATTAGATAGTCCAAACACATAAACAACCTCATCCTGGAGATCCCTTGATACCATATCTTGTAGTCATCGATGGCTTGATCAGTGTCATACTGGTCAGGGAACAAGAGGCAGAACAATGGCCCATTTTCTATTTTAATCAGACTTTCCAAAGGCAAAATCATGATAACCTATTACAGAAGACTGGTTTTGCCCTTGTCATTGCTTACAAGAAACTGAGGACTACTTTCAAACACATAATATCATTGTCAGAACATCGCTCCCACCAAAATATTCTTCCAAAGCCAAATCATTCAGGCAAGTTACCAAAAAAATGCATTCAGTAAAAAGAATTTGATATACAATGTGAACCCTAAAGAGCTAGCAAAGCACAGGCCTTGGCAAATTTTGTGGCCGAGATAACGCTGACAAAGGGAAGCGCCTTTAAGGAGCAAAAAAATTATGACCTTTTTTGGTAATTGTATATTAACAAAGCTTCTAATAACAATTATGATAGCCCTCACAGCCGGAAGCTCATTTAAGGCATATAAATTAATAAATCCATAGTTCAATACTTCATTTTAAGCTTATTTAGCAAGTTCAAGCAAGTTAGTTAAGGTTTTCTAGGTTCTGATGAGATTTGGCATCAAAAGAAGTCCAAGGGAAAATGGTAATTTTGCATATTGAGGTGTCGGGCCAAGTCTTGAGAATTAAAAATGTGTTTTAAAATCTAATCCTTGCTTAGCACCCCAATATTTCATTAAGTGTTGAGATTTGACCCATTTTGACCAAAGGTTACTATTTAAGGAAGGGGCTTTTTGAAAATTTAAAAAAAGTTTGAGTGGTAATGGGAAGAAAGCTTGTTTTAAACTTGGTAAAGATGATGAGGTTGCCATTTTTTATCTTTTCCAGGCCAAACCTAAGCTCACTCTTCTCCCATTGATTTCACCTTGAAATCTTGCTCAAAATTAAAGATTCTTGGTGGAAATGAAAGGTCCAAAGGGTGTATAAGCAATGGGTAGCTCATTTCAAGTGGAATTCATGCATTGGAAGCTTGTTTTCATGTTTTTCTTGCTTGGGCATGTTTTGAACGTGAGGTAACCTGAATTCCATGACGTTTTTCCTTTTTTTTTTGCCTTTTGATGCATGGGTTTTGCTTGATTGGTCTTATTTTGATGCCATGAACTTTGAATTGCTTGGAACCTAGGCAAACCAAGTAGAGCTTTTCTCTTGGATATGGGATGCTTGATCTTTGCTTGTAGCTTAGAAAAAGGTAAAGGATTTATTATTCATGCACATTTGATGTCATTCGTAGCTTGCTTACTTGTTAATTTCAAGTAGTTTAGTTGGTGGGTTGTGTTGATCATGGTGGATGAGGTTGAGGCTTGAATTTATGGCTTGTGTGATGTTTTGATGCATCATAGGAAGGTTGTAATGGTGTAATTGTGGCATATGCAAGTTGTTTTACAGGTATATGGTAATTGAAGGCATCCCTAGCATGCTTTGAAGCCATAGGAAGCGTCCAAAGAGGCTTAGAAGGTCTTTTTTTATTGGTTCAGGGCACAGGGCACTCACTTCTAGGTGCCGTGTGAGGCTACAATGTCCAGGGTACATTTTCAGCACTGTGGAACTGAGTGCTCCTGGTGCCTAAGCCCCAGAGGCCTGTTTAGCAACAATTTTCATCTTTTTGAAAGAGGATTCGAGGGAGGGTAGGGATGCTCCTAAGCGTGCCTAAAGGTTATAATGGTAAAATGGCATTCCAGAACATCCAAAATCTTTCTCATGATCTAGGGGTTTCTCATAGTTTGTGAATGGTAAGTGCACCTCATCAAAAACTATTTGATGGGCCATAACAAATACACCATTAGATAAGATGGAAGGTTTAGCACCATCAAGACCTTAGTTATACCTTCGGGTTCAAGGCCTCGATGAAGAAACCTTAGTACATCTAGTGGGTTCGTCGAGACCTATGAATTATGAGTCCAACCATGGTCATTACTACTCCACTAGTGTGAACCAAGTAATGGTGGATAGGTATGTGCCTAGAGTAAAGGTTTATTGCACTTTTTGTCTAGCCAAGATCACTTGAGGCACAAGTGAGGACCTAGTGTACTCTTGTCCAGGGTTTAAGGTGGAAGCTTAGTACAAAAGTAACCTAGGCAAGTCTAAAGACTTAAGACACTATGTGGAAGCTTAGTACACTTAGTGAGTTCCTCAGAACTCAAGTAAAGCGCATCCATCATGTTCACCTATACAACATAAGGGAGGTCAGAACTAAGGATGATTCATTAGTTAGGCTATTAAGCAATGTTTTCTAATAGATAAGGCTTTGCCTTGTAGCTTGAGGACTAACTAGAGGACAAGTCCCAAGGGAATGAAATGTACGCGCACAGGTTTAGCCTTACACTGTATGAGCTTTAATAGATTACATATACATATATATGTGTTGTCCTTAGTGTTTTTATTGCAGGTTAAAGATCTCTTACTGAGAATCATATGATTCTCACTCTCTTAGTTTGATGTTGTGAAAATATAGAGATTGATGGTAGTTTCCATTACAGGTACAGTGCTTTGAGAATCCTTGAGATTCTAGTTATTTGGCTACTAATAGTTAAGTTGTTATTGTACTAACTACAGTTTTCTTCGCCACAAAAGCTAGTGAGAATGTGGAGGATCATTAAGGCTTGCGACTGGGATCTTTTATCTAAGGTGGAAGCTAGTTAATTTAGATCTCAGTAGTAGTAGACTTGTATACCCATGATCTATGATAGTGGTGTCCAAGGTGTATAAATAGAGTATGGACTCTAAGGTTGCCTTTAGGTGTAGGGCATAGTCTTTTTTATTTTCGATGCACATACGTGGTTGATTATCTGTAGGATTATTATGATGACATTATAATGGTTTTGTATGCTTTGACTCTTTGAACATCGATTTTTATGGAAATTCCTAGGCTATATAAATGTTTTATGGTTTTCTACTTGTTCAAGTTAAAGCAACTCTTGCATGACAATTGCTTCCTAGGTTAAACAACTAGTAGCATGAAGTTTAACCAAGGTACATATAATTAATTAGCCAATTATAACCAACATGAAACTTGTTTTCATAGGCTTCCTAGGCAGGCCCATGGGCGGCCATGTCAACAATCATCAAAGAACAAGGGTTATCTTAAAACGGCCCTTGGGTATGGAGGCAACACTAAAATTTAGGTTTCAATTTTCGGTCACAAGAAATGTGGTATAATACAAAACCTTAATTGCTAGATGGCTGGTCTGGTAGAGGTGTGATGCTTGGTGATCTAAGATGATTCCCAATTGATCATTAACTAAGTAAATGGCACGGTAGGAGTAAAAGAGCCCGCAGTTTGAAAGTACTTAAATTTGGTTAAAAGTCTAATTAAATCATTTGATCACATGTAGGTTGAAAAAGTCTTAAAGGCTAGGAACAGAAGGATTGATGCTCTATGAAAAAGCCTCAATACATTTTCTAGAACAACGACCCCCGCCAACAATGATTAAAAAGAGCCGATTTGGCCCTATCTAGAGAGAGGAGCCCTCACCAAAACACCCGAAGAACAAAAGAATGTATGGATTTGTTCAAGCAGATTCACCATCATTGGTGGACAGTTGTGTAGGAAAAGATTTGCAACTCCTTTCCAAAGATGCATGACTACTTTTGAAGGGCATGAAGCCCTCGAGGAAATACATAAAGGAGAATGGAGGCCCGCATTGGAGTAGACTCCCTCATACAAAAGGTACTCAGGAAAAGGTATCTTTGGCTCATAGTCTGAAGGAATGCTAGGGAAGTCATCCAATGATATCACTTTTTTCAGCTCAACTTCCACATCCAAAAATTGCCATCAGTCGAGGCTGCATTAGCCATTTACCAATACCCTTTTGCAATGTGTGGACTGGACCTAATAAAGGCCTTACCAAAAACTCTAAGGCAGGTGAAACATTGTATAATTATGGTTGACTATTTTAACACATGGGTAGAGGTCAAGCCCTTGGCAACCATCACGACTCCTCAGGTTATAAAGTATATTTGGAATAACATCATTTGCTATTTTGGATGCCCATAAGCCATCATAAAAAATAACATAAAGCATTTTAATAATTTGCAAGTGCAAAGGTTCATATAAGAAAAATTATTTGCCTCTATTTCACCCACATGACTCACCTACAATCAAACAAAAAAGTAGAGGTGATGCCAAAGAAAAGTAGGTGGAAGAATTATAGAGCATCCTATTGGACTATAGAATGACCCTTAGAAGGCAAATAGGATAAAGTCCCTTTGCACTTGTTTATGGGATGAAGGCACTTATCCAAGTGAAGATTGCTCAACCTACACTAAGAATCCAAGCCTTTAACAATGAGACCAATAGCAAAGGTTTGAAAACTGAATTGGACCTCTTAGAAGAGTTATGAAAAAATGCGTGGGTTTGTATGAAGGCCTTCAAACAAAGGATTGCTTAAAACCATGACTCTAAAATTAGAACTAAGCCTATCAAGATAAGAGGACTCACCCTTGTAAAGGCAAAACTAATAAAAAAGAACCCAGGACACGGGGCACTAAGAACCAACAAGGATGGACCCTATATTGTAAGGTACAAGTAGAGGCCAGGGGTCTATAAACTAGTGGATTCCTATGAGAAAATATTACCTAGGACTTACCATTCTGATGATTTATGAGCTTATTCTGCTTGAATCTTGATTATTCAAGAAAGTATTATTCAATATTATCTTCTTTCTTTGTTAATTTATGGTGCCTACTAGGACTTGTAAATTTGCCTTTGGCCTAGAAACCTTGAACAAAGAAGGAAAGACCAAACATGGGTTGTGAGCACTAAATGACATAAGTTGGAAATGGGAAAACTAGCTCATGGATTATGAACCCTAAATGGCAAGAACTAAAAGAACTAGAAATAAGCAAGTGAAAAAGAGAGGCTAACCCTACAAAGCTACGGGTTCAAAGTGGCCAAACAAATCTAATATCGTTAGTAGCAACTGGCCCATGAGGTACGAACCTAAAGAGCATTTTCTAACTTCAACCTTGGTAGGAAAAAAATTAGAACAAGGCCAATGGTATAAGCCTAAGAGGCCTAAAAAAGTTCAAGGTAGAAATGTTAGATGTTTAACTCCTCAAGCTTGGATAAAGACATGACAATAAGTAAGAAGGCAAGACCCTTCTCAAAGGTTTCCAATAAATATTTCTGGATAAAATAAAAAGGAACAATGAATCTCCTTAAACAAACATGAGTGTACATCAACTTTATAGAAAAATTCTTCATCATTAAGATGATGAAAATTACAAAAATACAAGAAAGTCATAAAAGAAAAATGAAAGAAAAAGAGAAATGGGGCTTAGAACTCATCCTCCTTTCCCTGCTCCTCGGTATCAATAGTCATCAAGCCATCTTCCTCTAGAAGCAGCATTCCTAGCTTGCTTTTATTAGGTCACGCATTGAAAGCATCCCCTTGGTCAACATAGGTAGGAGGAAAGAAAGGTCAAGCTTAGGATGTTCCTCCTTGACTTAGAAACGACAAAATAATAACTCATCACTGAATTCTTAAAAGGCTTATTTGTCAAGCCCTCCCTTTAGACTTCTGTTAACCAATAAGAGCTACCTTACATGAGTACTGGCCCTCAAGAAAAAATCAAAATGTGTTACCTTAAGATGTCAAATGACACCATCAACCTAATGGGCCCTATCGATAAAGAACAAAGGTCATGCCATAATCGGAGGATCCATTGGTCTCAGTTGGAGGCTTGATTCTATATTAGCCATCCGTTTGTCAAAAGGCCCAAGCTGCTCCTTAAGGGACTTGATCTTATCAAAGGGCCTCTACTCTCTTTCTGACTGCTGTTAGGTGGCATCAACTGCCTTGTAGAGCTTCATTGCTTGGTCAATAGTGACCTTCTACTTTGCCTCCATGGCTGTCCCTTGTTCCCTCAGCTTCTACTCTAAGGTAGCCTGGATAGGGGTGAGCATTATTCAGATAAAATTGAAAATTGAAAAAGCTGATTACATTCGGACAAAATGGTTAAGTTATTTTGCTAGTCTGATTAGTTTAGACCAAAACTAAATTTCATGTTCGGTTATCGAATTAGTTGTTGGATCATATACTTAAAACCAAATAAATCGAATAGACTGAATAGTAATGAATATTTTATCATTATCCACATTGAACTACATATATAAAGGTATTTCTCACTAACTTTGACTATATGTTTTTTATTCTTCTTTAGTTTTCAGTATGAGAGGTAAAATTTTTAATATTTACATTATTTTTTCATTTACTATATGCCTACATCATAGAAAGAGGAATGGAATAAACTGAACTGTTATTCGGTCAGTTCAAATTAGTTTTAACATATAATTCAGACAATTTGAATACATTTTGTAAAAACCAAAAACTAATTAGATCATTGTCTTCGAATCGGTCCTAAACCAAACTAAATGAATTACATTGCTTTAGGGAGCTCAAAACAAGAATCAAAGCTACAATTTATAGCAAAATAAAGTGTTTGCCGCGTGTAGCAATATGAGGTACACAAGTTTTCACATATTGTAAATTTATCACATGATATTTATTGTATTGATACTTTTTTCTATTATTTTTTCAACGTACATAGTATACACTACAAGAGAAAAACAAAAGAGCTGCTACAGGTAGCAATTTATTTTTAGTTACTGAACCCACTCATTTGCACATTAGTTGGTCCCTTATGGTGCTCACAAGACTTGCCATTGAAAGGCATTAGTGGCAGAGAATTCAGTAGCACGTCAATTGCACAGAATAAAAAAACTCTCCCCAGCAGTCGCATGTCAGTTTCGTTGTTAGAAAAAAAAAATTAACTTCAGTCATTTCTCAGTCGCACAGAAAGTATCAGTTACTCTATCAATAGCTCCTACAAGTATAAATCATTCCCCTCTTTCATTTCTTCTTCATTTTCTCTCCTCTTCTAGTTTCTTTTTCACTACTTCCCCCTTCTCTTGGTGGCTTTTAACTCCTCCACTCTTGTTTCTTCCTCCTCTTTGTCAACCTTAAAGGCTATATGGCCCAACATACTAGTAACCAACTATGCCCCTTTCAAAACATGTGCCCGTACTTTTGGGCGGGTTCGCCAGCAAAAAGGATGAAAGTAGGAGGCAGGTCTCTTATCTGCCTCGAAACATTTTTGGGCAATAAGGTACTAGTGAAAGAGGTCGAGGAAGACAGGTTGAAAGGTGGAGATGAAGGCAATGACGGTAGTGGCGGATGAGGAGGAGGAAATGGCTAATGAGAGGGAGAATCGGGTGGCGGTTGTGGTCGACATTGTGTTATGATGAAAGGGGAATGGTGGTCGAAGAGAGGAATATAAGGAAGAAGGATCGGTGATGGTAGAGTGATGTTAAGGAGTGGGAGGTCATTTTTCAAGTTTGTTCTGGAATAATAATTATTATTAATTTAATATTATTGTTCTGAATTAATATATTAAAAAACATTTAATTGCAAAAGTGACTAGTAGTTCAGTTGCATGGTGTGCAATTGAAAGTATCAATCGCACAAAGTCAGTCTGGCATTAAACGAGCCACTAATGCATTTAGTTGCACAAACTAGTCATACGTTAGTTGCACCAATAGAAGCAACCGAGGTTTATGCTATTGATAGGGATGTCAAAAAATACCTTACCCGGCCTTATTCTCTTTGAACTCAACTTTATCCTCAAAGCCATGGGGAAAGTGTGAGTTTAATTTATTTTACCCGACCCTACCCACTCCCATCTTAAATTAGTAAATTTATATTTAAAATATGATTTTATTTAAAAAATAAAATTATAATTTAACATACATTATCTTATATTACTTTTGTTTATAATTTTTTAAGTATTAATTAATTGTGAATATACACATTCTTTTGAAAATATATGTAAATATATAAAAAAAATTCCTAAAAAAGGCAAACATATACCTTAAAATGGGTAGGTGGGTAATATCCGCTTATCTGTAGGGTAGGTACTATCTAAACCTGATTACTTGAGGAGAAGGTTTGAGATTAGTTATACCCGATCCAAACCCTATCTATTGACATCCCTAGCTATTGAACATCTTAATCTCATTTCAGTGGCACCATGTAACTGAAAGCAACTGCTTCTTCAGTTGCTTTTAAGCTTTCATCTTGTAGTGATGCCATAGTGCCTAAGTTATAATGAAAACTAACTTTTTTCTTATTTCATTTTAAATCATATATGTTAAATGTATCATACTTACATATATAAAATAGAAAATACAATTGATAACATATTTTGAAATATTATCATTTTTCTTATATCTCAATAAATTATTTTTTTGGTAAATAATATTTATTTTATTTATATATTTCATTTTTATATTCTGTTTTTTATAGCCAGAATAATTACTACAAGATATGTTCCGAACGGCAGCAAATTGAGAACTGATCGATAAGAATATAGATAATATAAAAAATAAAAACAACACAAAAAATAATTATGTTTTACTTATAGAAGATTTGCCGAATTCGGACATGTTTCAGGATTTAGCAGTGTCTAGAATTGCGGGAAGAGGTGCTGCTAGGTGTTCGTTCGAAACCCAACTCTCTCCTTCATTCACTATTTATGCTCTTTTTTTTTTTTTTGTTTTTTTGCTCTTTCCTATTTGTTAAACTTCACACCAGCCGCATCTGTCGAAACATGGTATGAGAATGGTGTGTCTTATACCGTATCTCAGTTGTCCATTTTTTGTATTGGACTTTACCAATTAATATCAAACATCTTGTCCGTCTCGTACTAGATCGGACCATTTACAAATTGGGAAAATACACTTTTTTAAAATTTTATTTTTAGCTTTTGATAGTTAAGTAAAATAGATAATTATTAAGTTTAACTCATCACTTGTATAACAATTTTTTTCATATTTGAAAGAAGATTTTATTTTTATTTCTTCTATGCAGCAAAATTAAATTTATATTTTATAAAATATATTATTTATGTGTAAAAGACGCTTAATTAACCTATACATAGGTCATATGAACTTCACACTTACACACTTTCACTAGTTGTTATGTTTTATATCTTCATATATTATATGTATAATATATAACTGGTATATCTAGGGCATGGTAATCTGATAATAGTACTGTATTGTACCACTGAAAAAGCATCACAACATTTGGTACAATATTTAAGACCTTAGTTCTTCGTTTCCCAACTCCCTTCCTTTTTTGTACAACTTTTTTTTTCTATCCATTTTTTGTTTCTTCATCATTCTTTCTCTTGCTTTTATGTTTCTTTGTCCTTTTTTTTGTTAAAAAAAATATTTTTATTTTGTTCTTCTCATTTTTCAATTTTTTATTTTAGTTCAAATAACGGAAATATGAGAACAAGCCATAACATCAAGAAAAACGTATAGGAAATGAAAAAAAAAAATAAGCAGCAATAAATAAAAGAACATATAAAAACTAAAAAAGAACATATGGATACTGAAATATGATACATTTATAAAAGGACAAACAAAAACAAATAAAAGAATATATAAGAACTAAAACAAAAACAAAAACAAAAGAACATATAGAAACTTAAATAGAACAAATTTATGAGAGAACAAACAACAATGCATAAAAAAAACATATAAGAACTAAAAAAGAACATAAATAAAAGAATATAAGAATTGGTAGTATAAGAACAAATAGAACATTGGTTAAACTCTTTTTAAACTACATATATGTTCTTTTTACAAATAAAGGTATGTTGGACAACTAGTAAATAAAACTTAGATCAAAACAAAATAACAGACATTGTTTCATGATAAAACAATGGAAAAGATAAAAAAAAAATCAGACATTAATAAGAATATATAAAAACAAAAAAAAAAGTAAAACATAAAAAAACACGAAATATTTATAAAAGAACATATCTAATAAAAAAAATACATGTAAACTAATAAAAGAATACATAGTGCACATTGTGCGCCAAACATACACAAGATTTACTCTGCATATTATACTAATAGATAATGCGCAACTTTACATTCTTTCACTGAGAAAAGAATTCAGGGGTAGCCAAATGGTGGGGTAAAGATTTTAGTGAAAAATCATAAGAAAAATTGGTAAACATTGTTGCGGCGCAGTTTAGTGTTCGAAACGGATGAGACTGTGAGGTAAGAAGCAATATTTCTTGTGTTGTGAATTAGGATTATTATTCAGTTATTTTAGTTTTAACTGAAATCAAATTATTTAAAAAATTCATTTTTTTTATCATGAATTTTTACAACCGAATAAATTGGATAATAACTAGGGTGCTTCTTATTCATCAATGAGGGGCAGATTCAGAAGTTAACACTACTGGTCATCTGAATGTGTAATCAATGCAGAAAATAAAGTTGCTCCACGTAGGCTCTGCAAGGGTTTTTCCCTCCTGCTGAGTTGAGTTTCCTCACGGGACAAGGACTCCTTCATTTTCACGTTTCCTTGGCTTCTGTTTGCGATTTTTTACTTTCTTTCACTTCGGTACTGGCTTTTGGTACTGGGTTTTAATCTTATCCAATTGAGTGTTTTTTCGTGTTCTGTTTCGAGGCTTGGTTCCGGTTCTGTTGTTATGGAGTCTTAAGACAAATACTTCACTATGATGAGTCTTACAAAGGAGCAGTGGCGGACCATCATTGAGGCAGGGGTGCTGCTGCCCCTAAAAATTTTGGAAAGCTTTAGATAATGGATACTTAATTGGTTAATTGAAGAGAAATCAGAGGTTGAATATGAATTTTTGCCCCTGAAAATGATGGAAGAATATAAAGATGAGGAAGCAGTGAGGTAGACTCTAAAGTAAGTAGGACCAAACAATTAATTATTTCCTCTAGCTCTGGCATGGCCTAAATGCATTATTAGTCCTCTATCTTTTTAAATTTGTACGAATTGGTCCCTTATCTTTGAATTAGTACGGATAGAGCCAATCTCTAGCTTTGCCTCACCACGACACCGTCCTTCTCCTCCAGGCTTTCCTCCGACCCAAAAATCCTAGTTCCACCGCTGCAAAGGAGGAACGATAGTTGTGCTGCCTGGAATTAAGGGACGAGGAATGTGATGGTTTTACGGACCTAATGGCGGCTGTGAAGGTTCTTTCAAAAAGGGTGGTTAGGCCAGAGTACTTGATGGTGGTGTTCTGTAGAGCCTGGTGGTTTTAGATTCCGTTTACTCTTTGGCCAATGAGTCAAACTTCCGGGGATAACCTATTCATTACAAATTTTGAGAAGGAAAAGGATCATGCTGCGGTTTTCAGGGATGGACCTTGGTCCTTCAACAATCGGATCATTCTTATGCGGCAGCTTCAAAAGGCGGACAGACCATCATCATTGCAATTTAATATGGCTGCCTTCTGGGTGCACATTTTGGATGCCCCATTTGACTGGTTTATGGAGAAGATCGTTCAAACATTGGGAAGTCGGCTGGGAATTGTGATAAAAACTGATGCGTCCAGACCATCATTGCGAGTTAAAGTCTTCATGGATATTTCGAAGCCCCTTAGGTGTGGACTGCTAGTAAAGGACGATCGGGGAAATAGTTGATTTTATATAAAATATGAATGGCTTGCAGACTTTTGCTACAGTGCGATAAGGTCGATCGCCTGGAGCATGGATGGCTAGAGGGTCCTTGTGGTGTGGAGGGTGGCACTGCTCAATATGGTGATTAGCTTAGGTTCTTAGTTGCTCAGCGAGGCAGGACTGGTCTCAACGAACCTAGATAGCATCATCTTGAAACGGACTCACAAGGGTCCACGGGAAGGTCTTCAAAGGAGGTGATCATTCCAGAAACAAATGAAACAATGCTGACCATCTTTAGTCCATCCCCAGTGGTGCCGGTCTTGGATGTTGAAATCTTGTCCTAGCTGGGGAATGAGGAGGTACAGGGAATCATTTCACCATCGCGCCAGTTGGTAAAAAATGCTCCCAATGTTATGGGTGCATTGGTGTGAATAGAAGCGTCCCAGTTAAGACAAATGTTGGTGTTACTTTGGATACATACTTCATGTTCACATCTGCCCATACTATGAATTTAGGACTGTTGATACGAGTTCGCACAAGGAGGGCATTGGCACGGGCAAGTGGTGTGTGTGGGACTCATTTGAGTGAGCCAATTCAACATAGGTTGGGCATGGAGGGTAGAGAAAAAATGACTCCTTGACACCATCTAAGAGAAAGAACGGGACAATTGTTGAAGATTGTCATGCGTTGAAAGTTAAAAAGGGTGCTAAGGATCTTTTTCAAGAAGGGATGGGCAATGACTCTCCCTAATGGTCCTAATGAGCCTGTTTAGTTTGAATTGTCAAGGGCTTAAGGCACCCCCAAACAGTTCAATTCCTACAAAAGGCGATCAGGAAACGGACCCCTAACATAGTTTTCCGCCTGGAAACCAGGAAAATTATATCAAAGATGAAAAAGACAAGGAGATTGTTGGGTTTCAGTTTTGTTTTGTTGTGCGGTGTGAAGGAAAAAAGTAGGGGTTAACTCTATTATGGAAGGATGGTTGGTGGGTGGAGTTGTTGTCATATTTTTAGTTTTATATTAATGTTAGTGTAACTGCCACAGGCCTTACCTAAAGGCTGACTAGCTTTTACTGGTATATGGTAAGAGGTCTTAGGCATTATTCATGGTCTATGTTGCGTTCGTTAGCTAGACAATCTAATCTCCCTTGGCTAGTTATCAATGATTTCAGAGAGTTGTTATGGTCTTTGGAGAAGGAAGGTGGTAGGGATCGTGATCGTCAATAGATGGACAAGTTTAGAGACGCGGTGGTAGATGCGAAGCTGCTGGACCTAGGGTTCCATGGGTCTGATTACACTTGGAGTGTCATGTGTTCAAGCGGTGTACTTATGCATGAGACATTGGGTCAAGGTTCTACAACCTTGAACTTCAAATTGTTCTTCAGAGGGTGTATGTTGAGCACTTTCCATTCGCCTGTTCTGATCATAGGTGCCTCCATATCCATTAACTAGGCAGGGTGGGCCGCAGTGTGCAACGTATTTGGTAGTTTGAATCAGCAGGGACTTTGGAGGGGCAGTGTGAGGAGGTGCTTCGTTCACAACTTAGAGATAACTAGGGGCCTCCTATTTTTTATAAGTTGAAGGCTTGTTATCAAGGCTTGATGGAATGGAAATTTGACTCGAAATCACTTCCTAGAAAAAATCAAAAAGGCCAAAAAAGAGTTGGAAAAGGTTGTGTGTCAGTAAGTTACGAACAAGATGGCTGCAAATCGTGATTAGAGGTGGGACTTAGGCTGGTCTGGCCTGGGGTCAAACTTGGCACGGTCCGGTCAAAGACTGGTTTGGCACGAGCCTATGTAAGACCCAGTAGAAAGTGGGGCGAACTGGGGCCTAAATTTAGAGGACCAAATAAGTTAACCTGACCAAGCCCAACCCATTTTAGAGACACAGACTGGGCCCCATTCAGCCCAAGCTCAGCTGGTCCGATCCAAGCCCAACAGTAAAATCCTCAACGACCAGAAAATTTTCTACTCCATTTTTATTCCATATTTCCGCTTTCACCTCCATCCCAAAACTATATTTTAAGGAGTTTTCGGTCCAAACAAATTTTGGCCCTCCCTTATAAATAGAGAGGCCATTTCCACTCCATCCTTACACCAAAATTCAATTTCTCTTCTTTCTCTACTATAGTCTCTTAAACATTTTTTGTTACTTTCTTTAGCTTTTTTGCTAATCTCTTCCTAAACTCCTCCTAATTTGTTCATAATCTCCTCCTAATTTTTTTCCAAATCATTAATATTACTTTGTCATTCATGGCTTCAAGAGGAAAAGGCAAGTCTGCAGAGACTTCCTCATCCCACATTATCAGCCTCTGAGGGTTGTACCATCACTGATCCCGACCAACAGATAAAGGCATCTCAATCGAAGAGCTTCACAATGATGACCAAATCAACATGACAAATTATGATTCAACTCTCGATGATCAGTTATCCAGTGATGACGTTGAAGAAGCAGATGTGATGCCCACCAAGGATCCATCAATGCAACCAATGTCGACGAGCCGTCAACACAATGCAAAGGATACACAAGCACAAGGTAATCCTTGACGCTAACGGCATGGATTTTGGAGCATTATGCAGTCGTATGGGAAAGGGATTTGAGGTACGGGAAGTGCAAAAATTACGGGAAAAAGTTGGTGCACAAAATAAATTCCAACACCAGAATGTTGCAGTGCCACATTGAAAATCAACATGCCAATGTTCTTCCCAGTGCTGCCACTAGTTCCAAAGGGCAAACACAACTTGGAAGCCTAACTGGCTTATAGGTATATTTTGATTTAACCAACAATCTTGTAGAGAAAGTTTGATAAATTAAATGATATTTATCAAAAAATCTTTTTCACAAGTTGAAGATGTGTAGCTAAAATCTTGGATTATATCACAATTAAACGCCGCACTTAGAAAAGTTTCCCAGAAAACTGCTAGGAATGAAGGCTTTAAATTATTTAAAGCCTTTAAATCAAATTTGCAAGTCTATTTCTCTACTTTTGATCAATGTGTGGCATTTACTTCTGACATTTAGATATTGCTTATAGGTCAATCATTTTATTGTGTAATTGCTCATTGGATTGATTCTAATTAGGTGATGCAAAAACGTATATTGTCATGTAAGGTCATAAAAACGGATCATACTGGATTTCACTTATTTAGTTGCATATTTGATACTTTGTATGAATATTATTGTGCTAATAAAGTCCTATACATTTCATTTCACAATGCATCAAACAATGATGTTGCTGCTTGCCTTTTAAGTCAACAATCGAAACCATTTCTCGAAGGTACATTCTTTCACGTTAGATGCATATGCCACATTTTAAACCTTTATGTGCAAAATGGTTTACAAGTTTTACAAAATAAAATTGTCCCTATTTGGAATTCATTCTCATATTTAAAATAAAGACCTGCTGCATTTCACAAATTCAAAAGGTTTTATTTTGAAAGTAAAAAATCATTTTCTTAGAAACGGTTTAAATTAGATTGTCCACGCCGCTGCAACTCCACTTATTTGATGTTGCAAGATGCATATCTGTATGTAACTTGTTGATTCATTTATTAAACATGAAGTTAGTCTGTGAATTCCTTATAACAGAAATTTGGGAAAAATCCAGTTAATTGGTAAAATTATTTTACGAGGCAACTAAATTTTTCTTCGGTACTTACTACCCAACTATTCATCAAGTATTGATTCATTTAGTGAACATTACATATGCTTTACATTAGTTTAAAGATGATGAGTTTTTTAAACCGACGGTTGAAGCCATGCGAGCTAACTAGCTTCAGTATTTTGAAAAAATTCCTCCTATCTATTTAGTTACTTCTTAGCTTGATCCATATGTGAAAACGATGGGCACGACCACATTGCTTGAAGGCATTTATCATACTTTTTTAGAATGGCCCATGTAAATGCTTTGGCTATGTCTATTAATGCTTCCGAGCAGTTGCATTCTTTGTATAAATTATATTATGAGAGACATTCGGATAACGTAAGATTTGAAGCTCCTCAAACCGAGCCTCTTAGGAGATCAATTTTAAAAAGATTCAACCCAGCCTTCAAAATTCTCAAATGTCCCCGACCAAAGACTTCAGGTTTAGCTGAGGTCGATGACTACGTCAACAAATAGTTCAAACCAAGTGACATTGACATATTGGAGTGGGGGAAACAAAAGAGATCAAGGTTTCCAATATTGTTGATAATCACCCAGAAGATTTTCATAGTTTTGGTCTCAAATCATGGCATCTAAGGCAGTGTTTAATGTAGAAAAACAGTAATATTGGAGAAACGATCAAGATTGACGCCAGAGACAGTGAAATTCTATGTAAGCAATTGAAATTGGGGTCTCGCTACACTCCGAAAGTAAGACCAAAAGAGCTCTAATGATGTTATAGTATCTAATAACGAGACTTGAATTTTCTTTTTCCTTCTTACATTTAGTTTGTATTTGATCTAATTATGCTATTAACCACAAATCATATGTTTTAATTTTTTGGTAATTTTTGGAACATTTCATCATTTCAAGATGTAAGGCACATTTCAATTAGTTGTAAGTGTCGTTTGGATTTTTTTACTTAATAAAAACACAACCATTTACACCGATGGTGGTATTTTTATTTAAAAATAAATATTAAATACATCATTAAATTATTCTTAAAAAAAAAACCCCGACGCAGACTAGGCCCGGCATGGAACTGGCCTAAGACTAAGTTAGGACCGGACCACCTGAACCCGGTCTGTGCCCAGTCCTTCAAGACCCAGACCCAGACTCAGCGCCCACCACTAATTGTGATGACCTGAAAAGGGAGCCTGACATATTCTAAGGGATGGAGGATAAGAATTGGAACCAATGAGCCAAAGTGTTTTGGCTAATGGAATGGGAATGTAATACCCACTTTTTCCACCAAGCGGCTTAAAAAAAAATGTGGAAATCATGTTTACAATTTATGGAGTAGTGATAAAAGTGAGGTCACTAACCAAAGTGCTATTCAAAGTGAGATTGTTCATTATTTTGAGTCATTATTCCTTGTACCTGACTCATTTTGACAAGGTTATCTCATTGCCAAAAATGTGTGTAACTAAAAATATGAATCATAAGTTAGAGCCCCACTTTTCAGTTAAAAAGATTAGACAAGCACTATTTCAGATACATCTGACTAAGGCCCTGGGACTGAATGGCCTTCTTCTATTTTGTTTTTAGAAGTACTGGCACCTATTTGGGAGTGAGGTATCCAAATTTATCTTAGGGATTTTAAATTTAGGTGTGCTCCTACAAGAGCTCAGTTCAACATTTGTTGTACTCATTCTGAAGGTAACCAGCCTGAAGAGAGTTACTGATTTTAGGCTGATTATGCATGATTAATCATACCAGCCATATTGATGCTAAAATTGAGATTACCTCGTAATGCAGCAAGTATTTGTGAGCAGTCAGTGAGCACCATGATGCATTACAAGGAAGCATTAGAAGTAGTATAGATCATAAAAAGTTATTAATTCTTCTTCAAGTGTTGATGAGCAATTCTGCTAAACATACCCTTATAGCACTCTAAGCAGTGATTGGATCCTATTCATAACTAGACTGTTACACATAAACCTGTGGAGCTGCGCCAAGCAACATCAACTATAAATATCTCAACGGTTCAGACTGGACAATCATTTTCGAGCACCCCATGTATGGCATAAAAGCTTCGAAATGTTTGTACAAAGTAGATATGTAACTTTGAGGTAGTCTCTAGTGATCAAAAGCTGGTGAAAGAAGTTATTTCTTTTGGTTGTAAGAGACTGAACATGAAATGAGGCATTCAGAAAAACTCACTCATTTCTTCCCAACCATATAATCTAAAGAGTAAAGACTAAATAAGATATCCAATATAAGTGCCATTAACCTTGGGTCACTAAAAATGATGAAAACTAAGTCTCAAAGGATAAGAAGTTTGAATGCAATGGGTTGGTGCAAAATGAGGCCCGGATGTTAGTAGATCCTAGGCATTCCAAGTGGAAAAGCACTAAAAAAATCACCAAAGTTATGGGCATGGACCGATTTTGTCATTATAGTTTTGAATGATTCTAATTACATCAATAAAGTTATATTTTAGACTCAAATTGGCCAATAATGTTACACTTTGATATCAAATATGTCATCAATCATTAAAAACCTAATGATAAATGTGGGAATTTATCGATTTTAAAATCTTGGGTATTAATGCAACTTTTAACGAACTTTACGAACTTTGTGTAATTTACCATTTTCATTTATTTTGTGCATGAGCTACTACATCGGTCACTGTTGGATCTGCCACTAGTGACAAAGGTGAAGTTGAAGGAGGTTGCATTGGACTTCACTATTTGTAAACAAAAATATTGTCATTCAAGGAAGCAGATGATCAAAAATACGTTGATATTGGATGAATGGGTTTCTAAATTAGATTGAGGTTTGAGTTATCTATAGTATCGGAATGTTGTGACTAATTTGAATATCATTTTTGGAGGGACCAGTGACGAATCCATTGAATAATAAATGAGGTTGTTGCACAAAAAGTGAAAATGGTAAATTATACACAATTCATAAAATTTGTTAAAAGTTACATAAGTACCCAAGATTTCAAAACTGACAACTTCTCACGTTTACCGTTAGGCTTTTAACAGCTAGTAGCATATTGTAAGGTTTCAAGAGCCAAGCAAGCACGGCAGAATATAACCAAAACCCTCTAGAATCCAAGTGAAATGGGGTAAATTGGGTTCTCAAAATTTTGTACCTAGTTCGGTTGAGATCTTTCACCCAACCGTTGAGTAGAATCACAAGACTTGAACAATTGATGTGTTCACACAAGCCTCTAGGAATCACCACGCCTCCATCACGTCCTGATAAATGCGTTCCTCTTGCGCTTACAGTGCTAGCATGCATTCTCCAAGGAATGGCCAAAGAATAGTGCGGCTGGAACTCTCAGAACTCTTCTGATTTCGTCCTTAAAGAGGCTAAGGCAAGAGCTACGAATTTCTCACCATATGATGTATTTATAATAAGACTCAACTCCTAAGCCTAATGGGTTTCAAAGCCCTAATCCAATTTAGCTTTAATTTTGGGCCTAATAATGGTTCAACCTTTGGACCAATCATTAATACGAAATTATCATAAAACCAAGACAAAACAATTCGGCCCATGCATTCAAATAATCCAATTGGCTCTATGTACACGGTCCAATATGCTCTTATTACATTGGCAATGATCATAAATCACATTTACGATTATAAAGAATGAGCAGCGTCTAGCAATACATCACTGCTACTCAAGTGACAAGATTGTCGGTGATTCGACTAAACCTTTATAATCATTATCCGTATATGCCATTGTCCCTTTGTCAAATATATCAAGACCAAGTACGAGACATGGAATGTGTCACTCTCGTATAACCCGATCTATGGTTTCTTGATTACTGAGTAGACTAACTTAAACTGATAACATTGATATCGTATATCAACTCATCCGAGCATGGACATGCATTTTCTTAATCTCACTCTATCAAGAGGCCCAAAGATATCACTCCCGTTACATAGGAGGGACAAATCTCATCTTAAACATACAAAACCCTTCGTATAATATGTGACATACCCAATGACCTCCTTCAAGTTCACTCAATTACGAGTAACAAAGGGAAGTATCAAAGTATATGACTCATATGTAAAAAACCTTGATGACTTTAAGTCAAAGGACTATATATACATGATCACTATGAGAATCACTTATGACACTTATATAACGATCTATGTAGCATTCTAATGGTGGGTCGGTCCAGTACACAAGTTTTCCAACTTATACCTATATGTAGATTACATATCTTATATTAGTCTCCACATATGCTAGTGTTTACGTATTATTGCAACCCGTTCCACGATAATACTATACCAGGGACACTTAAGAATATCATTATTATAAGGCTATAATTATGTTTATTACATTACGCAGAAACAAAACAACAAACATAATTACTGGATTAATGTCTCAATAAAATATCATGCCTCAGTGTCCAAAATACAATCATCTCATGATTGGCTTTTGGGCACAACACTAACACATATTTAGTACCAAACTGTAACATTAATGGACATTTTGGGCCCAAACTATGACTTTATTGATGCAATTAAAACCGCTCAAAATTATAGTGATCAAATTGGTTCAGACCTATAACTACAGTGAGTTTTTTGTATTTTCCCCATTCCCAAAACAAGAAAAAACACTTCCTCCTCCCTATGACAATAGGCCAAATTGAATTCATGAATCCTCTATGGTGAGATAGATTAACTGCCATAGGAAAAGCATTTGAAAGACATTTCGAAAGGAAAATCTTGAGATTTTGAGAAATATTCAAGCCCCACAACCTCTTCATAATTCTGGAGGAATCTGAATTAGTCAAAAAGCCAAAAAGAGCATCATTTTGTTGAATGATACAAGGCAGACTTCCTGATAATTTCCTGTGAGTAACCCAACTTTGTAGTATATTTTCCAACTGAATAACCATGCCACTGGACTGAATCAAAACCCTTGGACTCAACTGGAGGGGAAAAAGATAGAATTTGTTGAGCTATAGGTTATGGGAACAATTTTTGAATGAATGGAATGTTCCATTTGCTGCCATGTGTTAAGTACATAAATTCACGGTCAAAGTGTTGATTTTTCGACAACTTTGACCGACAATTTCTTGTAGCTCTTCCCTTTTTGTCTTAGTTTTTCCTGTTTTCTTTGGCTTACTATAGATTAGAACTGTGTTGCGAACCGAGCATTAGATGTAGACTCGAGCAAGATGGCCTTTGGATGAAAGAAGCGATCAAAGGAAAAACTCAAGGCTGGCGACACGTCACCAGAAATCGCGTCAGATTGGCGACGCGTCGCCAACGATATCAACATTCTGTGAACTTTTTCCCTCCTGGCGACGCGTCGCCAGAATTCGAACCCAGGTTGGCGACGCATCGCCAACGCCACTCTGTTTCATCGAAATCTCACATTTTTTATGATCCCCTACTCTTCCTACTTGGTGAGCTGGTCTTGAAGAGGGATTCTTATCCCTTTAGGGTTTTAGGAAGAAGTGGCAAGGCAGAAAGAGGGAAGGAGTATAAATAGAAGGAGGAAGGAAAAGCCCACATGCCCCCCTTGGCTTATTTTCGTCTCTCATCATTTTTGAAGATTTTTTATCATCAAGGAAGCATTTGGGAGCTTGAAGAATGGGTGATCACTCCAGGGAGCTTAGTCTTCTAAGGGTTCTTAGGTTTCCTCTTTTCTCTCTTTTATTTGTTGGATTTTCGTGGATATTTTTGTCATGGGTTTGTTGTTGATACTTATTATGAGTTGTGAGTAGTTTAATTTATCTCTCTAGGATGACATTTCCTATCTTGCTACTCAATGAATTTGTTTTGTGATTATGGATGGGATTCTTTTTGTGTTGCCCTTCTCATTGTGCTTAATGTTGAGTGATGGTAAGCCACCATACACAATTTGCTAGTTCACTTAATCCTTGAGAGAGGATTAATAGGTGAGTGAAGAAAAGTGGAGGGGGCATAGTGGCAATCGAGATTAGAGGTAATCTAGGTAGTCATTAGGTATTAAAAAAAGGTTTAAACCTTAACCACCCTAGGTTAAAATTGGAGCTTGAGTAAGGCCTAAGTTAATTGATGGATGAGCAAAGACTCATCTTGAGAAAGGAGTTCTTGAAGTTTGATCCTCATTACCACACAAAGAAAACCAATCTTGAAGACAAAGTTACTTGGGTAGCAAGGGGTAGAAGTGGAGTCCTATGGAGATAGTTGCCTTAGTTCTAAGTTCATTTGACAAGTTTCATTTAGCACCTAAGGAATTCTTTTAGTTTAATTCCTTCAAGTACTTCATTAGGACCAATCACCTTCTTTAGATTCACTTCTTTCTCATTTTCAATTAAGTAACTTGAGTAATTTGATTTTTGAAACTAGGAAAAGTCACCAAATTCCCTTGGGACGATACCCCTATTCACCTTTGAGTACACTACAACTCCGTGCGCTTGCGGGTAATTAAGGGTTACAAATTGATAAACTCTTAGTTTTACAACAGCATGACAATCCAATAAATAAAAACCTTAAGAGATTGATGTTGAGTGTAAGTAGGATCCTAACTTCAAAGTTGATATGCAAATATTCCAGGAATCCAATTATCATCCCAAACCCAAATTGATGAACCATTACCAATGTTCTAATGATGGTTTTGGCCGAATGTGGCTCATCCATGGAGTAAACTATGCCACATAGCAAATGTATTCCCAGATGCCCTAACTCCCTAAATAGAGTGGTTTGAACCATACTTCGCTATGAGGACTCGATAGACAAGTATATCATGATCTCTTGCAAAAATTCTCCAAAATGTTTTGCCCAATAGGTCGTAGTCGAATAAGCACACATCTTCAATAGAGCATGAAACTACCTTCCCACTTAAAGTGAAGACCCTTCCTATTAGAGGAACCAAACCACCATAACCTAAAAATTTTTTGGACAATGAATAAGACAAGGGTGGTTGGGACCTTAAATATGGACATGATGTAAACTGGAAAGGATTTCAAGGTTGACCAAATAAGTTTCAATTTCCCTGCATTATTAAGCATCCTCTATTCCCAGTTTTCCAGTTGATCCTTAATTCTATCTACCAAAAACTGAAAGGAGGAAATTCATAATAGGTCCTGCCACAAAGGAGCAGTAAGATAATTTAGAATGCCATCATTGACTTGGAATCGAAATAATTGGAAGAAATCATGGATGAGCTTGCTAGGAATATTACGACTGAACATCCATTTTGACTTTTTGAAATTGACTTTCTGCCCTACCGCCACAGAGTATAAATTTAGCATATTTTGAAGCACCTGAATTATGTGTTTGGTATGCCCAAAAAAATTACAGTCATCCAAAAAAAATAAATGGTTTATCATTAGACCACTATTACTAACTTTTAACCCCATGAGAGAAACATAGGCTTGTAATTGCAATAGATGATTGAAAAGTGCCGTAGCACATAGGATAAGCAAATATATAGATAGAGGGTCACCCTACCGAATACCAGAAGTTGGAGAAAACCATCCTGTTGTGCACTCATTCACTAAAATCGAGTAGGATACGATGGGAACACATTGCATAATTAGGTTTATCCATGATCTAGGAAAGTGCTTAGCACAAAGTTTTCCATTTTATCCTCTGGTAATCTACAAAGTTTGTAGCATGCACTTTCTCATCATGCCACGTACAATTATTCAAATTTTTCATTTTACCCTCCAAACTAACTTTTCATTTTTTTTTAATCTGTAAAATACAATAATTATTTTGGATATTTATAACACCATAGTAACATTTTTATATTGGGTGTATTACAATTTTCCCCTAAGGTTTATGTGATATTACACTTTGCCCCTCTCATTTCAAAAATAGATATTTTGCCCCTTGTCTTTTTATACTGTCCAACAACAACTTCTGAAAATATTAATTAAAACTGTATGGTAGTCATCTCATAGCAATTTCAATCTGCAAGTTACCTTTTTCGTTTAATGGACATTTCAAATTATTGGTTTTTATTATAAGTGTAAAATACTTTTTTTAAAATGGTAAAGTGTAATGTATGAGAGAATGCAATATCACCTAAATCTTAAGGGGAAAATTATAATAAATTTTTTATATTTATTGAATTTTTTGTAGTCAATTTTACCATTTTACCCTCTTCCCAACGTTCACCCCAAAATTGCAATATAGTTTCTAATTTCATAGAAAAATTACAATCGGGGGCTCAAAGTTTAAAAATTTTCATTTCAGTTTTTATATTTGTCAGAAAATTTCAAGCTGACCCCTAAACATTGTTAGAATTTCAAACAGGCTACAAAAAGCTTAAAAGTAACAACTTAGACACTGACAGTGACATTTTCATTTTCACGATTGCAAAATTTGAAAATATATAGAGGCTTTAATTCCCTTCTCCCAGCCAGGGTTGCAAGGAAACCGGAATGGAATGGAGGGAGTAGTCCTCTCAAATCATGTGTGGAGGAGTGAGTCAGATGGGGCAGGGCAGGGGCAGGAATGTGAGGTGAGAGGTGTGAATATAAATGTTTTGTTCTCCATTCCATTCCATGCCCATGGTCCTTCCTGAGGTCCGGAGAGGAAAGGTTAGAGCCCACATGTGACCTGTCCCCAAACCAAACCGGGACAGCAAGCCAAAAAGCGGCGAACCCAACCTCTGCTCTGCCCAGACCAGACCAGACCAAACCTACCTCACCCTCACTCGACAGCTTCTTCTCTCTCCCGCTCTTTCCCCGAATCATCAAACATGTTCCCCTTTCCCCTTTTTTTCCCTTGTTTATATACATATCTATATATATATATATAATTGTGTGTGTGTGTGTGTGTATAATTCTGGAGTAATTTTTTTTTCCCAAGTTTCTTTTTAATTTCTTGCCCTTTTCTTGTACCTGGTTGGCTAATTTTAATTACCAGGTGGATAGGTTATTATTTTTTATTCAACAAATTTCTTTCTAGTGGGTTGTTTGTCTTTTGATGTCTCATCAGTCATCAGTGTGGCCCGCGCTCGTCAGGCAGCCTGCAACACTCTGATGAAACTGACAAAACAGTACTGCCCATAGTAATAATAACTCACGGTAATTTTTTGCCGGATCCTAACCGAAGCTTAATTTTTTTTATGCTCTTTTTTCCTCATTAATTTATTAATTTTTCTCTTTTAATAAAATGGTTTATACTAGGGAAAGTTACAACACCCTGTGTTGTGGTTTGTTCAAACCTACAGTTTTTTCCCTTTATTTTGATAAATCTATATTTTATCCCTTATTTTTTTATACTGCTTGATAACAACTTTTAAAACTATATGGTAATAATGTTCTAGTAATTTCAAGATTTTTTATATTTTTTTCACAACTAACCGACATTTTAAAAATCCTACAGTTTTTTCCCTTTATTTTGATAAATCTATATTTTATCCCTTATTTTTTTATACTGCTTGATAACAACTTTTAAAACTATATTTAAACTATATGGTAATAATGTTCTAGTAATTTCAAGATTTTTTATATTTTTTTCACAACTAACCGACATTTTAAAAATACTGATACATAATTATAGGTGGGAAAGTACATTTACAAAAAAGAAAAGCTAATAGTTTAAAATATCTATTAACTATAAAAAAAATACTGGACAGATTAAAATTACTGAAAGATGATTATCGTATGGTTTAAATACAGTTTCAAAAGTTGTTATTAGGCAATATAAAAAATATAGGAGGCAAAGTGTAGGTTTCTTAAAATAAATGGGGAAAACTGTAGGTCCGATCAAACCACAGGGGGGTTTTTTATAACTTTCCCTTTATACTAGTGCAGCTCTCACACATAATGCAGTCTGTTATAAGCATTACTTTTGAAATGATTTTTATAAGTTTAGGAACCCATGAAATTTACCCTATCAAAAATTTATCACCAACACACATTTTTATCCTATATACACATGCAGACATGTTATATTTCTTCTCTCTCATTATTAAAGACAATCTGACTTAGTAGGAAATACCAAGAAAATGAAAAGGAAAAAAAAAGGCTATAATTGGTCGAATTGGATCTGTGGCCACAACAATAGATGACCACCGATGGTGTGGAGGAAAGAGAGATGAGACATGATAGAATTAGAAACTGAGAAACAAAATAAAGCAGTCATCATACCATGCAACTTGTGATCCACCTCTCCCTTACATTTGTCACCTCCATCTCGGTGACTTCCAACTTTGTTCACCTCAAACTAATTCAACATACATTAATGGGTACAATACCAAGAAAACGCCCCCCCATATTTTAATTTAAGCTATTTAATATATATCTTCTATTAAATGAAAATTTTAAAAAAATATCTTGACAGCAGGTAATTAAGCAAACAAATTAAATTATTTTTTTTCTTTTCTTACCGGCATTTTCAATTAAATTTGGGGAACTAAGTTTTTGTAAATTACACCTTATAAATTAACACAATCCCCGTCTCTCTACTGTCTATCTTGTACAATTATGATTTTTTTAATAAAAGATGTTTTATTCCAATTAAAAATGAGTCGAACAATATATTACAAATTAATAATAATATAAAACTCTAAGTAATAATATGAATATAAAATTGACTACTAAAAATGCTACTTGTCCCTGCAAAACGAAATGAAAAGAAGGGAACTAGATTGAGCAAAACCTTTCATGTAATCCAAAAAAATCTAAAATAGATAACCACAAATAACTTAAACAAAGCTCAAATAAAGCATGGCTAAACAGTTAAAACGAACAATAGATGATTTGATCAACCCCTAATGGTAGATCAACTAACATATATAAAGTTTAATATAATGAATATATAGACATTTCAGACGCTATTATTGGATCTATTATTTGAGAATGCCTCATCGTCGATATCAGTTTCACCCTTCGGCCACTTGACCCTCTAACACATAAAACATATCACTCAGATCTACCTGCCGTAAATCGTCAAAAGAACAAAAGAATACTCCTACTAATGGTGATAAATGAGTTTTCTGAAGATAAATGAGAAACAAGAAACAATAAAAAAAAAAAAGATAATTGGCGGTTGATTAGGTTAAATAAAAACAGCAAATCAATCAGTCAAACTAGAATTGAAATCTAAACTCAGCTAAAGGGGCGAAGAAAAGAGAAGAAAGACGATGCAGAGAGAACATGTGAAGAACAAAGGAGGTGACGGCTAGATTTTATATATATATATATTTTAAGCAATTAATCCTTGTAATTATGACTCAGTTAAACCACAACGTTAATAATCAACACACAGACATATATATAGTTTAGGGGTAAAAGTTGAAATATACATTTGTATCCTTGATAAATTACCGCTAGGCAGAAGACTTGTAGAAGTGATGATGGTGAGAATGATGGATGAAGAGAGAGAAATAATTAAAGGGAGAGAATAGTGAACGGAGGAGGTGACAGATGGGAAGAAACCGAACAAAAAAGAGTTGCAGATTTATGCATGACCAGCACGTTTCTATTCCCACCTGTAATTACTATCTACTCTCCTCACCTTGATCATCGTGACCCTTATCATCATCACATGATGGTCTCCATAACTTCCAAAATCCTCACTTTAACTCTTTTAATTTGATCTATCCCTAGCTAGCTAATTTTGTTTTCTTCCATTTTCACACCCCGAGTTCAGAAACTACAATTCTCATCACCTCCCAAGAACATAACATGCAACCCCACCTTCCAATCCCCGTTAATTACTCTAATAACTGACATCCTCATGATCACAGAACTGATTAGCTAGCACAGGTGATTAGATTAAGATCAAAATCTAACAAATGAAAAGTTAAAGGCCTAAAAAAAAGAAAGTTAAAACCCTAGCTAGCTAGCTAGATATGGTGGTTGGGTGTTCTAATTTCCAATAATGTGTGGGTGATCTGAGGAACTGAATTGGTTTAATTAATCAGCTCAGACTCAGCTGGGCTGCTGCTGCTCCTGCTTCTTACCACCAAGAGTGTGTTTGTTGTTGTGCATCCACACCTTGAGCACGTGCCTCTTCACGCCGGTCTCCTCGCAGAACTCCTCCACCGCCGCCTCGTCGTGCTTCTGGATCCGCCACCCCAACCTCTCCGCCAGCGCCAGCATCTTCTCCTTCTGCTCCGCCGTGAACTTCGTCCTATGCCTCTTCCTCAAACCCCCTGCGCCTCCGCTGCTGCTAGGGTTCGACACGTCCTCCTCCTCGCGGCTGTACCCTCCTCCCGATGCTGCAGGCAGCGCCAGCGGCCGGTGCTGCTGCGGCGGCGGGGTCAAGTGGAGGTACCCTGAAGGCGGCGGCGCCCGGTAGTACGCCGAGAAGTGGTTGAGGTGGTGCTGCTGCTGCGCTGCCGGGTGGTGTTGCAGGTGGTGGTAAATCCCCAACCCGCTGCCGCCTTCAGTACCCTCGGTTTCCTTGCGGTGGAAGTTGCGGTGGCAGTTACAGGCGGCGCATTTCAAAGCGTCAAGCGTCCCTTCCTCCCCCGCCGCCATGAATTCCCCGCAGCCGTCCACAGCGTGCCCGCCCAAGCTCAGGGCGTGGTTCTTCAGGCATTCCCGGTACCTGATGTGGGCCGGACCCAGCTTCCTCGGTCCTGCCGTGCCATCTCCGCTGCTGTTGGGTCCCATTCTTTGCCTGGACCCGGTCAGCGAGTCATAGCCACCCTGTTGAACCGCCATCTCCAGTCCTCCTTCTGGGTCCTCGTGGTCATCAAAATCCATACTTGTCTTTACACTAGCTTAATCAGAATCCAGAAACGACGAAAGATTCTTTCTTTGATCAGATTGAAAGGATGATTATTAGGAAAAATTAGAATAAAAATGAGGGGCTTTTTGGAGATTAAACTAAGAGTCTAAGCAAGAATCGTTGATCAAAGGAGAAGTGGAAGAGATTGAGATCAGAAGATAAGAGAAAGGGTAGAGACTAGAGAGAGTGTGGCCGTGAATTGAAGGCCTGCAGAGGAAAAGAGTGTCTTATTTGAAAGCTTTTCATGTGCTTTCCATTTTCTCAAATTAAGAACATTTCTAGTTACCTAGTGTGTTTCTAGTCATCCGAAAGTCCCAAAGCTTGTCTGTTTATTACCTCTATGTGGATGAGAATATACAAGAGTTTAACCTAGACCCTTTTAGTATAAGACTAGACCATTCAAACCAGCGGCTTTGGTTTAAAGATGTAATCCTTAAGTTTATTGTCAAGATCCTAATAAATACCAGGGAAAAACACTAGTAATAATACTACTTAAGAGGACTTTTTATTTCGGCATTCAAAATATCTATTATTACAAGTTTTAAGGGTTTTGAAGGAGGAGAGAGGTAAGGAGAGACTCAAACAAGGCTGCGGAGTGTGAAAGTCATATCTATTTGCCAACCAAGTTAAAAAGGCAGGACTTAAGAGGTTTTTTTATTTTTTTATACTCAGAAGATACAGAAACAAAAAGGAAAGTTATAGGAGAAGTGAATTAACAAAGGACGAAGCAGCAACATGAGCCGGAGACATATGTTAACGGGGCACTACTACCATCAAGCAACGATATAGGGACTCTATTAAAGAGCAAACCTAGTTAACTATTTGGATTAAGGGTGGACTGAGCTCCATTCCAATGTGTAAGGCTGTCAACACCTACCAGCAATCAGTTAAGATAATAATATTATTAAAAAACAGAGATAAGGCAGATTGAACTAATACATTTCTTATTAGCGGATCATTTTCTCATATAAGCAATTATGCCATTTCTTATATTAATTAACTCGGTATCTCATTTCTTATATTAATTAACCATGTAGTACAACAATGAACCAGTGGCCGTAAAAGATTTTGTCTATCAGAAACGACAAATTAATCAATCATTTTGATACACTATGAGATTTTACAAGATGATGTGAGATTCAACCCTTGCACTGTAAGGGGTCAAGGGACCTTTACTTGTTACATGACATTTCAACTTTATCTACACCCTGGCCTCGCTTAAAAAATCTGTATATTTCCCTTAATTTTTGCGTAATGGTTAAATAATAAATAAAAGATTCAAAGTTTGAACTCTAACTACTTATCTTTATATCATACTGTAACTAGGTGGCTCAGATGTCATTTTGGTCCTGTAATAACTAATACGTGATTTTTCTGAACTTATAATAATAATAATATCTCTTTTCTTTATACACATATATGATGCTTTTGAATTTCAAAAAAAAAACTATATAGGTGTCTCAGTTGTCTAGTTAGTGTTTGGATTCACTATTAAATTAAGTGAGCCAAGTATAAACTGGGCTGAAAACTTTGCATTTATGATATGATTTATCAATTGTCGGTTACTAGCTCATTCCTTCATATGATTATTCTTCTTTTTTTTTTTTAATAACTAGTGAGCCCTTTTTCTGGCGTAAAGAGCCAATTTCCATAACAAACATATTAATTAAAACTATTTACTTTCAAATTATTTAAAACATTTTGGTTTGACAAGGAAATTAACTTGTCATTAACACATTCTTCGAACGTAGATTAAGTGCTTGCAATTACTATAAATTTATTTAATATTTTAAGTATTAAAAATACATTAAAATTTTGATTTCATTCAATAAAAAATATTTGAAAATATATTTCAAAATTATTTTCAAAAATAATAGGCATAAACTAAAAAAGGAAAAAAAAATAAATATAAAAAGAAAAATTTAATGATAAATATACCATGAGTTTTCATTTGAAATAAAATATATAGTACTATGTTTTCTCCAAGTTAAAAAAAATGGTAAAATAAAGATTATAATCAATTTTGTAGATAGTCTTTGACCTTTAATTTATGCTTCCTTGTTATTCTTAACCTATTAAGCATTCTCTTTTGGTTCTAAATTTTTAAAAAAATTTCATGTTGTTTCCTGATTGGATTAAATTTATAAATTTAGAGTAACTGTGTCTATGTAACATCAATTTTATTAAAATTATTTTTAAAATCTGATAATTTCTATCTAAAAACTTCAATAAGGGAAATATTTTTAACAGCTAAATAAATTTTACATTATCAATTCGTCTCATCTATGAAATAATTATTGTGCATAATGTATGCATTTATTATGTAGCAAATTTTGGTTGGATTAACAAGTTGCACCTAGTGTGGACCAAAATGAAGTTTCTTTAATTGGTTTAGAATTAAAAGAGAGTAGTTAAAAGTTTAAGATGAAATTTGGCTCACATAAATAATAGAAATTGAAGGAGATTATATCTTAGGTAATTCTCATCTGGAACCTTACAAGACAATTTTCTTTTTGGTTTCATCTTGAATATATTGTTTATCCTCACAAATTAAATGTTAAGGACCCATAATTGTTACCTTTATACTTATTGCAATAATTCCTTTAGTATCCAATGCAGTTATTTTCCCACAAACAATGAAGTTTTCAAATCATATGTATGGTTTTATTTTTCCTTTATATTATAGTTTCCCAAATACTAATATTATTCCAGTTAAATTGACAATATAAAATTTTAATCTCTTTAAATGGTGAAGTCAATTTGGAAAAAAAATACTATGGTGTCCCTATAGTACTAATATAATGCTAATTAAATTGAAAAGATCAAACTTGGGTCTCATTTAAAAATAAAAAAAACTTCCAATTTTAGGATTTAATAAATCACTTAGGAAAATAAAATGGATGTTATATTCATTGTAACAAATAATCAGCATATTTGAAAATAAACACCGAAAAATGTATTTTTTTTAAAACAATCTCAAGTTAACATACCTTTAAAGGTTTAATTGTGATTCAAATTTCAAATTTAACAATAAATTTCATTCAAGTTAAAAGATTATTCAATTTACTAAATATAGTATTCAAGGGTTTGATAAATAGTAGTAATTGAATAGCTTGTTCGTTACAAAAGTTTCAAGATAAGATATAACTATATTCAAGGTCAATCTAAAGAATTAACGTTTTTTTTCAAAGCAACTTTCATATTTAGAGTATACTTACTGATCATCAAATGTTAAAGGTTAAAAGGATATTTTGCAAATTAGGAGTCCGTGTGGAGAGTAATTAATTTTTTTTTTTTGTTTTTTAATCATTATCATATTAAAATTCCAAGCAAAGAAAAAATGAAAAAAACTATGTCTATCAAAATGGAGATTATACAATTAATTAAGAGTAAAAAGGTCGAACAATATTTGACACTTTATAATGATGTTTCAATGAAATAGTTAATTAATTCTTTTTCGATAGATATGTTGCTACAAATGAAAGTTATTTGATATTTTTCATCAAATAGATAATAATGAAGGCCTATAGTAGCGCTTCACCCTAAAAAAACCTAGCCCCATGAAGTAAGAATTGTAGTTTACTATTTTATTTTATTTATTTTGTGTTTTTTATTCTTTTTATATTTTGAAGTGGCTGTTTGATTGCAATCAATATGGTATATTTTTCTAGAAGAGTAATATAATAAAGTATTATGTAAATCTTTATTCAATATTTTTTTCCTTTTTAGAGTCAAATTAGTAATTATACTATATTGCAACCTGCACATTGTTGCAAGGTGATTGATGAAGAAACAACATTTTATATCTATTATATTTATAGGAAAAAATAGTAAAAAAAAGTTATGAGTTCAAAAATAAGATATGAACAATAAAAAAATCCAAAACATTTAAATGATTGGAAGGTTACAGCAATAAATTTCATAAATAGAAAATATACGATATCAGATTAATGTAGTGAATTTGGGCTTTCAAGAGAAATCAAAGCCTTAAGAGCCATTCATGAAAGTTAGGGGCCTAAAACACAATAATCAAAAGTTTAGGAGAAAGTGGTAAAATGACTATTTTTGAAGGTTTGAGGACCAGAAGTATGAAGATATCACAGCAAATAAATAGAGGATTGATTTTTTAATTTATCCATTTTCAGTAAAAAAAAATCAAAAAAACGGGGGAAAAAAGCCAAAAAAAACCCAAAAAAAACTTCCCAAAAAATTTTAGACCCAAAAAACCCAAATACTAAAAACAGAATACATGTAAAAAAAAACCCAAATCCAATAAGAAAAAAAAAACAATAGTTACTGTAGCATGGTGGCACTGTTTATACTGTTACAGAGCCCTTAGTGTTTTAGTTAATATAATATAAATAAAATGTAATACTGCAAAATATAGTTTTAATATGTAAAATTTAAATATTTTTAAGAGAGTCATGAGCTCTTCGACGCCATGCTACGGTTAAACCTAAACCTTGAAAAACCTGTAAATGAAACATTTTAATGTTATGCCTTATAATCATTTACAGCCAAATTTTTAATTAATTTTTATGTAAATTATAAATTTAAACGGTTTATTTGTTAGAAAAGGTCCAATTTTCGTGACAACTCATGGATTAAAAACATCATTTAGTGCATAAATAATAAATTTCACACAAGGCTAATTTTTTGTTTCCTTTTTTCGTTTTAGATCCCAATACTATTGTACAACATTAATTAAATACACAAATAAAAGATTTATCTATGAATGTTTCTAACATAGTAAATTGCATTAGACCATTATGTTGGATGTCCTACTTGTATTTTGTCTATCATTCACCGGGTGAACAATTTCAACATTCATATTCTACTCATTCTCAAACGGATAAGGCCGGATAATCTATCACACTTCGCCAACCACAAATATTCCTATGTCTTCAATGTCACCCTTCCAGTGGACAGGACAAACAAAAATTTAAATAGAATATATTTTATAAGTACCATATAACAAAAACTTAAGAAAATACAAATTTTTTACTTCTATTATTAACACAATGTGGGAAAATAACAGAGAAAGATGTTGAAAATCTTTTTCTTTCTAAATCAGCTTAAGATAAAATTGGTAAATAAGTACATCATACACATGGAGGCACATGTTTCTACTCCACTTTATTTCATGGTTGTTGTTTGGTACAATACTATTACAAACTCAACATATGTTCAACAGTTTTAATATATGCAATTTTCAAAATTATGCTAGCAAATGGAACGCATATAACTCTAAACTGATTTTTGACAAATTTAATCAACTCTTTTATTAGAGCACAAAAATAACTATCTATACAATGAATGCATCTACTAATAAATCCAACATCTTCAACCTCTCCAGTGCTTTAGAACTTTCCTACACATATATGGACTAGCACATATATATGGGTCGGATACAGAGTGAGTGAAGCATAAACCGAAATCCTACCCAAACTCGGCACATGAAAAGGAAAAAAAAAACAAACTCTGGTCCATACTGTTCAATTGAAAAAAAAATCCAACTCATCAGGTCAAATGTGTAGCCAAATCCCTATCATGACAAATGGTGATTAATATCCCTACTTAAGAAAGAAAGACTACCTCAATTAATATATACATGTTTCTACCCAATACCACTATTTTCATTCTCATCAGACCCATTTTTATTTTATCACTAGTTTTTTTGCTAGTACATTGTATGAGGTTGATGTTTTATAAATTTTAGTTACACATACACAATTATTTCAAAATAATAAACAAGCAGATAAATCTTGACAATAGAAATTATACATAAAAATTTAAATAACTTTAATTACTTTTATTTTTTACAAAGCAAACAAATATAACAATCTTACAAAGAAAATAAATATAATAATCATTTTTAACCCTTGAATTTGAATGGTCTAGACACTTAACCCCCTTGATTTGGAATCTTTTAAACTCGCCCTTAAACTTGCAAACTTGGGGCACTTTAGCCCTTTTGGTCCCATGTGCCTATCAATGCTATTTCTCCTCCAAACATTGCTTGCTCTGTCAATTTCTTCTCATTCTATTGTTCATCAATCAAAGTAGAGGTATCAATTGTTCGAAGGATATTTTTTATGGAGGAAAGCTTAACAGCCTCCCTATAGATTATAGGCTTAAGTTCAATGTTTATGTTTACAACTTACTAATACATCAACAAAGTCGATGTATATTTTGTAATGACCCAAGTCCAGAATTGGTCAACGAAACATGCCACATTGACTATCCTTTAAGAAAAGCATAATTGCTAAGTGCTTATGCTCTGGAACTTGAATTTATATATCCACATAAGGCTTTCTACATTTCTCCTATATGGGATATAGGGATATTACAAACTCCCCCTCTTATGTACTCATCATCCCCGTTGAGGTGGTTCATTGGACGAGTAACCTCTCTAATCCAGGATCAGCCCTAATAGATTATGCATGTGCACATCTTGTATGCTATATCATCACGGTCCCTAATCAGGTCTGATACTATCTGAAATAACCCAAGTCTAGAACCAGTCAATGAACACCCGCCCATACCATATGAGCTATTCTTTGTAAAATAAACGCTAGGTGCTTATGCTCTAGAACTTAAATCTATATATCCACATAAGATTTCCCACAATTCTTTCATGTGGGATATGGGGGTGTTACATATTTGGCTACATTTTATACAATTTTGTAGATGTTTATATATATCTTAAATTAGCTTTGTGTTATTTTTATAGTTTAAATAAAGTGGAGTACAAGGGGAACAAAAAGGAAACTTTAAAGAAGGAAAAAACATAAGGATGAATAGAGGTTCAACTTGCAACATAATTTCTAAGTTCATCATTACATTTTCTAGATCTTGAGTAGTTACAAGAGTTGTAGCCCTTTTTTTTTTTTTGGCTTGGCATAGGTTCTTAAATCATCTCAATTAGTACCTATGTATAAAGTAATAGTCAGAATACTGAAATGTGTCTAAGCTAATGAGTCCTAGCCGCAGTGCTGGAAGCGGTGCCGCAGTACCAAAACCTACTTTGTTTTTAAAAAGCCTCAGCTAGTTGCCACTATTTTAAGGATCCCCTTCATCTCTAAACCTTCCAAACACATTTTTTAGCTAGTTTTTATAGGGTTTTCATGGATTAAGGAGCTAGAAAGCCAATTTAATTAAGATTCTTACTTTGATTCAAGTGGTAACTCTTCTACAACATGGATTTCTTCTTAGATTTGGTTCTGCTAACCGAACTCCTCTTTTTCTTTAGTTTGATATTCTTGTAAATATGTGTAGATTTGTTCTTTTTATGGATGTTGCAAATCATTTGGGATGATTTGATGCTTATTAATACATAACCTATGGATTATTTCCATGATCTTAGCTTATGCTTGAATGTGTTATTCATTTTTTAGCCATTTAGGTTGAACTACCTGCTAGGCTCAGGAAAAGACTCAAGAGAGGTTTCCTAGGTCAGAAAAGGGCTAATGGAGCATCAGTAATAAGTAGATTTGGCAGAAAGATCGTTCTTATGATGCCTTAGAGAAGAACTTGAGTGTAAGGGTTTTTAGGACAGCCAATTAAGATAAGAATATCTAACGAGGTTCTATAGGGCTAATCAGCCCTACCTTGGAAAATAAGAGTTGGTACTTATAAAGTTTTATAGCATGCAACTATCATGAAATATGATTTGGGCTAGATATAAATTTGTGTAAAAACTACGCCTATGTGGCAACTCATTTGGATAGCACTTTGTAGAAACCTTGTAAATATGCGTTTAGCATAGTTTGTTCTATTTGTTTGATTTTGTGGATGGGTAATCAATAATTTTAGTAGTTTGGCTTCTTATTTATTGTTTCTATTGTTTGTTTACTCTAGCTAAAGTTGAGGACATCATACTTTGATACTTGGTAGAATTCTTTGCCATACAATTCCATGTGGAATCGACACCTAACTCACCACTACTACAATTGATACTGTACACTTGCAAGTGAAATTAAAGTTAAGATTGAGAAGGTTTATTATAAACTTCTGTCTCATGACAAAGTGTTTGGAACTATTTCCGTGAAGCTGTTAAAGAATTTCATCAATACCATTCTGGTGGTCTTACGTTAGACTAGAGTTATTATGTTTGTTACTTGTATATATTTTTTTCTCTTTTATTTTATTTTAGTAGTTTTAACTAGAATTCTTGGCTACCTTTCTTAAATTGAAATACAAATGGTGGAACAAGTACTCCATCTTTTAGGCAAATTTTGAGGAAAGTTATTCTAAGTTCCAAGTTACACACACAACTTGTTTTCCATTTAATTGACTAAACTTCATTTCTTGCATTACATGCATCAAGTGTTTGCTCTTCTCTTTGAAAATTATCTTTTCAAGTGGTTTAACTCACGCTTTATAGAGATTTTTTCAAATCCATGCTTTGAAATGTCTTAGCTTGAATCGTGTTTTTTTTATTTTTATAGAGTGTTGAAATGGGTGCTTGATTGATGGATAAACATACATTGTATTTTGAAAAAGTTGTCTTGGTTTTGATTTCTTAATGCATATGGATATACATAGTTTGATGTTATGAATTGTAGGAAGAATAAAGGATGTTATGTGATCACCTTTAGGTTGGACTAGCATTTGGATATGATAAACAACATCATTTATCTTTATGGCTTTATGCTTTGTTTGTTAGAAATGGAAGGGTTGGAGATATGTTATTGCGTTAATGTTGCTTAAATTCTTAATGGTTTAATATGGATTAAGTTTTGGGAAATTTGTTTGTGCCTTGTGTTTTTTTTCCCTTGGTTTTCTTTGTGGGTTGAAATCTACATCAAAGTCATTAAGGAGGCATTTTGTCCACTATCTTTTTCTCCATCAAATTCCATGTAGCTACTTCCCACCTCCACCACCACTTATTAACACAATGTTAGATAAGCTGTCAAAGGTAAGACTACCTCACCTCCCAGATAAAATTCCTTTTTCTCTTCTTTGTTTATAAACATTAAGGACAACATTTATTTTAGGTTTGGGGAATGGAATCCTACTTGAAGATTTTGTTAAGTTGTTTGCTTTTGTTTTCTTTAATGTTGTTTACTTTAGTTTTAGGTAGTTTTGTTCACTTAGCTACATTTTAGTAGTGAGTTAAATTTTTTTTGTTTTATTAATTTTTTTTTGTTCCAATTTTTCTCATTCTCATTTTTATGGATTGTTTGTATATAGTTGTATATAGGTAGACAATTTATTCATTCTTTATTTCTTTTATGTTGCATTTAGTTATGTTTGAGTTCAAGCCAATGAGAGAAAATGATGTCTTACTATGCTCAATTATTATGATTCATGGATATTTTTCATCTTGGATAATTCACCCAATTTGAGGTCTTGTTAAGTTTATATTTCTCTCACTATATATTCTACACAGTACCAATATACTTAGTTTAGTGGTTGATTTGAATGAAATATTTGTTAATCACTGGACTATAGAACCTTGCCTTGTCTAGTATTTGTTTGATTATTACTTGAATTAAGTGTTAGTACTTACCTCGTGAATCATTTTAGGCCTTAATTAATTAAATAATGTACTTAAAAGACATGTATATGAAACACTTAATGATAAATTCATTCATGTTAAAAGATTATTTAATTTACAAAATATAGTATTCAAAGGTTTGATCAATAGTAGTAATTGAATATCTTGTTCATTGGAAAAGTTTAAAAAAAAAAAGATATCACTATATTCAAAGTGAATATAAAGAATTAATGATTTTTATAAAGAAATTTCATATTTAGAGTATATTTGCTGATAAAGTCAAATGTTAAAGGTCACTAGGATATTTTGCAAATTAGGAGTTTATGTGGAGACTAATTAATGTTTTTTTCTTATTTTTAAATCATTATCCTATTAAAACTCCAAGCAAAGCAAAAATGAAAAATTTATGTCCAACAAAAGGACATTATATAATTAATTTAGAGTAAAGAGATGGAACAATATTTGACACTTTACAATGATGTTTCAATGAAATAGTTAATAAACTTGCCCCTTAAACCTGCAAACTTAGGACACTTTAGCCCTTTTGGTCCTATGTGCTTATCACATGCTATTTCTCTTCCAAATGCTGCTTGCACTATCAACCTTTTCTCGTTCTATTGTTTGTGAATCAAAGCAAAAGAATCTATTGTGAGGGAACCTCTTACTCACCCTAATATAGGGTGTTCCTAGGATCTTAGGATAATCAGGATTTAGTATTCCTATTCTTAATTGCAAATAGCTAAGCTAATACTTGCGTTGTTTAAAATTTTATCTTAGTTGATTATCTTATGACATGAATCCATGCATGCTTAACTTCAGCATTTGGAGAGAACTAATAAAAGTAATAAATAAAACTTTTCAAAATAGTTTCCATGGTATTCATAAAACACTTTAAACACATGCCGAAGTCATATAAACATGTTTATTTAAACTACAAGCATTAACTTATGTACAGATAACACTTCACTTATGTACATCCATAAGCAACCATAGTGTATATACATATATATACACTAACTAAGTCCATACACACTAGCCAAACTAGAGGCATTTCTTTGGTTCCAAAGTAGCCAACATGTATAAAGTCTGAGACTATCAAAATAACTCTCACCTGAGCACAGAAGCTCCAGAAGTAAGAGGTCCAACTTTTCCTTATGCACTTCGCTTGCATCTGTCAAGGCTATTTTAAATAATTTAGTTAGTACAATAATATTACTAACCAATAACTTAGAATCATTAGAGATTCATGGTATTTTAAATACCTGCATCAAAACCTTCCTTAACAACCCCTCAGTGGCTTTCACACTATTAGTATCTACACAATGTGATACTTAAGGGAATGAGAATTATAAATTCTCAGTAATGAATCAAATACCTGCAAAATAAACTTTAGGACCCAGCATATATAACATATATACATATTTTAACGTGAGCTCGAAACGTTCCGAGGTCTTGACTAATGGCCACTAGTACGGGTTCTATGGCGGGGAACTCATCCTCAACTTAGTCCTTCTTACAAAAGCTTAACTCTTGCCTTAGCAAGCTTGGCTTGCCATTACTTACCCTTGCTCACAATGTACAATAGTTCTTGGTGGCTCATTCTTACTAAGCTTGGTAGCTTAGTTAGGGTATTTGTGAGCGTCAAAGCCCATCTTGAATACTTAGTACACTATATACTTACTTAAGGGCTATTTAATTACATAGTCCTTAAGTCACTTCTTGTCCACCTCTTACTCTCTTAATTAATGCATTGTAAAAATGCATAATGCATCAATTTTAATTTAAACTTAAAATCCCTTAGCTTGAATAATTAATGCAAGCAAACACCAACTTTAATGTCCTTATAGTCTCGGTTTTGTATTTTTCTTTGTACCTTTATAGTAGCTTAAGTATTTCTCTTTTAATTGATCATTTAACTACATAAATAAACCATAATTAGGAAAATACTATAACATTCCTTATGGTTTAAGTGGTTAGGAAAAACCCTCTCATCTTCAATTAACTAGCCCTTTACTCAATAAACACGTAAAGAAAACATTTATTGGTCCTCTTTGATTTCTTAATGCTAGCTTAACAATTCTAACAATTAATTAATAAAAAAGTCTATTTTTTCCAATTTAATAACTTATTCCAAGCCAAAACAACCAAGGGAATAAAACCGTAGCCTAGGTTCCTATAAATTACTTGCTTAATTCAAGCTTTCATGCTTAATTCAAGCTTTCATGCTTAATTCTCTCAACCAACAAGCTTGGAACCATTTAATCAACAATACCAACCCCTCCACCAAAAAAATAACCAGCAAATTAAGGGAAAAAATAATTATTTGCTTGCTTACAAAAAATGAGCTTAAAACTTAGCTCCTTATGCAAGAAATCCAACTTTTCTCCCAATTTTCCTTTGAATTTATAATTAATTTGGTGGATTGAAGCTTGGATGGTGCGGTCATGGAGGTTTGGAGGGAAGGGAACTCTTGGGTGGTGGTCAGATATGGATGAAGAAGACAATGAACAAATAAATAAACCAAAGTCAACTTTTGTGTGCTTAAGTTAAGCCACGCAGCTGGTCCCTTCTTTGTACTAAATAGTATGTTTTGCCCTTATGCGTAACAAAAAAGAAACATTAGGACCAAAACCAGCATTATGTCGGTCCTGAATCCTTCTTCAGCTTAATTACATGCCCAGCCATCAACTTTAAGAGACGTGCAACTTAGTCCTAATACTTAAAACAGTTACATAAACCATCCATGGACAATTCTAATCAATTCACAATTTCACAAAGGTAAAGTGGAATCACAAAAAACTGTGTTACCTTAAATTCAATATTTTTCCATCCTCTACCCAACCATGAAATAAAAATGGGTCACTATATGAAATGACTAAAATGCTCTTATTGGTCCGGTTTACTTAAATGACCAATTTTTATCATTTTTTAAACTACTATATTTTATCAAACCGAGCATTTGCTTATATTAAATATTCTAAATATATTAAATTACTAAAATAACCAAAATTACCTCAGTAATCATAATATGAATTTTTTGAGAGCTGTAACATCTATCGTTTTAGGGATATTTTTTATGGAGGAAAGCTTTACTGCTTCGCCATAAAATGTGGGGCTCGAGTTTGGTGTTTATGATTGCAACTAGCTAATACGTATAGACATAGTCTATGTAATTTTAGTCACCTTTTGTATAATTTTTTTATATTTTTATATATATTTTAAGTTAGTTTTGTGTTATTTTTTTAGATTAAATAACATGGAGAACAAAGGAAACAAAAAGGCAATTTTAAGGAAGGAAGAAACTTGACGATGAATAGAGTTCAACTAGCAACATAATTTCTAACTTCACCCTTTTATTTTATGGATATGGAGAAATTGCAAGAGTTGTAGTCATTCTTCTTAACTTCATGTATGTTCTTGAATCATCTTAATAAATACCTATGCATAAAGTTGTTAAAATGCTGAAAGATGTCAAAGCTGGAGAGTCCTGGCAACGCAATGCTGAGAGTGGTGCCATAGCGTCAAAACCTATTTTGTTTTTAAAAACCTCAGCTGGCAATCATGATTTTGATTATCCCCTTCATCCTCAACCTTTCAAACACATTTTGAGGTTAGTTTTGTAAGGTTTTCATAGATTAAGGAGCTAGGAAGCCAATCTAATGAGGACTCTTGCTAGAATTGGAGCTGGAAGTCTTCTAAAATATGGATTTCTTTTTAGATTTGGCTCTTCTAAACCTAACTCCTCTTTTTCTTTAGTTTAAAATTTTTGTAAATATGTATAGATTTGTTGTTTCTATGATGTTGCAAACCAATC
The DNA here is from genome assembly GCA_005392925.1 of Aquilaria sinensis. Lineage (NCBI taxonomy): Eukaryota > Viridiplantae > Streptophyta > Magnoliopsida > Malvales > Thymelaeaceae > Aquilaria > Aquilaria sinensis. Next base: position 443,613 of record SMDT01000197.1, on the reverse strand, counting down.
GGGATGATTTCATGCTTATTAATACATAACTCATTGATTATTTTCATGATTTGTTGGCTCCCTTAGCTTGTGCTTAAATGTGTTTTTTATTTGTTGGCTATTTGTGTTGAACTACTTGTTAGACTTAGGAAAAGACTTGGGAGAGGCTTCTTAGGTGAGAAAATGACTAATAGAGTGTGGTTAATGAGTAAATTTGGAAGAACTATCATTCCTATGAGGTCTTAGAGGAGAATTTAAGCTTAAGGGTTCCTAAGACAACTAGTTAGGATAGGAATATCTAACGGGGTTCTAAGGAGGTAATCGGCCCTATCTTGGAAGAGGAAAGTTGATGCTTTAGAGTTTTATGGCGTATAACTATCATGAAGTATGATTTGGGCTATGTACAAACCTATGTCAAAGCTACATCTATGTAGCAACTCATTTAGATAGGTAAATATATGTTTTGCATCGTTTGTTCTATTGGTTTGGTTTAATGGTTTAGTGATCCATAAGTTTGGTAGTTTAGCTTCTTATATGTTGTTTTTATTATTGGTTTGTTCTAGCCAAAGCTGTGGCCACCATACATTGGTATGTGGTAGAATTTTGTCATACAATTTCCTATGGAATCAGCACCTGACTCACCACTACTACAATTGACACCGTACACTTGCGGGAGAGATTGAAGTTAAAATTAAGAAGGGTTTTTTACATACTTCCATTTCATATCAAAGTTTTTGGCACCATTGCCAATGAATTATTAAAAAATTTCATCAATATCATTGTGGTGGCCTTTCTTTAGACTAGAGTTATGTTTGTTGCTTGTATATTTTTTCTCTCTCTTTTCTTTTGTTTTAGGAGTGTTAGCTAGAATTCTTGGCTATCTTTCTTAAATTGTAATACAAATGATGGAACAAGTCCTATATCTTTTAGGCAAATTTTAGGCAAAGTTATTCTAAGTTCTAAGTGACATGCACAACTTGTTTTATTTTCAACTGACTAAACTTCATTTCTTGTATTACATGCATCAAGTTATTTCTTTTTCTTTTTTAAAACTATCTTTTCAAGTGTTAGAGCTCATACTTTATAAAGATTTCTTCAAATCCATGTTTTGAGATGTCTTAGTTTGAATTGTTTTTTTTTTTTCATTTTTAGGGAGTGTTGAGATGGATTCTTGCTCGATGGATAAATGTACCTTGTATGTTAGAAGATTTGCCTTGGTTTTGATTTCTTAATTTATATGGATATCCATGGTTTGAAATTATGAAATGTAGGAAGAGTAAAGGATGTTGTGTGATTATTTTTAGGTTGGACTAGCATTTGAATATGATGAACAACATCGTTTATCTTTATGGGTATCTTTATGCTTTGTTTGTTAGAAATGGAAAGGTTGGAGATATGTTATTACCTTAATGTTGCATGAATTCCTGGTGGTTTAGTCTAAATTAAGTTTTGGGAATTTTGCTTATGTCTTATGTATTTTTTACCTTGGTTTTCTTTGTAGGTTAAAATCCACAGCAAAGTCATTAAGGAGACATTTCACCCACAATCATTTTCTCTATTGAATTCCATGTAGCTACTTTCCACTTCCACCACTACTAATTAACAATGTTGGATGAGTAGTTAGAGGCGAGACTACCTTGCCTCCCAAATAAGATTCTTTTTTGTCTTCCTTGTTTAACAATTGAGGGCAATATTTATTTTAAGTTTGGGGGAGGAAATCCTACTTGAAGATTTTGTTAAGTTGTTTGCTTTTGTTTTATTTTTTGTTGTTTACTTAAGTCTTAGGAAATTATGTTTAATTAGATACATTTTAGTAATGACTTAAAGTTTTGGCAGTTTCATTAATTTTTTTCCTTCCAAGTTTTCATCTTCTTTATTATTTTGGATTGTTTATATATAGTTGTATACAGGTAGACAATTTATTCATTCTTTATTCCTTTTGGGTTACATTCAGTTATTGAATTCAAGCCAATGAGAAAAAATGATATGTCTTACTATGCATTAATTAATATGATTCTTAGATATTTTTTATCTTGGATGATTCACTCAATTTGAGGTATTATTAAGTTTATATTCCCCCACTATATATTCTACATATTATCAATATGCTTTGTTTAGTGGTTGATTTTAATGAAGTGCTTGTTAATCATTAGACTATAGAACTTTGTCTTTTCTAATATTTGTTTCATTATTACTTGAAGTAAGTATTAGAACTTACCTTGTGAGTCAATTAAGGCCTTAATTAACTAAAAAAATGTGCTTAAAAGATTGATTTCTTTTCATCTTTACTCTAATGTTTCAACTCATTTAGGGCTAATTCATTTTAGCTTAAGTCAACTTAATCTAAAATAGCTTATTTTTTTTACATCTTTTTTTATCCGGAACCAATTTTATTTGAAATTCAATTTACCTAGATGAAATAATTCATATTAAAGTAAAGTTTCATGATGTTATTAAATTTTATGAATTTTTCTATTTTGGGCATTAAAAAAGAAAAATTCATCAAAATTTAATAATAGTGTAAAACTTCTATTTTAAATGGATTATTACACCTATATAATATTAGCTTTCAAAATGAAATTAGTTCCAAGTATAAAAGATAGGCCTAAATGCGTATTGTTCCCCTGAACTGTGGTGACTTGGATAGTTTGCCCCCTAAACTATAAAGTGGATCAATTCAAACACTGAACTTTGATGAACAAATCAATTTGAACCCTAAAATTTGATGAATCGTTCACTTTAGTCCCTAAACTCAACCTAATCCTCACGCCATCCATCTTTAACAAACCAACTACCGCCACTGCCCCCTCATCCACCCTATCTCTGCCCTCCATAACCTCTCTAGCCTTTCCTTCGCCTTCCTCTTATCCTACCTCCGCCGCCGAGAAGTCTCTAATTCCTCTGCCTCTCCTTCGACGGCCGTCATCAAGTATGTCGCCACCATCTCTAAGAACTCCTTTGTCCTCCAAACATGCCCCCTCGCCCCATTCTCTAAGCTTAAATCCAATCATTTGAGGGTTATTGTCGAGTTCGATAAAGACAACTAGTGACTTTAATATACCCAATGAGCAGCAATTGATTCGGTTGGGGGTGCGATGATGGAATATAAGCGAAAATGTTGGCAAAATTTGGCTCAAAATCAATTAATTTGGCACTCAATTTTGTTGATTTCTTCTCCAATCATTGCTCAGATGACAATCTGAAGAAGAACCAGAACGATGACGAACCCAGGATGAGCAAATGTGGTAGATCTATAGCATGTAAAAAGCTCCAGTTGTCTTTCTAACAATGTCTTTGTCACATGCACCCTCATAGGCAAAAAAGTGAGTTAAGGGACCAAACTGGCCAATTTTCCAAAGTTTAGGGTTCAAGTTGATCCACTTTATAATTCAGGGGAAAAATTGTTTAAGTCACCATAGTTAGAGGAGCAATAGACATTTAGGCCTAAAAGATGTGAAAATAAAAAAAAAATCATTTTAGATTAAGTTAACTTAAATCAAAATAAATTGGCTCTTAGTACCAGAGGTCTTCTCCCAAAGCAAGAGTTTATCTTTGTATAAAACAGTGACTTGAAATATAAGTATGCAAAGCACTTTGAGTACGTACTTGCTTTATAATCGGGAGTCTTCTCATAAGACAAGAGTTGACTTTCGCATAAAACTGCAAGCGACAACTCAAAGAAGAGCAATAATTGAAGAATTTTTGTAAAAAAAAAATAAGATAATTAAAGTGAATAAAGTTTAAAATGGAAAAAGGCTTTTTTTAATCTATTTGTTAAGCTTTTTCACTTATCAAGTCATATGAAAAACAAGTTTTAGAGTGAAGTAATGCGAATCTTAAAGTGAAGTAGTCCATTTATTAACATTTACTAATTTTACGTAGCACTAGTTTATGTAGATTTGATCAGGCACACATGTTCACATCATGTAAAATAGTGACTTGAGATATAAATATGCAAAGTACTTTGAATATGTACTTGCTTAGTAATCGGGAGTCTTCTCCTGAGACAAGAGTTAACTTTGTATAAAACAGCAACCAACAACTCAAAGAAGAGCAATAATTGAAGAATTTATGTAAAAAAAAAAAAAGAAACAATAAGAACAAGAAGAATAAGAATAAGAAAAGATAATTAAAGTGAATGAAGTTTTGAAATGAAAAGTGGTCCTTTTGACTCTACTTGTTAAGTTTTTTCACTTATCAATTCATATAAAAAACAAATTTTAGAGTGGAGTACTTAATGTCAATCTTAAAGTGAAGTGGTCCATTTATTAACATCTATTGATTTTAAGTAGCACTAGTCTAAGTATATTTGGTCGGGCACACATTTTCACATGAGAGAATATTAAATTAGTAAGAAATTAATTGAGTCAAGAGTCCAGACCAAAACTATAAAAAAATCACTATGATCATTGTATTGTTTTAATTCTTGAGGCTTGACATCTGCTATAACTAATGCGAGTAACTTTTATAATTAGATATATAGTTCATTTAGCTTAGATTGTTATAATTTATTGTTTACTTTATAAGTTTGTATTGTTAGCATAGCTTGTATATTTAGCTACACTTGTATCACATGATAGGCTAGGTTGATTGATTCATTTGTTCATTCTTTATATCATTCATTGTTCAATATTATTCCCTTTTTGCTCGGGAGTAGTGAAGTAATAAGTTTGGGGGTGTGATACATCAACTAAGTCTATGTGTTTTATGCCATCAAGTCTATGTCACTACTAAAAAAACCTTAATTTCCAACTGCCATTTCCAACTGCTGACAGTTGGAAATTTTATGTTTCCAACAGTTGGCAGTTGGAAATGAGGCAGTTGGAAATCCATTCGTTGGAAATTTTTTTTCCAACGGCCCAAGTTTTAGCAGTTGGAATTTCCAACTGTCAGCCGTTGGAAAATAAGCAGTTGTAGAATTTCCAACGGCTGTAGTAATTTTTTTTTTTTTTGTGTTCCAACGGCTTCCAACTGCCTAAGGCAGTTGGCAATTGGAAAATTTTCCAACTGCCTAGTTGAGCAGTAGTTGGAAACATTTCCAACTGCCTCAGGCAGTTGAGCAGTTGGAAAATTTTCCAACTGCCCAAGCTGTTAAGCAGTTGGAAATGAGGCTGGGCAGTTGGAAAAAGCAGTTGAAAATTTGGCCATATTTACTTTCCGTTTCGAATTATTTTTTCATTGATTGCACTGTTCATTCGAATTGATTGCAGTCTTTAAACGTTAACCTATTATATTCTAGATAATTATTAGTACTGTAGTCAAATTTTTTTCTACAATTACATAACAATATATATTAAACGACATAAAAACATTAACAATTCAAATTACTACGTCATTATATAAATGTACTAACTAAATCCACACATAAGCATTTATAGTAGAAATTACATGGTTTCATTCTCCAACTAAATGTTTGCTTGTTAATAAACACACATAGTAGCATGATATACCTGATATATTCTTAATCCGATCCCGAGTCATCATCATCATCATCTGTAGGAGGCGCGGGCAGTGGAATGCCAATTGAGTTACATATGTACTCGAGCTCAATCCGTTGTCTCCTCTTCAGACGCTCTAGCTTCCGCTCATAATGTGATGCTTGTTGTGCAGTTTGCTCCGCTACGACTCGCTGTACTTGTTGAGTGAACTCCGGAGTCTGTGTGACATCAACATGGCCAGCATGCGTAAGCGCTGGTCGTCGTCGTCCAGGCACAACATGTTGTTCTGATCCAAGTCCAAATACACGGCTTTTTTTCCTGCCCCCCGCAGCTGCACTCATAATCGCAACCTCATCTATGTCAGGTGCGCCACCATCCTCATCCGTCTGCTGCGTTGCTTCCTCAATCTCAGCATTTATTATTGCCTACATAAAGAGTAACGATAAGTTATTAGTATTAAGATCAGAAATTAAGGCTGTAATTCTATAGCATGATAATTACCGCAACTTCTTCAGTGCGCCTGTTAACGTATTCCCCGCTTTTTTTCTTGAAAGTTTGCTGCATCACCTTGAACAAGCCAGGGTCCCTTTTCTCCGGATCTTTTTCACGCTACATTGGAAACGTCCTAACATTAATCTTTTTACAAAGTAAATAAGTTGAATTTAAGGTTACAGTTTACCATAATTTTACCATTCGTTCTCGGTGTTCAGTTATTGAAACCGAACCTCCTGCATAAGTAGCACTTGCTGCTCCTGTTGAGTTAGATGACTGCGATGATGAAGATCGTATTGTCTTCCCCTTTGCACTTTTCTCGAGAAACTCCGTCGACGCCCACCATTCCTCAAATTCTGCATACTGTGCGTCGGTCATAAAGGATGCCCTTGCTCGCCGTTTCTCCGGATTCTTTTCACGGCGGATGTCCCCCAGCGTATATCGGTAATGACTAGCCGCCAACATATGCCAGACGCGGTAGACCTCATTATGGTGGGCTGGATCCCACTCACATAATCCCTGCACGTTAATATTTATAAAAACTATATAGCGGATCTATAGATTCCAACATAGATGATAAAGGCGAAATAGTTATAACAAGTATCTAACCTCAAATACGCGCCACCACGCCTGAATATCTGCTGGACTCGCGCTCGTCCAGTCATGATGTCCCCTGAAGTGTGTGGTGAAGCATCTAGTGACCAACCTTGTTGCTCGTGATGGAAGGAAGCTACATGAAGTGGATGTTTCACAGAATTCATGAAATTAGTCTTACTGCGACTTCAGATACTACATGTTAAATAAACTAATTTGGTACAAGCGGGTGCATTACTTACGTGTTCCCGTGAGGTACTATCCGTAAACGAGCCTGCAGCGGGGCTTGGGATACCGCGGACTGACCATGTGAACTCCCACCATCCGGTGACACTACAGGGGTCGGGGTAGACCGACTACCACTACCACGTGTAGGACCAATGCGAATACCACCTCTGGGAGGGTGAGGATGATGAACAGGTGTTTGTTCTGTTGATGGCTGTGCATCCGAATGATGGGAGTGCGATTGGCCTGCCCGATCATGTCTAGCTATTGGTTCTGCTAAAACTTCTTTCATTTGCTGAAATAGCCCTTTCCCTGGGCGACGTGTATATGTCGCATCTCCTTTAGGTGGCATCTACATTATTATGAAATCCCATACAACAAGTTTACATAACGTACATTCAAACATTGAAATAACTAGACTTGCTCAATCATATTGTACCCACCACTTTGAAGTTTCACTTGCTATTTACATATATATTAAAAGTTAATTACTAAACGAGAACATTACATAATACAATAACATATACACGTTTACATTATTCTGAGTTCCCAAGTTCATCTGAATTTGATTTCTCTGATTCACCACTATCAGTATCCCCTGATTCAAAATCATTTTCATCATTACTTCCTTCAAGGGAGTCCTCATTGTCAGAGAAAAAGTCATCTCCCAAAGTTTCATCCCTGAATGCCATGTCTTCCTCCACAACTTCCCATACACCTGTTTCAGCTAAATTGTCGATTGGGTCATCCATAATTATGGGAGACCTGTTCACACCGGCCTGCAATTCTTCCTGATATGCATCTTCGACATCAGCAACATTATTATGAACAATGCGTCTAGGTTTTATTTTCAAAACCGCTAACCAACCCGTTTTTTCACGTGACTTTGTTGGGTACGGGGTGTAGTAAACTTGATCAACTTGGGATGCAAGAATGAACCGGTCAAATTTCCCATATCGGCGCCCATCATGAACCTCAACTATACCATATTGTTTATGAACCCGAGTGCCACGATTTGGAGTAGGGTCAAACCAAGAACACCAAAACAACACAACATTTTTGTGTGGCCAGCCAGGATATTCAAGTTGAATGATTTCTTCTAACAACCCATAAAAATCACATTCAACCTCACTTGATCTTGAAGTCTTTATACATACTCCACTGTTAAATGTTGCTTTGTCACAACGCCAGTTGCTAATGTGGAACTTGTACCAATTTATGAAGTAAACAGGCCAACTCTCAACACGACGGGATGGCCCGCATGCAACATCCCACAGGAAGCGGTCCGTGATAGTGTTACGCACATCATTCACCTAGTTACACATATCAATAATATGAATATGTCTTTCTCTTGAAAAGCAAAATATGCGTAAAATTTAAGTGTAGATAACTTACATAGTTTCTAAGCCATGTCTCAAAGTTATTCTCAATGTAGACATCCAGGTCTGACATCTATATATTGGGTTCATGCATACGCACTTCATCAACAAACAAACTACAAGATATAGAAAGAGGTCGATGGAGCATAAACTTGATGAGTTTAGTATAAAAGAAGAAAAGTATTATTACTTAATAGAGTTTATAAAGAAAATAGGTGTTATTTCACTTACTCGAGGTACGGCTTCACCTCCTTACAATTCAGTAACACATATGCAGTAGCGACCCTCAATTCATTGTCATCAAGATTTCGATATCTTGATACACCATATGGACGACTTGGGTATCTAAAGATAGACCACACCGATTCATCATATGGTCCTTATCCGCCATCATCATTACGAGGTACTCTAGTTGCCATATGTGGAATATGGGATTCAAAGTAGTGAGAGCAAAATGTAGAAGTCTTCTCAATTAAATATGCTTCACAAATTGAACCCTCAACATGAGCCTTATTTGATACTTTCATTTTGAGGTCATGCATACAACGCTTAAATTTGTACATCCACCTATATTAAACGGGCCCTCTAACCCTTGCTTCGTAAGGTAGGTGAACCGGCAAATGTTCCATCGAATCGAAAAAAGCCGGTGGAAAAATTCTTTCCAACTTACAAAGTATGACAGGAATATTGGCTTCCAAATCGACCATGTGATTCACATCTAACTCTGGAGAGCATAAATCTCGGAAGAATTGGCTTAACTTGGTCAACAGTTTCCAAATATTTTCAGGAATTGCTTCAAGTGTAATTGGGAGGAGCCTCTGCATTATTACATGACAATCATGGCTTTTCATATTAGACATCTGACTTACATTACTGTCAACACACCTCCTAAGGTTCGATGCATAGCCGTTTGGGAGTCCAAGTGTTTTAACCCAATTCAGCACATCAGATCTCTGATATCTGTTTAGTGCAAAAGTGGCTTTGGGTTTAAATGCTCGGCCGTCGCCTTGAGGAATTAAATTTAGCTCTGATCGACTGCACAAAATCTCCAGGTCCTTACGAGCCTTCACGTTGTCCTTAATTTTATTGGTCACATCCATCACTGTATTCCATATATTATTAAACACATTCTTCTCTATATGCATAACATCCAAATTATGGACGATTAAATTACTCTTCCAATATGGCAATTCCCAGAAAATACTTCGTTTTGTCCAATTATGAGTTCTGCCATAACTTGGTATGGCTACAACCTGGCCATTGTGAACTATAGAAGGCAAATGTGAGATACGTTCAAATATTGTTTCAGGTGGTAGACGCTCAGGAGGCAACGATTTCTCAACTTTTCCTTTCTTAAAGGCGACTCTGTTTCTTCTATATGGGTGATCCAACTCGAGAAATTGCAGATGACAATCAAAGAATGAAGTCTTCCTCCCGTGCTCAAGTTGGAATGCTTTACTAGCATCCATGCAAATAGGGCAAGAAAACCTCCCATGAGTCATCCATCCTGACAACATCCCATACGCCGGGAAGTCATTTATGGTCCATAAAACCGAAGCTCGGAGCTGAAAATTTTGTTTAAGTGAAACATCCCATGTTTCGACCCCATCCTCCCATAGCTGCTTCAATTCATGAATAAGAGGTTGTAAATACACATCAATATTTTGACGTGGACTTCGAGGGCCAGGTATCAATGCAGTAAAAAACATATATGGTTTCTTCATACACATCCACGGAGGCAAATTATACGGAGTAACAATGACAGGCCAACATGAGTATTGTTTACCAGAGTTTCCAAAAGGCACAAAGCCATCAGAACAAACTCCAAGGCGAACATTTCGGGCATCCGCCGCAAACCACGGGTACGTGGAATCAAAATGTTTCCATGCTTCCCCATCTGAAGGATGTTTTAAAACATTTGGGTCGGATTGATGCTCACTGTGCCACCTCATGTGCTCTGCAGTTGAAAGTGAAGCATATAGTCGCTGAAGGCGAGGAGTGAGTGGTAAATAGTGCATAGTCTTTCTTGCTCTATCCTTACCCCGCCCAGCTTTCCTCGGCTTAAACCGAGATTCACCACAAAACTTGCATTGTGAACCATCTTCATCATTATTCCAAAACAACATGCAGTCGTTAACACAAGCATCAATTTTAAGATGGGCAAGACCTAGTTGTGAAACTAATTTCTTCGTCTCATACCAATTGGATGGCATCTTGCTGTCACTTGGCTGTGTCTCTTTCATCAAGGCGGCGATACCATCATAACACCCTCTTGGTATGTGATATTCAGCTTTAAGGTTTAACAAACGAACTGCAACAGACAGCTTAGAATGCTTCTCACATCCATCCCAAAGAGGTAGTACTAGTAGAGTACAGTAAATCAGAAAATCATCTAAAACCTTCATTAGGTTGTTCATCCACTTCAGTGAAATTCTGATGGGAACTTGGTCCCACTGCATCAAATACCATTCGAGCATATGAGTTTACATTTGAACTGTACTCGGCATGCTCATAACAATTACAATTATCAAACGGCTGATGCGGATGCTCATTAAATGGCTCCCCATGAGCTGTCCAGTTGGTGTAATAAGGCATGAAACCCCATTTGTATAGATGAACTCTAACGTCATCACAATCCTTAAACCTCAAATTTTTACATCTCCTACACGGGCAACGTATTTTGTTTCCATCCATATGACCTGGGTTACTACAGGCAAATGTTATAAACTGCTCAACCTCTGTCTCCCACTCCTCTTTGTACCCAACTCGACCAGGTAAATAACGACTAATATACATCCAACTACGTTCTTGGAGTCCTACCATAGAGTTAATCTACCAATGAAAATTATATATTTACCTTTATGAGGCATTTAGAAAAGGTTTATGAACACATAAAATTAATTTCGTAAATTAAATACATATATATAAAAATTAATGGTACCACGAATTGCATATTTCAATAGTTACAACATATTATTATTAACGTTGCATGCATTAATATTTCACTCAATTAAACAATATAAATTATAACTAACAATATATTTACTTTTTGCGAGTAGGGTCTATTATTACTTATATAAAACCGCTTGACAACAACTCGTCGCATAATAAATTTATTGTTTCACATATTTATATATTATTAGTATTTTTTTTAAGGTCTAGTTATTATCACTCTGAATGGATTCCGTATATTATACTATAATAAAGAATAATACTTATTATTTAGCTATTATTACTATTACAAGATTAGAAGTGGGGGGGACAGTGCGGTTATACTATCAATATACAATTATTATTATTAATATTATTATTAATATTCTTATTATTATTCTTCTTCTTATTCTTATTATAATAAATTAGTATTATTATTATTATTATTATTCTTCCTCTGTTATTAATGGTAGTTAAAATTTCTAATTTGTCTTATTGGATTTATTATTGGCATACAGATTGCCAATAGTAGTAATAGTATTACTACTATTACTTTACTACTAATGTTAGAAAAAGTTATTTATTGTTCCAAATACTAGAAATTATATTATTATTATACCTATTAATATTATTATAATTGATATTACTCATAAATGATTTGGTAGATTAGAAATAACAATACTTAATATTATTAATATTTTTCAAGGTCAAACTTAATCAAATAAAATTAACTTACTAGAAATACTATAGAAATTTATATTAATGCCAATTATGAAAACATTGTGCTCAAAATTCCAATTAACCATTGTACGTGGCATAAAAATATATTACCCAAAAAATTGACTTCAAACCAAATCCATTGGTATTTTTGAAATATACTAAACAATTGACTTCAAACTAAAGCCGTTTATTTTTGAAATATACTAATAATTTAACACACAAATATACTAATTACAAAAAGTTAGCATCCAACTAATTATTTTCTGTTCTTAAATATACAAACTACGTTTGACACATAAATATACTACCTAAATAATTTACATCCCACCAATTAATTATTATTTTTAAATATACTAACTAATTTGAGACATAAATATACTATATAACTAACTTTAAAAAAAATTTAAAAAAAAATTTGTAAACAATTTTATTTTCTACTTGGAAATATACTAATAGTTAGTACTTAAATATTTTTAAAAATATTTCGTAAACCATTTACAGAAAACAAAGAATTTTCTATTTGTAAATATTTAATTACTTAGTAATTAAATTTTTTTTGTAAATATACTAACTACTTTTACACATAAAAGTACTACCTAAATTAAACAAACCCATAAAAACTAATTTCAAATTGTAAAATATACTACCTAAACAATGTACTTTAAACTATTTATTTAATATTTTAAATTATTCCAACTAATTTGAGAGATAATTATACTACCTAAACACTTTATTAAAATCAAAATTATTAATTATTTTGAAATATAATAACTAATTTCATACATAACTTTAGTACCTAAACAATTTACGTATAAATAATAATTTACTAATTTTAATTATCTGAACTAACTTCACACATAAATATAGTACCTAAACAATACAATTAACACTAATAATTTCATATTTTATAATTCATCACGAAAATAAAAAAAAATTGAAAGAAAATAGGCATAAATTTGGAATTGTATATATTTCCAATGGGTAACCTAAAAAATTCACATCCAACCATCAACAACCCAAAATCACAAATATTGCATATATTTCAAACCAAATAAACAACTAAAAACCCGGATAATGCGTATTTATTCGTATAAAAATTTAAAAAATATAAAATAAACAAACTTACCTCAAATCACGCTCTATCTACCTTCAAATGGCTGCAAAGAACTGCAATCATGCAATAAAACCCAAAATATTCAATCCATTATCACCAAAACAGTGAAACGAGGCAAAAATCGAAAAAAAAAAAAATCAACAAAAACCGAAAAAAAACGAAACGAACCTGTAGATCTCCCAAAATGACAAGAACCAGATCCACCGTAATAACTGAGGTAGACGAAGTTGTTTTCATGGGAAAATCGAACCAAAACGTGAATGTGTGTGTTGTGTGAGGAAAACAGAAGGTAGGAGAGAGAGAGACGCGAAATGGCAGCGAGCTGGAGAAGACGACTCGCGCTGGGGGAGGAGATTTAAAAACTTTTTTTCCAACGGCTAGGCCGTTGGAAATTGTAAAATAAAACGCACCGTTTCATTAAACGCACAAAATACAATTCCTTTCCATTTCCAACGGTCTCAGCCATTGGAAAACTTTCAAACTAAAAATTGGCCTACTTAATTTTCCAACTGTTATAGCCGTTGGAAGAAAGAAATACAAACTATTTTATTTTCCAACGGCTTAAGCCGTTGGAAGTGTATTAAATCCAATTTTTGCAGAAAATCTATTAATTTACTTACCCATTTTCCAACGGCTAAGCCGTTGGAAGTAATATATCCATAATTCCCTGAATTTTCTTCATTTACACATTTCCAACGGCTAAAGCCGTTGGTAATATAATAAATCCAAATTTCAATGAAAAAAAATCCATTAATTCACACATTTTCCAACGGCATAAACCGTTGGAAGTAATAACATAATTTCTTCATTTTCCAACGGCTAAAGCCGATGGAACTAGAAAATCCTTAATTTCGCAAAAAAAAAAAAATGCATTAATTAACCCATTTTCCAACGGCATAAACCGTTGGAAGTAAGGCATATACATAAAATTCTTCCTTTTCCAACGGCTAAAGCCGTTGGAACTATAAAAAATCCAAATTGCATGCAAAATCCAGTTAATTTACCTATTATTTGACCCATTTTCCAACGGTTGAAGCCGTTGGAAGTTATATATATATATAAAAATTCCCACAATTTCCAAATATGATATTATCTAAGTTTATGTTATTTACCAGAGAAATCATTTTTCCCCTTTTTCCACTTTTCCACGGCTTTAGCCGTTGGTAAAATTATATATGTTTACATTTATGTAATTTACCAACAAAATCCATATATCCCACATTTTCCAACGGCTTAAAGATTTAATATTATGTAAATTTATATAATTTACGCAAAAAATCAATATTTTCCCATTATCCAACGGTTTTAGCCGTTGGAAATATTATATATTATCTAAATTTATATAATTTACCAAAAAAATCCATATTTCCCCCCATTTTCCAACGGCTTCAACCGTTGGAAATATTGTATATATTATGTAAATTTAATACTCTAAAACTTCCAACTGCTAGGCAGTTGGAAAAACTTTTCTCCTCATTCCAACGATTTTGGCAGTTGGAAATTTCCAACTGCTTAACCGTTGGAAATGAGGGCAGTTGGAAATCGACGGATTTTTAGTAGTGTGTGTTTTATGCCATCTCTTATACAATTTTATATATGTTTATATATTTTAAAATTAGTTTTGTGTTTGTTTTGTAGTCTAAAAAGAGTGGAGTACAAGGGAACAGAAAGGCAATTTTAAGGAAAGAAGAAACATAGGGACAAATAGAGCTCTAACTTGCAAACCTAATTTCTAACTTCATCCTTGCATTTTGTGGCTTTGAAGGAGTTACAAGAGTTATAGCCTTTCTTTTTACTTTCATGTAGATTCTTAAATTGTCTCAATCAAATACCTGTATGCAAAATTATGATTAAAATACTGAAAAGTGTCAAAGCTAGTAAGTTTTGGCACCGTGGCACTGTAGCGCCAAAACCTATTCTATTTTTAAAAAAGCCTTAGCCAGCAGTTGTGATTTTGGAATTCTTTCCATCCCCAAGCCTTCCAAACACGTTTTTAGACTAGTTTTCTTAAGATTTTCATTAATGTATATAAGAACCAAGAGATGTGTAACACTTTCAGCTAATTAATGAAAAATGTATTTGTGTTTGATTAAATAATAGATAATTTTGTTTAAATTACTTCAATTTGAAATTAACTATAAATTGTAGAAATGCCGCATATGAAATTACTCTAGGAAATTACTATAAAAATATATAAATAGATAAATTTTGTGAATTGATCTTTTTTAGACCTATAATTGATCAACAATGTTTCCACTAGATATGATAACATAACTATTGAAATGTGATAATTTTTTGTATAAAATTGGAAAGTTAGAGGGATATTAAAAGAAAACCACATAAGGTAGTATGTATTATTCAATCATTGAAATACTCTAATATGAATACATAGAGATAAAACTTTACAACAATACATATAAGACCTCCAACTAATGCGAATAGAAGTGACTAAGAACTATGGACAGGTTTCTCCTTTACATACAAATATGTATGTGTAGATGTTCTTCATCAATGAACTGTTTACCGGTACAAGATGCCTTAACAATTCATACATATATGCCTTTGTTGTGTGACTTAAAATTTTTCTTTCCAGTGCCCACATAATTAATCCTTAATTTCTATATATATTTCAAAATAAACGTACACGGAATAAGTACTACTTTCTTAGGCCAAGTGGACAAATTAGTCACTCGTGTATTTTTTTAGGTAAATATACCATCAATATTTTTAAGATAGCAAATAAGCCACTAAAATAATATCTGAGGGACAAATCACTCATTGAATGGTGCTCATAACAAGAGAATTTTCTCTTGGTATAGATTGATTTTTAAACATGTCCAATTTGGCTTCAATTCTGATTGTCAAATAAATTTAGGATTGAAGACTAAGCAAAACCTTAACAAGTTAAAGCAAATTAAGCCTTATTCAGTTTTTTCTTTGTCAACAATTTGATCAAGAAATGATGGGCTTTTGTTCCGCATGCATTGCTGAACAAAAACCTTCTTTTCCTGGCATAATTCATATTGGGGGTGTCTATTTTAGCATACACAGCTAATACTGGCGGCTTAATGACATTTTTTATGAAAAAATACATTAACAGACAATTTATCCCATGACCTAACATGAGCGGCATATTATACCCTTTTCCCAAAATAAATAAAAAAAATATGTGTTTGGTAAAATATTTGAATTTATTTGAAGAGTAGCCTCATTTATTAAGAAAGCCATGTGTAGATTCATTTATTCTACATGGCACAGGGGCCTGATTCCGAAGTGTTTGGCTAATCCGAAAAGTTTATAAGCTGCAAATTTGCATTTATAATGTCATCTATCTATTACAAGTAAATTCTGGTATATATAATTTGACACTCTCTATCACATTTAAAGTGACTGAGTGAACTTTAGGTTTTGATGCTATATTAAAACGTACAACATAAAATTAATTAATAATGAATGAAGTGGCCTCACCACTATATAGAGTCTTGACTAACTTATTTTCTCAGTTATGTGAGATTTTGTTATTTAAGAGTGGACGCCTTATAATTTTCTTTCGTATGCCCATAAGCAATATATAGTATCTAACTATTATGTTCCAAACTAAATGAAAAGCATATATAATTATTTTATCTATAGCCTTTGCCTCATTCTATTAATTAAGAAATACGTGTTAATTTATTTTGCGGTGCAGACATCTGATTCTGAAGTGTTTGGCTATTGGCTATTTGTTATTAATAATGCCATCCATCTATTACAAGTTTCTTTTTTTTTTTTTTAGATGCATATATGTCTCTATTACAAGTTTAATATAGTGCATGAAATGTGAATCTATAAGCATTCCCTTATAAGATTTGAACATGTTTCTTTTTACTAAATATAGCCACTTTTTCTTAGCCTTATTTTATTAAGAAATTTTTACAAGTGATGATAACCACTTTTCCTCAGCCTTATTTTATTAAGAAACTTGTGTGCGGTGCAGGTCCATATATTTATCCCTTTTAGCATACACTTGATTTCAAAGTGTTGGGGAATTCTCCATTATTCTGTACCCGGTGTGCAAACTTTACATCTGCAAGGTTATTTATCTGCTACTCGCACAACCAACATGGCATGTGAATCAATATCTGAGCTAGCATTCCTTGTTAATTAAGATTTTCTTTTCTTTGGCCAATAAAGAGATTTCTTATTCAACAAGCTTCGGAGGTTTGTACAAAGCATCATGAAAAAAAATTAAAAAAAAAAAAAAAAGAGTAGCTAGGGAAGATGAGGGACTAGTAATCCACTCCATAGATCTCATCTCCCTTTTACACCGCTTAGCTAAATGATGAGCACAAACATTGGCCGAACGAGACACTGCAAATCAAACGAGAGGAAGCAACTGCAAGCCTGCAATGAGGGGTTGGTTTAACAGCCTCAATCACAGCCCAAGTTCCCTAGCTTTCCAGACACCCTCCCGTAGTAAGGTTTTAAGGTAGCGCAAATTTTTTTTTGTTTTAACTGATGAGCCATATTTTTTTCTTAGCATTAATTATTTTGTTAGGAAACTTGTTTACGGGTTTATTTCTGGGGCTCCAAATTTGTATTTATGATGTCATTCTTCCTATGCGGGCTCAAACTAGCATGACATGGTGACCATTCCTTTATTTACAAGATGTTTCTTTATCTCTCCTCTCACCTATAGGTCAGAACCCTACAGGCTAGGAGGTGAAGAAATTTTACCGTGACATCGCATTGGTTCAACTTCAAGGGTAAATCTTGGGATTTCGCCCTGTAATTTTTTTTTTTTTATTGAGATGGTACCGGTTGTTTTGTTTGTTTCGTGGAGTGTGATGTAATTGGGCTTCAAAAGCCTTCAAGTGAGGAGGAGTTGTCAGCTCCCAATTTCCATTTTCTGCTGAGGGGTAAAAGTGAAAAAGAGGACCTCTGAAATTACTAAGCTAAGCAAAATGGCAGAGGGAGGGGGGGGTCCCGTGGAGGGGAGAAAGGGGAGGTAGCGTGTGGTTTGGGGTGCGTTGAAAAGGTGACGCAAGGCAGGGTGGAGTTGGTGGAGTTGGCTCACATTGGGGGGCAGATCCCTACATGGTTATTATTATTACCCACACCACACCTCTAAAATCATCGTCCTCCAAATTCTCAACTCTCCCTTAATTTTGCAAACTATAGTTTTCTTTTTTGTTCTATTAATAAATTCTTATTCCAGTTCTATTTTTCTTCTCTGTCTACCAGAGTTGCTCTTGATGATCTCAAGCTTAAAGCTCATGTTTTTCAAGAGACCAAAAAGCCCATCCGCTTTGGAAAAAAAAACTATTTTGCCATAAATAGAAAAAAAAAACTAATAACAAAAGATCTTCTCTTATACTATCTTCATCTATTTGTCACTAAATTTAAACTGATAAATGCGACTCTCGCTGTTTAAAGTTCTTTACAACATCTGCTATTCACACAAATTAATCGGTATTTTTTTAGCTTCAACATTCGATTTTATAAATTTAAATTTTTTTTATATATAAATAATAAATTGAAATTTACAAATTCTAAATATAATTTTTTTAAAAAAAATTGAAAATATGATATAAATAAATTTAATTCAAATTTAAATCAAAAAAAATGTAATGAAGCAAAGAATGTAGGACAAATGAAGTATTTGATAATTACTTAACAGTTTCTTTCAGTATAAAGACAATGTAATTTTGAGAAAATCTCAAAAAATCGGTGGAGTATATAAAGTTGTGCAAAAGCTTTATCTCTGAAATTCGGGACACTGTTTTGATAAAAGGAAAAAATACATATTTCCACAAGGTCTTCATTTTACCGAAGTAATTATTTTTCAAATCTTAAGATGATACAAATTTTCATTGGTGAAATATTTCATGCAATCATATTTTTATGAAAAGAAAAGGTTAGCAGGTAGCAAAAAATTGAATATTATTGACCTACAAACCTTAATCACTAGTTGAATGATTTAATTATTATTGACTTAACATTTTTATAAAGTAGGGTGTGAAAATAGATATTCTTCCAAAGTACTGCTGAGTATGCAAAATTTTAGGAAAAATTACAAAAACTCCATGAGGTTTGGTGAAACCTATAAGTTGGTCCTCATTGTTTCAAATACCTACGATTACTCCCCTATTAAGTTAACACTGCTATTCACTGTTACTATAAAAAGGAGAAAATGTCATACTTTGCTCTTCTATTTTTCTTCCTTAAAAACTTTGCCTCCCAACTACTAAAACCCTTACAAATCAAACCAACTAACTTGAGAAAGAAAATCAAACCAGAACTGTTTAACCCAACCTAGTTTCTCCGTCACGTTCTCCGGCCTCAAGTCACCACAGCGCCGCTGGTTGAGGTCACTCTCGTTCTCTGGCCTCAAATCACCGACCCCATCGCCTACCCTATCACGGCCAAGCCATCACTACCAAGCCACTTCTTGGCTCAATTCGAAGTCAAAGCCCAGCCGGTTCCATTCGAAGTCCTTCGCTACATTCTCTCTTGTTCACTGGGCTCCCTTTTCGATTCCGTTCCCCGATTCTATTCGAAGTCAAGCCCAAACAGAATTTTGAGGAGGGCCCCAATCGGATGAATGTCGATGGAAACGACTCCTCTGGTCGCGTAATTGGATGAAAATCGGTGTAGGCCCAATCAAAATCGTTGTAGCCCCAATAGAACGCACTTCTAAAACCCAGTTTGGTTCGTGCTGCAGGATGCCTCACCAAATCACGAGTTCGATTCTCTTCTTCTCCAGTTTATCGACTTCTTCAACGAGGAGGTTAATCGCGAGGAGGGCATTGACTTCAAACGACGAAGGAGAGGCCGCCCCGATCCCAGGTTGCTGCTATTGGAATCACCGTCGGACCAGTTCATGTGGGCTGTGGTGCATTGCAGTGGAAGCGGAATCATGGCAGAATAGTATGGTGGAATCATGGCGGAATCACCGAAAAATCGAGGTTGGGGATTCATTGTAGTTCTTTTATTATACACCCATGTCTAATTAGACATACCAACCCATCCCTTAATCTTCTATATATATGGCATAAATTATTAAAAAAATTGACAAAAATACCTTTAGTTAAATTATTCTTCTCTACAAAAAACCTTAGCGCCGGCACGGCCACCAAACTGTCATACGTCATGATCTCGCCATATACGTCATATGTCATGTTTGAAAAAATGAAAAGTGTCTGAATGGATACCGAAAAGTGTCTAAAAAAATATTTAGAAGTGTCTGACTAATATTTAAATAATTTACTCTCTTAAAAAATAGCTAATTGAAACAATAAAAAAGTGACTGAATGAATGTGTAAAAGTGTCTAAAAAAATATTTAGAAGTGTTTACCCAATATGTAAACAATTTACTCTCTTCAAAAATAACTAATTGAAACAATAAAAAGGTGTCTAAATGAATGTATAAAAGTGTCTAAAGAAAAGTAACAAAATGTCTAAATCAATACGCAAATAATTTATTTTCATAATAAAAAAATGTGTACGAAATAATAAAAGAAATGTCCAAATAAAAATTTAAAAATGTCTAAAGAAAAATGTACAAGTGTTTGACTAAATAATTTATGAATAATTTATTATCTTTAGAAAATAAGTGGCTAAAATAATTAAAATAAGTGTCTAGCTAAATATATTAAAGTGTTCAAATAAAAATATAAAAGTGTCTAAATATTTAAAGAAATTTTCAAATAAAAGCATATAAGTCAATTAATTGTGTCTAAATAAATATATAAAAATGTCTAAAATACAATACAAAAGTGTCTAAATAATAATAAAAAAATATTTTCCTGTTGGAAAACGTCTCTTATCTTCCGCTTCTCCTTCTTATCCCTATCATCTCTCCTCTGTTCTCTTATCTTCCGCTTCTCTTATCTTCCACCATCGCCATCGTCGCGTCATCGGCTTCAATCGTCTCTGATTTCAGACTCGCCATCGCGTCTATCAGGCGACGACTAGTGATTTTATCCGGCGGCGATCGGCGATTTGATCAGGCGGAGGGAGTCGATTAGGCAGCAGTTCGATCAGGTGACCTGATTCAACCAGACGGCGATCAACGATTGACAACCAGGCGGCGATCAACGATTGACAATCAGGCTGCTCCTCTTGTCATCATCGTCAACATCTTCAACGTAGTCTCATTCATTGTCGTCGGTGACTCGGCTTCATCGTTTTCTGAGAACTTCGTTGATCAGAGGATTGTTGCAGGCCGCCGTTGGAGGATTGTCTCAGGCCGTCGCCGACATCAATCATGGAGATTGGAGAGCATCGTGGGCCGCCGTCGGCATCGACCATGGAGACCGAAGAGCATGAAAATTCTAGAACTCTTTGAATTTTGCTTTTTTTTCACGATCTGATCTGGGTATATGATATTAATTAAATAAAATAGTTAGAGGTAAGAGTGTCATTTACCTGCTATGTTCAAATGAACATATGCGCACGTTATCCGTGGTAGATTCATTGGGGTCAATGAATGGAGAGAGATCGATGAAGGAGAAGATGCAGAGAAGATTTTGTTTTGATTTTGTTTCTCAAATCTGCCGTTTTTGTTTTGATTTTATTCTTCTTTGTATTCTTGTTTTTCTTTAGATGCAGAAGAAGTTAGGGGCAAAGTTTCTATCTATGAATGTTGGGAGGGCTAATTTAGGTGTTTTTCCTTTTCTATAGTAATAATAGTAATTAACGGAGTTAAGTTGTGAGGGATAAGTGTAAGTTTTTGAAACAGTGAGGACACAAAATTTGTTTTACCAAATATTAGGGGTGGGTTTTGTAATTTTCCCAAAATTTTATGAAGACTCGAAAATTTATTTACTATAATAAAATTTAAAGGTTCAAAGTCTCAAACTAGGATTCTAAAATAGACACCCGGGCCTACGTTTGCTTTCCCACCAAGTATGCCCAGCAACCCACGAGGCCTTTACAAAAATCTGTATGAGCTTATACAGTGATCGTCAGCTTAATTTATATACCAATTGAAACTTTACATTGTAATAAGTTTAAAAATTATTTTTGAAATTTTTTTTTGCAAAAATATGTATTTTTATTGGTTTTTATTTTATTAGGACAGGTGGAAATCATAAAAAACAAATTATTGTTTTCTGAAAGAATTTATTCAAGTGATTATATGTAGACAAAGCATTAGCTTTCAACAACATTAGCTCCACATAAAAAAATTAGTAAAAATAAAAATAATGCATATCTTTTTGAAACTATAATACTTATTTTTATATGAAAAAAAATAGGGAAACTCATCTTCTACATTTTTATATGGCTTAAAACTCATGTATATTCGGAGAATTATCTTCGATATTTTTTGCTAACGGAAAACAATCGCTACACAATTCAAATTATGACGTTTTTTCACTCACTATGTCCTCATTTCTAAAAGCCAAATAATTTCTTCTTAACCTTAACTAACTGCTGTCTAATAATGTTAAACAAAGCAGAACTTATTATGTCATCGAATGTCAGACATACGTGTAAAACCCAAATTCCGACATAACATAATTTGTATTTCCCAGTTAAGAAACAAATAGACTCACTTATTATGATAATCGTTCCCAAATGCTAGCACAGCTGCCGTGGGGCAACATCAACCTCAGCGTGTTGGGGTTCGTCTCCTCCTCTCCCTTTTCCAATCTTATAAAATGTCATTTAATTTGATTCAATTATTTTCGAGGTTCCGAATAAGCCGGTATCCCATTCTTTAATATTATAACATGTCTCAATAATTCAAAAAATAAGTGCATGTAATGTAGATTATATGTTAAAAACTAGGAAATCATCGACTTGTCAAAGTAGTCACTGTTTATTATAATATCAACAAGTTTTTGAGATATTACGTTTGTACAATCATTTAAAAATTGTCATTATTTGATTTTACATTTTCATTTTCGATGTGAAGGAAAGTTAACATTCTATGTCTGTCCCCTAATTGATCAATGGTCTACAACGATTTTTCCTGTATTTAATTCTTGCGTAGTTCAATATACAAAAGCATGTCCACAATTACAGTATGGCTAATTTTTGAAAATGCAAATGGGGCCAGTTGAAAAATTTTTACGTTCCATCAGATACGAACACCTGGGATTAATAAAGTTTTCATGCACCACCATTTTCAGTTTAGTTTTTTCCTTTCGGTGAGTGTCCATTATAAGAAAAATAGACAACCACTACTGATCCTCTCATGTTTTGTCAACAAAAGGACTAATTAACGAAACACAGGATGAGATTTCAACTCTAATTGCTCAATCCTGGCAAGGCTTGCAACGAATTCAGTTTTAACCCAAAAAGGTCAAACCAAATTTTGTTTGTAAATTGCCCCCCTCCAAACTAAGGATCAAATGAAGTTAATTAGGCCATGCAGCGATAACCCTTCCTTTAACCGGTGAACTGTATTCCAATAAAGAAAAAAAATGCTCGATGAACCTTTGCCTAGAGCAGATGGAGAACAGAAGGAATGGGCTAAAATTAATATTTACACCGGAAAAACAAAAAGTGCATCTTACACTGTACACATGCTCAAACAATCTATGAACAAGCCCCTCATTTTACAATGCCAGGGGGGGGCGGTAAATGTGCGAAACACAGAAAGGGGAAGTAAGGCTACAAGTGTTGGGATGCGCAGCGCGTTATTCGATTGTCAACCTATCTCTGGAAACCCATGAACTTCCTAAGCTCAACTTTATTCAGCCTCCATCTTCACCTTCTCCACACCTCTTCGACGGCGATCAAACCTCGTACACACTCGTTTACAACCAGAAGGTGAAGCTAAGGAATTGGCAAGTTCATGTCCTGTTTCACCTACCAAATGCTCAATACCGTACATTCAATCATGAGCAACGTGTCATCTGGCAAATTACAAGAAAATTTTCTACCACATGAAAACAAAGGTGCCAATGCAACTACCTGTATAGTCTTGTGAGTAGGAAGAAAATAAATTAACTAGCTCTGGGCACATTCAAAAGGATGCAAGGATCCTTCAGCAAACTCATGCATGCGGAACCGCTCCAAAAGTTCAAAGGGCCTGCAAATATCATCAATGACGTTACTGATGGAGTTAATAGAAATTAAATATATTTTGAGAGCATTAATGTTCAAATAACAAGAAAAGCAAAGACTCAGCATGCCCACCTTCACCAATACTAAAGTGCCCTGATAATGTTTATGGAATTGAAGAAAAGAAAGCAGAATTAACCTAGTGAAGTTTGATTAAGTCCCTGCTAAAATGTCAAAAGCCTAATGGAATAGCACATAGTCTCTACATGTTCATCCAAAGTTATATTGATATTTGGTCTGGTACTAATAACTACTATCAATGCAACAAAGAGTCTTGATGATGATATACCAAGCAAATACAATCACATGATCAGAAAATCTTAATGAGTCAAGATTGGGTACATCTTTGCCTTCAAATTTGCAAACTAAGCAAATGGATATCAGCATACCATGATTAGAAGAATTATTGGAACAATCTATGAAAACTACCCTCTGACAGAATCATTTTTTCAACCAATAGATACTTAGGGAAAGCTACCAGAAGCTATCCTTCTTAACAGGAAGGAATTTTGGGATAAACATAGTAAATGGATCACACTGCACACAATAAGCAATCAAATTGATCAGGCTACACATTCAGCAGACTCGTCGACACGTGTGAAACGTTTTCCTTTCTTTTTTCAATGGAAATGTATAAATCAGCTTTAAATACAAACGTTCATGATATAACATGCAAAAACGCCAACAAAAGGAAAAGAAACTATAATAATTCACACTGCTCATCAACTCACAGGAAAGCATCACGTGTACAGAATAATTTCTGCTGATTGCTTTCCATAACGTCCAGAACATTGGCAGTTCCTGGACCATTTGATCCACCAGCAACAATGGATGGAACAGAAGCACTTGGAGTCCATATCTGAAAAGATGTACTTCTCCACAGAATCAAAATTAACTAACAAAACTTGAAGTTCCAATTTTCACTCACCTTTATAGTGCTATCAATTCCACTGGTTGCCACAACAGAATCAAATGGATGGCACTGCACACAGTTTACAACTACAAAGAGAACAACAAATTCTAGCCAGTCAATGATGCACCAAAGGATGACTAATCAATAGGATAGCAATGGATCAACAAAGATTGATCTCCATTCTACAGGGATGAAGGAAGATTACCAGCTTCATCTCCTACGAGCATTTTTATCAATCTACCAGTTTGTTTTTCCCAAATAAACCACCTTCCATCATCACTGCCACTAGCCACATATTCACCTGCAAGTTGATTATGAAAGATTAGAAAAGCATCAACATAAACATGTCCTTGTGTCATGTACAGGATATCAAACACCTAATCAACTTCAAAAGTTGACTCTCTAAGACAATACCTAATCATGAGTTCTGCTAACTGATACTCAAACTTGGGAACAAACATCGAGTAAATGAGAGCAAAAATCTTCAACCTTTGCAAAGGCATGCCATATACCCCCTCCGTCCCAAATTCTTTGCATGATTTTCCTTTTTGGGCCATCCCAAATTCTTTGCACTATTTCCTCTTTTGGTAAGTTCTAGCAAGCAAAATGACAACTATACCCCCATTTGTTTGTCTCCAAAATGACGCTTTTTCCTTTTCTTTTCTTTTTTTTTTTCTCCCCCCCCCCCTAAACGAAGCCACAAAGATCAACACCTAGAGCCCAAAAAATTAAATAAACAATTTTCAATTCAGACCACCTGCTAGCCCGGTACAATTTATCTTCACTTTCCCGCCATGTTTTCCTGTTTCCTTCTACCATCTTTCCCAAAGCTTCTTGCCATCTGCATAAAACTCCTAGACTTTTCAAATTTGGCTGTCTTATTCATCTTCCGGGACTCAACATCCACATCATCAGGCTCTTGTTCCACCACATAAAATTTTGCTGCGCAAATGGATGCCAGAGATTTCAGACAAACGCTAGGTTGAAGGAGCAACATTTTTCAGTGGAGAAATGAAGGACTTGCTTGCTGCAATAGAGGGGTCTTATCCGATCTTTGATTCTGTTTTCTCTTCATTCACTCTCTCCAACTCTCATCAAATCCACCACAAACTTTTGAACTTCTGATCTCAATCCCAGTTAGTTTTGACGAGAATAAAACATTAGCCATCAAAATTGAGCTTGAGGCAAGGAGATCAATGTGAGTAGATTAGGGTGTCAAGGAGGTCAGTAGGGCGAGGAGATAGGGGAGAGATGATCGAGATGATCAGGGCGTCGGGGAGGTTGGGTTGAGAGGAGGAGTGGCGGCAAGGTGGTCAGGACGATGGAGGGACAGGGGCTGAGTGATTAGGAGCAAGGCTGGAGATGAACCAGAGGCAGAGACAATGAACGGAAGGGCAAAATTGGGAAGATGAAGGAAAACAGTAATTTTCTTAATATGCGTGCAAATTGAAATGGTGCAAGTTGGGTGGGACAGAGGGAGTATCAAATAAATCAAATTTTAGCATACACTAAATGAGACAACACCAATAACCATCTGGTCCTGGATCAAGTTATTGGAAGATCTTTCTTGTGCAAATGATTTAGGGCTCTTTAGAGAGAACTCAACCCACTAAGGCTCTGTAAGAAACATTTTGACCACTAGAAACTCAGGTTTCCTTACAGGATTATGGGCTGCGTACTTTCAGAGGTTTCTCTGATTAATGTAAAATACAAATTGCCCTCATATCTTCTATAGCTGCCAGCAGAATCAACTGCATACCTTTGTAGTTCCTAAGAACTTACTGCCCTATTACAAATCCACGACATTTTCAAAACCTTACATGCTGCAGCAATGAAAACAAAATAAACTACCAATGATGCAAACCAATAAAGTCATGTAAACAACAAGGAATGCTGTTAAGGCATCCAAACTAAAAACAATAGGCAATGGTGGAGAGGCCTCACCACAACATGAAACCACAATTAGCCCCATGAATTGACCAGGTACAATTTTCACCACTTGAAAAATACTAATGGTTTATATTTCCTACACACTAGCTAGGTTTGTCCCCCCCCGTGGGCCAAAAAAACCCCCTTTTCAAATCCAATTTCATTCATAAAGCTGTAAAACGAAATTTCACTGGCAGCTGACCTGTGTAATCCGACATGCTGCTTTATATTGTGTTCAGAACCTATCAATCAAAATGTTATCAAAGTTAGATTAGTCATTGCCCTACTACTAGTTCTTGGGCCTGTTTTCCTTGCTCTGGTCCATGAGACAAATCTGTTCTCCGATGGGTTGTTAGAGCAACACACGAGGTGGCATGTTAAGTAATGCAATTCATATGGTTAAATCAAGGGTGTTAACTTTTATATTGTGGTGCGGCTGCTCTGCTCATGCATAATTTAGTTTTGGACTGGATGCTTTACACTTTGTTTGGATAATTCACTATAAGTTAAGGGGAGGGTAAACGTGAAAAATAAAAAAGGGAAGCCCATCATCCCCTCAATTTGAGGGGATTATAAGACTAAACTAATGAGGCAAGTGAAGGGGTGAGAGTGGTCCCTCCTCCTTCCCTTCCATTTTTTATCTAACCAAACAAGAGAGGGAAGGTAATTATCCATCCCCTTCCCCGCACTCCCTTCAATCTAAAAAGGCTGTTAACAGTTTCACAACCTCCTTTTCTTTTTCCTTTTTTCCTTTCCGAGTAGAGGTGGGGGCCCAGGATTGCCCCAAGCTTACTTAAAAAATACGTTACTTTGGTCCCACTGATAAAACAACTAATAACCATCTAATATATAAATGTTGCAGCCTGAGTCGTATTTTAACATATTCAGGAGCATCTAGGAAGTGATCACTCTACCAGTATAATGGCTTTAACAAATTCTCAAATTCCATATGCTAAGGTTCATGGTAGTCCAGAGTCATAAAACTAAATTTCAGTAACAGAATAATAAGAATCCTTTTCCTTCTTTTCTCAACCTTGGTGATCCAGGAAAAGGCAATTGAGACCAGTTTTTCTGGTTGGAGGTGAAACGGAGCCACAAGCCAACATAAGGATGGTCAAACACAGATATACCATATAAAGCTGCAAAATGCAGCATCAACTTCATCATGATAGCCAGCATCTCTCCTAATCTAGGAAGCCTAAATTCAGACTTCCATGCTTGAAATTATTGGTTGAAAGTAATAATAAACATATAATATAAAGCTTAAGAAAATAATACCAATGCGGTCCAGCATAATGCAGCCAAAATATTAAAATAAAAATTTAAAAACAAGAAGAAGAAGTCGCACCTTTTTGACCAAGAAAATTAGCCTGTTTAATGTCTGTACCAACATTGCAGTGTCCAACATATCTCCGTTTCATGTCAATAACCACCTCAGGCTGGGAAGATAAAATACATTAAAACACCAGCAAGATTATAAAATACATCAATGTAACAATTAGCTTATATATCCATTGAAACATTATACTCCCCCTGTCCCAAAATGTTTTTCAATTTTGACTTTTTTATAGGTATTGATGTAACATGTTTATCCAACATTACCCTTTACTAACTAGTATAATTACAATTTACAAAAATGGGCATTAATAAGCACATGATGGGAAGGTATATTTGGGAACATATGATAATTAGAGAAAAGTGGCAAACATTTTGGGAAGACAAAAATTTTGGGACAGAACTAGTAACAACAATTGTATAACATAAGAAATTAACAGCCATGCTTTATATAAAATTATCAGCCAAAAAGAAAAAAAAAAAACAAGAAAAAAAGGAAAACAAGAAAAAGTGCATAGGACATGATCCAATATTTGTTTTGCCATAATGCTTTTCTTAACTTCTTTAAAGTTAGATAGTACTTTTGACCTATTGGCATTGGCTAAAACCTTCTCTTTTTTCAAATATGGTATAATGCACAAAACTCAATCCCACTAATTGACGCAAATCATCAGCATGATTCATAAACGAGGCAATAAACCAGTATGCCATAGTTAAATCCAGGGGCAGGCAACAAACAGCATAGGAACAAAGTAATAGAAGATATACCTAATTGCTACTAATTTCAAATTTATCATGATTGTAAATGTGATAATTATCACATAATCATTCATATCTTTCTTATCGCTTGCATGCCTATAGATAGATCAGACTTGATAATTGTGTTATCTTGTTGTGAGAGTCGATGGTGAATGACATACTAAGATTCTCTTCTCCCGTGGATGTAGGCTTCAAAGCCGAACCACATTAAACACTTTCTCCAATTATCACACAGTTACTCTAATATTTCTTATGCCTTGTTCACCTGTAAAGACTTGCTTATGTATCATCTTGGTGTAAGAGTGTCAATGGCAATCTAAGATCCTCTTCTCCCATGGAAGTAAGCTAGAACACCAAACCACATTAAAAGTACTCTTTGTTCTTCATTAATTTCACAACAAAGGACAACCACAATTAAGGTCACATGAAAAAGTTGCAATTTTTTCCCTCCCAGAAGATTCAATGTGTCGGACTGTTTTAACAAAACCCTTCACTTAACAACATAGGACAAAACCACTTAACAGAATTGAAAATGTTTTCTTAGATGATAAGTGTTTTTCCAGGAAAGGAAAACTTTAATTAATAATGACACCTGATATTATAAACCATTTGCAACCATGCAAAGATCTAGTAAGACTCAATGTCAAACCTGATATGATGTTCTTTCTTTGCAAGACACTGATGGAGATTCACATGATCCATTCACACCATTAGCCTCCCTTGCTGAATCACCTCTTCGATGAATTCTTAGATTCAAACTTCCATGTAGCACATTTGATTCATGATCACGTCCTTCATCCCCTGGTATTGTAGTTTCAAAATCTAATTCCAGCTCCTCATCATGATCAGAATCGTCTCTTGATCTTGGACCATCTTGTAAGACATCACCATAAGCATCTGAACGATACAGGATATCACTAAGTGACAAAACCCTTCCAGTGCGACGTTCAGATCTTGGTTCCCCTTCATTGGTCTTGTTTTTTTCAGCCTCAGCTGATTGCAAGGAAAAGCAATTATATTTTTTGATAGATAAACAATGCAATAGAGAACTACTTAAGAGGGAAACAGAAAAAGCAGAAATAAAAGCTTTTCTCACTTCACTTTTCCTAATAAGCACTTCAAAACCCTAAATCGTTTTGTCTAAAGTCAACTAACTTTTTTTACTTTTACATCTTTTTTACCTGAAACCAATTTCATTTGAAAGCCAATATTATATAGATGCAATAATCAATTTGAAAGTAAATTTTTAGGATGTTCGTAAGTTTTTATGAATTTTTCTTTTTTAAGGCTTGAAACTAGAAAAATTTATAAAAATTTAGTAAGATTATAAAAATTGAATTTTCAATTGATTATTGCAGCTATATAATATTGGTTTTTAATTAAAATTAGTTTCAAGTAAAAAAGATATAAAAATAAAAATAAGTCATTTTGTAGTCAATTGACTAAAGTTAAAACGAATTTGGTGTAAATATGCGCAGACCAAGGAAGAGAAGTTGTAAATTCCACCGCCACAGAGGAAGCCGGTAGTAAAACAGTAATGATAATTGCAGCACAACATGGGGATAAAAACAGTTTTCCTATAGTTTAACAAGAAGTGAAAAAGCGGTATCACCACTATAAAAAGGGTAAAAAAGACCATTTATTGTTTGAGGCAGAAAAGGCAATATATTTTCCATATACAAACAAAAAGAAAAGGAAAGGAAATTTATGAGCTTAGGGAACCCTTGAGCTGAATGCCTCGTATTGCAGAGGAACAAACCTGCAGCAAGATTCCTTTTTATTTGCTCCACTTTCTCTACTGCACCATAATTTGAAGGGGCAACACATTGGGCTGCAGTGGCGAATTCCAGTGCTTCTTTATGCTTTCCCAACTGCAAAGAACTAACTGTAAGAACTGAGTAATGAAACAGCTCATAAAGGCAAACATGTTTCTCATAGTAGACATGGAAAATACAGCTACTTCTACATAATCTATAGTTTCATCTTTAATGAAATATGTGAATCTGTATAATACAAAGGTTTTATTCAACATATTTTTAAATAATAGTCTTACTCATTCTATTGTGCCTTAATCCCACCAATGACAAGATCAATGGCCATGAGAAATTTGAGTTAATAATCATAACTGCAACCACATCATAGTATGAAAGTTGTTTTTACGAACACCTGCTTTAGATCATCAGATTCAGAATGAACAAGATATTACATATAAAATCAAACGTAGTATTAGCAAGATATCCCTGATCGGATAAAATAGGTATAAAACGAGTATGCTTTACAAAACTTTCAGTTGGGAAATCAAGGAACATTGAAGAGGACGTGAATCCCAAGACAAATGTCAGGTTATGCTAAAAATCTGGGGGATTAATTGACAGCTTAGAGTTTCTTAGAAGACCCTGGGCTTATGCACTGCTATGGAATTTTTGAACCACTGACCTGAAACTTCTATTTAGCAACAAGTAAGCCATCATAGAGGTACTTCCAACAATTTTTCTTATTAAACTACGTTACAACCTTATAGGAGGTTTTAACATCAGATTGAAAGCAAGACACACAACAAGAATAATATCAGTAAGCTCCATCTTTCAATTTAACGTTGTTAATAGTGCTGTATTTTCATCAAAGCTAGTCACATATTTTCTCGTTAACATTGTTACAGTGGAGAGCTGTTTAATTCTTATATTAAAATATTAAATACCAGTTAATTTTCTATTTGATTTGGAACTTGTTGAGAATTTTTAGACTAATGCATGTTGATCTTACAAGGCGCATGAAATACTTGAGATTCTTTGAAGGAACAAATCCACTGCCTAAACATTTCTAAAATCATGGAGACCAATTCTAAAATCACATGGAGGGAAGAACTTGAAGCTAGCTTGTTCACAGTTCTACACTTCCTCTTTACGAATATTGCAACCCTACTGCCATGTCACAAAAGTGAATTGCCAACTCTTTCAAAAACTAGCGCACATGCAAACCTGATCCAGAGCTTCAGCCATGACATAGTGAGCTCTAAAAGAAGAACTATCTATCTGGCGAGCCTTGTAGCAATCTCTTACAGCCATGTGGACATCATTTTTCCACTTCCGCTGAAAAGGCGAATGTTTAGGAAAAGGTGCCACTGGACTAACATGTATGAGTAAATGCATCAAAAGCAAGCCCAACACAAGATTTGAATGCACCTTCAGCAACAAGGAAGCCCGTGTACACAGGCATTCTTGCCTTAACATTGGCTCGATACTATTCCCTTGTCCATCCAAAACTTCATTACAAGCATCAATTGCATGGAGATAATTTCCTCCTTCTAAACATCTTTTGGCAGATTCCACTAACATCCTGCATTTTCCAACCTGTAATTCCCATATTAGCCTAGGAACTAGCCATAAGCATTTTAGGAAGATAAATGAAAACTAAACCTTCGCATAATTGTTTTCCTTGGGGAGGCCATTCGGGAAAACATGAGAAGTGGGCAGTTGATACTCTGATCCATTTAACAAGGGAGTAAAGCTCATCAGCCTTGAAGCATCTCCTGATGTATACTGCAGTGTGCTGCCAGCAGCTGCAAAGAAATAACATAGTTTCAACTCAAAAACCACATAATATATCACAGATATAAACAACCTGATCTTTGAACAATACACATGGAGTTAAATACCGCAATATACCAAGGTGCGGTAAGCAGTATGCGGTACAAATGTTTTCACATTTTGTCATTTTATCACGTAGTATACCGCAATATTTCGCGATATTTCGCTTACCGCTCACTTTTGTGTACATTTTATTTGAAAACCGCAATATACTACAAATACCGCGATGTACGTACTGCAATATTTTATTTTTCGTGAATACGTGTGAAATATGTTTTTTTTTTTTTGTCATTTTACATCAAAATATCATAAATATATATAACATTAAAATATAATTAATACACATATCATAAAATAAATATTTATTTTTATTCTTTTAGCTACTTTTCTTAGTTAACATAAAAACTTAATGGTTACTTTAAGCCACCTAGGAACTCAAAGTGGTATTAGAAAATGTATTGTTATTATTAAAATATTATTTTTTTTCTCTTATATCAATAAATTAGTTTCTCTTTTAGTATTATTTATTTTGCTCTATATATATAACATTTTTTTATGTTTTTTATATTAAAATAATCTTTTATCATATTTTTTTTATTTATATTTGACAAATTATGATAAAAAAAATTAGAATACATATAAAATGTGCAAAAAAAATTATTGAATTATGTCATCTTAAAATAATATTCAAACATTTTTTTTTTTTTGTGAAAACAGTAAAGGTATGTGGCGCGATATACCATGCGGTATACCTTAAGAATTTAGGGTGCGATATACCTAGCAGTAACGGTATTTAACACCCTGATAATACATGAACTCTTGATTACCCAACTGGCATAAACTACACGCACATGACAAGGCATATCCCAATGTACTGTAAGTGCTAGTTGGCATTCTCTGGGTGCACACAAACAAAGGAGGATCACAAGATCTAAAGAATCTGGAGGCAACATAACCTTACGATCATATTGACTCACCACAATTTACATCCATCAAGTAGACATGCTCTCCACTGTAACTTAGCAGAACTTCTTCCCCATTAGGACTGAAAGTAACATGAGTTAGATGCAAACCAGAGCGTGCCTAAAAATAATCAAAGAAATAGGTCAGATAAAAATTATGATCATAGTGTCACTTAAAATCACAACCCTTTCTAAAACTGAACACACAACAATAACTACAATATTTTCTCATTTAAAGTTGTAATAATAAAAAAGAAAAAGAAAAACAGCATTCCAGAGTTTTAACAGATAAACTGATTCTCCCTAAGCCAGCCATAAATGGTAAAAGAATCAGAAGAAAGAAAGGTGCATTTCGAACGGCATGAAATTATCAAAGCCCTCAAAATTAAGATTAAAATTTTTTACATGATCATAGATGAAAAACATAAGTATCCAAAAATGAAAAATATCCTTAGGGTCCAGGAGAACCCTTCACACCAAGAAAGCTGAAAAAAGAAATTTGATTTTTACAGTTACAAAACCAGTCAAAAAAATTATTCATTCCAAGCTCAATGGAGAAGCAAAACAGAAAGAATTAAACAGAAGCTCAAACTAACACGATCTGAGAGATGCATCGGGCAGAAATAATTAACACAAGGAGGTGGTGACATCCTTTTCCTGCATGAGCTCACTGGCGGCAGCATCCTTCTATCATATAGGCGTGCAAATGCATCACTAAAAACATTCACCAGCGTATGAGACATAAGTTACCAAAAAAAATAAGTATCCAACATAAAACACATAACAACTAGTCCAATACCTTCCGCCAACAAGGAGCAGATGAGGTCTTGTAGAACTGATATCACAAGATTTTAGAGCAAGTGTCTGTCGAGGAGGATCAGATAGTGACCTTTTTGCACCACTGCGCAAGTCAAGCTGCCAGAATAGTGGACAATAATGGAGGAAAACAGATGTTATAGTTCAGATATAAGAGTAAGGCTCGCAAAACAAAGAAAGCACCAGCATAAATAATCATCTTCTTAACAAAACTCAAAAGACATTCTAAAATGCCAAACTTCACAATAGAAGAAATAAAAATAAAATAAAAGAGCTAATAAATGACTAAAAATGCTTCAGATGGTCTAGGATAGCATATCAAGCTTAGTTTTCATGGTACTGAGATTTATATGTTCACACTTGCCCTCTACTTCAACATGCCATAGGTATGCATTGCAAAATTGCTCCAGGAAAAATGGTGAAAGTAAGATAGGAAAGAGTACCTAATGTCCTAATTATCATGGAAAATAAATACAACCTTCTTTTGGAAACTCAAAGAGTTTCTAACAATTGATCCATTTTGGTAGGCATAACAAAATCTAGAACCACAGACATCTCCTTCAGAATCGGATAAAAAAAATTTTTAAAAAAAAAAAGCAGCTCAATTTTAAATTTAAACCATGAAGCCCAGAAAGAAAAAAAAATCTTAGTTGGCAACCAATGTCTTTGTAATTACTATGCATAAGACCAATAAAACAGATGAACCTGAGAATACATATAAAAGAAAATTTTTCTTAGCTTTTTTTCTTTTTCTTTCGTTTTCAGGTGGATATGGAAACAATGG
Organism: Aquilaria sinensis; assembly: GCA_005392925.1. Classification (NCBI taxonomy): domain Eukaryota; kingdom Viridiplantae; phylum Streptophyta; class Magnoliopsida; order Malvales; family Thymelaeaceae; genus Aquilaria; species Aquilaria sinensis. Next base: position 408,601 of record SMDT01000197.1, on the reverse strand, counting down.
AAAACAATAATCATATTGAAATACATACTAAGACACTGCGACATTCCTGCTGTGAAGATCCCGCTGGAGGACAGGAAGTGCCCTCTCGAAAATCATGTTGCCTCAACGTCCCATCTTCACTTGCACTCCAGACAACATTAGGGTTCCCAACTTCAACCTGTAACATGTAAGCTTAGGGTGATAGTGTCGTACAAACCTTAAGTTATGAGAATGAACAGGAGATTTCTTTCAGAGTCCTTCATATCAACCTAACTAGCACAAACAAAAGTTTATAACAAAACATGAATTCTTACAGCTAGCTTTTTAACTCTTCTGGTATGACACTGATAAAGTGCCGTTGGAGTAATAGCACATTCTTCAGGTCCCCTTCCACTTATGCGTGACAAATTAAATAGTCGAACCTGAAGAAAGCAAGCTAATTGAAGGCCAATGTCACTTAACATAATTTACAAAGTGCTAATAGTAACAAAAAATGCAACATACTTCAGCATCACCAGCTCCAGACAAAACAAGCTCATCGCATGCTTCAGGGACAAATTTTGTACAAAATATATTTGCAGTGTGCCCTGTGTCAATAGAATGCAAATGCTTTTGACCAGAATAGCTCCAGACGTTAACCTGTAGAAATTAGGCATTTCAAACTTATATCCACATGTAAATCACATTATTAATTTCAAACTTATATCCACATGTAAACTGCATTATTACATTTACAACATAATCATCCAGTACCACCAAGTGAGTGCAAACAAATCTAATTTACTCCAAATTTAGCTTAATTCTCTCTGTCATTGGTGGCTTAATTCCCTCTGTCATTGCGTATTCTACATCAATAATTGCAGAACTTGGTCGTACAAAATTGCAGATGAAAAAATTAAAAATCATAGTAATTGGTAGCCTTTATTTGAGTCCTTAACTCCATCAGCAGTGATGCATGCAAGGAACAATATCTAATAGGAAACAGATTTGGCAGATTAAACAGAATTTGAAAGCCATGGGTGAATTCAACCAAAAGAAAAGTTCAAATTAGAATATTGATAAAACTCAAGGAACAATGCATGACTTTGGCCTCTCTTTTAAACCAGACAACATGTCCATCGGCTAGTCAAATCAAGCTGATTAAGCAGGGTTCAGACTCTAGCTAAAATAGCATAACCATCATACCCGAGTATCATCAGATCCAGATACCAAAAGAGAACCAGTTGAATTCCAAGCTATAGCATTTACACAACCCTGATGGCCCTGTTCCAAAAAGAAAAAAAAAGATGGAATCACTTAAGTTGATTGGACAAAATAAAAAAAAAATAGTAGGGTGCCAACTGAAGAAACATAGAACATCAAAGTATGTCCATTGTTCCAAACATCTAGTAGCTAAGCCTGGAGATAGCTGGCCAAACTGTGCAATGAAGAAGCCTAAACAATAGCAAATACTGTAGAATTTTATTTCATTTGAATTACTTGGCAACATCAGAAAACTTGCTGAGATCGGCTATATGAATCCTGTTTTTCCAGGACAGCCTTAACCCCCACAAGCTGAGATCAGCTATATGATTCCTATACTTCCAAGATATCCAAAGAAAACTTGCTAAGAGAACTCTTAAAATTTTCTTTTTTCTTTTTTCTAAATTAGACCTGAATTTCAGCAAAGCCAAATTGTCTCTCATTCAAAAATAGTCCCCTGACATACCTTGGCAGAGAAGAAAATAAATCAGAGCATTCAGCCTAACAAGTGGCCTATCTGAAGCATTAAGAAGTAGGAAACAGATATAGAAAGTTAACAAATTTGTGGAAGGTCCTGTAAACAAATATTTTATTTTATTACAAAATCGTAGCTTCAGCAGTCAACCTTGACATGAAAAAATATTCAACTTTAAAAAAAAATGAAAAACTTCTAAATATACAACTGTATAAATGGATTTTCATAGTACTACCAAATGTATCAGGAAAAAGAAATTGAAAAGTTTACAAATATTGCATGAGAAGAAACTATAAACACATGCAATTTGCAACAATATGGTCAATTCCAAAAAACTACATTTAAAATTTTAACAATCCAAAAGAAGAAAGTAAATCGTCCAAAGGCCAACTGCATGGTCAAAAAATTAGCGATCCTAAATCAAAGTTCTGTGCAACCCCACAAATGCTGCACCACGCTGATAGACAGTATTTACAATTTCATGACATAAACCAATCTAGGTTTGAACAAAGGAGATTTAAGAAAAGAAATTGAGCTTAATCCAAGAAAAAGAAAATCCAAATTAACAAAAAATAATTTCATAACTACAAGCAGAAATGCCTTCTTTTTATATAAAGTTTTCTTCATCAACGAAACACTGACCTCCAGCTCTCTTTCAAGTGACAGCCTCCGGACCAAAGAAGAGTGCATTTGCAAGCTGCGATTAACATCCTGCACGTAGACCTTCCGCTTTTAGCACAGGAATGAGAATATACCGTCACCCAAATCTTGAGCAACCATATCATGATTGATGATATCCCACATAAATAAAAATACATCAACTGAACTAAGCACCAAGAAGCCACTCCTATCAATCCAACCAAACTTCTGAAAAGACAAACAAGTAATTGATACACAAAGGATGGCCTTCACCATGCCCATTTCCAGTCTTAGCAATAACAAGATCCTAACATCCCGCCATAGAGTCAAACAGATTTCATTCTCTGTAAATTATCACATCTAACATCTGCACGAGCTAGTTACTTTAGCATCTACTAACATCGAAGAAGTCGACCTTAAACCTGAAGACTTTAAAGGCCAAACTCAACCTAGAATCCAGAATTTTCGCACTTAAACCTTCAGTACATCATAAAAATGCCAGAAAATAGAGAAATTAGAGCGGGACATTGGACAAGAGGAGCGAATACCTGACGAACGTCGATGCGCCTTCTGTCGAGCAGATTGTAGACGTTGCCGTTGTGAAACGCCATAGACTCCATCGGATGAACTTCCATGGCCGCGAAAAAGAAACAAAAAGACAAAAGAGAAAGATTTAGCAGCTGATGATCGATGATCGAGCTCTGAAAGGAGCTGTTTCGATGTGAGCGATTAAAGCATTTGAGAATTTCTAGTACGGTTGTTCGAGACTTCGAGCGAAGTGACGCAAAAGCGTTTGTTTAAAGCATCTTGTCCTGCTAAGCTAATGCTCGCATGTCTGAACATATTACCCCTTCGTTTCATAAAATCCATCTTTTTATTACTTACAATAATTAATTTATAAGTTTATTTTTTAAAAAAAATTATTATAAAATTATGAATATTTTATCTGAAAGTAAATTTTAAAACATTATACTCCCTCTGTCCCACATTCTTTAAAACATTTACCTTTTAGTAATTAATTTATAATTTTTTATTTTTAATTTTTAGTATATAAATAAAAAAAATTTATATATAAATAATAAATAAAGACCTATAGTTTTTAAATATATTTTTTAATTTTTTTTCTAACAACTAATAATATAAATAAATTCAAGTCAAACTATAGGCAGAAGATAACTATTTCAAAGAATATAGGACGGAGGAGCAGTTTTTAAATATTTTTTAAAAAAAAATTAATACATATTAATATGAATATATTCAAGTTAAACTTCAATTAAAATAGATAAAAAGGTTAATTATTACGGAACAAGTGAGTAATATTTTTCAATAAATTATTCACACAATTCAATTACGGTATATATAGTACCAGAAGTAGTAAACTGGTACATATCTATAATGTTTTCTATAAAAAAAATTATAAAACTTATATACTTAATTTTCTATAAAAAAAATAAAAAAACTCAAGTAAATATTATATCATGAAGAATTTAGAGAATAATGCTAATATACAAAGTTTCTTCACTAATGATTTGACAAAAATAACAGCACAGATAATAATTAAAACAAAATTATGCTTTCTTTACATTTAAATTGCTATATAACTTCTTAACACCTCAACTTGAAAAAAATATTTTTATAGAACTCTTAATAAATGTAGCAATATTGGACCGGATATATATATATATATGTAAAGTAATTTTATCTATGCTAGCTAGCTAAGGCAAGATATAGTTGAGGCTTAAGTTTGAGGTACTCTCATGCAGAAACTCACAAATTACTCAAACACATCTCAAGAATCCCAATGGCCTTCAAGTTTAATAATGTAAATCACTTACCTCCAAAACATTCTTGGTAACTCTTCCTACTTTAAACATATATTTGCCAATACTTCTGATTGCCAAAAGAAATTACTCCTACTTTTACTCTATTTGACTTTTTTTAGTATTTTGACTTGAATTTATTTATATTATTGTTGAGAAGAAAAAAATTAAAAATATATATATAATATATATATATATATATATATATATATATATATATATATATTTAGAAATTACATGTCTTAATTTATCATTCATATATAAAGATTTTTCATTTATATATTAAAATATTAAAAATAAAAAAAATATAGATTAATTGTCAAAAATAAATGGTGCAAAAGTTTTGGGATGGAAGAGTATATACTGTATACTCCCTCCGTCCCATATTCTTTGCACCATTTACTTTTTAGCAATTAATCTATGATTTTTTATTTTCAACATTTTAGTATATAGATGAAGAACTTTTATATAAGAATGATAAATCAAAAAATATAATTTCTAAATATATTTTTTAAAAAAAAAATTGAATAAATAATAATATGAATAAATTCAAGTCAAACTAAATGAAAAAGGTCAAATGGTGTAAAGAATATGGGATGGAGGGAGTATTAGTTACTGACCTCGTGCTATTAACTGGGCTGAATTTCTTGCTAAGAGGTAGGAGCCCATGCAATTGACCTAGCCGGCGTAAACATGGAAAATGTCATCAATCTTTTTCCTTTCCTATAACTATGCAACCATCAAAGTTTTTTGTACATGGTGAAACCATTGAACATTTTCAAATAGTGCAAATTAGGCCCTCTAATCACAGCACCAAAAGCGTGTTCAAGTTGGGGAGCTGGGGATTTATAACTTTAACAGAAGTAAATTTAGATCATGTAATTGTGGAAGTGAAACCAAAACTCCAGCTCCATTCTTCGAACCCTAAAGTATAACTCATTTTCCTTTTTCCTAATTTTTCACTTCAAGAATTGTTCTGAATGTCAGGTAACATCATCTTCAACTATTAACAAAACCAAGCTTCCTTAGAAAGCTAATTGAGAATGAGGTTGAGTGCCTACTTAATTGCTAAACCAAGAGCCCTTCTCTCACATGCAATTCCTCTTAAGTTTGTTAAAACCTTTATTGGTCATTGAAGAAGTTTGATGACCAAGTAAGGACCTATTACTATAACATAACCTAAATGATCAATCAGGCACAATTTGAGAAGTTTTATATGAGAATTGGCAAAAATGACAAATAAACCACTAATGTTTTGTATCGTACTTAAATCCGCTACTAATGTTTTTTATCTTAATAAACCACTATTGTTGTTCAAATGTCCCAATTCATCCAATCGGCTTTTGAATATTACAACATTCCTCCATTATCTTTTTAAAATTCACAAAATAAATCTACTTAGTTTAAAACAATCCAAATAGGTACTTTTCCTAAATACATAATTTCATAACCAATTTCCCCAATTACATTATCAGGGCATAATTTGTTCATCATCACTTCCACGTCCCTCAAAGTATACCATCCCCCTGCCCAATATGGGATACCTCTAGCTTAACGTTGTCGTTCCCAAACAATGTCTTGCTTATATTATTGCTCAACGTCTCTCTATTCTCCTCCCTCAAGACCGCCACCTAGTGCTTAACCTTTTTTTATGTCAACTTCAATCTCCGCCACCAGTGGCATTTTATGGTGGTGATCGATTGCTGATGGGTGACGAATGGTCTCTTAGATCTCCTTTGAGATTGTAGTGCGATGTAAGGCAAAGTAAGAGAAGGAACAACTTGTCCACTATCAGCAAGCCTACGAGGATCCCAATTATTAACTACAAATAGAGGTTGAAGATCAATGTTGACTTGGAGAAAGTGGTTGAAAATGTTATATTTACACACTTTAGAGACACTGGGAGTAGAATGAGAAAATAAAGGGATTAAACTTGGTATTTTAAGCTAAGATTTTGTTAAACTTAATAGTAAAAGTTAGGATAAATTACATGTGCTACCCCCAACTTTTAATTATTGCTCCTGTTATAACCCTAACCTTTACTTTGCTCGTAGCATATCCCTAACCTTGATAAAATGTTTCATTTTGACCCCTTTTTGGATGAAAATCGTTATTTTGGATAGAAAATGTCACATCAGTTAGAATTATAAGGATAAATGATAGCTTTAATCCCTAAAAATATTTCCATTTGCCAAAAAAATTCTTGAAACTTTTCCTCTAACAATCCCACCACCATCTTCACTTCTGCCATATTATCATCCTTCTCCGCCCACCATCGCTCGCCATTCCCATATCTCTCCATTCTCGGCCTCATCGCCACTTTCACTACCCCTTTATTTCTTTCACCACTAGATCTTCTCGCCATATTCAAGACCAGCTACTCGGTCACTGGCCTCTCCAATTTCCAACAGTATCGTAAAGCTCGAGATCGAAACCATGGGCTCAATTGAAGGCTGCCTAGTCGAGACACGTGTGGATGATTGTGAAGAATCCGAGGGAGAAATCAAATCATGAGGGATATAAAGGAGAAACAAAATCTTGAAGGATTTGAAGGAAAAATCAAATCATAGATGGGTTTGAAGGAGAAATTGAATCATTGGGTGGTCGAATTTGATGAAAAAGCTTAACACATAAATAACCAGTGTTGACACATTTGGCCACTCGCTGCAGGCTATATGAGAGCAAACATTTCAGCCGAACAACACCTTTTGCTCTGATCGATGGCCACAGGCGAGGTCAACAACAAGGATGGGGAAAGATCGATAGTGGTAATCGGTGGAGGAAGAGGAGAAGGTGCAGGCCAATGGTGGGTCAGTTGCTTTCATTGTGTCGGTGCAGCCCAACCACAACAAGACTCGAAAGATGGAGGAAAGTTTGGGTGATGAGGGTGGCAGTTGAGGTAGAATAAAGAGGGATGTGAGGGGATGCCAGATGTGGTGGTGAAGAAGGTAGAAGGGCAATGGTTAAAATCGTTAGATTTTAAGGTTTAAAGGTTTTTTTATAAGGAAAAAAAATTTCAGGAATTAAAACTAGAATTTATCCTATAATCCTAAACTGGTGTAGCATTTTTCATCTAAGATAACGATTTCCGTCTAAGATAGGGCAAAAATGAAACATTTTATCGAGATTAGGGACACGCTACGAGAAAAGTGAAGATTAGGGTTAAAATAGGAATGACAATTAAAGGTTAAGAGCAGCACATACAATTTACCCGTAAAAGTTATGAGAGCCGATTTGAGCCAACTCATAAATGTTAGTTGTTTATTTGGCAAAAAAAAAAAATAGTACATGAATCAGGCCAATATAAAAACATTAGTGATTTATTCATTATTTTTGCATAAGAGAATCAATTTAAAGGTTGTGTTTGTCATGTGTGTAAATTAACGAGTGTGGAGCATTCAAGAATTAAAGTAACGTACATTTATGAACAATTATTCTTTCCTTTAGTATTATCAAGGATGACAATTAGGTGTATTAGGTTAGGTTTGGGTCAGGTCATTTATGTTTGGATTTAATCGGGTTAATATGAATTCGAATCTAGGTTAGATTATTTGGATTAGGTTGATTAGATTTCGGGTTCAAGTTATGTTACACTAGGTTTATTTGGGTTCCAGTTCAAATGCAAGTCAGATTGATTTCAATCTCGGATAACTCATTAATGTTAGTTGTTTATTTAGTGAAAAAATATATATTAGCAGACAAATCGGGCTAATATGAAAACATTAGTGATTTATTCATTATTTTTGCTTAAGAGAATTAGTTTGGTTGTGTTTCTTATATGTGTAAATTAAGGAATCTGGAGCATTCAAGAATTAAAGTAACGTGCATTTATGAATAGTTCTTCTTTTCTTTAGTATTATTAGGGATGACAATTGGGAGTATTAAGTCAAGTTTAAGTTTAATTGGATTAGCATGAATTCGGATCCAGATCAAGTTATTTGGATTTAAGTTGAGTAGATTTTAGGTTCAAGTTGTGTTGGGTCAACTTTATTTTGGTTCAGGTTCAATACAGTTTAGATCAACTTCAATCTCAGGTAATTTTAATTCGGATTATTTAGGTTTCAGGTCAGATTCAAACTAACTATCGAGTTCACTTGGGTTACTAGTACATAGGCCAAAATGATTGAACGATTTAGTTTTTTTATTAGTTTTTGTTAAAATTTAAATTAACGAATTCCTTTTTTTTGTATGATTTAGTTTAAGTTATTTTTTTTATTTTTTAGTATGCATAATTAAAAAATTTTCATAAAAAATTTCTTCATTATATGTTAGTACATATTTAGGTTATTTAATATTTTAGTAATACTTGATTATTTTTTTAAACTCATAACTTTACCTAGCTATCACTACACATATCACTCAGTTATCACCCAGATAGACACACTGCGACAATTTTGCTATGCTTCTATTCCAGTGAATTTTAATACAAAATTGCTACCAAAAGCAACTTTGGTTCATTATTAGTGACTAAACTGTAAACTTCAAGATTTTGGTTGAAAATACATAGATTTGAAAAGCTTAGGGACCTATATTGTAATTATTTTGGGTGAGTAAAATAAAATTTTTGAAAAAATTTGATCTTATTGCACTATACTTAAAATTTTACGGATCAATGTTGTAATTTTGGTAATTTCACACTATTATTATTAAACTTGCTAAACTTGCTAAATATGAAAGTTACTTATTTTAGAATAATCCAAATACGGGACTTGTTAAACATAAAGGCCTCCTCCCTAAATATGGGACTTACTAAGTATAAAAGTCTTCAAAAATAGAAGTTATTAAATATGGAATTTTTATCCCAAAAAATGGACTTACTAAATATGGAAGTCCCAAAAAATAAACGTTATTAAATATGGAAGTCTCTTCCCCAAATGTGAGACTTACTAAATATGGATGTCCCAAAAAATGAAAGTTACTAATATGTATGTCACCCTATCCAAATATGAGGTTTACTAAATATAAAAGTCTTAAAAAGTGAAAGTTATTAAATATGAAAGCTCTCATACATAAGACTTATAACTTATTAAATATGAAAGATAATGAGAGAGGAAAGTTAAGGTTTAAGATGAAGGTTAGGATTAAGCGTTAATATTTAGGATTTAGGATTTTAATGTTAGAGTTCATATTTAGGGTTTAGAGTTACTGTTAAGGATTTATAGTTGAGATTAGGATTAGAGTTAAATTTTGGGTTTTAGAGTTTTGGGTTTATGGGGTTTAGGGTTTAGAGTTTGGATTTAGGGTTTATAATAAAGGTTAGGGCTAGAGTTAAAGGTAGGGTTCAAGTTTACAGTTTGGTGTTTAAATTTAGTTATCGGGTTTACGATTATGATTGAAGATTTATGGTTTAGGCTAAGGTTAGTGTTTAGAGTTTTAAAGTTCAAGGTTAGGGTATTAGTTTTAAACTTAGAGGGTTTAGAGTTTAGATTTAGTATTTATGGTAAAGGTTAAGGTTAAGATTAGGGTTAAGGTTTTAAAGTTCAGGGTTTATGGCAAAGGTTACTGTTAATGTTTAGGGTTTTAAGGTTTAGGGTTAGGCTTAGGGCTTAGAGTTTTAGGTTTAACAAGCATATATTATAGATAAATAAAAAAAAGCCAAATAAAATATTTGACTATAATAACTATATTCAAAATTAGAAACAAATAATTGAGAACAAATATTACATTTGTTACTAATTAGAATATGATTGAGACCTTAAACCAATAAACCTAGAAGACCCCTAAACCTATAAATCCTTGAATACCTTTAAACAAACCAAAACAAGTTATTTTGTTAATTTATCCTTCAAATTTTATAAGATCCCTAAAACAAAAAATGTTTTTAAAGTATTTTTAAGTTTTCTCAATTGCGTGATTATAATTGATGTACAATTTAAATAATTAATTAATAGAGTATAAAAATTCATAATTTTTTTTAAAATCTATGATGACCATATATTTTTTGTTGATTTTGGTCAAAATCAAGTTTTGTCAAGTTTAGTCATCATGCTATTTCATGCTTAAGTCAAGCTAATTTTAGGTTTGGGTCGTTTCAGGTTTGGGTCATTTCAAATTCATGTCATTTTGGGTTTAGGTCATTAGGGTTTGTGTTTTCTTAGCTTTCAATTTAATCCGATTCATGTTCAAGTTTGGTTGGGTACAGTTGGATTCAGATCATTGACTTTTCTACAGTTGGATTCAGGTCATTGACTTTTCTAGTCAAATTGGATTAGGTCGGTCTTAGATTTAGATTGGTCAAGCTAGATCATTAGGTCGAATCATATTTTACCATTTCTAGGTTTTTTATATGATGAGATGTTAAGCAAAGCAGAAAATTCAATCTTGGAATTAGTTTCAAAAAATTCAAAATTTGATCTCTAATTGTAGCTTGCATTTTTACAATCAACCCTTCATTGATCAAGATCGTCTTTTCTTCGAGTGAGGTTGAAGAAATAGAAACCATTTAACAGTTGAATTGTTTTAGGAGGGAAACAACCAATCAAATCTAAGTTGAAGAAAGAAAACAAAAAGAAATAAAAAGATCTTTCCAAATCTAGTAAAAAGGTCAAATGTGGTTAATTAAACAAAACTTTTTGATGGGCAAAAGGTAATGCTCTATGGTAAAAATTAGTGTAAATTACACAGTGAGTTCCCTACCATATTATTTCGTCTTAATTTGGCTACTTACCTTTGATTTATCCTCATAATGTTTCTTAGCTGTTAAAGTGCATTCTAGACTGGTTTTTCTATCACTTTCATTGTTAATTTTGATATAATTTCAATAAAAAATGTTGAATCTAGTCTTTAGATCTCCTCCATATTGCTTTTGGCACCTTAAAAGTTATAGATATAACACATCATCCATTTCTTTCTCTTAGACACCGACTACTTACTGTGACTCCCCCCCTGCGCCACTGTCACTGTGCACTTCACCAAAGCTAGCCGCCCTCTCTTATATCCTGCCCCATCTATAACCTTCAATTGTAGCCATAAGCTGCTCATTAAAAAAGAATCGAGTCATATCTTTATTCAAATATGATTCCATTGAGTGCAAGTTCCGATGGTGTTTGTATACCATTGGCTTTGTGTGAACCAGGTTTCTCTGAAGACCAAACCTAGACTATAATTTCATATGCAAGCCAATCGAGCTCCACGAGTTGAAGAAAACATCATTCAATCAAATCTAGGACTAGGAAGACCAAGAGGATTGACAACGGAAGCTTTGAGAAGGTGACTATTGGATGCTACACAATTGAGAATATTCAAAAGCTTCTAATGAAGATCGAGGACCCCAATAAGTTCCTCCACCTAAAAAGTTAGCTGTTAGTCCAGTCAGCATAAAAATTGGTGTGAACTACAAGGTCAAAGGCATCATTAGTTAAGGAGAGGTCTATATTGTCATCATGCTAAGTTTGCATTAACAAAGTAGGAGGAGTAGCAACAGTAGTGCTACTATGGGTGGTATGCCAATAAATGTACAGATTTTCCCTTAGGTTCGAATTGCACATGCAGGTTGCTATGAAACACCCGAAGCCCTTAACGTAATTAGGTTTTGTTACATATATAAATCACTTTTTCATTTTAGAGCCAGTTCGTCTGAGATTTTTAAAAGCTTAAGCCGGGTAGATTTTTGAAAGTCAAAAAGTGTGGGCGTTTTACTCACTCACTCTCTCTCTCTCTCCTTTTCTTCTTTCTTCATTTTCACATTTCTCTCACTCTTTTTTTACCCCTCCCCTGTCTTGTCAAATTTTATATTATTTCTTTTTCATGGCTTTTTTTTCTCTCTCACTCTCTCTCTCTCTCCTTTTCTTCTTTCTTCATTTTCACATTTCTCTCACTCGTTTTTTACCCCTCCCCTGTCTTGTCAAATTTTATATTATTTCTTTTTCATGACTTTTTTTTTTCTCTCTTCTCATTTCTTTTATGCTGCATTTTTTTTTCCTCTCTCTCCTTTTTAAATGCTACATTTTTTTGTTTTTTTTCCTCTCTTTTGCTGCGTTTTTTTTCTCTCACTCTCCTTTTTAAATGCTGTGTTTTTTGTTGCATTTTTTGTTTTTTTTTCCTCTCTCTCTCGTTCCTTTCTTTTTCTGCTGCATTTTGTGTCTTTTTTTTTCCACTCTCTCTCTCACATACTGCTGGCTTCTGCTCAGCTTTTACATTTTCTCTCCTCTCTCTCACACCTTTCCTTATGCTTTTTTTTTTCATGCACTCTCACTCTCTCTTTTTTTCTCGTGCTTCTGCTCATCTGTTTCAATTTCTTTCCTTTCTCTTTCTCACACCGATTGACATTTTTTTGGCTTTATATATTTCGGTCAAACTTGTTTCTAATAGTAGCAAATTTTGTTATTTTTTATATATAATATTTCTTTCACGTAATTGTGCATTTGTTTGGTGTTTCCAATGGTCCTATTTTTTTTCTTGTCTTTTCACATATTTTTTTATTCATCGGCTTGAGCCATTTTTAGCAATCAGGGTCAGGAATTTGAACATGTTATTTTATGGGCAACTCCATGTTGGTCCGAGTATCAATAAAGATAATATACTAAACCCCTACCCTACACTCCTCTGACTCGATCGAATACGTACATTTCGTTCTCTCAATCTTTGATTTAGACCCCGACCATTAGACCTTTCACTTTGTCTGCCAAAAAATCTTGCAATCCTTCCTGCGATGCTATCCCATGTCGCAGCCATGGTGGGTGTCTCCTCATGTATCGCAATTTCATCGAGGGCATCCGTATCTGGATTGTTGACCTCCTGTGTGTAATTTCCATATCGAGCCTCGTCGAACTCCGGGTCATACACATCTTTCATTCATATATAATTATAAAGAGCACAACATGCTATAACGATTCGAGTTTGCAACTCGGGACCAAAACGGTTCATTCCACGCAGTATGGCCCATTTCATCTTAGCGTGCCCAATTATTCTTTCAACAACATTTCGCATGCTGGAATGTGCAAAATTGAATTGTTCTCCTGCTCCTTCTGGCGCTCTTCCTCCAAAATCAGTGCAATGGTAATTAACCCCACGATAAGGGGTAAGAAAACCCTCCATGTTTGCATATCCTGAGTCCACTAGATAGTAATGACCTAAAAAGACATTATGTATAAGGATAGACCATTCACAGTGCAACATGCTATGTGAACCGGATATATCAGGAGCAATACACGTGTGAATAGCTTCTGGTGCATTCGGGAACCGTGAGCCAGGAATGTTCCTGGCATCTCGTAGAACCTGGCTATCATGAACGGCCCCGGGCGTCCTCGCATAAACATGGGTAAATTGCATATTAAAATCGCATGCGACTAACACGTTTTGGCTTGTGTACCCAGTGCGGCCGCGATACGCTCGTTGATCTTCTCTGTTGTATATTCCAAACACATGTGTTCTATCAATAGCGCCTATAACATTATTGAATGCACCTTCCCATGCGTCCCTCACTTCCGGAGCAGGTGTCGAAAATGTTGGGTCAAGCGGTTGAATTATGAGCTCGGCAAGACCAAGGATTGAATCCAAAACTAGCTTGAACCATCGCGATATCGTATCCATCAAATGTGGAAACACCTGCCGAACGTCATCATATTTCCAGCCATGGGCGCACACGGTAAAAAACATAGCTAGACCTTCATAAGCTGAAACATTTCTCCCATCACGCAAGTTGTGATTCATTGTAAGATCGTCCAATAAATCCCAAAAACAATCTATGCTCATCCAAAATCGACTTCGAAATTCACGAGGACAAGACATCAGGCATAGAAGGTATTATGTACCAGTCCAAACTGGTGTCGGTTCAACATTATTAGAATTAGAGTTTGATTCCAGATTTCCGGACAAAACATTTGCCCCGGTAAGACATCTAAAATGGTGGAGACGTTTTCGATGAAGCAGACTCGGGTTGTGTATTGAATAGAATATCCGTTCTGGGGAATCAGCTTCAGAAGTTGGCGGCACCTCTCATGGAATATCTATTCCACAATTGCAGAAGCTCATATCCATTATGCTTATCGTCCTCAACCAATAGTACCTGGCACAAAGGTAACCATAATTTATACGTCGAGAGCATGTATGACATGTGCATATAAGGGCGAGTTTTCTTAATATGGAAAGGATAATCTAATATCTTAGAAGCATGCATAACGATCGTGAATGCCCATAAAGTGCTGCAACAACAAACAAATAGAAGTCCAAATCAGTCCAAAAGTACATAAACTAAACGGGACAACGGTCACAACAAACCCATCCATAAATTTCTGAAGAACCGAATCAGCGTCCACGCAGAAATCCTTTGGCTCTTGCTTCCTCAATAATTGGATAGTGTTGTTTTTTTGACAGTTTTTTTTTAAAAAAAAATTTGATTAAAAAAAAACTAATTAAAAATTAATTATTATTATTATTATTATTGCTAAAAAATTTTAATTATGTTTAATTAGTTTAAAATATATTTTTATTTTGAGAATATTTGATTTAAAATAATATATGTGTGAATTTGTATGTGTTTGAAATAAAAATAAAATTTCAGAAAAAAATGACAAAAAAATTAAAAGTTTGAGGTAAAAATGACAAAATTGAGAAGTTTCGGACAAAATTGACAAATTCTGACTTTGGGTAATTTTTCGCGTCAATTTTGGGCCTAAACGGACGTTTCTGGCCCAAATTGACAGAAAACGTTAAAATTGTCAAAATCAGAAGCTTCTGAGCTTATCCAGAGCTGGAGTAACGTAAAGGACTGAAACTGTCATTTTACCAATTTAAAAGATAAGTTTGAGATTTTTTATTAATTTATCCGTCCACAGTTCAGCCAAGATCCTTCTATAAATACCCCCCTAAATTCAGTGCTGAAGACAGAGAAAAAATAGAAAGAAAGCTTAGAGCTCCGTTTTGAAAAAAAAAAAAAAAAAAATATTACAACCTTAATCCCTGGTCTCTCTTACTTATTCCCAGAACACCAGAAATTTCTCCTGTCTGCCGTTTAACTCCCCCTTTAACCCATTCCGTTTTCTTTTCTTTTTGCCTCCGTCACGCTGCCACCAGCCGTCACCGTCGCCCACGCCGTGACGCCGCCGTCGTCACCGTGCCACCGTCGCCCACGCCGTGACGCCGTTGACGCCGCCGTCCCCACGCCGTGCCACCGTCGCCCACGCCGTGCCGCCGCCGCCCACCCTTCCTCCACCGCCGTCGCCGTGCCGCCGTCGCCCCGCCGTCCGCCGACGTGGCCGTCCCCCCCTGCCCCTGGCCGCCCGCCACCGCCCGCCCCCCTGCCCTCGCCGCGTGCTCTGTTTCCTCCCTACGGTCCTCCCATTTTGTCCTTCAAGTTTTGAATTTCCTTCCTCCTCCTGGTCGCCAACCGCCGTTTTGTCGTCCCGCCGTCGCCCCGTCTCGTCCCGCCCCGCCGACGTGGCCGTCCCCCCTGCGCCCTATGCCCGCGCCGCCACCGTGCCCAGCCAGCCACCCTTTCGCCTCCCGCGCGACGTGCTTGCTTCAAAAATCAATAATTCTCATTTTGTCCTTCATTATTTTGAATTTTAATTTCACTTTGGTCACTAACGTTTTTATTTTGTTCTTGCAGAATTAATTACTAACTATTTTAATTTTTTTAATTACTTGTTTTATATTATTTGTTATTATTAAAAACTCTTGGCTTTTTATTACGCAACAACTAACCTATACGATTATTTTTAACTTTATGGCTAAAAAAGCTCGCTTGTCTAATAATATTTTTTTACTAATTACCTTTACCCTATTAATAAATATTGCAAATTAATTTAATTAACTTGGCTAACTTTTATATTGTTGTATAATTGAATAACCTTGTCTGATTTTTTAAAATTTTAAAAGAAAGTTAATTAAAAGATAATTAACTTAAGACTACTTTTATTATTGTTGTTAATTAATTAATTTAATTAAACTTGACTAACTTTTTATTATTGTTGTTAATTAATTAAT
The DNA here is from genome assembly GCA_005392925.1 of Aquilaria sinensis. Classification (NCBI taxonomy): domain Eukaryota; kingdom Viridiplantae; phylum Streptophyta; class Magnoliopsida; order Malvales; family Thymelaeaceae; genus Aquilaria; species Aquilaria sinensis. The sequence continues at coordinate 392,521 of SMDT01000197.1, read as the reverse complement.
TTAATTAAACTTGGCTAAAGGGAGGATTATTGTTGTTAATAAAAAAGATTTAATTAACTTTTAAAAAAGCTAACCTTTTATTATTTTTTTAGATTTTGAAGTGGATGGCCAAAAAGCCCCACTTTTTTTTAAAAAATTAGATTTTCCTTTCCCAATGATTTAATTTTATTTAATTCACCTTTTACCCTCATAATAAATAAATAAAGGAAAATTAAAAGAATATTATTTTGTAATTAATTATTAAGGCTAATAAAAAATCATTTTTTTAAAAAAGCCATTTTTTTTTTCTTTTATAAATTGAATAATTAATTTAAATAATAAATAACTTTCACTAAAAAAAAACTAAAAGAAAGATAAGAAAAAAGATAAGAAAGATAAGAAAAGATTTGGGGATTAAAAAGAAAAGAAAAGAAAGAAAAGAAATAAAAGAAGATTAAGAAAAGATAAAAAAAGAAAAGAAAGAAGAAACAGAAAGAAAAGAAAGAAAGAAAGAAAAGAAAAGAAAAGAAAAGAAAGGAAAAATAAAACTAAAAGAAAGATAAAATCAAAGAAAGAAAAAAGAAAAAAAAAAAAGAAAAGAAAAGAAAATAAAAAAAAAAAAAAATAATTTTTTTTTTAGATTATTAATAAATCTAAAAACAAAAGACTTACAAATTAGTAATAATAAATTCCATAAAAATAATAATTATATAACTAACAATTAATTAAAGTAATTTCCATATCCGGATGATCCGGCAGGATCTACGGTTTGGAAAATATCAACTTTTTTTAAATAAATAAATTAAATAAAAAGATAAAAATCCATATTTACAATATGGATAAAATTCTTTAAAATTTCATCAAATTCCGTGTCCGGGTGACTCTGCAGAGTCCATGGTTCGGAAGTATAAAATTCTATACAAATTAACTTAAAAATCCACATTTCGACTAATTCAGTTAAAATTTCTAAATTAACTGAAAATTATTTAAAAGCAAAGTAAAACAAAATTAAAATCAACTAAGGTGCCAATTTTGGGGCGCTATCGTAACAGAGAACTCTCGCAGACCAATTTTAAGGTGCCAATCCGACTAAAACTGATTGGTGGCGACTCCAGAAAACCCGACGTTGCTACAGATAGAGTAACGCAACACGAGATTCCTTGTGCAGCGACCCTACTAACAACTCCCGTAACCACATCATCTGACCAATGCACAAATTGGCTGCAACCCAATTTGGGCTTCCTCCTTCAAATCCAGGGAGCTCCGCAATAAGTCTCATGCATGAACTGATACTCAAGTTCTGCAGTCGTGCACATGAGGTGGCAGAATGTGACCCAAGATCTGCTATGCTCTCTCGCAAAATTTCAAGGACCTTCTGTTGGACATCTGGAGACATGGTCCCAACACCGGACTTGCGCCGCTTGCTTCCACTACTACTATGCGCCCTATGAACTGCATATCCTGCCATAGCTGGAGGAATGTGAGCAGGCAACGGATTCCCTTGCTCCTGGGGAGATACACAGGCATCAATATCTACAGGTGAATGGGAAAAAGCTCCTGCTCGACTATTACCAGCCGCCGGGGGTGTGTTGAACCCGAAACATGGATGACGCTGCCTATGATTAAGGCCATGTTGTCACACTTGAGTGAAACGTGCTGCCCGCTTGGATGCCCTAAGGTCCCGAGGTGATAAATGTGACTGATCTGGGACATGAAAAGTGGGCGATCCAGGGGGCGATGCAGCTAGATTTTAAGATCCAATGCCACGATGCGGGGGAGTTGTGGAGACTGGATGGATAAGAGGCTGAGATGAAAGGCCGCGGTCCGAATAATCACGATAATCTCCGAACATGGTCAGAAAATCATCCCAACATGGGATCTGCCCATCACGCAATAACTTCGCCTCGGGGTAAACCTACGTCAACATAGACGCGAATTAGTACATAATTTCCATATCATTGGACAACATATAATCTATTATGTAGAAAGGGTTAAACTTATTGACAACATATCAAAAGCGTACCAAAATGGTAGCCTCCCACCATTCAGGGTCGGCAGAAACATATCCGGTAACGGGATCAAAACTAATACCGGTTGACGTAGTGACAATTGATTTCCAAATGCGAAATTGCCTCTTCAGAATATGCCATTTGTTGGTAACTTGTTGTTTCTTCCAAGGTCGACCCGTCAACAACTGAAGATCATGCACGATTTTTGCTCATCTAGATTTTGTTGAAGTGTGGCCCTCAACATAACCTTCTCGAATAACACAAGCAGCAATCGAACATAACACTCGGGTGGAATGGAAATCTCACCCAGCACGAGACGTGGGCATCGACGGGAATGAATGCTTTCTATCATAAGTAGTGCCGGAATCCAATGATTCACTATCCATAACTAGACGCTGCAAGAACTATAACAGAAGATACCAATGCAAACAATGCTTCCACGAACCACAATACTATGCAAAGGGTCAAAATTCATACATAAGGAACAGATGATATCCTAATAAATCGCAAGCCCAGTTTATCAATTAAACATAGAACTAACAAAGATTCATTAGCTGAGATGAAAAAAAAGTTAAGTACTAAATTCGAGGGATGACATACCCAGATTAGTGCCACTAACGAAGTAGCTGCGTAATGTCACAGTCCAATGGATTGAAAAATACGATTCAGGGGAACTGTCGTTTGCTCAATGAAAGATAAATGCCAGTTTTGGACGTGAGTTCTCCTTTATACTCGTGCAGGAACAAAATGGGAATCAATGTACGGGCCTATTATCATATTCATTTTGAAATAACACTGGCATAATCATATAGGTGCAAGAAAAAATCGCAGTTCATAATCGAAGCTCGTGAGTGAGAGAGTGAGTGTGTGTTTGAAGAAAGAGAAGAAACCAAACTCGCTCACCATGTGCGAACAAAGAACGGAAAGAGGAAGATATAACAGATGTACCAATTGTAGATCGTCGCAACATTGGACCAGATACAGAGTTCCCTTAGGAGAAATTATGCGATTTTGAAGTTTCCGGCCACGCCAACGAAGATGCTGTGGACTAAGGTCTGAAATATAGATACGAGACAACAAAGAGAGGAGTTTGGGAGAGCTGAAGGAAAGAAATAAGACAATAACAACTGGACGATTGATTGAGAAAGTTGACATAAATTATAGTGGCTCAGCGTGAGAAAGAGAGAGAGAGAGAGAGAGAGGAAAGAAACTAAAACAGATGAGCAGAAGACAGTAGCACGTGAGAGAAAGAGCGAGAGAGAGTGTGTGTGTGAGTGAGACTGCACGAAAAAAAAGAAGCATAAGGAAAGGCGAGAGATAGAGGAAAGAAAATGTAAAAGCTGAGCAGAAGCCAGCAGCATGCGCGAGAGAAAGAAAGAAAAAAAAAACACAAAACTCAGTAGAAAAATAAAGGAGAGAGAGAGGAAAAAAAAACAAAAAATGCAGCAAAAAACGCAGCATTTAAAAAGGAGAGAATTAGAAAAAAAAAACACAGCAGAAAAAAGGAAAAAAAACGGAGAGGAAAAAAAAATGTAGCATTTAAAAAGGAGAGAGAGAAAAAAAAACGCAACAGAAGAGAGGGAAAAAAACGGAGAGGAAAAAAAAAAACAAAAAATGCAGCAAAAAACGCAGCAGAAAAAGGAGGAGAGAGAGAAAAAAAAAAAAGTCATGAAAAAGAAATAATATAAAATTTGACAAGACAGGGGGAGGGGTAAAAAACGAGTGAGAGAAAGGTGAAAATGAAGAAAGAAGAAAAGGAGGAGAGAGAGAGAGAGAGAGAGAGAGAGAGAGAGAGAGAGAGAGAGAGTAAAACACTCACACTTTTTGACTTTCAAAAATCTACCCGGCTTAAGCTCTTAAAAATCTCAGGCGAACTGGCTCTTAGTGAAAATCCTTGATTGTTTGCTTTCTTACTCCTTCAATCCATCCCTCATTGAACAACTTAGATCAAAATCAAACCATCTCAATTTCAAGTGAAAAATTGCTTAGTCACTAAAGAACATTGGAATGTATAGAGTTTTACTTGATACTATGAACATTAATAAAACCTTTGTACCAAGTTTTTTGTGTTGTGTATTGCTTCGCTGGCAGTGCGCAATAGCATTTGATACATGCCACTACTTCTACCTTCTATTTTTTTTTTCCAACACCAAGGTTAAGGTCTCTTATGAATTGAACATGGTGGATTGCCATTGCTTCATTCCACCTCTTGCTAAATTGATGATGCAACTAGTTGTTGCTCGAAGGGATTTCATAGCCCTTGACTAGTCAACCATACAACCACCCTACCTCCTTCCTAATGACATCATTATCATGTGACAACATGTGAGTGTTTAGGGATTGATCCCCACACACTTCAAAATTTTTAAGACTAAGTTGCATATTTATCTAAATTAAATGACTAAGTCATGATGAGTCAAACTTTAATGATTAATTCGTGCAAATGTGTAAACTTGAAGGATCAAATGCGCATTTAAGCCTTTTGGTAAATTACTTTACCGTATTATCATTCCAACTATCATTTCAATATTTAATTTTTATAATTTTCTTGATTCTATAAAAAAAATAAGGATAAAATGAAAATAATAATAAAATTTTTATACTTTCTTAATTTTTGTACTAAATCAATTGATTCAATAAATATGGGCAGAGGGAAGATATTTTTAGTTTGTGTAATCCGATTATGTTTGTAATACACAGACATAAGATTAATTTTGGTCAGACTTTGCCAGTAGGCTTGATTTTTTTAAGTGTCCCTTGGCTATTTTTTGAGCAATAAAATATAAGCGTGGTGTTTCCAAAAAAAAAAAAAAAAACACCAAAAAATTAGGTAAACGTATTTCTGCGAGAAAATCTATGTGAATCGAGCATTTTGTAACCTTTTGGATAGCCTGAGGGGTAAGCACAAGAATCTTCACTTTTTGTAGAATCAAGTGAACTCAGTCTGCTCCAAGCAATGAACCTTCTCCCCGTATAAATGGCTTCCAGATTGTGCAGGGCCTCGTCGATCATCTCTTCCACCACCGTACGACGCCGTTTGCCGCTGGTCGGAGCGTTTTGCTTCCTGAGCTTGGGCATCTCAAATCTCTGCCCGGCTCTGTCTCTCTCCTCCCTCAAAACGGGTTGTGCTCAATCCCTCTCCTTCGGCCCCCTCTTGAGGTACCGATTTTGTTCTTCCGAAAGTAATCTCCTTTGATTTGTTTTCTCCCTCTTGTTTCAGATCTTGATTTCAAAATATTATCTTTGATTGGTTTCTAGATCGAAGTTTGGGACCAAATCGCAAGTTGTGAACATGGCAGGAAACACCCACACCGTTCCCAGTGTTGTTGTTTATGTTACTGTCCCAAATAAAGAAGCAGGTTCCTTTGTCTTCCTTTTTAGACCAGAAATTAGAATTGCTTGCTTGTTCGTTAAACAGGATAATTTTTTGTTCAAAAGATTTATTTTACATCACTGTATATGTTCTAAACTTTATTTTGTACATCCAATATATATTTGACTAGTCTAGCTGATTCTACTTTGCAACGCAATATCCAGGTAAGAAATTGGCTGAGAGCTTAGTCAAGGAGAAACTTGCTGCTTGTGTGAACATAGTACCAGGTAAGCCGCTTGCTTTGACGTTTTTAATTCTGTTTCAGTCTTTCCTTTTTGAGAATAACGTTGTCTGAGGAAAAAAGTTGATGCTTTGGTCTAATCTTTGGATCCTATGCTAAATCACATCGAATGTTGGAGTAAAAAGTGTATCATGCCTGTATCCAACTGGGGTTCGCGGTGGTGGAGGAACTGGATCGGAAAAAAGAGGGATTCTAGTGGTAAGATATCTAATGAAACCGCCGCTGGAATTGAGATCTCATTCAAAGAGAAAGATATCAAATATCTGGCTAATTGAAGGGTTTGATTGCATTAGGAAATTTCATATTTTTGATTCCGGTTGGGAAATAATTCTTAGAACTCGTTCTTGTGGTGATCATGAATTCCTATTTAGAAAATGAAATGAGACCTGTCAATGAGCTAATGGTCTGAAGATTAATCATGTTTGCTAACTTGCAATTAGATATAGTAACAGTGCCATTCAACCCAACCTACAAGCTTAAGTTGATATGCTTTTCTTGTATGCATGTGGATGAATAACTGGCAGCTTGAGAATATTCCAGTTAAAAGCTTTCTAACAGCCAACAATTTGCCTCAGCAATAATTCAAACCTGGTTTAATTCCATCTTTCTGTACATTTAGGAATTGTAGCTTTATTGTTGATGTTTTTTATTCTTTTACACTAAGAGCCTTCTCTAGTTATGCTCTATCATTCTGATTCATGGTTACATTCCTAATGCAGGCCTTGAATCTGTATATGAATGGGAAGGAAAGGTTGGATTTCTTCATAACTTGTCTGCCTTTCTTTAGAATCATACACAGGGTTAGAGTCCATTTGCACAGCAGAATAACACTCTTTAACAATTTAGAGTGTAGTCAGTGTCATGCTACTTTTTCTTAACTCATATAAGCAAGGCCCAGCCACAATCACGGTTATCATTATGCTATTCTGTTAAATTGAATAAGCTTCCTTAAATCATGTGTGTCGTACTTTTTATTTAATCAGAAATCTATAATGGTTTCATCAAGCAACTTCACTTCTCTTGCATTTATTTGATACTTTTACATTGCAGATAAAGTTATGACTTCTTAAGCATGAGTTTTGAAAATTTTATTTCGGGATATCCTCTTCTGCATGATTCTCCCCAAACCAATGCTTGGAGTTGAGGTGTGAAGTCCAGGATGTTGGCATGTTGTCTCTTGTGAAGTCTGGATATTTCATTTTCTTGTATCCTCATTGCTCTTTAAGTTTCTAGGTAACCAATGAGATTGTTGATCCTAGTTTTTTTTTCCCTTCCCTATTTGCTTCAGGTTAATTCAGATCCTGAAGAACTGCTTATAATCAAGACCAGGGAATCCCTTTTGGGAGCTCTCACTGAGCACGTCAAGGCAAATCATCCATATGAGTAAGCCCTGTTCAAATTAATTGTCTTTTGAACTCAAAACGCGCTCAACTTAGCATGTAAAGTCATTTACATCTGTAAATTATGGAAATAGCAACATAATGGTAAAAGACAAAAGGTGGCGAAGGGTCTCCTATTTATTCCTCCGAGGAATGTAACAAGCATGTTGAAATATACCCTCAAAGTAAAAAACCAAAGCAATTCTTGTAGTGCAATGTGAACTATCATCGTGAGGCCATAGATGACAAGGTGACATTGTTGCTTTTTCCTCAAGAAATTATGTCAAATCCATTGCTGATAGTACTTCGTTCTTTTCATTTAGTGTGCCAGAGGTGATTGCTTTGCCGATAACTGGAGGCAGCCCTCAATACCTCGAATGGCTCAAAAACAGCACAAGGGAGTGAGCTTCTCAAACTTGGCATGGTAGATTGTCTTAGATGAGATCTTATGATTGTTGAACTGGTAAAGCTGGCATGTCAAGTTTGTAACTTTGGAGATCAAAACCCGTTATGATATGGAAACGAGTGCGTACTGTATATAAGCTGGACCTTTCTTTAATGGTAATGTTTCTATGTTGTCCCATTTCTTCGGATGCTTGTGGAGTTCACTTCTCCGATGACAAAGTGATCGCAATTTTTCCAGTAGAGAAGAATGGTTGCGTATATATGTAGCCGGGAACCCACTGCCAGAACACTCGAAAACATCTCACAGAACGAGCTGAAAACAATTATGCTCTCAAGTCGTGAATGTAAGAAAACTTTTCTTAAAGTAATGTTCTATTGCATAATTGGCTTTTCGTCTGTAGACCTCCATCAAGTGGTACTGGAAGTTCGATGTGGAAGACTGTAGATTAAGAACTGTTTTGTTGCATTATTTACTTTAGGAACATTTTTATAATAAAGGGTATAATTTGGGGACCAAATGTGTACTTTCAGAATGAATATTAAAAAACTGAATGTAGTTTGATAAATGGATTGTAAAATATTACTTTATGCGAAAATATTGTAAAGATTTTGATATTTTCAAAAATAATAACTATGAGGTTATTTTTCATCCGCACCTTGTCTGGAGTATTTTTTTCTGATAAATTTGACATTAAAATAAATATTAATAATAAATAACTACAAAAATTTCAATCATAAATTCGTGTCAATTAATTAATTTTTCACTTTATTTTAATTCTGAGTTATTGGATTTTTTTATGTTATGTTTTTATCATTAAAATTATTAATTATGTTCGAAATATAACACTATGAAATATAACACTGTACATGCCTTAAAATGATGGATATTTTTTGTCATTAAACAATAGTTTACTAAAAAATTTCATCTTTTATCAACTTAAATTCCAACTTTTCATATTGATCACAAATTTATTTAAAAAATTCTCTTTCAATTTTAACAATTGGACCAAGTTACTTTATTAAACTATAAAGCTTTTGAATTAAATAACTCATGCTACAAAATTTAATTATCAATAATGAAACTATATGAATGAAATAAAAATATTGTGTTTAATTTATTTTAATCAATTAGCGGTATATCCATTAACTTAATAAAAATTAAAAAGAAGGGAAGGAAAAAATTGGCCAAAAATTTTAAGGACTAAGAGAGGAAATTGAAAAGCTTTAGGTATTAAAAGTTTAATAATTGATGGTGGCCAATATTTTGTTTTAGATGATGGTACATAAAAAAATAACAAAAAAAGTATGGAACTAAGAGAGTAAATAGAAAGAATCTAGTGAAGTAGTTATGAAGATTTGATGCCAAAATGCAATATGGGTCAAACTTAGTGACTAAAATGGGAAATGGTAGAAATTTTGAGACTGAAAATGCATTTTAACAATAATGAAAAATAAAATAAGCTCAAGGGGTGAGTATGGGTTGGGTAAGTCAGAAACCCAACTTGAACCACCCCCATTGGGTTAGGTTGGGTTAGGTAAAAATAGACCATGGTTAGTGGGTTGATTCCACATGCAAGAGAATCAACGGTTTTTTAGTCGATTTTGGTTCCATATAGAACTAACCCGAGATATATATATATATATATATATATATATATATAATATATATATATAGTATTATTAATATATCCATATATATGTGTATTTCTTTGTAAAATTATTATGGTCATCTTGTGTTTTTATATTAAAATTTTTAAACTGATGTCCCAAATTGAAACAACATGAAAGTTGTAAGATCATTCAAGAAATTTCTCTATATTCACTTGAATCACTTTACTTCCTAAACCAACTACTTCTGAGTCATTTTACTTTCGATCTCTTTACAATAGACTACTCTTTGTGACACAATCCTTATATATATATTTTTTCATTTATGAGCCATGTAAAACTGAAAATTCATAATATCAACATATTTCAGAGTTTAATACTGAATAAGATAGTCTTAAAGACTTAACTTTCCATATTGAATGTCATGCCGGTGCAGGAATTATTGGAGAGAAGTAAACTGATTGAGATGTAAAATACTTCACAAGCAACTCTTTTGAACCATTTGGTAACAATATGTTAAACTCTTTTGAATGTGTCTAAATACATGTATTTAAATGTTGATTTAATTATATATTATGTTGAATATTTCATAAACTAGTTATGGATGCAATTTTATTAATTTTTGGTGTTATTATAGATATATGATATAAACTGAAAAACTTAAGAACTAGAACTAAAAAATCCAGAACCATGGTTCTAGTTTTATTCGGTTCTTGGTTATCGGGTTAAGTAAAACAATTTTGGAACTAATGCTATTTTGGATTGGTTCAGTTCCAATGCTTACCTCTCTCAAAAGCTTGCAAAATTGCAATGCAGGCCCTCAAGACATGACCACATCATGAAAAGGAGACCAAACTTAAAAAAGAGTCAACTGCATCTAGTAAAAAGCAAAACAAAAAAAAGGGCACTATTTATGAATAGTATTTTGCATTGTTGATGAACAATGCAAAACCCATGCCTTTGGAATATAGGTATAATGATAATGAAATTGAGGCAGACTGAGTACTATACAAGTTAGTTACACTAGTCATCTAAAGTTCGATACATTTACTAGTGGAACCAAAAAAATTAGAGGGTTAGTTACAGTTACTCCCTTGTAGTTGGTGGAGATTTTTTAGGACTACTTGGGTTGATGTATACCAAAGTTAGCATGTTCAAATAATAATAACCAAGGATCATACAATGGTAACTTTAACATTGGACACTATTTAATAGTATATGGGCAAGTAAAACACTACTTTACAATAATCAATTCAGAGTTACCATTGTTCGGTTCTAAAATTCTATGCATGATCCTAGGTCACTACTATATTAACTTGTTAAGTTTGATGTATATCCACTCAGATGGATACTTTCTCATAATTGGTTCACCAAGTACATTAATTCACATTGAGTTTCAAAACTTACACTTACCCATTGGTTGATATAAGCAAAAAATCGATACTATATATATAGCGTCGATGGCAGGTTATTTTCTTGAAATTAGGTAATTATTACACTTAGCTGCTTCATATCTCAAAACTTGTAGTTACCTGTTGAGTTTGTCAACTTGATCGAACTTATTGAGCCAGACTTGAGTTTTTACTTAGTCAAACTCGATTCTTGATTCTATTAGCTCATTAAGCTTGAACTCAAGTCGAGCCAAACTCATGAACTAAGCCTGAGCCTAGGGTGTCTTTAAGCTCAGCTTAGCTCAATTCAGGTTTACTAATAATATCTTGATTATTTGTTCATTGGGTGATTTGATGCTACTTTGCTTCATATATATTACATTAGGATGCAACTCATATATACTTCCAGTCTTACATTATTTGTAATATTTACAATTTTGGAACATTACATAGGGATGTTTCTATATTTAATAAAATATTCTGACATATTATCTATCAAATTATTATTTTATTGTTCATTTTCTTTTTCACCTTTCTTAATTTACATATAAAAAAATGAACAACAAAATGAAAACAAAATAGACACTTTTATCAAAACCAATAAAAGATTGAACTTTTCAGAGCATCAAAAGGAATATGTATTGGGTTCCACCAAGATTCGAGGGAAAATGATGGCATAAAAGAAACCACTCGACTTGGGATTCTACTAGGAATTTGGGTCCCAAAGCGTGTGATGGAAAAACAGCTGGAAAAATGGAGGTTTACTCTTACTCACAAAGCTTACTTCTCAACGGCTAAATGAAGAGTTGATCTGCTGGAAAACAAAAACAATCACCGTTTTGAAATGAGATCTTCTCATCAACTCCACCCAGAAAAGTGTTTGATGAGAGACAATTGTAGACAAAAAGGGCAATGTGTTTGGATGCAGGCGGTGGGAGGCCTCCTTCTTCTAGCTATATCACGCCCAGCATACAAAAAAAAAACTTGAATGTTTTACGATCCAAAATGAAAAAAATAATATAATTAGATTTTATTATTAGGATTACGATTCTGATTGGATACTATGACTATGATTCACATAAGATAAAAAATAATTCTACATAGAATCCCAACTTTGGTAATATTTCTGTTGGGGATTGGTTTTGTGACCAATGATCTGTTTGGTTGTATCCTATAGTGCCGAAGAGCACAATTCAACGATATGGCACAAAAAACCACAAATCATTCGCTTCAAACTACCAGTTCCATCCTATATGCTTTGAGACATTTGAGTTTGATACAAAGATTAAAAAATGAAAAAGTTTGTGAGATATTTTCAGCTAGTTATTTACTGTTTTACATGTAAATCAAGAAATATGAAAAAAATGAAGTGTTGAAATAATAGTTTAAAGAGTTATATTATAAAGTAATTTACTAAATAAGAAAATATTATAAAAATTTTAATAGTAAAAATGAGAAAGATTGTGGAATGGAAATTGATGCTTATTTTTTAAAAAACAATACGTATTTAAGAAATATTTCAAATTAAAAAGATTATAAAATTTTTTGTGCAAAAAAAATGAATAAAGTATTCATGAAAAACAATGATTAAAGTAAATGTCAAAATAAGGGGTAAATTTCACACCAGGTCCCGTAGCTTATCTTTATGTTCTAAATTAGTATTCAAGCTTAAAGTTGTGGAATGGAGAAAGTAATGCTTCTTTTTTTAAAAACTATATGTATTTAAAAAATATTTCAAATTAAAAAGATTATAAAATTTTTGTGCAAAACAAATGAATAAAGTATTCATGAAAAACAATAATTAAGGTAAATTTCAAAATAGGGGTAAATTTCACGCTAGGTCCCTTAGCTTATCTTTGTATTCTAAATTAGTACTCAAGCTTAAAGTTGTTCTATCGAAGCCTCTTACTTCATATTGCGTATCTCAATTGTGTCTTTTCATCAATTGCACTGTTAAATAAGATGAAAAATACTAATGTGACATTAATTAATATTAAAATAAATGTAAAATAACAATTTTTGTCCTTAAAATTTTTTAATTAAGAATTTTAAGCCCTAAAATTTAAAATTACATCTCTGACCATTCTCAGATCTCTTTTCTTTAACGTGCACCCAATCCCTTTGTGGGCAAAGAACAATGCCTCAAGATCTTTGACCAGATCCAATATGTTCACCAGCAGCGACGCTAGCATTAAAGCTATCGCTTGATCCCCTACTTCTCTATGATTTTCTTAACCCAAGTGGTGCAGACCTCTGGTGACTCCAAATGTCTAGTGACTCTAAATGGGTCGAGATCTAAAGCTTGGAAATTTGTGGGGCTCTTGGAGATTGATTTACGGAGGCTGGATAGGGAAATGGTGGTGGAGGAAGCCTTTTATGGGCTGAACGCCATGTCTAGCACCATCAACAGCAAAGGAGACCTTTTCTGGGCTAAACATCATCATTGACTGCCTCGTCAAGGACTAGTTGGCCTCGTAACAATGCTTAAGGGAAGAACAAATGATCATGGAAGACTAGGCAAATTGGCGGCAAGTCACGATGATTGTGAAGCATGACTTGTAAGATTAGGTTGCAAAAAATTGCTGTGCAAAATTAGCATTAAGGTTGAAGCTATTGATGGCAATGGGGGTTAGCTTGACAAAAGAAATGGGTTGATTGAAATCATGTTCGCCGGTTACAGTAAATATGAGTTTGGGTTGATCAAAATTGCATCATGATGCAAGGAACCAACAGGAAGCCACAACCAACAATTACAACAGTTAGAATCACAACATCAACAACAATTAGAGTTATAGAAACAAAACATTTCAAAACAAGCCCAAAAAAAATTTAAATTAGAGCCAAGATTCTAATCAACACCCATGAATTCAATAAAAAATCCATATCAATCCCACCAATCCAAACCCAAAAATGGATTTGCCCACCACCCCAAACCAATGAAAGCAAAGGAATTTTTCTCCCTCATTTCTCTCGCCATTAAAGGTGGCGAGAAGTAAGTGCCAAGTGATTGTTAAGATCAATTACCGGCTGGTTATGATAGTTGCTAATGGAAAATAGGAGAAGAAGTATAAGGAAGTGATTTGGGGATAGGGCCTAGGAAAACATTAGGAACCTAATTTCGTTTAAGCCAATGTAGGTTTGAGGGATTTAGCGAAATTCAGGGTGTAGATAGTTGATTTAGAATTTTAAGGTTGAAATTTTTTCATTAAAAATTTAATAACTAAAATTGGCATTTTAGATTTATTCTGATATTAATTAATGACACATCAACAATTTCCATATAATTTAATGGTGAAGTTGGTAAAAAGGATAATATGAGGTAAAAGACTTCAATAAGACAATCTTAATATAGAGTATCAATTTAGGACACAAAAGTAAACTAAAAGATCTACGGTGGAATTTACTTGTTAAAATAATACTCCCTTCACCCCATCAATATTGCTCAATTTGATTTAGTGTGGAGATTAAGAAAGTAAAAAAAAATACATTATTTTCAATTTTACTCTTAATTTTTTACATATAAATCTAGAAAGTTAAAATAATAAATATTAAAATGATAGCTTAAAAAATAGCACAATAAAATAAGTGACTAAATGTGAAAATAGTAAAGAAAATATGATAAAGTAACTTTTTGCCTATTAAAAGATTTGGGATGAGACAAAATATAAAATGAAACAAGATTGATGCGACACAGGTAGGGAAAGAAATCAATTTATGGTCGCGCCTGCCCACGACATGAAAAGCCAATCATAGGCAATAAGCCTAACAACGTCAATTTTTTTTGGAAAATGACAAAAACTCTGGTTTTACCTTCATCGTTTCAAATACTCATACTTACCCCTTAAAAAGTTAATACCGTTATTCAGCACTCATACTTACCCCTTGAAAAGTTAATACCGTTATTCAGCATCACCATAGAATATCTGACTTTACCCTCTTATATTTCTTTCATAAAAGTTTTACCCCAGTTACTAAAACTCTTTCAAATCAAATTAATTAATCTTAAAAAGGAAAATCAACCAACATATTTAAACCAGAAACGCACCAGATGACTCGATGAAATCACTGATCTCTTCCATGCACTCTCTTTCGTTCTTTGCCAGTGTTGATTCTAGCAGATCGTTGCCGACGTACCTATCTCCACCTCTTCCCTCGCACCTATCTTCGCCTTTACCGTCGCACCTATCTCTTCATCTCTTACTCGACAGAGAGAATGGACAGAAGTGGATTCATCGAATGGACGGGTTGAAGGTCTAATGTAGGATGATGACCATAAATTTTTTTTATCAGATTCATTTTATTTACACATAGTCAATTCGCTAGATGTCAGAGAATATTCCTAAAGAGGATGCAAAAGTCAATAATAGATATATCAATAACGAAGGTACAGAACGGACCTCGGCACCAGGCTTGGCATTCTTGTCAGGTATCTCGGCCGTCTGCAAGTTAATATCGGTGCAGTCATTAGTACCCAAAGCACCCTGCAGTGGATCTCCTATGGCGGATTCTGGTTCCTGACCCTTCAACTCTTCCGCTACAGTGGCTGAGCCAAGAGGGTTAGGGCACTCAATCGGCATAGGGTTGGGGATAGATGAATGTAGGTGGCAGAGGGCTCTAGTGCTGTGGCGCAAAAGAGACTTAAAATCCTCGAGGGAAAGTTTGCCAGGCTGCCATCGTCGAGAAACGTCGGGCGGTCTGTGGAGGTTTCATTTGTTCATTGATATGGCCACCATTTGAATTGGATCCTTCACTTGTTCCTTTCCTCTGTCACCATTTGAACCTGAGCCTTCACCATTTGATTCGATGCGACATCCGAACGGACGAGAGAGTGACGTAAGAAATCGAGGGGATCGGACGGTCATTCGATAGGGCGGCGATTCGATGAGCAACAGCAAGGGTTGGCGGCAAACTGGGGTTTTATGGTGGAACCGAACCAATCCGAAATGGCCTTGGAAATTTTTCTACCCAACCCAGAACCGAGAACTGAACAGAACCAGAACCATGGTTCTGGGTTTCTCGGTTCTAGTTCTCGGATTTTTTGGTTTATACCATATACCTATAACAACACCAAAATTCAATAAATCTACATTCATAATCAGTTTTATGACATATTCAACATAATATACAATTAAATTAATATTTAAATATATGTACTTAGATACATTCAAAAGAGTTTAAAATGTTATTCTTACAAAACTTGTTCAAAAGAGTTGTTTGTGGGGTATCTTTTATCTCAATTAATTTACTTCATTCCAGTAATTCCAATATTTGTATGACATTGAATATGAAAAATTGAGCCTTTAAGACTATCTTCTTCAGTATCAAAATCTAAAATATGTTGATGTCATAAATTTTTAATTTTGCATGACTCAAATGAAAAAAATATCATAATTGTGTTATAAAGAGTAATCTGTAATGAAAGATCGAAAGCAAAATGACTTAGGAGTGGTGGATCTATGAAGTAAAGTGATTTAAGTAAATATGGAGAAATTTCATAAATGATCCCACAACTTTCATACTGTTTCAATTTGGAACATCGGTTTAAGAGTTTAATATAAAAACACAAAATAACCATAATAATACTTCAAAGAAATACAAGTGTGTATGGATATATTAGTAATACTATAATTTTTATTATATAATTATATATATATTTCGGGTTCGGTTCCACGTCAGGTTTGTTCCATATGGAACCAGAACCAACTCAAAAACCGTTGATTCTCCTATATGTGGAATTAACCCGAGAACCATGATCAATTTTAACCTAACTCAATCCAACCCAATGGGGGTGGTTCGGTTTCGGTTTTGGGTTTACCCAACCCATGTTCACCCATATCATTAACGGTGTTAACTTTGCATGGAGGTAAGTATTTGAAACAGTGATGATAAAACTGTAAGT
Source organism: Aquilaria sinensis (assembly GCA_005392925.1). Lineage (NCBI taxonomy): Eukaryota > Viridiplantae > Streptophyta > Magnoliopsida > Malvales > Thymelaeaceae > Aquilaria > Aquilaria sinensis. The sequence goes on along the minus strand of SMDT01000197.1, from coordinate 376,237 downwards.
TTGGCCAAATCTTAGGAGTATTTTTGTAATTTTACCTTATAGTTATAGACAAAAATATCAAATTTACCACTAATGTTATAGGTTTGGACCACATTTGCCACTAAATTTTTTTTTTGTGCCAAATTCCCATTAATGTTTAAAAGTTGGCTCAAATTGGCCATTGGCAATTAAATGCCGCAAGTTTTGAAAATTTAGGGTGATAATATAATTTTTTTAAAAATTTTAAAAACTTTAAATAATTTATTCTTTTCTTTAACAAACTCCAATATATTTTTACCAACACTTACTCCACTCTTGTTGCCTTAAATATCTTTGTCACTAATGCAATCTATCATCACTTTTATGTCTCTACCCCAACTCCTTATCTATTAAACAAAAATTGATAAATTACTTAAAGACCTTAAAATTTTTTAAGAGTTACATTATCATATTAAAATTTAAAAAATCTGCATATTTTAATGGTCAATAGTTAATTTGAGCTAATTTTGAAATATGAGTAAAAATTTAGGACCAAAAGAATTTAAATGGCAAATTTAGTCCCAATAAAAAGCATTAGTGACAAATTTAATATTTTTGCCATATTAAATGCAACGACGGTCGTCAGCTCCGATGCTTCCACGGCCGCAACACTAACAAGCAGGCAACGTGGGTCAAAACACAGGCGAATATTCGAGCGCAATTTCGTAAATTCATCTTTCACCCCAACTGACCCAACCCAGCTTGCCACTCAAATCTGTGAACCAGCCACCTCGGGTCATCAACTCACCTAACTCGGACAGACCTAAATAGATCCTCTCGCTCTCCGACATCAGCGCCACCTCGGGTCATCAACTCAACGCGGACAGACCTAAATAAATCCTCTCGCTCTCCGACATCAGCGCCTCCATCGCTCGCCGCCGATGGCCTCACTCTCGGGCCTCTGCTCCTCCTCCCCTTCTCTCAAGCCCACTCGCTGCGGAATCGGCAGCTCTTCCCCCCCGACTCGCCTCCCCTCCTTCTCCCTATCCCCCTTCACTCGCCCGGGGTTTACCCTTACTCACTCCGTTGCCCGCGAGCTATCTGCCGATTTGTCGAGGGTCAACGACGGGGTCCCCCTGGTGTCAAATGGAGGACTAGAGAAAGACCCTCGCGCTCTCTGGAGAAGGTATGTTGACTGGCTCTACCAGCACAAGGAGCTCGGCTTGTATTTAGACGTTAGCCGGATCGGTTTCACCGATGAGTTCGTGGCTGAGATGGAGCCTAGATTACAGGCGGCCTTCCGAGCCATGGAGGAGCTTGAGAAAGGCGCCATTGCCAATCCCGACGAGGGAAGGATGGTCGGACACTACTGGCTTAGGAACTCGAAATTGGCACCTAAGTCGATTTTGACAACGCAGATTGAGAAGACTCTCGATGCCATCTGCAACTTCGCCGAAGACGTCATCAGCGGTAAGGTCAGTGGTTGATCGTCTATCAGTTCGAATGCCGTTCTCTTTGATTCCTCGGCTGTGAATTGTGATTGATTGCTGAAAATGGAGTTGGTCGACAGTTGTTGGAGTGCTATGCCTTGACTTTGCATCTTCAAGTTTGCAGATTAAGCCACCTGGTTCCCGTGGTCGCTTTACTCAGATACTCTCTATTGGGATCGGAGGGTCAGCTCTGGGACCGCAGTTTGTTGCTGAGGCTTTGGCTCCAGATAATCCTCCTCTGAAGGTGCGCTCACAATGTTTACTTATCTGCCATTTGTGACTGTGAATCAAGCTGTGCTTTGTCTATGTGAATTGTAGTATGTAGATGCTTAGTTTTGTATAGGAGTGGGTATGTGTGCAAAATGGTAAAATTTGGCCTGATCAGTTATGATTTACTGCTCAAGGTGTTTAATTGTTATTCTATTTCTTGGCGGCAGATAAGATTTATTGATAATACGGATCCTGCTGGAATTGATCATCAGATTGCACAGCTTGGTCCCGAGCTAGCATCAACACTTGTAATAGTGATTTCAAAGGTATGTATGGGAAGTCTTCCTGACCACTTGTAAGATATTCGTTCTAATCTACTCCAAAAATGATTACTTTTTATTAGTTTTTTTTTTCTTTCTAGAGGCATCTTCCTTTTCTGTTTTCTTGTTTTATTTTTGTTTCTATTTTGGCTTCGAATAAAATGCTGAAATTTACTTGTGGCAGAGTGGAGGTACGCCTGAAACTAGGAATGGTTTGTTGGAGGTACAGAAGGCCTTCCGTGAAGCTGGCCTGGTTTTTGCTAAACAGGTTTTGATCTCAGGGTTTTCTTTCAGGTTTTGTTAGTTTTCTCCCTGCTGAATAGCATTGTCTTAAAATTATTGTTTTGTTGTTTGAGTGACCTAAACAAGCTAGGTGACATTGTTTGGGTGGGCAAGCCGTTGGTTGTCAAATACTGGCCATGTTTGACTAGACCTAAGTGGTTCTCAAGCTCTTTGAGTTCCTTATGTTTTTCCCCTTTCTCACATTAATTAGTCCCCCTCCCCCTCTCTTCTTTGATGTATATCATGTTTTGGTAATTTACTGGAGTCAGTTAATCATGTCCCATACCTATCTAGTCTTCTAAAACAATTGCCTCATATGGTCCCCTTGCTGTGGATATAAATGTTTGTTGGTATATTGTATGGTAACTGATGCAGGACACTGGAAAGGATTCTGGATTATCACTGGAAGTTTAAGGTTTAGGGGACTGGATAAGAAAAAGAGAGAAAAATAAAGTATAGAAAAGCCTTGGACAATGGACATTACATCAAGGGTCCCTAAGCATCATGTCTTTGTCTAGATTGTATTACACAATTCAAGGAAGCATAAATCTTTCACCTTTTTCTTAAATAACAAAGTCTGAGTAGGCTCAAAATAATATTCCTTAAATAATTTCTGGACTTTCCAGCAGACCTGTAAAATTTCTAGAATAACCTCATTCTTTAAATTTCATAAAAATAAACTAAATTAGGCTGGGCTCCTACTTACTAAGCACTTACTAATAAATATAGAGTTATATAGAACTAACCATGAATAATGATCTAAATCGTAGACCCATCTACTACTGCAATGCTACTAATGCCCATGCCTGCATCCTTCATGAGTAACTTGCTTGTTGATTAGCACATTATCTATAGTAATGGTTTGCCTGATATCAAGCACATGGATATTCTTTATGAATTGCAACAGATACGTGTGAATGTGTCTAATATGAGTTTAAGACGTGTAAAAGTTTTGGTTAATATTTTCTTTCATGAGCTCAAAAACTTGAATTTTCTATAAAAATTGAAGTTGATATTAGTAGTGATGGTTAAGTTTGTTTTCATATGTTTCATAAAAAAAATTTGGTTAATATTTTCTTTCATGAGCTCAAAAACTTGAATTTTCTATAAAAACTGAAATTGATATTAGTAGTGATGATTAAGTTTGTTTTCATATGTTGCATATTCTTTCATGCAGGGTGTTGCCATAACCCAAGAAAATTCATTGCTAGACAACACTGCCAGGATTGAAGGCTGGCTAGCACGGTTCCCTATGTTTGATTGGGTTGGTGGTAGGACATCTGAAATGTCTGCAGTTGGCTTACTTCCAGCAGCACTTCAAGTAAGTGCCCTTTAATGAGGAACTCTCATGGAAGGTCGTCTAAGTAACCTGAGACAGACTTTTGAGAGACTGTACTGGAACATCGGGGTTAAATTATACCCTCATTTTGATTGGGTTGAGGGATATCCGTTAGTGTGTGCTTTACAGGAGAGAGAAAAAGTCAAAGCATTTTCCCCACCTTTCTTGCTGCATGTTTCTCTGCTTTTTTTTCCCCTGCTTTTAACATGATTGAAACTTTACTGCAGGGTATTGACATTAGAGAAATGCTTATTGGCGCATCATTGATGGATGAGGCAACCCGAACCACGGTGGTAAGAATCATTCAATGTACTCAGTTGTATTATGCTCTTATATTGCTTCTGTTAACGTGCACTGCTGGAGTCAGAGGCTGGCTTTGGTATGAAGTGCAAACATTTACATATTTTATTTGTTTCTAGGAGTCAAATAAAAACCATTCATGTGAAGTATTGGTGTTAGGAAGAGTGTGACCAATCGTAGCCATGATAATTAAATGTTCGTGAAAGCTCAATCTCTACAAGAAATATTTCAAGAGGGACTATAACAATGAAAGAGTTTCTATTCCTTTCTCTGTATTTCCAATGTTGAACTGCGAAGTTCCTTTCTTGCTTTTTCAATTGAAAAGTACTTACGCATTTCATAATAAATTTGCTCTATTTTTTTTTTGTGTTCACTGATTATAAAAAGAGCTGATTACTTATTAAAGTTCAGGACTGATCTAGTAATTTTCAGTGTGATGGAGTTTTGGAAGTTCATGATCCTGGGATATATGTCTATGTCCTTTTAAATGAATGATCTCCGTTTCTTTTCTGGGCCGACTTTCCTTTATCCTGCTCTGCCTCTCTATTCATCCTCACCCTTTGTTTTCTGTTTTCTAGAATTCATCCTCCACTAACAATAGCATCCATGCTATTTCTGTCACTCTGTTTAGCTCAGGAATAACCCTTCAGCATTGCTAGCTCTATGCTGGTATTGGGCATCCAATGGGGTTGGATCGAAGGTATTTTGACTTGGTAACTCTTTATTAGGGTGCTGTCTTATTTATTGTACTGGTATCACAGTGTATTTATTCTTGATCATGTGCAGGATATGGTTGTCCTTCCTTACAAGGATAGCTTACTACTTTTTAGTCGGTATTTGCAGCAGCTGGTTATGGAATCACTTGGGAAAGAGTTTGACCTTGATGGCAATAGGGTGTGTAACATGTCTCTTTTTATATTGTACTTAAAAATGCTAAGTAAAGACCATTGTTTCTTCCATGCACCACTCGCAGTACTACTAAAGTGTTGTTGGAGCAATCATTTTAATGGCATTATTAAGCATATAAGAAAAGCTATGTTATCTTCCCCATAGTGATAAATATTGTTCCCATGTGTCTGAGATTTGTGGAAACAAGAATTTTTTACTCTTTTGGTATTATCTTGTTTCTCAAACTCTGGAATCAGGATCTTTTAATATGTACAGATTTCATCTGTAGGTCATTAATCAATTTGATTAATACTCCCTTCATCCTTAAGAGAGCGACATTTATCTTAATTTTACAAAGTTTAAGGAGGTTGGGTGGAAATGATTTGAGAAGTATCAATCTTTTCGGGACATATGCCTGACCATCAAGCAAAGTGATTAAGAATGTAGTTTCATCATCTTATTGCTTCAAACTGCAGTAGTATTATTTATATGCATGAATTGTCGAACTTTCTGCAAATGGCTCTCATGTTAAACAAGGTTCACACATTGTGCAAAACCACTGGGCTAAGTGCATTTCAATTTATTTATGAGGAAAAATAAAATATAAAAGGCATCAAGAAATTGCCAAAAGCTAATTGGGCCTAGTGCTTATACAACAAGCATGATGAAGGAATTTTATGAGAGTTGTTTCTTATTAAGCCAGCAAATTGTGTATGGGCTATGGTAATCCAACTCTGTAAAATCTTACGTATTGGATAACACGATGTAGAGTTATAGGTGCCAAAATTTAATGGGCTAAGCTGTCAAGGTTCATAAATAAATATGCATGCATCGTATCACTTGGCAACCATTTATATGTTCAGTCTTGGTTGTTGAAAGATGTCTCACAATCATTTCAACAATTGTGAAGCTGTACTGAAATAAGAGACTTCTTTTTTTCTCAGGTCAATCAAGGGCTCACTGTTTATGGGAACAAAGGAAGCACCGATCAGCATGCGTAAGTACTCATATCTCTATTATAAGAGCCTAATGGCCCAAACTGTTATGAGAGCCTAATTTCCTGTCTTCCACTGCTTCAGCTACATTCAACAATTGAGAGATGGTGTGCACAACTTCTTTGTGACATTCATTGAAGTGCTACGTGATAGGCCGCCAGGTCACGATTGGGAGCTTGAACCAGGTGTCACATGTGGTGATTATCTTTTTGGGATGCTGCAGGTTGGTATGCTTCAAGTTCCATCTTTTCAGATTCTGGAGGATTTTACTGGGATAGATTAATTGAAGTTATTCACAATTCTCATGGGTGCACTTATATAGGGAACAAGATCGGCTCTTTATGCAAATGATCGTGAGTCCATCACAGTCACCATTCAAGAAGTCACACCTAGATCTGTTGGTGCTACTATAGCACTCTATGAGAGAGCAGTAGGATTTTATGCATCACTGGTCAATATTAATGCTTACCATCAACCTGGTAAATATCCCTACCCTTTCGTCAATCAAGGAGTTGATCATGTGACTCTCAATTCATGCTGTGGCCATTCTGCATTGCTATTTAAGCTAGCTACTGAAGTTTTCCTTGCAATGTTGGATTCTTGCTCCAGTTCTACATTTGATTCTAATTCGACTTATACATCAGGTGTTGAAGCTGGGAAAAAAGCAGCAGGAGAGGTATTAGCTCTCCAAAAGCGTGTATTGGCAGTGCTCAATGAAGCTAGGTAGGGCTCATGGGTTCACTATATGAGGTGTTTTATTACTTACCGGTGTTTGCCCTCACGATTTGTATCTCATAGGAATCAAATCTGTAAACAATACAACTAGATCTGCTTTTTTTGACAAGCTTTGTGACTTGAGGAAAGATTTTGCTTTCAAGGACCATATTATTTGTTTTATTGCATAAGCCCTGGAAAAATGAGTGAAAATTGTGGTTGTATAAACTGTCTTTGGTCTGAGTATGGATAAAGAAAGAAACTTTTTGAAGTCGGAGAGTCTCCCGTGATAGATTTTTCAAGGCTGGATTATGGTTAGGCTTGGTGTTCGTGATTCTTTCTTCTGTTTGTAACTTCTATCTGAGTATTTGTGTTTTGGTTTTTTCACTGAGAACACTCATTGATCTTTACATCCTTTTTAGCTGTAAGGAGCCTGTTGAACCTCTGACAATTGAAGAAGTAGCTGAACGCTGTCATGCTCCAGAAGATGTATGTATCTTTCCTACAAAATGATTGTGGAAGAGAACCTATTTTTTTTCCTGCATTGGGCATAGATACATATTCATGTGTCATTTAAAAAGTTAAGATACACGAATGCCTCCCAAGATGTGATTATTTGCTAACCCTCTGTGTTCCATCACGTACAGATTGAGATGATCTACAAGATTGTTGCACATATTGCTGCCAACGACAGAGCCTTAATTGCTGAAGGCAGTTGTGGTTCACCACGTAGCTTGAAGGTGTTCCTGGGGGAGTGTAATGTAGATGAATTGTATGTCTAGGCTACTTGAGATCTGTTCTTGCTTCATGTTCCTCGAGTTAATAGAAATTAAAGATCCAATAATAATGGTTTTTGGAACCAGTGCTGAAGCACACAGAACTAGGCTGGGGAGTTCTCTTGGACTGGACTGAACCAGAAATAAAATTTTTGTTACCTGTGGGTGGGAGGTAGACGGATTTTCAAGATTGAACTGATGAACCGTTTACATGCTTAAATTTAGGTGCTACTGTAATCTAAGGAAGACACCGAGGCGGGGCCTTTTTGCCCTTTGTGATTGCCAGTTGCCGGCTATACATACCTTTGTCTTTCTTTAACGGTGGTTCACTTATTTTCTTCCCCTTGGCCATTAAGGCATTCGGCATTTGGTAATGCCAGGTGAAACTTACAAATAGGGAGGCCTTCTTTCCTCCAAAGATATACTTTGCTGACGGATCTGAGTTTACGTCTTCCCCTACCACGGATGAGCTTCTGGTACCTTCCCAAAGCCATGCAAGTCTAGCAAGAACGGAGTACAACTGAACAAGGTTTTCGAGGCTCTGGGTTCATCAGATCGAAGTCCACTCTTTTCTGAACTGAAGAGACTTTGGGCCTCTGATATCCTTTCCAAGTTCAAGATCATTGCCTGAAATGTATTGACAAGGCATTTACAACCAAAATAGATCTGTTTAAAAGAAACATGATGACATATTCCCAGTGCCCTTGCCGCGGTTAGGCAGATGAGGTTATCTCGTCTCTTCCTCCACTGTCTTGAGTAGAGGGGAGTGTGGGCTGCTCTACCTCTAACCCCGGATGAGAATCAAGATTTTCTTTCTTGCCTTCTTCGGCTTTTTTCATGGCACCATTTCATTTGTTTTAATGGTTTGTTTGAGGCTTTTGATTTTTTAACTTTAATTTGTATTTGGCTACCTTTAACAAAAAGATATCCTTTGAAGTTTGCTCAAACCTACAGTTTTATCCCCTATTTTTAGAAACCATTTTAAGGTTTGCTCAAACCTACAGTTTTATCCCCTCATTAACTCTGTCAGTTAGATTGTTAATTTGTAAATGAAAAATCAGAAATGCCCATGGGTTTTAGGCGCCAAATTTCTCTCTCAAGTATTTTCCAACCCGTTATAAAAACGTGTGTTAAACCAAAAAAAAAAAAGAAAATTTCCTTGTCTTCTCTATCGTTCTCTCCTCCTCTCTTTCACTCCAACTTTGCTATGAAGGGCTAGGGTTTTGTTCATAAAAAAATTTAGTCATCACCATTGTTTGAGACAAAGCAGTTGCAGTAGTGGTGGAATAGTGAGGCAAAACAGGTAAAGAAAATTGAATTTTATTTTCATATTTGTTCCTTAGGTTAGGAGTTTTTGGAGTGGTTTTGTGATGAACTATCTATTTTGATGATCAAATGGAGTAAGGGAGTGTTTTAGGGTTGAATGATAGGTAATGTTTGTGTTTTTGTGTTTCTTTTGTAGAAATTATGCTGCATGACCTACTATTCTATAAGGAGGATGATGATGTCCTTGTGACCCTTGTGTTTATATAGAAGGCAGTGGATGCACACTACTACTCATTCCTGGACATGACATACTGCATTTGACAGAATGTGTATCCTAATGGGGATTATTATACTCTAAAGATTAAAATTGGCAGTGGGATAAGTATAGAGAATGACAAGGATGTGCTATAGATGTTTAGGTATTATGAAGAATCAAGGAAAATTTCACTCTAGGTTTGTACTGAAATATGCCCCCTAGTGGATGTGGATGTGAGCTGGTTGTGGGAAGAGGTAGAGGACGACTTAAGGAATGGAGAATTAAGTGAGAAGAAGGCTATTTTTGTTGAAGATAGCAAGGAGCTAGAAGTTGAAGAAACTGATGCTGCACTTAAGGCAGAGGAATGTGTTAGTAGGGTGAATGAAGTTGGCTCCGAAAAGAACAAAAGTGGGGAAAGAGAAGAAGGTGAGGGGCATCAGAACCAAGTTAATGATGACCCCTTGCCTGACCTGAATGAGGCAAACAAAAGTGAGGCACAAAATAAGGGTATAAGGGGGGTTGCAAAGAAAAAGTAAAAACTAGAAAAATAGGAAAGGGGAGAGATAGAGGTACTAAAAAACATAAGGCATAAGGGAAAGAAGAAGAAGAGTGGTGAAAATGAAGGTGATCAGGTGGGTGATGATGGTGTGAACTTGAGTGTGGAAGTGTTTGATTTTTCTGAGGATGATAAACATGAAGAGTGGTTGGATGAGAACTAAGCTCAACAGGAGAGTGAAATGTTGATGGTGGAGAAGGTGAGGAAGTTTATGGAGGTGATGGTGAGTGAGATGATAAGGATAAGGATGAATATAAAGACGAGTTGAGTGATTTGGGCAGTGATTCATCACATGATAGATATGCAACAGATCACAACACTTTTAAGTTTGTGAAGAGATTGGCCAAGACTTTTGACAAACACTTAAAGATAAAAGCTAAAGAGTTTAAGAGGAATAAAGATGGGAAAATAGAGTTTGAAAGATTCTAGGTATTCAGAGATGTTAAGCATTTTAGAGATGTTTTGAGGGACTATTCAATTGATGAGGGGTATGACTTGAAGAGGTTGAAAAATGAACCTATTAGAGTGAGAGCTGTATGTTCTAGTGATGGGTGTACTTAGAGAATTTTGGCATCAGTTTTGATTGATAAGTAGACATTTATAGTGACGACAGTGAATGGGCAGTATAGTTGCTTAAGACCTTCAAAAAATTCAAATGCAAATGCTAAGTGGATTGCAAGCAAGCTGGATGCTTTTCTTAAGGAGGAACTAGATATAAGCTATGCTCTGATGGCAAAACACTTGGAGAAAAATTATGGAATTAAAGTGACTAAGATGTAGCTATACAGGGCTAGAATGAGGGCAAGGGATGAAAATAAAGGTAAACATGCTGAAGCATATGCTAGCTAAGAAAGTGGAGCTTGTTGGTATTGGAACATAGTTTAGGGAGTGTTGTTAAGATGAAGTTCTACCTTGGACTTGATCCAAATGCACGCTAGCTACAATTTAAGAAAATCTTTATATGCTTTGATGCTTGTAGTAAAGTGTTGCTGGGAGGTTGTAAACCCTTTATTGGAATTTATGGTTATTTCCTCAAGGACCATATAAGGGAGTGTGCATAGTTGTTGTGGCCATTGATAGGAATAGTGGAATCTTCCCTTTAGCTATGGCTGTTATGGAGGCTGAGTGTAAAGAGTCATATGTTTTCTTCCTTCAATGCCTTAAGGAGGCAATTGGTGATGGTGCTTATATATTCATGAGTGAAACAAAAGGTTAGCATGCCAATTACATTTCTAGTATCATATGTTGAGTTTTTGTATGCTGCATTTAACTTTTTCTTTGATTCCCTGGGGTTGATAGAAGGTTTGGGCATAACATTTCCCCAAGCACATCAGAGATTCTGCACTGGACATTTCTATGCAAACTTCAGAACCAGATTTGGTGGCTTAAGGTTTAAATTGATTTTTGGAAGCTACCAAAGCCTACAATAGGGAAGAGTTTAATCTGGCAATGAAATCTATTGTTAATTCTAATAAGTATGGTGCTGCCTTTAAGTGGTTAAGTGAGAAACCCCTTGAGGCTTGGTCAAGGTTAGGCTATGATCATTTTTGTAAGGTTAAGAATGTCACCAACAACATGACTGAGTCCTTTAATAGCCGACTTGGTAAAATCAGAAGCCTTCTAGTTCTGATTCTATTAGAGAAATTAAAGTTAAAGGTCATGCCAAGATTTCATAATAGATATGGAAGTGGATGTATTTGGACTGCCAAGTTGACCTTTTATGCCTTAAAAGAACTTGATGCCAGGATTAAAGCATCTTAAGGATGGACCCCACTGTCTGCTAAAAATGAGGAATACCAGGTTCTTTTTTGCCTTGAAATGAATGTTGTGAACTTATCCTTGAAAACTTGTACATGCAATTAATGGGGTGTAATTGACATTCCATGTAAGCATGCTATTGTTTGCACGAATTTCACTAGAGATAATGTTGAGGATTTAGTTGATCCATGTTACTCTATGCAAACCAACCTAAAAGCATATGGATCTATTGTGCACCCATTGCCTCAAGTAGATCTTATCCTTGAAGATCTAGAAACTGCTATACTTCCTTCTTTATTGAAAAAAAAAACATGGTAGGCCAAGAAAAAATCGAAGAAGGGAGATTGGGGAGATAGAATCTACATCAAGATCAAGCACTGTGAGATGTAGAAAATGTTTTCAAATTGGACATAATGCATGCACATGCACTAGACAAACCCCTACTGCTAATTAGGTGACATAACCTCACCTATTTGTTTGGATTCTATATTGGACAAGGATAAAAAAAAAACCAATGTATGCTCTTTGCGGGCATAAGGCAGTAAAAAAAAAAAAAATCAAATCCTAATGTAAACAAGGAAAAGGTATTTTATGTGCCTTTGTTATGTTTAGCTGATCATATTATGTTATGTTTACCTAACCTATTTTGTGTGTTCTTCCTACTGGGAAGAAAAAGAAGAAAAAAGCTGTTAAACGCAAATGATTTTATATGCTATGTGCACATAATGGTAGAAAAACATTTTTGTAGAAAGGGTAGAAAGTGACAACACTTTTGTAGACTGCAAGTCTCCTTTTGTAGGAGGATTAACTTAGCATTTAGTGATTACCTTATCATCTAGTGACATTATATGCCGTGTACATGATGGTAGGAAAACATAGTTAAGCAGTTTTTGTTTGTCTTTTGATTCACTTGATGCTGTTGTAATCCTCTTATATGAATGATAATAAAGTTATAGAAGTTGCTATATTCATTTCCCTAATTGTGCCATGATAATTGTGAATTTTTCAATTTCCCCCCTATGTTAAACTGTCATGTCAACACTGGTGCAAGTCTTATTAGCCCAAGTTAAACTGAAATTTTCGAAAACCCCTTTACGTTTCACTGTTATGTGCACACTAAAGCAACACTTTACTTCCAAAATTGGAAACAACCATGTATTTCGAGAACAAACCACAACTTCACTTTTTCATTACCATCATCAGTGCACTGATCACAGTTACAAACATAATAACATTGATCTTCAATGTCATACATACAATTTCCCTTATTCTTTCTACAATACCTTCCACTTGCTCAAGTCTGTTGTAGACATTATCAATTCCACCCAATACATTGCTTCCATCGCCCACTTCAAACTCATCTACCACATTTCCATTCACACCACCAACCCTTGCATCTGAGTTATCTTTTGAACTCTGTCCAACCCACCTAATGTGTCCCATAGTTTGCCTCCAGCCCCAAAATTTGCATTTTTTCTCAGCACACACATAGTAAAGCCTCATTGGATTTCTCTTAGACTTTGGATATTTCCACCCCTACTTGACAACTGCACCAACAAAGTTTGTTCTCAAAATGGGAATGTTCAAACATGGATTGATTTATGCTGCTTTCGGACATCCTGAAATCAGTGACAATAACCTTAACTTGTCGAACACCTCCCCAACCCAAGTACGATTTGAAACATGAAACCCTAAAAAAAAAAAATCTGCTTTGAAATCGAAAAATTTACCTTAACCATTAACACAGCCACTAGCTTCACTTCATTCTAGGTCGAATTGCAACATTAGGATCAAAATGAAGGGGGCGAATTTCTAGAAACCAAATTCAATGGTGGTGGGGATCAGACGAATGAACATAGATAAAGGGGTTGCCAAAGAGCCGTTAAAACCTCACTCCTTATATATTGATTGTAGGGACATTTTTAGAAAACCAACCTTCAACACTCACTAGGTCCCATATATCTAACAATCTAACTAACGGAGCTTTTGATGTGATAGGGTAAGTGTTGGTTTCTGAAAATGGGGGAATAAAATTATAGGCTTACACAAACCTCAAGGGGTTTTTTGTAATTTTTGCATAATAGTATTATTATCGGCCTCAAAGCTTACGTCTCGCAGGTCATTAAGCTTTTCCAATTGTCACATTAAAGTGCCTAACTTCGCTAATTTACAACGAAATAACCGACCCAGGTAGCAATAGGATCTTTTCAGCCTTCTCCCAACAAGTCCTTGATTATGAACGCGCATCCAACACAAAAAACAAACATCAAAGGAAGATGCAACTGATGAACTTTACCCAGAAATGCTCCAGGAAGAAACATATTTACATGATTAGATCAATGGATCTGAAAGCATTGAAAAGAATCGTGTTGCATTTTTACACAAGCTTCGGAACATCAAGCACCAATATTACAGTGGATTCTAATACAAGTTATTCCAAGCCACACGCCCAAATCAGAGAAGCTTTGATATCACATGACAAGAAGTCCAAAATGCTTTAGAGGCCACCCTAAGGATCACCGGGTTCTGGTAGATCCTGATTTTATGTTTTGCCAAACCAAAAAACAAAACAGAAAAAGAAATCGATAAGTAAATGATCGGATGGTGAAAGAAACTACTGAAAGGCGAATATTGGGAATGAAGGATGCTGCAGAACGTCAATTTCAACATTCAAACTTCAGGCAAGTCTTAGCAGCTGAATGCTGACATGACTAAAGGCAGGTGAGCATTATACAAAAGCTTAGATTTTTTTTCTTTTTAAATGCATAGAACGACATACCCAATAGCAGTTGCGCTCCAGGATGCCATATTGTAGATGACTTTGCTTCCATCCCATGCTTTGCGAAGTTTTCCTTTCCTCTTCTTCATGGAAAAAGTCTTGCTGAGGGCTACAGGCAAATTCAAAACTTTCAAATTCCCTTACATTTCTTCCAATGAGTACAAAAAGCAATAACATATTTGAAATAGCAAAATTTTCATAAAAAATATGCCCTTAACAGTGCAAGTATGAAGAGGATCAATCACCTTCTTGAAGTTGGTTAGGTGTCAAGTCCTTCAAAAGAAAACAGAATAGAAATTATTTCCGAACCAAAACAAAACATGCTAGCCATGCATACTAACCACTAGAAGGAAAAGAAATGCTTCTTGAGTTACTCTGTATAACCACCAAAAAGCAACAAAGATTTCTAAGCTAAATTGATCAATTTACTGCAGTCTGAAGCTAAAGATTATATGATGGAATCTAGTCACACCGTTCTCAAATCACAACACTTCCCTCTCTTTAATCAACATTGCATATCTGATACTATCCCAACAAATAGCTCATATATGACGAGTTCCCTTCCAGAGTATAAAGCTATAAGAGCTAATCAATATCAGAAAGCACAAATTACCAACACATAACAAAGGAAATCCCTGATATATGTGTATCTAATCTATATAACATGTATACGCACAAAAAGTATTGATCATAAAACAGAAACACTTGGCTGAAGACCTACCTTGGTCTGCTTTAGTGACAACAAATATGCAGCCATGAAGCAAGCAATTCCCTCTACTATATCTTCTTGCCTAACAAGAACATAATCTTCTTGATCTGACCCTTTAGTCTCACTTTCCCAAAGGTCATTATCACTGATCATGTCCCATGAACCACATTCCTCTGGATCCATAAAAAATATCTGTTAGCCTCCAGCCCATTCAATAAGATTATTCTGGAAAGACTATCTAAGAAACATTCAATTCTACAAGCAAGGATTGGCCAAAGTTAGATGCAACAGGCCAACCCACAGACAGACAAAATGAACATAAACTCGCAATTAGTGGCCTGCATGGCAAGCATTATCAGGAAATAAAACTTTCTTGGATGCATACCAGCAATATTTTGTGGCAGAGACACCCGAGCACTCTCCAGCTTGTCAAGGAATTCAGGACATTCAAGTCTAGATTTCAGGAGATCACACAGCTGAATCAAACCAAAACCACGCATGAATAAGCCATTGGGAAAAAACATATATATAAACCCAATATAAGCTCAAGTATCTGACATTAGCTCCACCACCATTCACTTCAATCAGACATAGTGCAGCTACTGCCAACAATGTCCATTTTCCGCTCTTTAAAGAAATCTTAAATTCAAACTGGATAATAAGCATAGTGGATGATCAAAATATAACAAGATGAGGTAAACAAATATGATGAAAGGATGAATCCAAGCTAATATCTGAATATTGTGCTGGAGAAGCACTTTAGGTCATGTTACTCTCACATATCCAGCACAATGTAATTCTCCTGGGACAAACTGAACTAACTTTTTACTAACCCAAATCCAGAAGAGTTCAGAAATTACCTAAGAAAGTAAAGAGTACATGATTATTCAAATCCATCAGAAGCCCAGGAACACGTTTATGACACAAAACTTGAATCAGGTCATTCTTGCATCTTTCCTGACAAAGTTCTTAGTATGTGATAACAAGCGGAGAAAGTCTACCCACTCAAAATATAGCAACTCTGATTTGAACACCTAAATTCCTCGTGGTCTAGCAACCAAAGAAAAGAAATGCACTGCTTGAATAGGATTACCCAACAGCTTTTCACAAAAAAAGAAAAAAAGAACAACCATCATCACCCTGCTTGGACTGTGATAAGACCCTGAGCTGGAACAGAACTAAAATTAACTTCAGTAGCTTAGTGAAAGGATTCATATGTATTCCCTAAGCTAAAATTACATCAGATAAGATGGCAAAAGAACTTCACTTTATTGTACCAAATAAAAACCAATCCGAATGCCAAAATGGGAAATAACTAGTCTTCCTGCAAAGCTACCAAATTCGCCTACAGACCCCAAAAGAAGAGCATAATAGAACCTCAGATAACCGATCCTATCAACCTCACAAGCTGAAGCTACGCCGAACTTGTTCCTCATCCAAAAAAAAAAACCCACCAGAGGCCAAATTGATACAGGACATCACCAAGCACGGAGGCAAATAAATTCAAGAAGAGTACCTCATCAGCCTCCTGGTCGCCACGAAGAGCCGGGCCGACAGAACCCTCCGAGTGGGCGGCATCCGCATCATGGGCATCGTCGACGTCAACGCCATCGGCCTGGCCAAGCAATTCGAGAGCTCGCTGGCACTGTTCCAAGACAGACTGCAAAGTCTTCTTTTTGACGCGAACCCGATCCCTGTCAAGGTCGGAAATACTCTCGCCGGCGATCGAACCAGAGATCTCCGGTTCCATGGGGTCCAACCAAGATCGGTCCTTTCGGACTGGGAAGCCTAAGGATGAGGGAATTGGTGTGGCCCCATGGTCACGGGGTGAAAAAGAAAAATGGGGAAAGAAGAGGAAGATGGAGTCGTAGGATATCTGTTTCGTTGGTGTGTTGGGTTTGGTTGGGTCGGAAAGAATGTAATGGAATTGTTTACGTTTGTTAACAATCAATTAAACAATCAATTAAAAACTAGCTAAGAGCACGAACGATTAAAACGTGTTACAAGTGCTTGCGTTTCGTTGTTTGGTTGTCCGAATTTGAGCTCAGCAACCACCACCAAGCAACATGGCTCTTGTTTATCAGTTGCCCGCCAGACGCCCCCTTTTCTTTACCTCTTCCTTGGTTACTTCACCATACGCGTATCATGTCTCTCCTGTTTACTTTTAGAAAAAATTATAAAAACTCTTAATGTGGTTTGATCTAACTTATATTTTTCTTATCTATTTTTAAAAATGTATACTTTATCTTTTATTTATAGTATTTGACAATAACTTTTGAAATCCTAATTCAAACTTTTTGATAATTATGTTCCATTAATTTCAAGATTTTTTATATTTTTTTTATAGCTAGCCGACCTTTGAAAGATAATAATATGTATTTACAGGGAAAAAAATGTATTTATAGAAAGAAAAAATTGATAATTTAAAAATTTTATTAACTATAAAAAAATATTAGAGCAATTGAAATTACTGGAAGATGATTATTGTACAATTTAAATACAATTTCAGAAGTTGTTATTAGAGAATGTAAAAAATATAGGGGGCAAAGTGTAAGTTTTTAAAAATAAATGAGACAAATTATAGGTTAGGGCATATCTTAGGGGTAATCAGGGGCGTAGCCAGAAATTCCACTTGGGGGGCGGGGGCGTGTTGTGAAACGAGTTATTAGCATGTATAAATTTACAATCACTAATAGAAAATACTAAATAATATTATATATAGACATATAAAATTTGAAAGTGTATAATAACTAAGTTTATATCAAAAGTTTACAACTCAAAATTCATTAGACAGTTTACATATATAGACACATTGAATTCAAAAATTTATAATAATTAAGTTCAATTTATAGAGTAAAAATAGTTATTTGAATTTTCTATTAATTATAAAAAAATATTATACAAATTAAATTTATTTTATAGCACTTACCGGATAGTCCAAATTATGATCTAAAAAGTTGTTATCAGACAAATACTTTGAGTTAACAAATTTCATGCAATGAAACCAAAATAAAACATTTTTTATAAATTTAGGACTAAAACAAAATGTTTTTAATATGTTTGGAACCAAAACAGAATGTTTAATAGGATATGGACTAAAAGAAAATAATAATTAAAGAGTAAGGACTATCACGTAATTTATTCAATAAGAAAACGACTACAGCACCAAAATGAAGATGGGTATACCCCTCAGCTGTCTATTGACGTGGGAAGTGAGGAGGAATCTCCAGTGTGACGTACTGTTCTTTGGATGTTGCAGAAAGAGTATGTTGATCAAACTTTGTTGCTTGAACATACTTCTTTACATGCCTTTTAGTAGGAGAAACTATATTTTTTACAGTGCGGGTAAATGGATAAAATATACTAGAGCCCCTTATTAATTATAAAACTTACAGATAGGTACCTAACTTTAATTTTTCTACAATTGTATCACATATCCAAGTACCCAATAAAAGTTTTTAAAATTTTAGGGGGAGTGTCTGCCCCCTCCCGCCCCTAAATAGATACTCCCCTGGGGGTAATTGTAAGTTTTCCTTATTTTTATTTCGTCTCCATATTGTACAAGATAAGTCAAATATAATTCACTTCTTATATGTATATATATTTATATTCTAATATTGTTCTTTATAGTATAAAATAAATGCAAATATATTGAATTCTATATTCCTTCAAAATTAAAGATATATACAAATTAAATATCAAATATGTACAAACTTAATATACAAAGAAAGTAAGGGATATGTATAAAGAATGTGACATATGTGCAAATGAGATCAAATATATGCTATTGATATATTCAATGGTATTTACAAGTTCAATCTCCCAACAAAAAAAAAAAAACAGATGTAAACGTGTCAAATCCCACTTCCTACCAAAAATTGATATATATACAAATTATGTGGAGGGTATGTATGAAATTCTATGTATAAAGCATGTAATGAATATGTACAAAACATGTGATATATTTACAAATGAGATCAGAGATATGTTATAAATATGTAAATAAATAAACTTTTACATATAAATAATAATGTTTTTGACATTAATTATAAGAATGAGTTTATTCTTTTATACATATAGACACGTGTGATTAAATGTTTGTACAATTTTATTTATGGAGTTTTATATGTTATAATTTGATACTAAAATTGTCAAGTTATTATTTTTGCATGCATATAATTTTATGGCTTTTGTATTAGAGGTGAACATTGGGCAGGGTGGCCTGGCCTAGCCTGGAATCAACCCGGTCAAAGCACAACACAGCCTAGCCCGTATGAGGAACGGAAAAATGTTGGCTATTCATGTCATGGGCCTGAGAAATAAAACTCAAATGGCTCCTAATGGCATTTTAGTGCCAAAATGCCATTTTATCTCCTCCAACCCTTAGAAACGGCTAATTTTTTAGGGTATTTTGGTTCAACAAATTTTTTGGCTCTCATATAAATAGAGTAACTCATTTATACACTTCTTCACACCAACTCCTATAATGTCTTCTCTACATCTACTACATTCTCTACAATTCACTTCTAGTTCTCATTCATTTTTTTAATCTTTTAATAATATTTTCTTAATTTCCTTTCAATCTGTCCTTAATCTCCCATGATTTTTTTTCTCACTCATTTCTAACAATGGCATCAAGAGCATTTACTATGCATTTGCCAAAAGCTTTTCCTCTGGCACCAGATTAGGGGTTATTTTTCCATCATAAAAATCTGGCAGAAAGAGGATCCACATCCAAGAGATTTATGTAGTCACCAATGTTGCTATGATAAATACCGATTTAAAGTTTGACAAGAAAGTGATGGAAATGACGTTGAAGTCCAAAAGACAGCCTCAACTAAGGATCCACAAGGAGGTAACAGCTCACAACCGTCACCTTAAAGCCAACTCCCCAGGACAAAGGTGATTTCATCTCAAATCTTTTGTGTTGGAGCATTTCAAGACAATATGTGAAAGACACAAGGTTTTCAAAATGCAAGCATTACAGAAAGAAATTGGCATACAAAGTCAACTCTGGGATCGGGATACTATAATGCCACATTAGAAATAACCATCTCATCCACTATCCTGGAGTCCAGGCTAGTTTAGGTGGACAAATGTAGCTTGGCCAACGGTTTAGGTATCTTTAGATTTAATCAATAAGAATGTAGAGAAAACATGGTTAATTAGATGATGCTCATTTAGACAAGATGAAGATATCTATTCAGAAAATTAGATTAGATCAAACTTAAACCTAGCTTTTAAAAAAGACATCTAGGACAACTATTAGGAAAGAAGTATTTAAAATGTATGAAGCAGGTAAATCAAACTTACAAGCATATTTTTTTGCACTTGGTCACTATCTTGCATTCACTAATGATATGTGGAGTTCTCTAATAAGTCAAGATTATTTTTGTATTACTGCATACTGGATTGATGTTAATTGAGTAATACAAAAATATAGTATCATGTTTAAGTACATGGTTTGTACTTACAATTTTTTTTTTGCATAAGTTTTGACATTCCATCAAATAATGATTTTACAGCCCATGAACTGAGTACTTTTTTGAAACCCTATCAAGATGGTGCTTTTCCATGTAAGATGTCTATGTCATAATTTAAACTTGTGTCCAAAAAGGGTTTGAGGTTTTACAGTCCGAAATTTTTGCAATTTGGAATGCATTACATTATTTAAGGTATAAGCTCAAAATTTGTCAAAGTTCAAAGCTTGTTATCTTAAAAATAACCAACCATTTAGTTGGAAACAGTTTAAACTTGACTGTCTCACACGTTGGAACTCCACTTACAATATGCTAACAGATGCATATCCATATGTAGCTTTGTTGACAGTTTTTCATTTTGAACTTGAAATTGGGTAAGAAAATTCTCAAGACCAGGATGTGGGAAAAATGTTTCAAACTTAACCAATTGCTAAGATATTTTTATGATGCAACTAATTTTTTCGTTAATGTCTTCGATCCCATTGTCCACAAGGTTTTGATGTATTTGGTAAATACCGTCTATGTTTTCAAATAGTACAAAGATGATGAGTTTTTTAAAGACACCGTCAAAGTCATGAAAGACAAGTGGATTATATATTTTATTGATATCCCATTGTCTTTTTAGTTATATCTGTACTTGACCCAATTGTTAAAATTTCGAGTATTCACAGTCATTACTTAAGAATTACTATAGTTTCTTAGAAATGGAGCATATAAGTGTTCTAGCTCTTTATTGTTAATGTTGATGAGCATTTGTGTGAGTTATACAAAGAGTGTTCCTTCCATCAACCACTACTTTTTCTATTGTTGGTGCTTCATAATCATCCTCTTTAGCACCATTCACCCCTGCAGAACAACTGCTCAAACATCTTTAACTGATTTTTTTTAGCTTGCCAAAAATAGATTATTACTCCACACCTCATTTGAGACAAAGTGAAGATGCTATTTTGAAATGGTGGAAAGCAAAAAACAATCAACTTCTAATACTATCCATCATTTCCAATGAGGTATGTAAAATGGGTTTTTTTTTAATTATGAAATAAATGGGTTTGTGAAAAAATAGTTTGAAGTTTGAGATTTATGTCTCAAATTGAAGCTTTATATTTTTTTATTGGGATTTTGTTTATGTATCTATGTGTCTAGGTTTTACATGTATGTTATAGGTTTATAAAGAACACAAATACATATGTATGATTTTGTTTGTGAAGAACATATGTATGTATGTATGTATGTATGCTTCTAGGTTTGTTAAAAACATAGATATATATATGTATGTTGTTGGATCTTATATGTGTGCTTATACTTTGGTAAAAAAAACTGTATATATATGCTTCTGGATTTTTTTTTTTTGTGAAGATCGCAAATATATATCTATGCTTCTAGATTTTACATGTATGTTTTAATTTTTTTTTATGAATATTAGAAATATATATATGTGCTTCTAGGTTTAATATGTATGAAACTATGCTCCTATTCCTTGAGTTTTAAGTTTTGATAGTATATAAAATTACAAATGAATTGTATAAAACTAAGGTGGTAGTGTGTGTATGTGTGTCTGTGTGTGTACCTATATTCCTATTATATGAAATCAAAAATAAATTTTATGAAATTGGAGTGACAGTGTATAGTTATGGAGTTTTAAAAGTACAAAATCTGATGTAGAAAATTGAGTTGCTATTGTATAAATTGTTACGGCTCTCCAACACCAAAAGCCATATTACTATGGTAAGTAAGTTTTAAATATAATTTTTCATGCTTTAGAACTCCATATTCAAGCCAAGTATTAATTTAAGTAAGTTTATGTAGCAAGAAGAAGTTAAATTTGGTCATTTGAGCAAAGTATGGCTAAGAAGAGCAAAATTATAATCTTGCGTAAAAAAACCCCATTTCAGCATTTTTGAACATGGACATAAGAGGTTTTAAGTATTGAAAATGATTTCTAGTTCCAATATAAGTTTATGAAATAGGTTTAAAAATCTCTTTAAGATTTTGGACCAAGAAATGCACAAGAGCAAAAGTTAAAGGACAAGTTGTGTCATTAAGAGAAGTTAAAGGGATAAACTAATAAAGACTAGATAGCCTTCTTCCTTAAAACCTTCCGTATGTCATTTTGAGCTCAAAGAAGAGCAAATTGGTTCTTCCCACAACCTCACCTTAAGAGAGCTCAAATCTAAAGGTTTTTAGTGCAAAGTGGCTTGATGAAGTTCGATTAAGCTTAAAAGGGCAAGAATCTCATTTTTTTTCCCTCTTAGTAAACTTCTAATTCTAGCTATGGTTTAGGTTTAAGGGTTTTCTTGTAAAAAATGAGCTATAGGTAGGTGGTATAACTCATTCTTAAGCTAAATTATTACTCTTGAATGTAGAATTGCAAGCTAGGAGCTTGTGTTGCAAAGTGGTCTAAATGAAGCGTTTGTGTTTATCAAATGGGGGTAAGAAGTCCAGCCCTATTTCCAAATTTTATTGCTTAAATTGAATCTTAAGTGATCTTGATGCTTGGTAATCCATTTGATAAGCTAAAATCAAGTGGATACACTGAATTTGAGAGGTTTTGCTTGTTGGTGCTTATTTGTGCATATGGATGTTCTTGGCTTGTGATATTGTTTGAAGTAAAAAATTTTCAGTTTTCAAGCATTTAATTGATGCATTTACATGTTATCTAGTAAATGTTAAAGTATTATAAATGATGGCTAAGTGGTTTGGTTCGGGTAAGAAGTGAAAAAGGCCAAATCGAACACATTCAACTTAAATCAAGGGCACCCATGTAAGCATCGATGCCACAACACCAGAATTGGCACTGTAGCACTAAGGAGCTCAACTTGAGACAGCTCTAAATGGTTTTTGGCACTACCCCTAGCACCATTGGCACCATGGCACTAGATCCTTAAGGGTCGAAGCTTAATGCTTCCCAAAAGCACTATGGTGCTATATTTATGTTCTCCAGACCATTCTAAGACATGTGTGACCTTTAAATGGGTCTAAGATCTACTTCTAAAAGTGATATAAATGCATCTATAAGGAGAGTTGAGGGGTGGACAAAGAAGAAACTTAAAGGCCAAGTAACTAAGTGGACCTTAAGTAAGGTTATGAGTGCTAAATAAGTAAATGAAGCTTTGAGCTTCAATAGCACTTTAATTAAACTATTTAGCTTAATAAGTTAAGCCAACAAGTTTAAGAACTCCTATACATTATGAAAAAAATGGTAAGTAAAGAAGTGACAAATCACCATGCTTACTAGAGCAAGAATAAAGTTCTTGCAAAAAAGTTGTTACACCTTCACAAAATGGGAAAATTATAGCATAAGGACCTAAACTTATATGCTTTAAATTTTCACCATAGTGCATGATTTGTGAAGTGTAAAGTATCCAATATACACCCCCTTAAGTGGCAAAAACAATGATAGCTTGGTTCTTAAGAAAGCATTAGCACATCGCCTAATTTTCAAGTAAACTATGGACTAAATTGTAAGGTTACAAAAGTTGGGTACTCAATTGCACAAATCTCTAAATATGGCTACAGAAAAGGCATGGATGAAATTATAAAGAAAGGACATGGATGGAATTAAGGATATTGTTAGGGACCAAAGTGCTTAAGAAGACAAAGTTGATCATTTATGACATAATGCCAATTAGGGATCCAAGTGTCCACATTTTTGCCTAAAGTCAAAATAATTTTTTGACAAGGTTAAAAGAGCCCAAAATTTGTCATTTTTCTAGCCAAAATAGCTGGAAATAGCCTGTCCAAGTGTTGGCCAAATTTTTAAAAATTTGCATATATGCCACCTTGGTAAAAATAATGTATAAATGAAGAAAAATCTTCATTTCATTGGCCTTTTTCTTAAATTTTGGTCTTCAGTAGCTAAGACCTCTTCCTTAAGCTTTTCCATCATCCTTTATAGCCACCATACCTTAAGAAAACAAGAGGAAGTAAGAGAAAGCAAAGAAGACATCAAAGAGTGCAAGAAAACCTAATTTTGGTTCTATTTGGGTTTTCAGATTTCATAGCAAAAGGTAAGGATTTTCTAAAGTTTCTTAGATTGTTTACTGTATTTCCAAATATCCATGAATCTAAGACTATACTTGGACGAGAGCAAAAAGCTCAAGGAACCAAGTATGGGTTAAAGGGAAAGAAGCATGACAAGGTTTTGACCTTAATGTTACCATGCTAAAGATGACAGCAAGAAAGAAGGGTTTCTAGAGCCCAAGTTAGTACTAACTAAGCCCTAAAAGACTCCTAAGACCAAGCAAAAACTTGAGGAAGGCTGCCATAGTGTTACTAAAGTGATATCTTATTATTTTATTGAATGATTATAGACTAACCCTAATGTGTTATTGCTGCCAGCATTACATATGTTTGTTGCTGTGTTTGTTGGTGCATATGTTTACCATATTTGTGTGTATGTGTTGTTTTTATATGTTTTTATGACTTTAGATTTCAGGTGGTACGTTGCTATAGAAGACTTTACATTGAAAGCCCTTACTAAGTTCTTTATAAAGAGCTTACTTCCCTTTCTGTCCATTTTTAGGAACACCTAAAAGAGAACGTTCAAACTAATAGTTCTAGTTTGATTTTTTTTTGTGAAATTTTAAGTACATGAACTTCAATATGTTTAGTATTAAACTAGAGTGTTTCATAATTTTTAGAGCATATTTGCTAATTTTAGTGTTTGTACTTTTTGCTTTACGCAACAGCTGTCTTTTGAAGTTTTTAGAGTGCATTATGGTTGTAAGGCTCTCCAAGAAGCTAGTGTACATACATAACTAAGCTAAGACATATGTATGATGCATCTATGCATGTAAATATACTATGGATGGTGTATGGATGATATATGAAGCAATAAAGTGATGTTTGAGGCTGAATGTTCAATTCTGTCCATTTTGTAACTCATTAGCTGTTCCAAAGAAAATTTCGTTTAATGTTTATGAAATGCCTCTAAATTTAGGGAAATGACTTTCCCAAGTTTTTAAGACATGTAAGAATCTGCCCATGTTGGTTTTGCATCTGAAAATTAAGTGTATGAATCTTCTGAAATTTTGTATGGGCAAAATGGTCATAAAGTAACTAGAATTTTGACTCTGCACTTAAAGTTCCATAACTCCTTATGTAGAAGTAATATAAGTATGAAATTTTGACCACACCTAGAGCACATCTTGAGGTTGAATTGAAATTTGAAATTTCTAAATTTGGAGCCCTGTAACCAAAGATATGACATTTCAAAGTTGGCTAAGTTACTGTTCATTTAGTCAGAATTTGGTAACCAACTTAAAAAATCCATAACTTAGTCCATAGGTGGGCTTTTGATGTAAAAAAAAATTTATTGGTTTGCTCTAAGTTTTTACTTGATAATGAAACAAAGAAAACAAGGGGTTACATGACTAGAATAATACAGTTTATTAGTGGAAGTTACAGGTGCAGTGGCTGGTCACTAGAACTTAACAAGATTACCTAATGTGTGGAAGTCAAAACTAAGAATTGTGCTAGTGTTTTCCTTCTTAGCTGCCTTAGTGTGCGTAAATGTAAATATGTGTGTTATAGGTTGACCAATATAAATATATTTGCATAAAGATCAAGATGGCCACTTGGGTAATATAGTGAACATTGTTCTGATGGCCTACAGAACATGCATAGCTCCTAGGAGATTGACACATGTCACTATATTTAAGCTTTTAGAGTGGTAACAGAAGTATGACTAAGTTGAGGTAGGTTCACACAATAGAACCTTTTATAGTCGCCATTAGATAAAACCTCAAGATGTTTAAGCTCGTGTTAAGTTATATATATTTATTATAGATACAGGTCCTAAGGTTTTCTTGCAAGTTAAAAAGTAAAGAAATCTTTTACTGAGAATCAATGTATTTTTACTCTCTTACTTTCATATTATGCAGATATAATTACTTATGGGTTTGGCACCAAGTTGTTGGGCGTAAGATTTGATTTGTTGTAGGTACAAGTTATTCAAATCTAAATTTGATTCTAAGATCTATGGTTAGTCATGGTATGTACTGATTAAAAATGTTTTATGGCTCTAGTGGTGGTCATTGATCTTAGAAAGTTAGTAGCATGCACTTAATTATACTAGGTTATGCCTCATAGTAATGACAAGTGTTTAAAGAAGACTTTCAAGTATGTGACTAACACATTGGTTGCTTTAGACATAACGTCATTGCTTGAAGTTTAAGATAACTTATTGTTTTATTAACTTCGGTTATATTTTCCATCATTGTTTTTAAATGCTCGGGCTAGCCAGTACTTCGTTTTAATGCATGATTTAATCTTATAACTGAAGTTAAACATGCATTGAGATTATTTTAGGTTAAAGAATTAGTGACATGAAAGTTTTAATGAATTACAAACAATGACTTAGCCAATTGTAATTAAGAGTGGGATAATTATAATCTCGATTATTTAAGTAATCATGGGCAGCGCCTCTGACATAAATTGCATTACGATTGTAAAAACTGAGTTCATATATGTATTAAACTATGTTTCTAGTGTATGCGTTTGGAGTTTTGATAGAGTATATATGAAAGTGGAAATGAACTATCTAAAACTAGAATTTATTTGTATAAAGCTATGAACTATTTATGTGGAATTGAATAAATTTTTTAGAACATAATGTGTAGATACAACAAGATAACTTGAGGATTGTATTGCATGAAACTAAGATTATGTTCTTATTTGTGTGGAAAAATAAAGCCAATCCAGGTAAGATTGTATTATATAAAACTAAAACAATTCATAAATGTAACTGTGACTGCATTGTATGAAACTAAAATCATTTTTGTAAAAGTTTGAAGTTTTTATTATATCAAATTAGAATGCCAATGTATGAAATTGAGTTCCTATTATATAAAACTTAGTTGTAATTGTATGAAATTTAGTTCTTATTATCGTATGTGTGTGTGTGTGTGTGTTTGTATATATATATATATATATATGGTAGAAACTATGGATGATTTAGTAATTGTTGAGTTGATTGGTAGGTTATTTGACTGATATGTCCAATTTTGACATAAAACCCAAACAAGCCCCTAGTGAAACACATCATTTTCCCTCTCTTCCGTTAAACCCTTTAATCAATTGCCCTTTTTTGCTTTGCATAATAATAGAAAGAAAAAAATGGTAGTGTTCATTGGCCCTTAATTAACAATAATTTCATTGTTTAGAGGATTTTTTCATTTGCTTAGTATAATTAAATAGAGAAAATATGAAAAAATTTGATATTTCTAAAGGAAACTAAAATGTTGACCAATTAAGCTACATCTTACATAAAATGTCAAACCTTAATGCAACTTCACAATAAATACAATTGAAAACTTATCTTTGCTTAATGATAGATTTGTGTGTAAAATAGTTGAGTCATTGGATCCCATTGCATTTTTTTAGTTTTTTTATATAAATATTAGGTTTTTTTAGGGGATCTCATTATAATTTATAAGAGGACCACATTTGTTGGAGAAAACTATAAAAAAGACATAAATGCAAGAAAATTTAGATGATTGTTTTACAAATAAATGAAATTTAGTTATGATTGAAATTAAATTAAAATTTTATTTAAAAAAACCTATGAGTTATTTGAATATTTCATGTTTCTTTTGAAAATTTCAGATTTACCACTATTATTGCTCATCTCTCATAACAATCTAAAGTGCATACTATAAATTTATACAATTTTTACAACAATCTAAGGTGTATACTATAAATTTATACAGTTTTTTTTCCAACATGTTCTATTCGGGTATATAATATATTTCCTAATAACAATTTATTCACTTCACTTACAGGGATGAATCAATTAAAATAAATTTGTGGGATGCTCATGCCAACACCCTTAAATAATGTTTTTAGCAATAATTCAACCAAAACTATTTTAGTCTTCACTTCAACATCTGTTCACAACTTTGGTCATAATCTATTATATTTTACCAGCCCTTACACTAATTAAAATATTTCTATTGCTATTAATTTATCTCATTATAGTTTAGTATTGCAACTGTTTTTTTTTTTTCATTAGGTGGCCTTACAACTTACACTCAACTCATGAAATAAAAAATTATATGAATATTTCTTGTTGGTAAAATAGAAGAATTATGTAAATATGGACATACTTTAATTTCTCTCTTTGTTATAGGACCGTTATGTTTGTTTCTTCCAATCTTATACCAAAAAATAAATAGTATAGTTTTTAATTATAAATTTTATTTACAATAATTTTGTAACATTGAATCACATAAACTTTATTGAAACCATTCAAGTTGATCAGTTTAATATTCTAAAGTGAACTTTAACATCTTTCTCGGGTTACTACAGTGGAGTAGCAAGTTTTGTTATTTTTTACATGAAAGCAAGTGTCATTCTCAGGTGTACTGCAAGTAAATTACTCTTACATTTTGCGACAATAACCTTATTACTTTCAGTTATTTCATTTATGTATGATATACTTATCTAATTATCTAACTTAATATTATTTGAGTAGGATGAAGGGAACCTCCAAATTCAATATAAGCTTGAAACATTACTTTTTTGTGGATACATTTTTTAGATTGAGTTAAATAATTATAATTTCATAAAAGGTCCATGATCATTTTCCGTGCTAAGTATTTTTCCCTTTGGTTGCCAAAAAAAAAAAGTAAATACTTGCTAAGTATCATTGAGATGGTAATATACATATATCA
The DNA here is from genome assembly GCA_005392925.1 of Aquilaria sinensis. Lineage (NCBI taxonomy): Eukaryota > Viridiplantae > Streptophyta > Magnoliopsida > Malvales > Thymelaeaceae > Aquilaria > Aquilaria sinensis. The sequence goes on along the minus strand of SMDT01000197.1, from coordinate 347,489 downwards.
CTCAAATGTTATAACATTTACAATTTCACACTTAACCTCAAATTAATATATGCTTGTATGTTATGGATTCCATATTACTACAAGTCATACTCTAGTCACATTGGGTAAGTATCCATGCAAATTTATTATTAAGAAAGTTCATCAACCAAAATATTTTACCTAGAGTATGTTCATTTTTTTACATATATATTAACTTTCATTATGAATATGCATCTTCTTTTTTATTCATGGTAAGAAATGTGGTACTTTTATAGCTCTAGCATTACAGGAATCAGTAATTTTGAGAAGGATGAAGAGAAATTAATATCTTTGTAATTTTATCAACTTTTTGGAGTTGATTCAGTTTCTATTATTTGACCTTTGTTTCTTTGTTCATGAAAATTATTATGTTTTTCCATGTAACAAATGATTTCATTCATGTCTTTAAATTCCTGTTATAGGTATACAAATTACATGAAAAATAACTTTCCATACATTATATATACAAAACATTATGATAGAACATTTCACATTTATAATATCGTTATACTCAATTATCTTGTAACAACTTTATCTTGTAATAACTTTATCATGTAACAGCTTTGCGCTTTATCATGTAACAACTTTATCTTGTAATAATCCTATCTATGGGATGAGCGTAAAGCTAGTTGAGTTTCTATTTTATGAAATTGGGTTCTTATTATATTAAATTGAAATGTTGATATATGGAACTAGAAATCCATTAAACAAAATTGATTAATATCAAATGAAATTGAGTTCATCTTATACAAAATGAGTTTCTATTATACAAAATTGAATATTCTCCATCAAGTCTAATAAGCACTCTCCAAATATGAAACTAGATTCTTAAAGTATTAAATTGGTAACTAATTGTACGAAACTGATGTCCAAATGCATGCAACTCTTTGAACATGTTTGAATACGCAAAAAATGAAAGAATAAAGTTGTTTTTTAAATAATTAACATATTTTATCATATTAACTTTGTTTGTTTCATTAAGATTATTTCTTCAAATAAATTCAAATTTAAAAAATTTCTATAATTAAAAATTTGAATAGATTTAATGTATTTCATAATTACCCCAATCAAATAAACTTATTGTAACAAATAAGAGTTTCCATTTCTAGTTAAAACTAACAGTTGCTTGTGCACTAGGTGCACATATGAATCGCCCAAAAAATATCCCATTTTTCATAATCAATCTGAATCAACAAAGTATCTAGTAAAAGTTTATGGGACTTTATGGGACAAAAAATGGATCTAAAAAAATGATCAACCTTGAAAAATAATGTAAAATAATTGTTTAGGATAAATTTCACCAAGGATTCCTTAATTTATTTTCATACCCTAAATTAGTTTGCTAACTTAAAGTTGTCATATCAAAGTTTTTTATTTTACATTACGCATCTCAACTGAATAACTTCCGTTAATTTCAGTATTGAATTGGATAAAAAATATTGACATGACATGAAAATACTAAAATAAATGTGAAATGATAATTTTGGTCCTTAATTTTTTCAAAAAATAATTCTAAACTTTAAACTTCTAAATTTATTATTTAAATCTTAAAGTTGCTTGTTTTTACCATAAATTTACCATTCACCTAAGTGTGGCTTCTTCTTTCCTTCTTTCCTTCCATTTGAATCCATCGACAAATAGAGGAGAGAAATTTGAGTAAAAGAAACACCTACCTTCTTCCTCATTTCTATACTTATTTCAAATATCATTTTTCTTCTCTCTTTCTAACCTCAATCAAACCAAAAAGAAAGGTGAAAACACAACCATAAATAAAAAGAAAAGGGAATAAAAATTATTCATTTATGGACCAAAACCTATAAAAGGCAGATCCATCTACACACAATCTAATTTAGAAATTCCATCTAGCTAACTGATCTCGCTCCCAAGTCCCCATCTCAACCTGTAGGGAACACGAAATGCTAGAGGAAGAGTCCTTCGCTGTGAACCGCTCTTTTGTAATGCTTTTATCATACCTCAATCCATCCTCTCTACTGCCTAACGGCTTTCAACTCCAAATGGTAGCTTGTGTGACAAATATGCTGTAGGTGGATGCTAGGCAAATATGACTGTCCAAGACGCTGGTTTGATGTTGTTAAGGCAGGCAGAATGGGCGTCCTCAACAATGGCAGAGGGGAAAGTGAGAAGTGGAGGAGGAGAAGGCAGAGACATTGTTGGGAGATGAAGCTGCAAAAGAAATGTAGAAACCTTTTTTTGTTTTTATTTTTTGAGATTTTGCTTGGCGGATGAGTTGTTTCTTGTTGGATAGTAAGATCCAGTCATTTTAGAGGCACAATTTGAAAGAATAATTGGACGAGACTTGGAAGAAGAATCAGATGAGATTTGAGGTGTAAACATTAGATTTAGAAGTTTAAGATTTAAAATTATTAATTGAAAAATTTGAGGACCAAAGTTATTATTTTATATTTATTTTAATATTAATTAATGTCATGTCAATGATTTTCATGCGATTTAACAGGAAAATTGTCACAAAGAGAATCCAACTGGGATGTACAATATAAGGTAAGGGAATTTCATAAGACAACCTTAAACTAGAGTATCAATTAAGGACACAGAAATTAGCCAAAGGACTGCTGTTGAAATTTACCCAAATTAAAGAGGATTTGCGGATCCTACGCAGTTCTGTTCTGTTTCTGACTCGTGCAGTTTGGGCAACGTGGTCCCATGTCCCAAACACGACAAGAAGTCATCCATCCGCGGTCAGGACGAACCTGTTCCTCCGCCGTCGATCTCATTTCCCCACCACCCGATCACGCCACGTGTCCGACATCCTAAGACTCATTCGAAGGCGAAAAGACCCATCTCACGTCCGAGACGACAGAAAATTACGAGCAAGGCCATCGGCGTGGAAATTTTCCCTCCAATTTCGGAGGACTCGGAAAACGGGTGACATCTGACATGGGCCAACTGCTCTCTCTCTTCTCCGCTCTCTATTTTGGGGCTTTTCTTCGCATTCCCTCCGGGTTTCCGTTGAGCGAGAGAAAGAGAGGGAGGAAAAAAAAAAAAAAACCAAAACAAAACAAGGAAAAACTGCGAAAAAAAAGTTCTCACCTTTCCTCTCATTCTCGCCACTCCAACCATTCCCACTTTCTCTTTTTTCAATTTTCATCACTTGGGTATGTTTCTATAGCGACTAAAAATTGTTTCTTCTCTTCCAACTTTCGTTTTTGGGTTTCCTCTTTCCAATTGCTGGTTTATCTTTGAGAAATGCAGAGGGAGAGATCAGTTTATTCAGTTCCGCTGTTGATGGTTCGCATTTTGATGTTTTTGGGATGTGATTCTCGTGGTTTTTGAAATCCGAAAAATGGCGACCAAGAAGGAAGAACAGCCACATGCTCAGCAGGTACCTTATTCTCATTAACCCCCCTATCTGTTGTTTGTTTTTTTTTTCTTTTCCCCGAGAATTTCGGGAGGAATTTGGAAATTTTGTGTTCGTAATAAATAATAAAGGATAAGAATCTACCGGCATTTTAAAATTTCTAACGGTGATTTTGTTTGGTTGTCCTCAGGGAGACGCCGCCGCTCCTCCGCTGTCTCCGTCTGCTACGGCAGATGGTCAGCCTTCACCTAATGGTGGCACTAATCCCGTACATTCTGCTTCCTTTGTTTCTGCCATTTTTTTTTCAGATGGTTCATAATATGAAGCTCTTCTTCCTTCAACTAGGAGTTTGAATGTGTTATCTGGAGAACTTCTAATCTGGATCATGTCTTCAGCAATTACTTTTGTCAGACGTAGAAATTGGGTCATCTGCTGTCTTAACCAAATTTACTGAGGCATTGTTATCAATTGACTGACCACGGAGATTTAGTTATTAAATTCTGCAGTTCCTATCGTTGTTTATTTTCTTGTCCTCTAGCTTTTAAATCTAGTGTGGGATGTGAAAAAGTTGCACTTTACAGCTTAACTATACTTCGTTGCAGGTCATCAAGAGCGGTGCACTTTTTATATCATCCAAAGGTATGCTGATGTTTTCTTCAGTATGCCATATGCTGCTTATTTGCCAGATTCCCTATTCATTTCCTTGTAATAGTAGATTTGCATATGTTTATGCAATGCTTTCACCTTGAGCTTTTTAGGAAAAAAAAAAAGATTCTATGTTAAACATGTGTGCTTAAGACCCAAGACCTCATCAATTTTCAACGTATTGATATTCCAATTTTATTCAATAAAGGAATTGGATGGACCTCATGGAAGAAAAGGTGGTTTATTTTAACACGCACTTCGCTGGTCTTCTTCAGAAGTGATCCTGTAAGTCCTTGCAGTTCTGTGGATAATGTGCCCCCAAAATGGATGCAAGCACAAACAAATTTACTTCTACTATTTCTTGTGTGATTATAGATTCTGTGGCCATTTCTTTTAGCAAACTGATGGCTTGACTCTGAAAAATCTGTTAGGCTAATGAGGTCTTGCAATTTCTTGTGTAATCACTGCTTCTACTTCTGAATGTAGTATATAGGTTGCTCATGCTTCTTAGCTTTTAAAATGCCCATGGAAATGAAAAGCAAATGAAAATTTCTTTCTTTCTTTTTATTTTATTTTTATTTTGTTCCCTTGCTTTCTCTGCTGTTCACAGTTCCTGCTGTGCCATAGCCAAGCTTTGAAAATTTTTAGTGTTGGGTTATTTTGGTCTGCAGAATGCTGCACCTCAGAGAGGGCCTGAACTTAATTTGACTCTGGGTGGAATTGATCTCAACAATTCAGGCAGGTTGGCTTATTTCTATGAAAAGATGTTATTAAAGAGCTGGTCTCCTGACATTGTTCTTTCTAGGAAGTTAGAAAAGACTAACATCTCATAGCATCTTGTTATGCTTCTAGTGTGGTTGTCAAACAAGATAAGAAACTCGTGACTGTGCTTTTCCCTGATGGTCGTGATGGACGAGCCTTTACGCTGAAGGTGCCTCTCTCACTGTCTACTGATGCATGGAAAAGGGTCTGCATTAGAGGGAAAAAAAATTGTGGAATTACTTAAGCTTATCCAAGATTGGCATAAGAAAATAATAGAAAAAAAAGAAAGAAAAGGGATATGCTCTTTTTCCCATAATTTTGCTTTTATAAAAAGATTTGTCAAATCAGTGAGTCAAAATGCACTTTTATAGACTTTCTTTTGGAATTTTGTCCCATTGTAATGTTGGGAAGTATTGAAAGTTAGATTTCCATTATTGTTGGTTCTTTTCAGGCTGAAACTTTGGAAGATTTGAATGATTGGAAGGTTGCACTTGAAAATGCTTTGGCACAGGCGCCAAGTGCTGCTCATGTGATGGGACAGAATGGTCTCTTTAATAATGATCAATCAGATCAAGCTGATGGTACTAAGGGAGGACAAGGTATGTTGCTACTTCTGTTCTTGGCTATTGTTTAGTACATTAAGAAAGGGCAAAATCACATTTTTGCGTTGGATCTACTGGATATAAGTGAAAGAGACAATCAAGCTAATAGATCAGTCACAAGGAAGTTTTGTTACATATGTCGTGTGATGTTAGCCACTGGCTTTCAGCTAGGAGTTTATAAACCAAGAGACTCAAGGAAATGTAAGGCAAGGGTTTGAAAGAGATAGCTGGAGTTATGTAATTACTAAATAAAAGGCTGAATCAGTTTCCAAAGTCTTCAGCTTGATCTTTGGAGCTTTAATAGATGATAAAAAACAAATGATTTTTGGAGCCATAAGTAGGAAAAGCTGTTGTGTAACTTGAATCCTTGACTGTTCACTCAATTCAGTCCTAAGAGTGGTGTATTGGATCTTAACTATTTGCAATAATGTTAAGGCCTTCTGGTATTGAGTTTGCTATTGGCTTCTTTTAATTGCTGCCTGATTTGGCGTGGTCATGTTGTAAGTAGACCAAGAATAGCTCAGCAGTCTGTTTTGCATCAATATTTTTGCCTTCTTAAATTGCATGATCTGTAATGTTCTCGACATCAAGGGATAATAACAAGGTGTTTCATTGCATACCGGGAATTTGCATTTTCATTTGGCATAATAGAAGATAACTGGAGAAATTCAAGTCATGGTTACATCTTGCTGAAGTAATGTTGCTAATTTTTTGTTATCTGCTGTCATGCATTTTACCAGTATCTTTTTCAGTATTGTCGACTTTCTGTTTACTCATAGGTCGTTCATGAATCAAGCTTAGGAGCCTGTAAAACTAAGGTCTCAACTATGATTTATTTACTCTTGTTCACTTTCCACTGGTTCTGTAGTGCATGATAAACAGCCTCAAAGATGCTTAGTACTAGGGAGACCAATTTTACTGGCACTCGAAGATGTTGATGGATCTCCAACATTTTTGGAAAAAGCTCTCCGGTTTGTAGAAGAGCATGGTGGGTTTTTCTTCTTCCATCATATTTTTTCCTTTTGATTTGTTGTATGGCTTTATGATGTACACCGAGTACTGTCATGTCATGTCATGCATACCTTGTTTGTGCAATTCTTTTGCTGTGCAAGTAGTAAGAACTTAACTGAATGTTCTCTTTATTTTGAGTTTTCTTGCTATATAGACTTTGGAATATAAAAAATTAACAAATTTGAGATGCTATAGCATTAGCGAAGCATCCAGTTCTCTCTTGGGCTGACATCTCATCATTTGCACATGACTTAACAGGAATTAAGGTGGAAGGAATATTGCGACAAGCAGCTGATGTTGAACATGTTGAACGCCGAATTCGTGAATATGAGCAAGGTTTGTATAGAATTATAGCATCCCTTTTTTCTTTTTAACTCACTTTACTTCTCACTGAATTACTCTGGCTTAGTCTACGCATTGATAAACCCATCAACTGTTCTTAATCCCAAATGGTTGGAGTCGTCTAAATTAATCCTCTGCTCGATTGGAGACTAGTTCTTCAATAATCTTAGAAGAGCAAGATGGTTATGTACTATATCTACCTAAGCAATTTTAGATCTACCTTTACCTCTTTCTGGTCTTACCATATCTGCCTGATCACTCTTATGAACTACAGCATCTACAGGTCTAATCTCTATATGAATTGAACCTTAGGAAACTTTGTCATTTTATAGGTGAAAAACTGTTTTGCCTTGTTAAGCTGGGTAACAAGAAAGGATAATGTTGATTCTGCAGCGAAATTTTCCTCGCTTTTAAAGTCATAGGTCTCTTCTGTAATGCAGGAAAGTGTGGCTTTTCTCCAGAGGAGGATGCTCATGTCATAGCCGACTGTGTCAAGGTATCTCTTGTCGCTGATCATAATATAATTTTGAGTTACATGTTTTGTGACCTATTCTTCTCATACAATCTCCTCTAAAATTTTAGTATGTCCTCCGCGATTTGCCATCATCTCCAGTCCCTGCATCTTGCTGCAATGCACTTCTAACAGCATCTCGTAAGTCTTATACTGATTCGCCTTCTGCATCATTCTGAGTTTCCTGAGCTTTTTCTGATCAGCTTAATTATTGAAGTGTTAGCATTGCTTTAGGTCAAAGGTTTTCTCCACATGGTTTTGAAATGTTTGCCAATATTTAATCACGATTTTTCTTGGGCCAAGGACCAGTTGTTTCTACTCACTTGCCTCGATATGCTAAAAGAAGTATGACTTTTTAGGTCTTCTATAAACAAGTCTTTAGGGTTTAAGCACCTACGATAATTATGTCTAGTGAACGGATCTATGCCTATTTTAACCACGTTTTTGGCCCTGGGGTAATGTTAGTTTTGGTTGATCAGGTGTAGAATGGAAACTAGGTTCTCTTAAATCAGCCAACTATTACAAGCTTATGGCTTATAACTAGAGCAATGGCAGTTTATGATGGAGATGCATGTGCTATTATGTTTGTTTTCTATAATGAGTTGGAAAGCTCAAGGTCCTAGTTGATTTTTCAAAAATGTCTTGCCGTTATTTGCCATGTCTAACATGGAAAAGGACCAAAGTTTGTGGCAGAAACTGGTAATATAATTATTTATTCTTAAATGTTTAGTCTTTTTTTCAAGTTGAGCAGGTGTGATCAAAATGGTGGTTAGCTTCAATAGACCTGAAATTGATTTTTAAAGCATCAAACACAAAACCGAATGGCAATAGTTGGATATTCCTCAGGAACACACAGCACTAGCAAACCCTAGTCTTAACAATGTAAGATAACAACTAACTCCCCCCCCCCCCCCCCCCTTTTACTAGCAAGCTGTGAATGGACTATGATAGCAGCAATTGGGCTAACAACTAGGGTAGGATGACAAACCTTAGGCTGTGATACCATGTTAGATCATCTAACCCAGAACCAATTAGAAATGGGTGGAAAAATCCAGCCACAATATAAAGAAATCCCTATGGTCCTTCAGTGTAAAAGTACTCTGGGACAATGGCAGCCACAAAACACGAGTAGCCATTACTCTGGCCCATTGGGTTAGGACAACTCGTTGTAGTACCAAAAAAATGTGAAGAACAAACAAGCCCCCTGATTTGAAAATGTATAATAACATTGCACAACATGATTCTTTGGTTTTTTAAGAGTCGATGTCTTTGGTGCACAAAGTTATTCTATTCTGAGTTGCCAAAATGATTAAAATGCAAATAATTTCGATTGCATAGATTATATAAGGATGCTACCATTACTTTCTTTTTTGATAGTTTTAAATAGATGAAGGAAAGAAATTCTATTGGTGATAAGGTATGGTAGTTGGGGAAACAAATGATGATAGAGATGTGTAATTTATAATTCTGATATTTTCTCCAGCCAAATTAATTTGCTCTCTTTATTTGATTATTTTCAAGTATCACTATCCAAATTTCATTATACTCGGGTAAGCTGCTATCTCAAAAGTAAATGTTTCATGCTTTTGTCATTTTTTTCCCTGCTACAATATCCTGCTTTGATGATCTGTTAAAACCTTGATGGGTTTTTCTTATGTCTTCAAATATCATGCACTGACTAGGAACTGATCGTGGTAATAGACTCAATGCCATACGCACAGCAATATTGGACTCATTTCCAGAGCCAAATCGGCGACTGCTGCAGAGGTAGATAATGCACAAGCACCATTCATGCATTTTCTTTCTCAAGCATTATGACTAGATGAAAATTGCATATCTTCTGGTTTTCATTTTAAAACTCAATGCATTTACATGTTCGTTTCGAACTCTGCTTCCCATTTTTGATTTATTTACACTAGCTTTAGGTTCATATCTGTGAATCTAGGAATGCATTCACCTTCTGCGAAGAACATAGTATGTCTGCCAAACTGTTCTCCTGCCTTTTCTTTTGGTTGGGGGGTGGGGGAAGTTTTATGCATGTAGAGGTATGGATATGGGAACCAATGCGTTTCTTAAAGGGTAAAATCCCAGTAGAACTTTCTTACAGTATAAGTCTTGGGTATGAATAACTTCCTGTGCTGATGAGATAATTAATATGGGGAAGTTTTTGAATATTAACATTTTCACTCGTGTCTTTACTCTATACCTGCTTAGTTTCCCTGTTATTCTCTGTGGTTTGAAAAATCTGTCGCCTTTCTCCAGAATCTTGATGATGATGCAAAAAATAGCTTCTCATAAAGTTGACAATAGAATGAGCTCTTCAGCAGTTGCAGCATGCATGGCACCCTTACTTCTTCGGCCTCTTCTATCTGGCGAGTGTGAGATTGAGAGTGACTTTGATGTGGGTGGTGATGGCTCCCTTCAACTGTTACAAGCTGCTGCTGCTGCAAATCATGCTCAAGCCATTTGTATAACATTGCTTGAACAGTATGAATATATATTTGGGGTAAGCTGCAATATTTCTAAATTCAGGATGCTTTGATAGGAACCTTATGATATGATTCCAAATTTTCTGAAAAAAAAAAGAAAACGTTGCTCTTTTTCATATACATAACAATTGTTGGCATGTTTATTTTTGCATCATTTACTTGGCTAATGGTGCGGTATTTCATCCTGCAGGGACATTATGCTGCCCCTGATTTAGATTCTGAAGAAAGTGATTTTGAAAGTGACGAAGCATCTGATGACGAGTCATATGAAGATGATGAGGATTATGAGGATAATGAAACGGAAGGGTCAGATGCATATACAGACGAAGATTATGAAAATGATTCAGCAGGAAGAGGCAGTGAAAGTGGCAACTCGAGGGACAATGATGATAAGGCTTGTAACTTGCTTGATGTTTCTTTTTCTCCAGTAGACGATGACAAGCCTTCCAATATCTTGAATTTTGTATGCTTGTTTTGCAAGCTGAGACTACACAACATTAAACTTAATTATTGCTGCATATCTAAATGCTTCCTATCTCTGATATTTTATCCTATGGCATGACCTCTTGTTTATGTTTCTAAAATCATATTATTATCCATATGAAAGTCTTCTTTTTTTTTTTTTTTTTCATTTTGAGCAGTGAGTTTAGTCAGCTAGAAACTGAACACTTGAAGTGAAATATCAGGTTTCTGTTCGCCCTGCCTCAAGCTTAACAGAGACAGAAGCTGAAGATAACTTAAAAGTCAATGAGAAGTTGGAACAAAAACTGAATTCAACTCTGTTGCCTGAGACTGATGATGCTAAGAGAAGCAATAACTCTGCAGACCAAATTGATCATACTTCTGACAAGCAGATCAATAATGAGCCAGCTCAACCTCCGAAAAGTGTTCACATAGAAAGAAGTCTAGAGGACAAGTCAACTGCCACCAACAAACCCACGAGTATTCTTGAATCTGCTGGCAGTAATAAGGGCCCTGGTTTTTGGAGGCGTTCCTCTGTGAGTACATATATTCCTCAGTTAGTATTGCTGTTGCTTTCTCCAGCCTTGCATTTGTAAATGTATACTGATTTTTTTTAATGTGTGTGTACCTTTTGTCTGAAGATTCTTTCTTTGGCTTTTGTTAGATGGACAATAATCTATGACCAGGGAATTCTTCCATATTTCCAACCTATAATTTATTTTGCTATTAGTTTCATTTGTTAGGATTTTGTCGTATGCAAATTGCATAAACTGTGGATTTCCATTCTGAATAGCTTTAGTGAGCTCATCTATCACTAGGTTGAAAAGTTCAGGCTTCTAACAGTAAGCCCTTATGCAAACCTATTTTTTGGTTTTTCCAATAACCATTCTTGAACAGTTTCATAATATTTTTGACAGTTTCTAAGTTATCAGTTTTGTAATAGTTATTGGGATGAAATTTGTGTTAGAACATGACTATAGCAATCATCACAATTTCGTCATTGTTACAGTGTGATAATGATAGTATAGCTTTGGGCCTTAACTGCAAATGGTGTATATGCAATATCTTCATTCTCATGTTTACAGCCTTGCACTTATGGATCTCTAACAGCAAGATCTGGTTATGTGTTTGTTGTTTCTTCGGAATAATATAGGCAAGGAAAAACCTTTCTTTGGAGTCCATAGATTTCCCTGAAGGTGAAGACTTGTAAGTGATGCAAATCCCACTCTTATAAAGATAGTCATTTCCCTGTTTTATATAGTTTACCATTTTAACATTGAAAGTGAACATCTTTTTGGAAGTAATCTTTTCTTTTTTTGTTTTTTCAATTGGGTTCAACATCAGGTCTGAAATTGAGAGACTTGAGGCTGCAAAATCTGACCTGGAAAATAAAATTACTGAAGAGGTAGAAACTTCAGTCATATATTTCTTTTTTCATTTTCGTGTGATTTTAGATTTCTGGGAATATTTAATAATTTAATTTGTTCTAGCAGGTTAAAGCCAATGCTGACCTCCAATCCAGCTTGGAGAAACGAAAGAAAAGCTTGCTTGAGCGTCGTCTAGCCCTCAAAAAAGCTGTACGTTGGAACTGCTTTGTTCCCCAATTAACACTCATTCTGATTTGAACAGAAATAAGATTTACTATGATTACATTGCTGTAAAAAATATGCTTCTATGATTAAAATGTTTCAGTCTGCTGATAAAATCCACTCCAAATATATGGTTTGATGGGCCCGCAAATGAAATTGCTTTAGGAATATATATGCTCTATGCTTCATTAATTTCTACTTCTAAATATTCGTCATTATTATTTTTTGGATCACAAAACCAGAGTAAATGGAGCCTGAAATCCTTATCTGATCAGAACTTCTCATTGCAAATATAGGTCACAAGATTGCAAGAACAGTTACAGGAGGAGAGAAAGAAGAGGGCAGCTCTGGAAGCTGGACTTAATGCATCTCATCATGTTTTAGTACCAGAAACAATTGATGAAAAGGTTAGCCTGCCTTTGATTTTAGCAAGTAGATTGGGTTCTATCTTACACTAATATAAAAAATGCCAAAATGCTAGACCAAAGAAGAGCTGAAGGAAATCGCTAAAGCTGAGGCAGACATAATGCATTTAAACAAGAAGGTTGATGATCTCAGTACACAGCTTAATCAAGAGCGTGAACAAAACTCAGTCTTTCATGTTTCATCTGATCAGAACCCGAAAGCACCAGCTCGTCAAGAAAGCTCTAGGTTCTACTTTGTTTCATTACTTCAGTCGTTATCCCAAAATATTGTATAGACTTCAATATTTTGCCCGTGAGAACCATTTGACGCCCCAATGCAATTGTTGCCTGTCCGTTTGTTGTTTCTAAAATTTTGTTCGACACACTCCTTCCCGCAATTGTTCCTATTCTTTCATTTACAGATATTATTTTTCCCACTTTGAATGCAGAAGGCAGAAAAAGAAGCAGAAGGATGAAGAAAAGCCAGCGGGCAAGGTCAGTGCTGTCATTTAACGCATTCTATCGTGTCATACGGTCTTCTGTCTGTAACACGATACCTTTGCACTTCATTTTTGTTGACTGTCTTCATTCATCATCTTTGCAACTTTTTCATGCAAGCTGAGAAGAATCTATGATGTTTGTGATGATGACTTTGGAAAATCTCACTATTCTTATTCAGTAAGCATTTGCTAGCAGGTGCTTGAGCAGTAGATTTAACACTGTCAGTTTGTTTATCAAACTTTTAACTGCTTAAGCTTGAGCTTGTGTGTGATTAGTTAGGTGGCAAACTTCGTAAAGACGTAAACTCAGCATTCTTTTTAATGTTGCAGGATATCCATCCGGAGGAAGAAATGAATGAGAGTGAGAAGAAGCAAGAGCCATATATCGACAATAAACATCAAGTTCAAAACCAACGTCCAGATCTTGCACGGAAGAACAGCTCCAAGCCTGCTAGTATTACAAAGAAGTCTGGCACAAAGGGTGAGGTACGTTGATCAAATATCAACGTGGATGCCTGGGATGAATTATTGACTTACATTAAGTTTAGAGAATAACAACCTTCTAGTTCTGAAATTCTCAGGTTTCAACTTATATTTTGTTTGTGTTTAAATGGTTGAAAAAGATAGAATTTTTCTAATATTTTTAGAGGCCAAGAAACTGATGTATTATGCAAAACATGTACACTAGGTGGCTGATTCCGCAACTTCTGCATTAACAAAGCTTACATCCCGACTCACCTTCTCAAAGGAAAAGCGTACCCCGAATATTAGTGAACCTCAGCTTGTTCGAAATGTGGAAAAAGGAAGGAAAGCTGATGCATCTGGGGGTGAAGACTCACTACAGAATTCAGAAAAACTGAGGAAATCAGAGAGCCAGATCATGGACGGAGTTAAAAGATCAGATGTCTCCAACCTTCCATTGTTAGATAGAGGAAGATCCGAAGGGCACACATCTCTAATGTCCCATAATGCAGATGAAGCTCGGGGTTTAGATCTACCTGTTGATTCTAGGAGGACTCGCGGAAGATGATACCATCTTACTGCAAATGATTTATCTGCACAAGAAACACCATATGACATTGCTGAAACTTTAACGAAACCTGGAATATTTCCTAAGAGGAATGATTGATATCTAAAAGTTCCTGATGTACATATTAACCATACATCCCACTAGATGTAATTTGTGAACCTTTGTAGCTAATTTTTGGTGCCATTGAGACAAAGCAGAAGGCTTGGTAACTGCATTCTCTTGTATGATAAGTGGAAGCTGTGAGTCCCTCAAAATCTCCACCTATAAGTCTGTAATTCTTGGCCCACCATTTGCCATACTCTTTTCCTTTCTTTAGAACTAAGTTTTGAACTTTTTTTGTTTCTCTCGTCTAGAGTCTCAAATTTTGGGGGGAATTTGAAGGGGACTCCAGCAAGGGACCTTATTTGTGGCAAGAACTATTATATTATGTAGGTGTCAAAAGTTCTCATCAGTGTCTAATATTGCACCATCCGGTCACTAGAGTTCAGGTGAATTTTCAATTAGGTCACTATTGTTTTTTTTTGTTTTTACAACGATAAAAAAAGTCGCTGACGTGCCCTCCATTGTATGTGTCGTGGTCCTTGTGCTTGCAATGAACTTCATAGCTCTATTTATTTCTGTCTCGAAGCCAGTATTGGTAAGGTGTATCAGATTTATGTGATTTCAAAACTTAGTTTATGGTTTAATGAGAGAAATTAGGAGATTTGATGTATTCTTTAGAAGAGAAATTTGAACCATGAGAAAAAAGAAAAGTGTTTCTGCGACCTTTTTTACCATGACAAAATTAAGATCCAAGGTTCAATTCTCATTCCCACTTAGCCTTCCTCTCGAATAAAATTAGTTTTGTACCCGTCCCTCGGACTGAAAAATTTTAAATATAATTTTTTATTAAATAAAAAATATTAAAAACAAAAGTTGGAATAAGTTGAAATGCGGTTACTTGTTAATTTTACTATGGCTAGAACAAAAGAACTCCTGCATTAATTTTATTTTTGGTATCAAATATTTTACGGTTAATTAAGTTAAAATAAATAAAATAAGTTATTAATATTACTAATAAATATAAAATACATTATTTATATAACATAAAACTCATTGAAAGTTGTTAAATGATATTGTAGATGGTGACTTGTTTGACAACTTTTAAAGAGAATACAATATAGTTTAAAATTTGAAATTTACTAGTATTTTTTACGTTAGTCTATTTACACTTTCTGAAAGGATAATTTAAATTCAAAATTTTAGCCTAGTGGTTTGCCAATTAAAGAAAATTTTAAATTATCATTTTCCCGTGCTTTTAATGCAAAAAGAATCTTTGCCCCAGCTAATGGTGAAAAACGTAGAAAAAAAAAAGTAGGTTTCAAAGATAAGGGATAGATACTAAACATTGGAAAACAATATTAGAAACATTAAAATTTGATATGAATTTTTTAAATAAATTAAATAGTGAAGAACAAACAAAAAGTTAACCTAAAATATTCTTTTTATGTCTGTATATCCAGGAAAATAATCAAATGTTTACAATGAAAAAATAAAATGTTATAGAATGAATTTAAGCAATTATTTTAGACAGTTCAATATGTTCGGAAAATGAAGTTGTCAGATGATTATAAATGTTACATATTGATCCGATCCAAAATAAGAAAAAAAATTATCATAAAGTAGAGATTTTCATCCCAAGAACTAAATTTTAATGATTGTCCAGATTTGCAATTTGTATTAATTATTCGAAATATATTTTCAAATTATTTTATATTATAGGTGTTAGGGTACATAAATGATATTAGTTTCCTAACCATTCTTCTTAAATAATACGACAAAATGAGTAAATTTGCCCCTATAGTAGTAAAGTAATTTTACTACTAAACTTTTTTTGCAAGCAAATTTGTCATTAAAGTTTTCATTATGGGCAATTTTGCGATTGACCATTAAATGATAGTAATATTTTATTTGTTCAAAGAATATTCCATGACATAACTTTTTAACTAATCTCTAAAAATTTTCTCCTTAATTCCCAGCTACCAAAACATTTCATAATACCTAAATGAGTCAAAATCCTATGTTTGACCACACGTCCTCATTATTAAGTATTCTTATTTTCACCTTTCTCGTTATCGCCAAACAACCCTCTGTAGACAATGATGAAAATGATAGATTTAGAAACTTAGAGGCATGGTGTTGGGTAAAAGAGATTTGGAATTAAAATTTGCAATTTTCTCATTTTTTCAAGTTTGCCATGTTAAGGAATTTGAAGTGGCAAAATTGCTTCTAATACAAAAC
This sequence comes from Aquilaria sinensis, assembly GCA_005392925.1. Taxonomy (NCBI): domain Eukaryota; kingdom Viridiplantae; phylum Streptophyta; class Magnoliopsida; order Malvales; family Thymelaeaceae; genus Aquilaria; species Aquilaria sinensis. The sequence continues at coordinate 331,507 of SMDT01000197.1, read as the reverse complement.
ATTGATGGCAATTTTACAATATTCAAAAAGGTCAATAGCAAAAAATAGATAAGTGTGTCAGATTTTATTTTTGAGATATACAATTTCGTACATAATTATTTGAAGGGATTAGATGCTTTAATTTTGTGTAGGCATGTTAAATTGACAGTGTTTTTTTTTTTCATTCAAATTTTTAGCTTTTTTTGCTATTTTAAGGTCTAAGTTAAAAAAAAAAGATAAGTGTGCCAAATTTTATTTTTTTGGAATCTGTAATATTCTCCATAATTATTTGAAGGAATTGGATGCTTTTATTTGGGATGGATATGTTGAATTGATAGTTTTTCATTCTATTTTTCATTTTTATGGCTATTTTAGGATTTAAGTTAAAAAAATATATAAGCATGTCAAGTTATATTTATTTTTACATCTAAAATATTCTCCATTATTATTTGAAAGGATTAGATGCTTTAATTTGAGATAGGCATTTTGAATTTGTCATGCTTTTTATTTTCATTTTATTTTATGGTTTGTTTGCTATTTGATGCGTCATGTGTCCCAAATTTATGTTTGGGAGTTTTTTGTGTCCGTTTTGTTTGAGTTCGTTAATTTTAGATTTTTGTTTCGAATCTCAATCAACACTAATAGAGAATTCAGACGAAATGGTATTTTTGCTATAAAATGTTATTTTAATCATACTTTTATAACATTTGATGATTTAGAGATAGATATGTTAAATGAGGTATATTTTAAAGATAGATCGTGCAATATAACTCAATGTTTTAAATCAACTCGGTCTAGCTTGGGACCATAGATGAATTTGTACGAAGGGAAAAGATTTGAGACCATTAAGCAATAATTGAAAGGTTAGGGATAGATTTGAAACCCAAGTCAAAGATTCAGAATTTCTTGTGCAATTCCCACTCGAGAGCTCACGAGCAATTCCCACTCGAGAGTTGACAGTATCGAACATGATCCTAAGATTCTGCTGCTGCAAATTGGCTATAATATTCACCACCGAGTTCACGTTATTCGGAGACGCCGCCATGGCCAAGCAAGCCAGCTGACCCGGCCCACTGTGTATCAAGCTGTTCTCCACCGGCAAAACCAAATCCAACCCCGTGAAATGGAGCGTTATTTTGGGCATCTCCGCCGCGTTTGCCGCCGCGTCGAAGCATGTGTCGAACGCTCCGGTAGACGAAAATGGGCCCTTCACCTGCTTCCTGAACTCATCTCGGATCGCCTCGTACGTGGGTTCGACGAATCGGGTTATGACTGTGCCGGAGTCGATTATGGTCCCAGCGCCGGTGTCTGCGTCAAAGCGAAGGAGGTTCGGATCAATGGGGACCCTGACACGACCCACACTTACCCCGGTTAGATTGACGTAGTATAGAGATGGCCGGTGCGGGTTTCTCAAAAGTGGGGTGGTCCGGATGTTTTTGGGTTGACCCGACGGGCCAAGTTTGAGGGAACCCGAGAAGAAGTAGGACAGGAAACTAGGCAAGCAGTAGGAGAATATCCCAGAATAGATGGATCCGGCTAGGGAAAGGACCGATAAGGATCCACGGCCCAAGCCCAATAGCCCTTGGGGTGGGACTGAAGGACCCACCACCTCAGCGGCACAGCCCATTGTGAAATTAGGGAGAACATCCTGACCGAACCTTAGGGACTCTTGCATGAGGAAGGCACCAAAATATGAGTCTCCTCCATACGTTTGGTTGAAGGAGCAAATGGTGAAGAAGTCTGGGGGGCATTGGAAGCCATTGGCAAGGCGGCATTCGGGCCGGTCGCAGAACACGTCGCGGTGAGTGGACGAGTTAAAGGGGACGAAGACGGTGTCGGATTTGATGCACCCTTGTCTACAGTTATAACCGTAGCAAGTAACCCAAGAAATGTCATTACTGGCATCGAAGACCATGAACATGGGCTGACCTGGTGTACCAACTTCAGCCAAGACCACGTAGTTGCCAATGTTCAAGGCTTGGCCTGAAGAGATGGGGGCCGACGCCATCTTTCCAGCTTTTAGGCTCGACAAGTGTTGGACTCGGGCCAGGTCCTTTGAGGCTAAGTTGGTGATCATGTCAAGTAAGGATTCGGATTTTGGTTGGTTAAATGGAGAATATTTAGAGTTGCTGTAGATCGGCAAGATGGGCAGATTAGAGCTGTGGGATTGAAAGGGCAGTGGGTTTAGAGAATAGGTGGATGAGACGAGGAGAGACAGGAGGAGGCATGTGGTGGTGAAGTCCATGCTTAGAGCCTGTAGGGCGTGGGCGATGTAAAGTCTCATATCTTTACCTTGCATTTATACAAAGCGTGGCATTACTTTTAGTATACCTCAGTTTGCTTTAATTCAAAATAATTTATTTTTATTTTTATATTTTTTTAATTTAAAATCAATTTTACTTGAAAATCAATGTTATGCAATATTTCATTAAAAATAAAATTTTTATAATTTTATTAAACTGTTAACAATTTTTTTTTAAAATTTAATAACACTATAAAATTTATTTATAATAAATTATTACATCTATGTAATAGTATTCATTTTCAAATAAAATTAATATTAAATAATAATAAATTATTTTAAATTAGACTAACTTATCTTAAAATAAATTGGCCGTGTTAGAATTTTTGGTCAAATCATGGGACATTAGCTAGCAAGCGAATTAATGATGTCACGTGCCCAACTTGCAAATACAAAGACTGGTAAATCAAAAAGGCGCACAAGTTGAAATTAAACGGTCAATGGCAAAAATAATAAGACAGAAAATGATGACGAAGAAGTGATGCTAAAAACCTTTTTTTTTTTTTAATTTTTTTAAATCTTTGTTTTATTTGGTTTATCTGGGAGAGTCTAGCTAAATTGAACCCACGGGATGGAGAACTGAATAAATTCTGTGAGCTATTTTTTAGTGTTAATTCAGGGTCATTAACCACGGGTTTGGCTCAATTATGAATATAATAGACTTGTAAGTAAAAAATCTATCTACAAATCAAATCATAGCACTCGAGTCGATTAGATCTAAGTGTGAACATTAACCACGGGTTTGGCTCAATTATGAATATAATAGACTTGTAAGTAAAAAATCTATCTACAAATCAAATCATAGCACGAGAGAGCTCGAGTCTGCCTCTTCTCCTTTGTCCGTCGCCTCCGTCCGTCACCTATCTCTCAAATCGCCATTTGTCGCCTTATTCCCTATCACCGTCGAATCGCCTCCCCAGTCGAATCACCGTTGAATCTCAATTTGTCACCTCGTTGTTGATCTCCACCATCTAATTGTCTTCGACCGCCGTCGGAATCTTCGCCGGAATCACAAGCGGATAAAAGAGAATGTGAGAGCAGAGACTAATTGGTGAAGAGCGAGTGAGTGAGCGAGAAGAGAGAGAGAGAGAGAGAGAGAGAGAGAGAGAGAGAGAGAGAGATAGACTTAAAATTGGGGTATAATGTTAAATGAGATGATAAAAGTTTACTAAATAAGGAAATGTTTCAAAGAATTTGGGACGGAGGGAGTATCTTAAAAGAATTCCTATAAATCTAGTACTTCTTTAAAAGTTTTAAAAAACTTATGTTTATTTAATTATAAAAGTTATCTTACTTATTAACTGCTGTAAAAGTTCGGAAATTAGGATAAATTGAGATGATTTTAGAGTAGTATGAATTTCAAGTGCGTAAAAAATCAACAACTATAATAACGTGAAGGTAACTATTTTCTACTATAATACATTTTACAAAGAGATGATAAAGATGAGCTTTGTTTGCAAACAAATAAAAAGTGAAGACGTGGAAAGGGTATGAAAAAGAATGCAATTATTGAAATTATTTAATTAATCATCGGGCTTGAGATAGTGAGCTTTTTTTAATCATTTTTCTACATGCATGCTTTAATTAATTATTAATGAATTAACACAATGAAAATAAAATAATATTTGTACAATGTATTCATGATAGAATAATTGAAACTAAGTATAAAAAAAGCAAATAGCACCCTTCGTGAAAGCGCAACAGATAACATCAAACTAAAGTAAATGTTGTTGTTGTTGTTATTATTAAATCTGTCTAAATTAATGAAGGAAATATAAATTTAGGGGCTATTCTCCGATCTCAGCTCTATTAAATAAAAGAGCAATTGTTAATAACTAGGTTGTTTTTAGAGTAAAAGGATTTTAAGGTATTCTGTTTGGGAGGAAAAAAATTTTGAAAGGAAAATATTAATGAAGTGTTATAAGAGGTGATAAAAATGTTTGATTTTCTTTAAATGAAATGGGTAGGATGATTTGGGAGCTTTTATACTACTTTAGAAATAAAATAAATTAATTGGATAAACTATTTATCATACAACTTAGATTAAGGTTTGAAGTTGTTATTAAATAGTGTAAAAGAAGTAGGGATAAAATATAGGTTTTAAAAAATAAGGGGGCCAAAGTGTAAGTTAGGTCAAACCAGAGGGGGATATTATAAGTTTCCCCAACTACAAGGAGCTGTGTGTAAGAATCTCGAATACTGGGGCTTATTGCAATAAGATAGAACGTTGGAGGCTAAAACTACCGTTTAACCGTCACACGTTGGGCTCTTGTTTTCTCGTCCGGTTACGCGAGTATCACAAGACGGGGTATTTTCTGAGAGATCAAAAATCAACTGATTTGCTCAGTAGCAGCAGCAAAAAGGCAAGAACTATGGGTGCCTGGTCCGACCTCCCGCCCGAGTTGCTGACAAAGATTGGAAGATCACTCCATACAAGTCTCGATGTCCTCCGGTTCCGAAGCGTCTGTAAGTCATGGCGGTTTTCGCTTCCTTTCTCTGAATCCCATCACTTCTCTGTATCGCACCTCGATCTTCGCCTTCCCTGGGTCAACGTCGTTCAAGGTTATGAAGGTCCGGTTAATACTCCCGGGCTCTTCTCTTTTCTTGTCCGGAACACCGTTTGCTCTCTCCAGCAGGACGCGACTTCCTCCGGCTGGCTGGTTAACGTTTTGGAGACCAAAGGCTTGGGGCGAAATAAGTCCCTTCGCGACCCCTTCATCCAGTTCAGCGGCTATAATGGCGGCAGTTATTGTCGTGTTAGCAGATTCTGGGATCTGAATGTCCTCGACATAACCATCCGACAACGGAGTAGATTCTATATGTTGGTGGAAGAACTCAAACTTGAGGCTGGTCGTAGTTACTGGAACAATGACAAAGTGCTGGTTTTTCCTGATTCTGTTTGGTCTCGTGGCAATGATCTCTGGGTTCTAAGGCTTGCTCGCCGCAAGAGAGATTTGCGTCTTTGGCGAATTGGGGATGACAAATGGACAAAGATTGACAACCCCGGGGGCTTTAGTTTCCATGATATTGCAACTTGTGAGGGCAAATTCTTTGCTGTTGATGCTACTGGTGCCGTCCTTTTGATTGATAGATCCAATGCAGAATTGGTCCGATGCAGTTCTCCATTAAGTAGTGGTGTTAGGCCCCGGAAATCAAATCGGTTGGTAGTGTCTGGAAGTGATCTTTTTGTGGTTGAGACATTCTTTGAACAACGCCAATTTGATGTGACGAAATTGATTGGTTTTAAGATTCACAGGCTGAGCCGAAAAGGAAGTTCTTGGGTTGAAGTTAGGGACCTGGGCGATCAAGCATTGGTCTTGGGGAAGTACGAGTCCTTCTTCGTCTCTTCCAAGGACTTCGTTGGATGCAGAGCCAACTACGTATACTATCACACTTTCACTTCTAATTATAATCAATATTCTGCAAAATCTTGGAATGCCATTGCCAAGTTCAGTATAGCAGATAAGAGCATCAATGATGTAGAGTCTTTTCTGGGTTACCATCACCCTGTTTTGCCTCCATTACCACCTTGGCTCAGCAAACTTACGGACCTCTCCTTTTACTGGACTCCTCCTGCTGCTGATTGCTTCAAGTTCAATGTTGCTGGTGTCTTACGACATCAAGACTTCTTAAATGCTGAAGGCACTGGAATTGGAGGTGTCTTGAGGGACTGCAATGGTGCCACTGTCACCACCTTCTCCAAGCATTTGGGAGTTGTTGATTCGGTTGAAAAAGCAGAGTTGTTGGCTGTGCTTGAAGCATTGGTACAAGCTTCAGAATCTGATTGGGGGAAGAACCATGATATAACCATTGAGAGTGAATCCTCCATCCTCGTTCCATGGTTTTCCCATCCTAATACACGACCGTTAGAGTACATGGATGATTTTGTTGCAGGAGACAAGTCGATTCAGTCGATCAAACAAGTGGTTTTCCACCATACCAGTAGCGAGGCCAACTCCTTTGCCCGTTGCCTGGCACTACAGGCCATACACCGTCCAGCTGGGAATCATGGCTCTGACATTGTAGTTACATAACTGTGTTAGAGTATTGAAAAAATTATCTATGAATAACTTTTAACTTCAACAGTTTCATCTCCACCTGTAATAAATTATTTGAAACTCTAGTGTTGATCACAAAAGTTGTTTTCAGATTGGGCATATATCGATTACCTTTTTTCCTGGTCATTCTCTGCGATAATGGGCTGTTAGATGAACTTGCTTTTACTTTCTGTGATTACAAACTTGAATAAGTTATTTCCTTGGACATTCATCAATACACGAAAGTTCAAGAATGCCCAAGAATCAGATATTGCAGCTTCTTACATACAACTTGCTGATGTCTTGCGACATTAATAGGCAAATTCAATAAAAAAACATCTCCTGATACTGAAGAAAGTTCTTCAACTTACCAGGAAAATTCTGTTCAGCCAGACCGTTCTGAAATGAACAATCATCTCTGGAGTAATCTTCTGCTTCGTGTAAGCGACAATAGCTTATGAATTGTTGCAACTGCTCTATTTTATTTAGGTTGGAAGCGAACTTAGGCTAGGCCTGAACCTATTTAGGTTGGGATCAAATATGAGGGTGTAGGGAGTAATTGAACAATATTTAAGGATTAACCAAGAAGAAAGTGCCCTATTTGTAACTGGAGTGACTCAATTGCTCTAAATAAAATAGATTGAGGATGAAACTTCAGTTTGAGCCCCAGTTACATCTTCTTCCACCTTGGGCTGTTGGCATTTCGAGCAACTAGCTCAAAACCAAGATTTCTTCATCCTTGAGCTTAATTTCCTTGGAACCAGAAGCTTTAGCGAGAGCAAGCCTCCTGTTGCTCGAATTTTTACCCTTCCTCGCATGCAAAGAACATTTTTTATGGTGAGCAAGACACGAGGAAATGTTTGGTGTGACCATAAGGTTTACTATTTCAGCCGCGTCTGCCACTTGCCAGAGTAAATATTACCCTGGAGGTACCTTTGTGTTTAATAACACTTGGTTTATTGATACCTTGAACTTTAAACTTGAGCCAAATCTTTTATTTTGGACCCTAATTAGTCACTCTTTCAGAATTGTTACCCTGCAACACATAGGTATCAATGTTGCTTCGCATTAGCCTTGAACTCTGGATTTAATTGTATTGATGGTAGTGCTAGAAATACTAGTTGCAAATGATGCGAAACTTAATGGAACTAACATTCTAGCACCATATTTCTTGGCCAGCTGGTATTTCTGGCACTACCCATCGATACAATCATGAATAGTTATTTGTAATTTTACTTTATTTTTTAATTTAGAATTAATATCATTTGAGAGTAATAATATGCTTATATAATGATCACTTGAATATAGGGGTGTGCACGGAACCAATTAACTCGTAAAACCGCATAAATTGATCCACATCAAACCAAATAACGTGTGATTTTATGCAGGTTCGGTTACAGTCTGAATTTAGAAATGTTAAAACCAAATATCATATGGTGTAGTTGCAGTTTTTAAATGTCATAACCAGTAAAAACAGAACCAATTTGATAGAAGGTGTCCAATCCAATATAAATTAAAATTATATATCTACTTGACTAATTATCTCTCAAGTTTGTTATTTACTTTTGTCATTTAAAACTGATTTCTTAGATCTAAAATTAAAGTCTAATAGTTAAAGGAAGCCCAATCCATTAAAGTCCAAAATTAAAGTCTAAATCAGCCTGTTGGAGCTGGATTCTCTTGCTCAGTTGCTCCCCTAGCTTCGCTGCATTTGGTTATGTTTGATTGTAGATGATGTTTTTGCTGTCATTGTGTAGACGTTGAGGTTGGGGAAAGAGCCTTTGTTTTGGTGGTCTATGATAATGGAATGTTGTAGACAAGAATTTTTTTATTTATGTGCTTTGGTGATGGAAAAGAGACAATACGTTTCTTATGTGTGTAGGATTTAGGATGATAAATTTGACTTATTTGAGATTTTTATTTCTTATGTGTGTTGGTTTTTTATAAGCTTACAATTATTATATTTATTTTTCTCATATTTAGTATGTTTTAATGTGTTTTGAACCTTAAAGATCTCTTTTGAGTATGTTTTGTAGCTTAGGGCACATCTGGAATCAATTGATTAAAAGTGGATTTAATTTGCAATTTTACAAGTTTTAATTTGGTTGTGTTCTTACAGGATTTTGATAGATTGGTGCTATTCCAACAGAAAAATCGTATCTTGAGCTCAGAGATCAGAATTAAGTGATTCTTGATTCATTGGAAAGCTAACATCTGAAGAAACAAATCACATGTCGACCACAAAACTCAGTTCGCATGTTAAGGGGGTCAAATTCATCTTCAAATTTGCAATTTGTGCATCATCACTGCTTCAGAAGCAGTTGTGATATTTTAGACATATCTTTGGCTGTAAATGTCCGTTTTATGTGATTCAGTTGTCATTTTGAATCTAAGAAAGAGTTCTACAACTTTCATGCTTTGAGTTTTGAGATATAATGGCTACATTCAGGTCAAATTTCAGCTTGAAGTTGCTGCTGATGTTCTGGAGCATTTCTTAGCTCATAACTTTGAAACCAATTTTGATGTGGATTAATTTTGAAGGCTTCTAAACCATGTGGGTGAAAATTCCAACTGAAAGACACTATTCCAATAGTCATATTAATGTATTCTACTTATTTTGAATTTTTTATGTTTATGTGGGATAATTTTATAATAATATAGAAAGTTTATGGTGCTTTTATAGTTTTCTTTCATTAGGTTATTAGGTTTCATGTATATCAGAATAGGAGGAGCAGCGGCCACAGACCTCTCTTCCCTAACTCTCTTTCGTCACTTTTCTTGTTTCTTTTCTTTTATTTTTAGTGATTTTTCATAGCCATGTCCGGCTGATTTATTTTATTCTTTGTTGAAGGAGACTAAAACCTTGTATTCTTCAATAATGTGAGATCAAAATTGTTTTATTCATTCAATTAATATTTTGAGCATTAGATGTTCTTCTATGATTAATTTCATGACTGTTTCGTTTATATATTAAGAGACTTACTAGTTGTTATTTGAATTTAATCAACTGCAGGGTTAAAAATCAAATCCATATTTATTTGGTTTCTTTAATTGGTGAAGCAACTAAGGTTTATTGATTTGCTACGTCAGAAATCATTAGATCTTAGGGAGAACATTTAACGAAATTAAATGCAATCGCTTGTGTTTGTATTATTTAGTTTTGTCGATCTCTCTTATTTTTAATCCAATTGTTAAATTAAATTGAAACGCTTGTCTTAGGTTGTTTAGCAGTTAAGGTTAATTAGATCGCTTGTTTTTTTATTAACTACGATTAAGGAGAAATAGGAAGATAGCTCCAACGATAAATATTCAAAGTTTTGATTAATCCATCTATACATCTATAATCAGTTGTAGGAATTCGATAATGGATGTTGACTGATGCTAAGGTTTGTATTATTAGTTGTTTCATTTTGTTTTTTACTTGACAAGTTTCTTAATTTTTTTTTCTGATTATTTTTAATTTTATTGTTGATTGCAAACAATCCCCTCTAATATTTTATTTCAGTTTTTTAACAGGAAGCTTTTGGTTAAAAAACTTTCCTTGGGGTTTGACTTAGTTTTCACTGTTACAGTACAAATTTATTTATTCTGAGTTATAAGTAATGCTGAAATTATTTTTTGTAGTTTCGACAACCGGCAAAAAATTTGGTGTTGTTGTCGAGGAAATTTATTTTTTTGTTAAAGTTTTTTTTTCTTTCAATAAATTGGCTTATGCCAAGATCTTCTTATACAAGTGAATTATTGTTTGATCCATAGATCGACGAGACAGCAAAGGCGAACAAGAAAGCAAAGAAGCTGTAAGTGAAGCGAAACATAGTAGCAGCATGTTGAAGTCTAGTTCCGGGTTGTAGATCACTGCGAAATCACTTTTCAGGGCAGTACTTTTTCTTTTCCACATCTGTGTTTTTATTGTGACCATTGAGTACAATGTTTGATTTAAGTGTGGTGGGCCCTAATTTTCTATTTTTAAAATCTTTGAATTAAAATTTTTTGATTTATACTTTGAGTATCGATATGAATTGTTAAGCTAAATTCAGTTCTTGGCTCTTGAATGCTTAGCTTGAATGCAACTCTCAAATTTTATTGTTAAATTGTTTTTGTAATTTTTGATCAAGCTAGTTGATGGTTATTTTGATAAGCAGATTTTTGTATCAAATTTATGTGCTTAGTACATTGATTTAAACCTTGTTAGGTTATGAGCTTATTAAGTTGGATGTGTGATTTGATCGGTTGATAGGTGATTTAAGTCATTTGAAAAAAAAAGGGTGAAATTGTTGTGTTCTGATAAATAAAAAAGTTGTTGATCCGCTGTTTCTGGATTTTGAAGTAGGTGGGGAACTTCTTCTAAGGTAAGAGCTAATCACTAGTTGAAAAGATACTAGGAATATGAGTGTAGTCAAAGACTATTTCGGAGTTGTGTCAAGTTAGTAGCTTGGATATGACAGAGTCTCTGTTATACACCCGCTAAATGGCGAAACACAAGAAAAAGGACATAAAAATAATTAAAAAAAAAGTCAATTAGAATCAGAACAAGAAATAAATTCTCAATTGATTTCTTATCTTCCATGATTTTGTGGTAAGATTGGCTGTATTTTTCGAATTCTTATCTACTTTGGTTTGTTCTCTTTACTTGGTACATAAGTTTGATATTTTTCTCAAGTTTTGAGAGGTGATCATCGCTAGCTTGTGAAGAAATTGCTTCCATGGGCTTATTTTATTTTGAGTTACTATTGATTGGTAGGTTACAAGTTTACCTTCTTTTGTTGAGCTCTCAAGACCCTTGGATATGAAATTATCTTGCTCTATTTAGCTCAAAAGTATGTTTTTATCTTTCTTAGATTTCTTTTATTTTGAGTTTTGTCCGAGGATGAGCAAAAGTTAAGTGTAGAGGAATTTGATAAACTTACATTTGTTATATTTATTTTTCTCATATTTAGTATATTTTAATATGTTTTGAACCTTAAAGATCTCTTTTGAGTTTGTTTTATAGCTTAGAGCATATATGGACTTAATTGATTAAAAGTGGATTTAATTTACAATTTTATAAGTTTTAATTTGGTTGTGTTCTTTCAGGATTTTGACAAATTGATAATGTTCCAGTGGAAAAATCATATCTTGAGCTAAAAAGATCAGAATTGAGTGATTCTTGATTCATTGTAAAGCTAATATCTGAAGCTACAAATCATATGCAGACCACAAAATCCAGTTCGCACATTAAGGGGGTCAAATTTATCTTCAAAGTCACAATTTGCGCATCATCGCTAGTTCAGAAGTAGTTGCGGTATTTTGGGCATATCTTTGGTTGTAGGTGCCCTTTTTATGTGATTCTGGTGTTATTTCAAAGTTAAGAAAGAGCTCTAAAACTTTTATGCTTTAAGTGTTGAGACACAATGGATACATCAAGGTTGAATTTTAGCTTGAAGTTGCCGTTAATGTTCTAGAGCATTTATTGGCTCACAACTTTGAAACCAGTTTTGATGTTGATTAATTTCAAAGACTTCTAAACCATGTGGGCGAACATACCAGCTAAAAGACACAATTCTTCTAGTCATATTAATGTGTTCTAATTATTTTGAATCTTTTATATTATGTGGGGTAATTTTATAATAATATAGAAAGTTTAGGGTGCTTTTATAGTTTTCTTTCATTAGGTTATTAGGTTTCATGTATATTAGAATAGGAGGAGCATTGGCCGCAGACCTCTCTTCTCCAACTCTCTTTCGTCACTTTTCTTGTTTCTTTTCTTTTATTTTTGGTGAATTTTCATAGCCATGTCTGGTTGATTTATTTTATTTTTGGTTGAAGGAGATTGAAATTCTGAATTTTTCAATGCTGTGAGATCAAAATTATTTTATTTATTTAATTAATATTTTGAGTATTGGATATTCTTCTATAATTAATTTCATGATTGTTTCATTTATATGCTAGGAGGCTTACTAGTTGTTATTTGAATTTAATCCATTGCTGGGTTAAAAATCAAATTCATAATTGTTTGGTTTCTTTAATCTATGAAGTAACTAAGATTTATTGATCTGCTGCATCAGAAATCATTAGGTCTTAGGGAGAACATTTAACTAAATTAAATGCAACAATTTGTGTTTGTGTTATTTAGTTTTATTAATCTCTTTAATTTTTAATACAATTGTTAAATTAAATTGAAGCGTTTGTCTTAGGTTGTTTAACAGTTAAGGTTAATTAGATCGCTTGTTTTCTGATTAACTACAACTAATGAGAGATAGAAAGATAGCTCCAATGATGAATATTCAAAGTCTTGATTGATCCATCTATGCTTCAATGATCAGTTGTTGATATTCGGTGATGGATGTTGATTGATGCCAAAGCTTGCATTCTCAATTATTTCATTTTATTGCTTACTTGATAAGTTTCTTAATTTTTGTTGATTACAAACAATCTCCCTTAATATTTTATTTCAGTTTTCTAACAGAAAGCTTTCGGTTAAAAAATTTCCCTTGGGATTCGACCTGGTTTTTGCTGCTATAGTACAAATTATTTATTCTGAGTTATTAGTGATACCAAAATTATTTTTTATGGTTTCGACAACTGGCCAGTTTTATGGACTGGATTGGATTGTATTTTTATTTTGTTGTTTATGTTATGTGCTTATATTAATTATTTCGATTTAGTATGATAGATTTATCACATGAAAAACCACAATTGAACCACATTTATGTGGTGTGGTTTTGTTCGGATTTATATACAAAACTGTACAGTTACAGTTTCTAAATTATGAAACCTCTTATTATATAGTATGATTACGGGTTTGGTTTAGGGCCTTAAATCGCATTAATCCACACCATGAGCACCCCTACTTGAATATATTTTTTCCCAAAAAGTAACTTAATGGTACTCATCCAAGAAATTTGAGCCCTAATTGGGCCTCCTTGTTACTTTAGGAAAATAATGCCCATCAAAAGTTTCAGGCCCAATCCAAGTTAATTAGACCCACAACTTTATACCATTTAGAAGTGGGACCACAAGAGGATATGTGTCATGTATATAACAGTTCAAAGAATAACTACTTTTTCCCGGCAGTCCTAAATTCTACGGCACAGAACCTAGAAAACGTATGTAAAGAGATCCATTATCACATGTTAGGTACAAGATCATTTTTCTTATTGTTTACACCTAGCTAGAAATCTTATTAACTTAAGCGTCATAGTATCTTCTGCGAGGGAAGTGCATCATCATAGCTATTATGATTTTTTTTTACTGAACTTAAAAGAAGGAAAAATTAAAAAAAAAAACATGGTTTTTGAGAAACAAAATTAAAAGTGATCCTAAAACTTCCTAAAGTGTGTCATTTTAATTGATATATAAATTGAGGAAATAAACACCGCATATAAAATAATTACAATAATCACTCATCAATAATTTCTTTCAAATGCAACTTTACAAATTTTAACCATATCAATAATCACTAGCTAAAACATAGCTAATGACGTTGAAATAACCACATCAACTTCACCTGGAAACAAAGCATATATTTTTGTCGCATACAATATTACCTTTCTATATGTGATGGTTTGAAGTTGGATTAGAAATTCACAAATGATAGATGCAAATATTTAAACGAAGTGCGTTGATCAGTAGCTAGAACATTGCTAATGTCGCTGAAATAACATCATCGACTTCACTTCGAAATAGGGCATATGCATATAGTTGTAAGTACCTTTCTGTATGTTGTGGTTGACAATTGGATCGAACATTCACATCGATTGGTACAAAGAATAAATGAACCACATCAGATCATCAACTTCACCTAGAGACAAATTAGCGTTGAGGAATGGGTAACACTTAACTATATTTGCAAGACATTAATTCTTGGGGTTGAAAAAGCTATGTCCTATATATATGTACCTTGGTTCATATGTAGAGGCAGGTAGCTCGGTTGTGCACGCAGAGGGTAGGAAGCTGGTCAGTTCGTGTTCATGTAGTTATGTGCCTAATCATCATCATCATCTTGATTACCTCCTGCATCACATTCAAAGGTTAGTTTCTAATTAATTATATGCTCCCAAATGAATTATGAAGGAAAAATTTGCCTTTGATTTATCAACATCTACCTTTCAATCGATTTGCTACAATATTGACACCAACTTCATTGCTCTGGCCAATTTACATGATGGAGTGGCTATGAAGGAAAAGAGAGGTGCTTGGGCTCTAACAGAACAAGTTAAGAGCCAAGCGAGTTTTGGTGATGCCAAAGGCGGCACTTGAGTGGTGGTTGGGCTCATGGCGGTCATTGGTAGGCATGTTGGCAATTGTCAATTGCGAGTGCCTTCGCTATAAGTCGTTGCTAGAGAAGAGAACCCATCAATGAGAACTAGCATTGTAGGAGGTGATAGAACCAGAGGCGTCCTGCTTTCTAAAACTACAATAACATGTTTAATTGACATCAATTGGGAATAGGGAAGTCAGGGAAAATGATTCGAGACTTGTGCATTCATGGTGTTTTTTGGAAAGCCTTTCTGTCACAGGCCTTGAACCTTAATCCTATTTAAGTCATATAGGACCCCAGGAACCTTACACTTATTCAGTGTTAGGCCTATGTAAATTTGTCCTTAGTGGGCCTACTAATTGATTAAATCCTTAATGCAATACTGTTTTATACTATGCCTTACTATGGCTATAGGTCAATGACCATAAAAATAATATATAATCGATGCAGCTGGCCAGCATTTCAAACATGCATTTATATAAAACATACTATTATGCATTGTGAATCCATACAAGCTACTAGGGAACATAACCACTAGCTCCATAACATTTACCAGAGGCATAACTTCTGCACACATATATATACATCATACACAAAAGTGTTATACATATGCTACACACTGAGAATCTGGGAATCTGATCCCATTTGAGTTACACTGCCAAAAAGGGTCACTACAGTGTTCAGGTATTCCCTGTTCCTTGCCTCTGTACAATAAAGGCCAGTAAGTTAGTATTCCAGTAATTAGAAATCTGCAAGAAAGAAACTTAGCAACAATGTACACTATTAATTAACTTTTGTACACCTAGTATTAAAATACTAATAACCAGTTCTTTTATTGGTTATTAGCCCCAGGTCCACCAGTATCTGCACACAAAATATGTAAGGGATGTGAGAACCAAAAGTTCCCAGTAAGGGTTATAACCTGCAAGAAAATCAACAATATAAGACCGTGTATATTATCCATACGGATGTCGATATATGCCTAGTGCACTTGAGCTCAAATCGTAGTGCTAGAAATTCGTATTATTGGCCAATAATCATGGGAGTAGCTAATTCCCACAATTCCTTTACTCATTTGTCAAACATTTGACAAGTCCAACTTGTCCATACAAATACTGCTTTGAAAGCTTCTTAGTATTTGCCAATATCCCTTATTTTATGTACAGGAGCAAACTATTTGCTTATGTAGTGCATGTGTTAGTGCTACCTTTATAAGGTTTCGTGAGTGGTTAAGGACACCTTTCCCTCTTAGGTCCATCCAGGTCTTAGCCCATTATTGTGACCTTAGGTATCGTAAGTTCCTAACCCGTCATACTCACCGTAACTTAGACCATAGTAAGGTCCTCTTTGCCTATAGGTATAAGTTTACAAATATGTACTTACACACTTCATATGCACTTCATAGTTTAGTTTCTTACTAAACCCAATCATATAAGCTTTTTAATAGTCATCAATACTCAATTTACATGCTTGTTAAATTCATCAATAATTCAGCCACTTGATATACAAGTATCTTAGCCAAATTTGTTTAGCACATAAACATATAAATTAAATAACCCTTACCTTAGATAACTTAGTTTGCAAGCTTCAAGTCTTAGCCTTTTTGTCTCGGTTTCAAGCCAAATTTAGGACCTCTCTTAATAGCCTATTCCTAGCACTTATATCGATCATTTTAAGCACAATTTATCAATTTTAACACTTGGAAGCAGCCCTTGAAACAACCACTAACTGTCCAGAATTTTCTATCTCCGGTTTGCCTATTTTGTGGTTCTTTACACTTTTAATGGCATAAATGCAGCCCAAATCTTGATCCCTTATTTTTTATGCCTTGCATACTAGTGTATAAGCAAGATTGTCACCACCAAAAGCCACCAACATTACTGTAATAATACAGTTTATTCTTGGAAGTAACTACAATTACAGCAGCCATATAATGCACATTCATGGCATTCATTGGTAATTTACTTCCAAATAAATGTTCCTTTGCTTCTTAGCCCTCAAAAACTAGTTCATAAACAAGATAACACCCTTGGTGAGCTACTAAAATCCCTGGAACAAGAAATTATGGCTAGCTGTAAAAGAATTAAACCACAGCTAACTCAACACTCATGGTTTCAGCTACACCAAAATTCCAGCCTTAGTTCTCTTGGGTTTTTAGCTCATTTGCATCTCAATTCATATATTACAGTTAGGAAACACATCAAACAATTATTCCAGCCATGAATTCTGCCATAAAAATAGTATGAACAGTACCAAATATCCAAAGGTGATGAAATCTACACCATAGGAACAAAACTAACCATGGATGAGCTCATGAATACCTATAAACATGTTGACCACCTTTGATTTCTCTTAACAACCAAGACTAACATTAATTCCCAGAATTTACAGACCTAAACTGTAGCTCAAAAATAGGGGGAAATAATAGAACCAAACTTGCTCGGACAAGAAGCAAGAAATCCTAGCTTAGGATAGCACAAAACTTAATTTTTCTTCAAAGTCTTGATTAATTGTGCTTGAATTTGATTGATTAAGCTTGGATTTTGTGTTAGCTATGGTGTTTGGAGAGAAATAGAGGTTTTGGTGGTCTGGAGACAAAGGTGGAAGAAGATGGCCGAGCAATCAGTGGGAGGTCAACTTATGTAGGCTTTAATTGCACATGCCATGCACATGGTGCTGTCTTGGTACTCTCTAAGAAATCTGGTTTTATTCGTAACACACTTAGAAATTGAGGACCAAAGTTGGTATTACGCCGACCCTATGTTCCTTCACAGATATAATTACATGGCCAGTCTCAGACTTTAATTTATATTCAATTTTATCCCTACCTTTCTTAGGATTACACATAAACCACTTATAGACAATCTAGTCAATTCACAAATTCACGATGATAGAGCGGAAATCATAAAAAATCGTGATACCTCAAATTTAATATTTTCTCATACTCTATTCAACCGTGCAATAAAAATGGGTCATTATGTGAAATGACCAAAATACCCTTCTTGGCCCAGCTTGCTTAAATGATCAATTTTATTCATTTTTAACTAATGAACCTTAAATTACTGAGACTTAACTTGCAAATAAATTATCTAAAGTATAATTTATTAAATTAACTAATTACCTGGCTGATTAGACTTATAGCTCCGAGGGCCATCACACTTTCTTTTTGCCCTCCCAAAATAAAATTATTACAATATCTTTTCCTTTTGTCTTTGTTACCTTTAGGGACATTGGTGAGTGCTTGGTGCCAAGGAACCTATACCAAAGACAAATGCAGTTTAGCTTTTGGAGACCAAGTTGACTGTAAGGCTAAAGATGGTGACTACCAATGTTGGAAAGCTTGTTCTACTAAAATTCACAATCTGCTAGAGGAGGCTTGTTGCGTAAATGGTGTAGTTGAAAAAGCGGTTGCAGTTGCTGCTCCTTATGCTAATGTTAAAGTAGGGGAGGTTAGTGATGATGATGAAAAAGCGTCTACGTCTGCTCCTGCTCCTGCTCAAGTTGAGGAGAATGTTGATGATGCTGAAAATGCCTTACTCCTAATGCTCTTGCTCTTGCTCAAGTAAAGACTTCCAGTGAATGTTGCTGCTTCATGTTAAATCCAGCACTATTACCACAACATTTACCATATTTCAATGCACTTGCCTCTCATCTTAGCCTACTACCCGTTTCACCTTTGTCCCCTTCGGATGTTCATGAAGATGACTCCTTGGTGTTTCCATGAGATCTATGCTTTAGTGTCTTACTTCTCTCTCACATAGCAAAAAAGTACTTTCCAATAAACAGAAGTTCTCACCAAAGTCTGCAGGTCCTACGTTCAAGCATTAACAACTAAGCTATAATGTACGTGCAGTAAAGGTTTATGGTTGTTAATTAGCTTGCTACAAAAATAGTTTCATATTTCAATTAATCTTATTAATCTCCCTTCGTAATCTTGGTCATAATATGTGCTAAATAAAGCCAATTGTGAATTAGTTGGTTAATTTTCTGTTAATAATTTTTAGCTATAAAACACAAGAAATTGTTATAATGAAGTCTCAACTTGCCCTTTCAGCCAGCTCATATAGACTAAACTCTATTCAATGTTAACCCCAAAAGCTACCACTTCAATATCTAATCATGTCCTTGTGAAAATTAATTCTTCCTTATCATCTCCTCTTTTTTCACTTCAAGCAATTCTTAGAAACTAGTCATTGCATATATCCAACTACTTAAAAAAAAATATATAGAACACATGAGTGTTTTTTCTTATTAATCTTGTTTGCTGAAAAATGGTACTTTTTGTCACATTAGCATTTATACTAGCACCCTATCCAGGATCCACATTTTAGCTACTATGTTAAGGCTAAACTACATAGTTGACTACCAAGTTTAAAGCTATTTTTCACTTTGGTTCTTAATGTTTCCTTTTTCAATTAATCATCCTTAAAGTTGGTTCTCACTTTGGTTATTGAACTCTAATAATTTTATAATTAAGAGACTGGTCCTGTTTGTTTGTAAATATTTTTTTTAAAAAGTACATAACTGTGCTAGTAATCGTCAATATTTTTTTAATTCAAAGTATGTTTTTTCCCAAAAGTTCAACATTGTTTACAATTGAAATTGTTGCCAATATTCATTATGTACCTAAAAATAATTTTAAAACTTGTATACTTTTGAAGGAAAATTTTTATTTTTGACTTTTTTGTCATCTTTTTTATTTTAACTTTTAGCAAACTAGTTTTTTTTTTATCGGCAAGGAAAAATATTATTCATAATCAGCAAGATACTAAAACAAACTGATAGCCGAAGGGCTATCGCCCCCTAAAGGACTTCGTGTGTGCGCACCACCCTTGGCCAACGCATCACCTCCAGTCGAAACAGACACGACAAAACTCCTGCAAAGAAAAGGCCGCAGCACCCTCGGACAAGCCGGATAGGCGTTACCCTTAGGAAACCCAAGGGACCAACTTCGGACAGAAGGGGTCACCACCCTCCCCGATGGTGACCTCGCGCTGACCTCACGTGCCCAAAATCACCTTCGGATATTGTTTGGGCCACACTTGGGGCGCGTACACGAAGTGCCATCATCAGGTACCCGAGCCTGACCTCGGGAAAGCCCAACCAAAGGTGCCTCGTCCAAACAAGGGACCTCCCTCCAAAGGAGCTCACTTCCCTGAATGAGGTCTTTACTCCGAAGGAGTTCGGTCCCCCGAAGAGGCCACGTGGGCGTACGACAAAATGGCTGAGGAGCCTTTGACATGCCGCCCTCGTACAGTCCCCGACACGCTACCCTAGGCTCCTAACCAGGTGGCCTATGGCTGGCTAGATGCCCCCCTTTCCCGAGGTACGGACCACATCCGACCGAACACGTGTCACGATCTAGGCAGGCTCTAGCAAACGGACTTCTCTTGTACACCTCCCTATAAATATTTGGGAAACGCCCTAGGTAAGGGGATTAGACTCCAAAAAGGAAAAATCTCTCCACTCCCCACTTATTCTCCATTTCCAAACATTGACTTGGGCGTCGGAGATTCCTCCTTCGAAAAAATACTCCGGGGAGCTCTTGGCCCTTGCTTTTCTGAGCCCTTGCAGCCCTCCTCCCACCGAAGACCTCTCATCTAGGCGTTCCCTCACCGGAAGTTCCTACTTCAGGCTTACCATGTTGCACAACAAAGATGTGGAAAGGCATCACAAACAATGTCCAAGTGCTCAGTACAACCAGAAGCCTAGATCACCCAATCCTAGACTAAACATATAAGATAAGATTCAAACACCAGAGATCATAGGATAACACCATTCTACCTATCCTCTTGGATAACAAAGAAAGACAATGACTAGGAAGATAAGAACACCTAAAGATGATCAATGGACTTCTTTTTAAAGATGATGTTATTCTAGGCTAGCCAAAATGACCATAAGCTAGCTTTTATAGTAGAATCCCAAGCCTTATGTAAATGAATTGACCTTGAGGTGAAAGGTTACTGCCTAAAGATATGTTAAGCATTGTCCAAGCAATTGAATCGACTACCCCACTATGCATAAAATGACCTTCAAAATTGCTTTGCAAACTTGCATTTCAAAAGGTGATGATCCACATCCTCTTACATATGCTCACAAAAAGGGCAAGATAGCTCAACATGGTCCATGCCTTTAGATGACAGGTTCTTTCTTGTTGGTAAATGGTTTTGAGTTGTTCTTCAAGTGATGAACATAACCTTTAGGACACCATGAATTCCAAGCTATGATAGGATTTTTTGAATGGTAGGCAATGATTAAGAATCCACTATATTTTTTAATGACTTGACTATAAAGTCTTTGATGTCGCTTAAGCTCCAAATAAGCTTGTTTACTCTAAACCTGTTTAAAGTAACGTTGTTTAGCAATGCCTCTAACTCCTAAACCTTACTTGTCCTATACCCTTTTTGCTATCTACCCTCAAAGCATTTCCAAACCCAAGTATGTCCCTTCTAATTACCCATCTTTGAGGCATAACACTCAATATCTTGTGATTGTTTAAATAGTCTGGGAAATTTAGTTTTTAATGTCTCACTTCCTACCCATTTGTCAAATCAGAACCTTATTGTCTAATCATCACCTAACTTTTATGAGATACACCCTTTTAATATCACTCCCTTAACTGCCAAGTTACTATTTATACCTGAAATTCTCTCCCACATAGAGTTAAAGGTATAGGCCCCCAGACCCCCCTCCTTACCATAAAATGAACTTGTTGCCACCCCTCCATAAATTCTCTTTCTCAACTTTGTACCTCTACCACCACTTTGTAAGAAAAGCTAAGTTATTGACCTCTAAGCAACCTAAACTTAACTTTCCCAATGATCTACCCACAACTACCTTACTCCAGGCTACCCAGTGGATCTTATTGCTTTCCTCATTTTCAAAGAAACTCTAGTTTTTTTTTTAGAATAACAGACGGGCAATGAAATAATGAAAAGAAATACAATGGCAAACTTGAGAGGCATGAATTAAAAAGAGTAATCCTTGCCTTAGAAAAAATCACTTTCAACTTCAAGCTTGAACACTTAGCTTATATCTTTTCAACCACATGCTACCAAGCTATAAATCTTTTCGTAGAATCCTTAACAGGCGTACTAAGGAACATAAAGGTAAGAGAATCAATCTTACAACCAATAGTCTAAGCCATCCTCTGAGATTTAAAATCTATCACATTCATTCCATAACTCTTATTTAAGTTGATGCTTAATCTAAGTATTAGCTGATAACACTACAATATCCTTCAAACTTGAGCAATATTTTGCTCTTTATACTCCTCAATTAATAATGTGCCATCTGCAAATTGAAGATAAGAGATTTCAACATCATGTCTACCAAGCTTTACTCCCTTAACTTCCCCTAGATTAATTGATTCCTTTATGAGACATGAAGAACTTCTGTAACAATCAACAATAAGAATGTTAATAGTGTATCACCCTACCTCAGACCATTCTCTATAAAAAAGTCATTAGTGAGGTTGCCATTCACAAGAATAAATACTATGGCTAATGTTGAATAGCCACTTATCCAACTTATCCATTTTAAGCCAAAGTTTATTGGCTTTATATTGTAAAACAAGAATTCCCTGTTCACATTGTCAAAAGCCTTTGCAAAATCAACCTTGAACAAAGTAGCTTTAACCTTGTTCTTCCTCATAAATTGCACTAATTTATTTGCTATAAAAATGCCATCCAATATTTGCCTCCCCTAAATGAAGGCAATTTGTGTCTCACTAATAAGCAGGTGAATTTTCTGTTTCATTCTATTAGCAAGAATCTTGACAATAATTTTGTACATGAAACAATAAGACTGATAAGCCTATAATCTTTCAAATCAGTTGGATTAAACTTCTCTAGAATAAGTTTGATTAAAGATGCATTACAGCCCCTAGCCAGCCTTTCTAAAGCTTCAAACTCTTTGGCAAACCTATATATATCATTTTTATGTGTATTCTAGAACTTATTCATGAACCGAAAATTAAATCCATCAGGTCTAGGAGATTTAAAACTTTCATAGTCTCATATGGTTTCCTTTATTTCCTCGTCCTAAATAGGCAATTTCAACTCCCTAGCATAAAGAATGCTAAGGCATTTCAACTTGCTCAAAAGGAAAGAGAGCATGATCCTCATGCTCTTGTTAAATTCACTGCTAATTAAAAAACTAAAACCTCTTTTTAACTTCATTTGGTTGCCCAACCCATGTCCCATTAATTGAAATTCCTTTCAGAGAGCTTTTCTTGAATTTATAAGACATCAACAGATAAAAGTAGCCTAAATTTTCATCACATTCTCTTATCCACTTGTCTTTTGATTTCTATCTCAAGAAAGACTCCTTCATCACTTCTGCATATTCTCAAAATTGCCTTAGAGTTTCACTCCTTTCATTCATTTTATATTCTAATAGATCACTTGACTTCATTACAATGCCCCATACGAGCAATTTTGTTTCAAGGATTCTACACAGATTCTTATTCAGGAATTTCAGTCTTTTCTTTAGGTTTTTTTTAAAATGAATTCACGGCTTCTATTTATTTTCAAAAGAGTTCATTCATTCTCCAAAAAGGACTAAAACTCCATATTCTCAAACTAGGGATTGATGACTTTAAAGGGCATGAGACCAAAGTCAAAATGTGACTGTTTGAGTAAACCTAACAAAGGTAAGAAAGATTTCTTTCTTAAACTCATTCTTGGCCATAATTGCAGGAACTTGTTAGAAATAATGTCCCTGATAATTCTACTCATCTGAGTCCTCTTAAAATTAAACCAAGTAAATTTTCTAGCACTTAACGGTAGATCAATAACTTGTAAATCCAATAGAAATTCATTAATATGTTCAATGTTAGCTCGGCTACATATGCATCTCCTTATTTCTTCTGCAGAGATTACTTAGTTGAAATCTCCTATACAACACCAAGCCCTTTGAAATTGTTTGTATTCAACCGTAAATTATCCAATTAGTCATTTTTCAAAGATGAGCACTAAGGAACATAGATACTAATGAGAAGAACAAGGGTGTCCATGCCTTTCCATTACCCTACCATACCAAGGAAATCATCATAGATGAAGGTTTCCAATTTTTTGAATGCATCTGAGTTTCAAATACAAAGTAATTTACCTGATAGCCCATTTGCATTCTTTTCAATAAAATCAAAATTATTATTTGTTCATAATGCCTTGGTTGAAAACTAAGATATGTTTAGGGTTTTAATTTCCTACAATATAAAAAAATCCGCTTGATTCTTTTTAAGGATGTCCCTGATCAAAGCCTTCTCCCCTTTCCTCCCAAGTTCTCTAATACAAAGACTAAGCAAATAAATGAACTAGCATTCTCCAATCACCACACATAACCTATAATTTCACCATTGCTTGTAACTCCAACCTTTTTGTTGTTTGACCTAGTAGTCTAGCCTTTGCATCATTGTTTAATCAAATTGAAGATTTGTGAAGAGAACCATAAAAACTATATTAGCCTCAATATCTTTGTAGATAGCAATTGCTAAGGATTACTGACGTCATTCATTAGTTGATGGTGAATATAAGTTAGTAGTTGCGACAGTGGTCAATTCTTAAAGGCATGATGTAAATAAGTAAAATTAGGAAGGGGTAATATTAGAAGAATGTAAGAGGTGCAAAATGTTCGTATGTTCACGTTAGACTGAAATGTATTATAATTGAACATTGAAGAGAAAATTAATGCAACTAACACTACATAGCAATTAACACTGCATATTTTTTTTCAGCTAAACACAGATTAAAATGAACCAAATGCCATAAATAGTGTTAAAGTAACATCAACAACTTTACCTAGCTAGAAACAAAGCATATAATTGTAAATTCCTTTTTTGTATCTACGAGTTCACAATTGTATAAAAAATTCATATTGATTGCTAATATGTATTTTCTCCATTGTAGAAGAGTTGATGAATATATCTTCTCTATAGTTTCCACAATTTTGTTGTTTAAGGCTGTGTAAGCAATTAGTTGATTATATTGATCACATGCATGCAACGAAAATAATCCAAATAATCCAAAGGAGAATAACATAGCAATATCATAAATCAACAAGAAATAATTAAAGAACAATGGAACTGATGAGCTACATAGCTCCAATGTGACTTTTTTACAGTTGATTGATGCTATCAACTCACTGCTCCATTTGTTCTTGAAGAATGAAAGCAACCTACCTTACATGATAATATTTAACACTTAATATCTAACATTTAACCTAAACTATTTAGGACTATGCTAGATCTATTAATTTAAAACCTAAGGGTTAATTCGTTTAGAGTTAATGCTTTCATGTTAACATGTTACTTGGGTCAAACATATTGACTAGCTTTCAACTTGATGGAAACTCCCTTTAAAGTACACAAAATTACAAATCATACCACTCAGCCGCACTGTACCTCTTGCAATGCCCCTCAGCCACTTCTATCCTCACCTTTATTGCTCCCCACCCTACATGCCCAAGAGTCCAAAACCTTCAAATTGAAAAGAAAGGGACCAATTAATGGGAAACTTGAACCAAGCCTTCTAAATATGATTATGAGGATGAAGCTTTGTTACTTAGTAACGCTTCCAAAGATATGAAACCATGATTGAACTGATTGTTTTTTTTACCGGGTATAATAATATGTTTAGTAACCTTTAGATTTGGGTTCTTCCATATTTAGAAATTGGATACTTTCCTTTTTTAGATTTTCCATATTTAGTAATCCTCATATTTGGGATCTTCCACTTTTAGAAACTTGTAACTTTCCTTTATGGGTTTCAATATTTAGCAAATTTAATTATCTTGGTAGATGATTATCAAAATTACAACATTGGACTCTATTTTAAGAATCATGAAATATGGTGCCCAAATTTTGAAAATTTTCATTTTAGTCATCCATATAATTGCGACATGGGTCCCTGAATGTTTCAAATATTTTGAATTTCATCAAATTTTTTTAGGATTTTGTATTCTAGTTACTAGTGGTCAACTGAAGTTGCATTTCGTAGGAAATTCATAACAAAACTAAGTAATTGAGGCAAAATCATAGGGAAGTCATAGGAAGTAGTGAAATTAATGGTATGATTTAAAAAGGCACAAAAATTTGGGTGGTAAAATCTACAATGATTTAAATCATAGGAATGGCCATGTGGCAGAATCATTGGAAGTGGAGGGGGGCATATGGCACATTCATAGGGCACGCTCAATTTTTCTAATGATTTTGCCATGATTTCAAGAAAAATCATTAGAATATTCTTAGAATAGTTGGGATGATTTAAATCATCATAATTGTCGAGATAAACCCCAAAACTAGGATTGATCATTCGGTTTATTCAGTTCAAACCGAACCAAATATTTTGGTTTGTTCTATTTTTGGTTTATTATGATTAGAAACTGAATTAATTGAACTAACGATTTCATTTAAAACCGAATTGAAATATTCAGTTCGGTTCGGTTTAAAACTGAAATAACCGAAAACAGTTACATTCAAATACAGTGATGCACTTGTAATATAGAGAAATGTAGGTGGCTTAAACAACTACATAGCAAGAAATTGTGGACCATTCTAGAGTTTGTACTTATCTCCCCCAGTTGAAAAACACGGCGATGGCAGTTGAAGATTTCGGAAGATTTCAACTCCTCTTCCCTCAAATTAAATGCAAAAGCTGTCCTTGCTAGTAGTTTGGTTGGTAATGTTGTCAACAGTGTCGTATTGGAGGTGGGAGTGTCGTTTCCAGCGATGGTTATCGAAAAAGGTGGAGGAGAGTTAAGAAAGATGCCGGAGGGGTGGAGGCAAGTAAAGGGCGATGCTGGAGGAAGGGACAGATGACGGGGGAGAGAGAGGAGGTGAGTGGAGGGTGAGGGCAAGGGCAGAGGCGAATGGAAGGCAAGGCTGAAGGACAGAGGTGAGTGATCAGCAGAGAAGAGGATGCTGTTTTTTGTCTTGTGATGTTCAAACCCTAAAAAAGACATCAATCTTCTATCTACCTTACACTCAACGCCTACTCCTTTTAAACATGTCAACTAATCCACTAAAACCTCAAATATGACATGAAAAAATTTTAGTTTTTTTTTGTTACTAAAATAACTGATACTCCCAACCGAAACCGAACTAAAACCTATATTTTTTCTATTTGGTTTCAACCGAAACCAAAACCGAAAAATTGAATTAACCAAACCGAATTTATGAATCTTTTCAGTTTATCAATTTTTTTTGTTTTAATTAAATAGTGATCACCCATACCTAAAACGTTCCTCCTCTTATTTTTCGATTTCGTCATAACTTCCCCCTCTTTTGTTCCTCCCCACGATCAATTGGTGCTTTTAGTAATGTGATTCTGGCATTTTCTTCACTTCCCGTCAAACAATCATGAGAATCATCTTCAAGGTAAACATCTATCTTTTTTACATAAATTTCTATGTTTAATTTAAGCAATGTTAATGATATGTATGGTGATATGTGATAGTGTGAATAATAGGTAAATGCTGATATGGATGTATACGTATGTTGATGGTGTGATTATTGACTAAAGGTTGATAGTGTGTGTTGATAGTCTTTGGGTGGGAGTGTAAGTGTATGTTGATATGGAATGCTGATATATGTGTGTGTGTGTGTCATAAAATTGTATAGGCTACATTAGGGACAAAACTGTACTGGCAAAGTTAGGGATAAACTGTAGTAATTACATAGATAAAATTCTATGTAATTAAAATTTGAGGAATTAATTGATAAAAATAAAAAAATTATGGATAAAATTACAAGTAATTAAAGTTCAAAAACTTAATTGATCTGGAAGTTGGTCAATTGGTCAATTTTGTCGTGAGTGAGCTTGGGGTAGTTTAGATCGCATTTCTCTCTCTAGTATTCTTATTTACACTTTTCTATACACTCTAATTTAATTTAATTGATTGCAGGACGAATATGTGGAGTAACTCATCCTCAAGTATCTCGATCCTAACGACCATCCCCAGTTTGATCCCAACATGACCACATGGATTAAGCTTTTAAATTTTCTTTTATAATTAATGGAAGCATTTCTATACATATTTGATATTTTTAATTAATAATAATTTATTTCTATTTTCAATTCATATTTATTTTTTAAAATGTATAATTTAATTATAATAATTATTAAAAATAATTAATATAATACAATTATTACAAAAACAATATAATCATTGTAAAATTATTTCAAAACACATATATTGTGATCGTCATAGTTATTCCTATGATTTTAATTGTCACAAATTAAAAAGATTATGTGGCACAATTTGCGATGATTGAAATCATAGGATATTTAAGCAGAATAGTCAGAGTTTGAGCAACGATTAAAATCGTCGCAATGTTGCCTCGATATTGACTCCCATTTTATACCTTTCCACCAACAATTGCTTGCAATGCAGCTCATATGTCCACCCGGTAATGGCCTATGAGGTAGAAACCCGCTTATCGAGGTAACTAATGTTATTATTACATTTACAATATTATTTGGAAACTAAAGTCACGGTTTGGCAGGGTCAAGTATACGGGGTAAAATTAGTCTTTTAGGCAAACTGAGCAAGGGGGCGTTCTACCCGTTTCACATAGTGATATATTTTTATTGCATAGTTTGATAAAGATAGAAAAATACAAGCTTTACAGTGATGGATGTAAAAATTTTACAAAGAAAAATTCATAAATATGTACAAATATCAAAGTCAAGACTAAGTAATAAAACTTATAAATTTGTATATATAACATAAAATTTAAACTCATATACAAAATAGATCTTTTTGGAATAAAATCTAAAAAATGCTTGAATTTAGTATCTATGTTTTCTGTCATTGTCCAAATAAGTATAATAGTAATTATAATATTATATATGAATTATAGAGAAAATAAACGAGATGTACATGTTGTATAGAATCTAAAAAAAAAAATCTCTTTTAAAACTTGTGTCCAACTAACTCCTTAATTTTTCCATATGTTTAAACATAAAAGAGAATAAAAAAATGTTTAAGGTTTGGGTGAGAAAATTTATGAAAGTTTAGGAGCTAGTATAGACTTTTTCCATTAGAAAATTATTAATACATGAAAAAGGTTGACCCTTTTTTTTTTTTTTTTTCTTTCTTAAAGCAATAGATGCCCAATGTTCAATTATTAAATAATGTATCTTTTATTAACACTTTGTTTAAAAAATAAGGGTTCGTGGACCTCCATATGTATACCATGGATTCGCTCTTAAAGCTCTAACATATCACAGTTTTTCATGATTCTCGCTAGAGATGGGCGCCAGGTCGACGCGACCGAAGATTAGCCTGGACTGGCTGGGCCTGCGTCTGAGTTGTGGAGGACTAGGCACAGATTGGTTGCAGGCGATCCGATCCTGGGCTGGGTTTGTGAGTTTACGTTTTAAAAAAAAATAAACAAATTGATTAATTATGCGGTGTAAGTTTCATTAAGCAAAAAAGCCAAACGACATTTACAAATAATTGGAATGGGTCTTACATTTTCAAATGGTAAAAACATTCCAAAAATGACAAAAAAAAAAACTTATAATCTATGCTTAACAGCATAGTTAGATTAAATACAAACTATATTTAGGAAGGAAAAAAAATTCAAGTCTTTCTATTGGATATTACCTCGTCATCCGAACTCTTTTGATCTTTCTTCCGGAGTACTACAAGGCCCCAATCTTGGTTGCACACATATAATTCCACTGCCTCGGGCATCAAGCTTGATCTTTTGTCCGATATTACTTATTTTTTCTACACTAAACGCTGCCTCAGATGTTATAATGGAGACTAGAACGGCAAGAATCTTTAGTCTGATTATCAACAAGATCGGAAACCTTGATCTCTTTTGTTTCCACCACTCCAATATGTTTACGTCGCTTGGTTCGAATAATATGTTGAAATAGTCATCGACCTTAGCTGAACCCAATGTCATCGGTCGGGGACACTTTAATATTTGGAAGGCTAGGTTGAATCTTAATGAAATTGATCTCCTTGGAGGCTCGGTTTGAGAAGCTTCGGATCTTACCTTATCCGAATGCCGCTCATAACTTGTTCAAA
Source organism: Aquilaria sinensis (assembly GCA_005392925.1). Lineage (NCBI taxonomy): Eukaryota > Viridiplantae > Streptophyta > Magnoliopsida > Malvales > Thymelaeaceae > Aquilaria > Aquilaria sinensis. The sequence continues at coordinate 301,908 of SMDT01000197.1, read as the reverse complement.
GAATGCAAGTACTCGGAAATAGTAATAGACATAATCAAAACATTTATATAAGACATTTCTAAATAAGTATGATAAATGCTTTCAAGCCATGTGGTCGTGCCCATTAATTTGACGTATGGGTCAAGCAAAGAAACAACTAAAAGGATAACTAGAATGTTTTCGAAATACTGAAGTCATTTAGCTCGCATGGCTTCGACAATCGGTTTCAACAACTCATCATTTTTAAACTGATGTAAAGCATATGTAATGTTCACTAAATGAAGCAAAACTTGATGAATGATTGGAAGTCCCTTCGCCATCCTTTCTTCTAGTTCATTGATGATGATGTGAACTACGATAGAGATGTTTATAGATCCTAGTGATGCCCCAAGGCATCTTCGTTTGCTGTCATGTTGACAGGTGGAGAGACTTCCTGAGGAGGCGAGCGCCTGGAGCTCTGGTTTCTCAGCTGAGTGTGCCTGAAAAGCTCAAAGAAGAGGTTAGGAGGTCCCCGGTTTGCTTTTCCGGGGAAGACCCTCCGACGCCCAAGTCAATTTTCTGAGTGAAGGTGAAGGAAGAACACTAAGGGATCAAGTGTCTTGCCTGTTTTGTGTTTATCAGAAGGAGGAAAATGCCCATCCTTTGCCCAGTCCCTTTTCCTAGTATTATAGGAGTAGATGGTCCGTTCAGATCATGACACGTGTTCGGTCGGATTTGATCTGTGCTTTTGGACCTAGGGGACAGGCAGCCGTTTGCAGCCTCCTTTAGCCTTGGACCCGGGCAGGTTGTGTCAGGACTGGGGCGGCTGCGGCGTGTCAGTTCGCCGTTCTGATGTGACGTGTACGGCTTGTGGGCGACATGTCAGAGGCTCCTTAAATGCTCATACCGTACTCCCGAGGTCCCCTGGGCGAGGTCGCCCTTCAGTGCGTGCACCCTCTTCGGATTCTATCCGTCCTTCGGTGTGAGCACCTCCTTCGGGATCTATCCCATAGTTCTGGGAGTTCCCTTGATGGACACCTTCTTCGGGACTCACATCCATAGTTCGGGGATTCCCTTGTTCAGGTGCTTCTTGTTCGGGGAAGACCTCTTCGGGGCAGTCAGTTTGGCCCCTCGATGGAGACGGTGTTGTCCTCGGAATTCCTGACGAGCTAACCAAAGTCTCGAGCTCATAGTGTTTGACTTCGCACCTTCCGAGGTCAGTGAAAAGATCCTCTCTTGGGTGACGTCAGACTCCTCGGCCAATATTCTGGCAGGGAGTTACTACCGAGGAGGCAATAGCCTTTGGCTATCACAGGCCCCCCTCCGAAAAGCCGAAGTGAGAAACTTCGGTTCATCGGTTTTCGGGTCCTGTGGCTATGATATCTGCGCCGAAGACGCCTTCTTCTGCTTGTAGCGATGGGCAGCATTTTTGCGTCCTCGAGGCGCGAGAAGATAGGCTGTCCCTGTGCCGAAGATACACCCTCTGCCCGAAGTCACAGGCTGTCTCTTGGTATCCTCGTGTCGAGGGAAGATAGGATAACCTTGTACCGAAGATAGACCTTCTGCCCGAAGTCACAGGCTGTCTTTTGGTGTCTTCGAGGTAACCTACTTTTTTGCCTTTATAGGTCTGCTCATGCGTCGCGTCCTGCGTCTAGCGGAGTCAGTCTAGGGCGGCGCCTCTAAACCAAACGATGTCAGAGGGCGTGCTCGACGTGATGGGCAACACGTGGCACGTTCGCTGCGCGATGACCGACACGCGGCATGTTTGCTGCGCGATGGCTGACACGTGGCGCACTATTACTGGGTGAGAATGCACTGAGTACGGCAGGCGCGACTTTTCAGGCTCACTTAGCAGTTATGGCGACGCTTCGCCTTCCGAGGGGTACTAATGACGACGGTTCACCTGGCCTTCTCGGCCTATATATACCAGTCCTGTCATAACCCTCTTTTTGCTTCTGCTTTTGCTTTCTTCTGCCTTCTAATTCTCTCCCGATTTTCCGCGGCGGTTCTCCTTTTTCAGGCGTTTTTCCGACCACTTTTCACGACGGCTTCCAGAAATCCAGATTCCGGCAAGACCTTTGGTGGGTTTTAGTCCTTTTGCTTTTTTCAAAGCTTCTTCTTTGTTTTTCCCGAACTCGTTTTCCTTGTTTTTCCTGAACTCGTTTTCCTTGTTTTTCCTGAACTCATTTTCATCATGCCTGTTCCCGAGAGTTGGCAACCTCTTCTTTCTCACCCCTGCTGCACTACTCCGGCAAAACTAGCGAAGTGGAAGAAAAAGTTTTTCTTACCCTCTTACTCTGTGACGAGGTTGCCCCGTCCTGACCAATTTCCTTTCTCCAACCGAAGTGATGAAATCACCGTTTTCCGAGCCCAACTGAAGGCCGGACTTCGGTATCCCCCCCGGAGATGGTTAGCGCGTTCTGCGACTTCCATGGCATTGCCGTTAACCAGCTCCCACCGAACTCGTACTGTTATTTTAACGCCTTCCTCTGTATGTGCGGCGTTTTCAAAATAAAACCTCACTTTGTAGTTTTTCTTCAGTACTACAAGCTCTTCGTGGTCCCGAAGGGTGGCTTCTACTTTATGCTACCTCAGGGATCCGGGAGCAAAAAGTATATGTTCACCTTTGCCACCAAAGACAGCTGGCGAGGGTGGCAACAAAAATTCTTTTTCCTGAAGAAGTCGGAGACTTGGTCGCACTTCCCGACAAAGTGGGCTCAGGGGAGGCTCAAGATGGATGTTGTTGACCCGAAGATACTGCTAGACGCCGATGTAGCACCTATCTTTGAGGACTTCGACAGGCGCATCCGGGCCGTCTCTGACTGGGCTGCCGAGGTCCCTCCTCGTGCCCTTTACCCGTTTCCGATCAACTGGAGGCTCATGACCGAAGAGGTCCTTCGGGAACTCAAGGTGGTAAAGGAGCATGAGACAGACCTCAATATGCCGAAACCGGCTTCTTCGGGGAAGGACTCCTGGCTCGTGAAACTCCTTCGGGGGAAAGAGACTTATGAGTCTTTTTATGAGAGTAAGTTACTTTCTCATTTTTCCCTTCATGACTTCATCTTGGACTTACACTGATCTTCTTTTTCTTTTTTCAGAGATGGGCGACGACGCGGCTGCCTTCTACAAGGCTCTTTTTACCGGGCAGGCCGAGAGGGGCGAACAGACAAAGAAGGCCGCCTCTCGGAGGCGGAAACAGACTTCGGGCGGCCCTCCTTCCAAACGGGCAAAGAAAGCTGCTCCTTCCTCTCTTCCGCAAATTCCGGAGGAGGTAGGCGAGGAGCCCGAAGACCCTGCTGCCCCTTTGCCCGAGGTTCCTTCTGCCGACGTCCCTTCTTCCGACGTCCTTCCTCAAAGCCCCACGCCTTCGCATGCTCTTCTGGAGGGCGATGGGGAGGAGACCCCTTCTGCCGAAGAGCGGCGTCAAATAAAAGGCAAGGGGATCCCTACTGAGGCGACGTTGATTCTTGACGACGACGTTACCGAGGTGTCAGCAGGTTTGCACTTTTTTCGAATCAACCTTTTGTTTTTTGCAAATCCTTAAGACTTTTCTGGCCTTAACTAATTTTTCTGCCTTGTTGTGCAGCGGAGGTGGCCGCTCCTGACTGGGTTGCCGAACACGCCCGCAAGAGGGCCCTTCGGGATGCCAAAGTCCCAGCAGGGAAAGTTCCGAAGGAGCCGTTCTGGACGTTCACGGAGGACATGGATATGTACTCCGAGGACTGTCCTGAGATGGCCAGGCAGATGTGTAAAGGGGTGCTTACCGAGGCCTCTTACAAGGCCCTGGCGGCGGCTTACCCAGGTGACAACTCTTTGGCCGCCAAACTCACTGAACATGCCGCCCAGGTACGCTTCACTGTTTTCTCAGTGCCAACTTCACCTTTGCTTTTTACTTAGCATCATTTTCCCTTTGTTTGCTTTTTTGCAGTTGATGGGGTATGCTGGGTTCCTCCGAGTTCGGGTGGCTCGGGAATCAGAAAGGAGGGCGTCACTCTGGGACGCTTACACCAAGACGAAGGCCCAGTGTTCGGCGCTGGAAGCCGAAAATGCTCAGCTGAAGCAGTCTTCGGAGAAGGAGGTTGCTGAACTTCGGGAGGGGTTCAAAAAAGAGAAGGAGGAACTTGAGAAAGACACCTCCCAGAAACTTTCCGACATCGGTTCTCGAATGGCGGAGCTGACCTCGACCGTTGAAGCGATTCAAAAGGATAAGTCAGAAAGTGACGCAATCCTTGCGAAGACGCTCGAGGAAAAGGCCCAGCTCGAAGCCGAGGTCGCATCTCTGAAGAAGCCTTCAGAAGAGAAGAAGAAGATGAAGGGATTGAGGAGAAAGCTCAAGGATCTGGCGAAGGATTACGCGGATCTGGAGAAGGACTACGCGGATTTGGCGGTCAAGAAGCGGGAGTCCGATGATATGACGAAGTTGGGCTTTCAAGACGGCTTCTGCCTTGTCCGGCACCAAATTCTGCAGAAGTTCCCAGATTTTGACCTCTCCTTCCTGGAAGGCATGAACATCCCCAAGGAGCCTCGGTGGACTTGGTCCAAGATCGAGCACTTGAAACTGCCTCCTTGTCTCCCGGCGTCGAAGGCTACTGACAAAAGCACAGAGGCTGGCAGTTCTCAAGACGCCGAGGTTCCTTAGTTTGTACTAGGGCCCTTTGTCTTCATTTTCTTCTTCTTTTTTGTAGTCTTTCAGCAACTTTCTTCTCTGTAAGCACTCTTTGGCTTAATAGATACAACTTTGGCTAAGTATTTTTTGCCAGATTCTTTTGTTTCCCTCTGTCCCGAACATAATTCGCTCGAGAGACTTCGGAAAACCATACTTTTGCTTTCCTTTGTCCCGAACATATTCGCTCAAGAGACTTCGGAAAACCATACTTTTGCTTTCCTTTGTCCCGAACATATTCGCTCAAGAGACTTCGGAAAACCATACTCTTGCTTTCCTTTGTCCCGAACATATTCGCTCAAGAGACTTCGGAAAACCATACTTTTGCTTTCCTCGGCGATTGCTTTCGTGAGACTCTTGTTTTGTACTTCTTCAGAACTTTTTACTTAGACAAATTTTTCCAACTTGTGGAATACAACTTTCCCACCGAACTTTTTAGGCATAGAATTTTTTCAAGGCCTCTGAGTGCCAAGTATTTTTTAATTCTATGCCTTCGGCATCACCGAGCTTATAAACTCCTTTTCGTACTTCGGCAAGTACCAGGTAGGGTCCTTCCCAATTTGCGCGAAGTACCCCGTGGGACGGCTTTCGGGGTGCAAATTCAGCCTTTCGGAGAACGAGGTCTCCCTTCTTTATTCCTTTTGGCCTGGCGCGTAGGTTTATGGCTGCTGCCACTCTTTGCTGGAAAGCTTTTCTTCTCAGCTCGGCTACTTCTCTGTGTTCGCCGACGAGGTCGAGCTTGGTTCTCAGGCCGAGGTCATTTCCTTTTTCATCGAACACTTGGACTCGTATTGACGGTTGTACTACTTCGACAGGGATGATGGCCTCTGTACCGAAGACCGAGTGAAAAAGGCGTTTCCCCTGTGGCTCTTCGGGGTGTTGTTCGGTAACTCCATAACACGCTTTGGAGTTCTCCTGGCCATTTCCCTTTTGCTTCCCTCAGTCTCTTTTTCAGACCATCTTTTATGGTCCTGTTGGATACTTCCACCTGCCCATTACTTTGGGGGTGAGCTACTGGGGCGAAGTGCATTTTTGTCCCGAGGTCGCTAATGAACTCTTGGAATCCTTTGTCTATGAACTGGGATCCATTGTCCGCTACGAGTACCCTCGGTATGCCAAATCTGCATACGATGTTTTTCCATACGAACTTCTGCACTTCTTTTGCCGAGATAGTTGTCAGAGGTTCTGCCTCGACCCACTTAGAGAAATAGTCTACTGCTACTACGCAGAACTTTACGCCTCCAGGCGCCGTTGGGAGTGGCCCAATGAGATCTATGCCCCAAACTGCGAAGGGCCAAGGATAATCTGCCGAAGTCACGAACTCTGAGGGTGTTCTTTGGATGTTCGCATGTCTCTGGCAACTACCACATTTCCGGACGAACTGCTTGGCGTCCTTTCTCAGGGTAGGCCAGAAGTATCCTTGGCGAAGTATCTTTGCTGCTAGGGCGTCGGTTCCGATGTGCGAACCACAGGCACCTTCAACTTCTTCGAGGATCATTTCAGTATCCTTGGCGAAGTATCACTGCTGCCAGGGCGTCGGTTCCGATGTGCGAACCACAGGCACCTTCGTGAACTTCTTCGAGGATCATTTCAGTATCCTCTTCACTAACACACCTCTGTAGTGGATTTGCATATCCTTGCCGATATAGTTCTTCTCCAATTAAGAAGAAACGTCCGGAGCGCCTTCGCACTTTTGCGGCTTCGCTGGGGTCTTCGGGGAGTGTGTTGGTTGCGAGATACGTTTTGATTGGTTCTTTCCATCCTTTCCCCGAGGTCTCTATGCTTAACACCGCGATGCTGGGGTGGCTTAGCACTTCGGCGCAAGTTTTGGATTTTGCCAAACAGTCTGCCTCAGCATTTTCCCGTCGGGGTACGTTCTCGATTTTCACGACGTCGAACTCCCGAATGAGCTTTGTTACCAACTCATGGTATTTCGCCAAGGTCGGGTCTTTCGCGCCATAGTCCCCTGCCATTTGCCGGACCACCAGCTGGGAATCACTATGGGCTTTCAAGTTTCTCACGCCAATTTTTCTGGCCAGGCGTAATCCTGCTATGAGGGCCTCATACTCGGCCACGTTGTTGGTGGCGTTGAAACTGAACTTGATGGCCTTCATTACTTCTAGGCCTTCGGGGCCTCTGATAATCACTCCAGCTCCCTGGTGTTCGGATCCTGAGGCCCCGTCAACATATAACGTCCATTCTGGCTCGTCTTCGCCCGAAAATGAATGTCCCTCCTCGGTGTTTGGTACTTCGGCGATGAAGTCTGCCAAAGCTTGAGCTTTTATAGCTTTCCGGGGTTCATACGTGATGTCGTGTTCGCCAAGCTCTATACACCACTTGGAAAGCCTTCCCGAATGATCAACTTTCCTCATAACATCCCGTAGAGGCAGGGTACTTCGGACGATAATGGGGTGAGCCTGAAAGTATGGCCGTAGCCTCCTTCCTGCAAGTACCAAGGCATATATAGCTTTTTGAAGCAAAGGGTACCTGACTTCGGCGCCATGCAGGGACTTGCTGACATAGTAGACCGGCCATTGCTTTGGCCCTTCTTCTTTCACGAGGACCGAGCTTACAGCTTTTTCCGTGACGGCGAGGTATAATACGAGGGGCTCTCCTTCCCGAGGTTGCCGCAGAGTCGGCAGGCTGGCCAAGTAGACTTTGAGTTCTTCCCAGGCTTTTTGGCAATCTTCATCCCAAGGGTGACCATTCCTTCCGAGGTCGCCTTCCATCTTTGCTGCCTTTGTGAGGACTTTGAAGAAGGGTCGACACCTATCTCTGTACCTGGAAATAAACCTGCTCAGAGAGGTTATTCTTCCGGTGAGTCTTTGCACGTCTTTGACTGTGGCAGGAGTTCGGAATTCAAGCAGAGCCTTAATCTTCTCGGGGTTAGCATCGATGCCTCTTTCGGATACCATGTACCCAAGGAACTTTCCCGAGGTCACCCCGAAGATGCACTTCTCAGGATTAAGGCGAATCCCGAAGGTTCTCAGTTTTTGGAAGGTTTCCTCTAAATCTGCAACGTGGTAGCCAGGCAGTTTGCTCTTGACTATCATATCATCAACATACACCTCCATGTTCCTCCCCATTTGGTCTTTGAAGACCTTGTTCATCAGCCTCTGGTAGGTGGCTCCTGCATTCTTGAGCCCGAAGGGCATCCTGATATAGCAATATGTTCCTCCCTCGGTGATGAAGGCAGTCTTCTCTTCATCTTCGGGGTCCATCCTTATCTGATGGTAACCACTGAAAGCGTCCAAGAAACTTAGGAGCCCGTACTCGGCAGTTGAGTCTACCAGTTGGTCTATTGGCGGAAGAGGATATGAATCTTTCGGGCAAGCATCGTTCAAATTTCTGAAGTCGATGCACATCCGGAGCTTACTACTTCCTTCCTTTGTGGCAACTACCACGTTGCTTAGCCATTCGGGGTAGTTTACCTCCCGGATAACGCTAGCGTCTATCAGACGCTGGACTTCGGTCTTGACGAAGTCACTTTTGTGAGCTGAAATGCTCCGTTTCTTTTGCCGGACAGGTTTTACTTCCGGACTCGCTTTGAGGCTATGCTGGATTACGCGAGGGTTTACCCCTGGCATGTCCTTCGGCGAGTAGGCGAACAGATCTTTATTTGTAAGCAGAAAAGATACAAGTTTTTCCTTGTCTCCTTCGGCCATGCTTTTCCCTATTCGGGTGCTATGGCCTGGGACAAGCTCTACTTTTTCTGTTTCCGCTTTTGTGGGATCTTCTGCCTCGCCCCTTTCCAGCTCTTTTGCTTCTACAGCATGTGCTAAGTTGCTTGCTAGAGCTTTTCGTGCTCTGACGAACACCTTTCTCACCTCGCCTTAATCAATGAAGATCTTTGCGTCTCCTTCTTTGGTGGCTAAGGTGACGGTCAGGTACTTTACATCAGGGCGAATGTGCAAATTTCCCTGTGTCTGTCTGCCGAGGATGGCGTTGTATGACGAAGGAACGTCCATGACTATGAACCTTGCCATGGTAGAGGCGAACAACTCAGCAGTTCCTTTCTCCGAAGTTCCTTTCATCATCAAGGGGAGGTCGATCCACCCGAGGACAGGTAGCTAAGATGGTCCTACGCCAAATGTGGGTGAAGTAACAGTCTTGAGGTCACTCTTGGATAGGCCCAAGCTTGGCAGCAAATGTGAGAACAAGACGTCTGCGTTTGACCCATCGTCCAGCAGTACCCTCTTGACGTCCCAGTTTCCTATCCTTGCCATTATCAGCAATGGATCGTCATGGGGGAATACGATGGTGGAGCCATCCTGGCGGGCCAACTTTTTTGTTGGGCTATGATATTCCATCACCGCTATCTCTCTGGCCCTTCTTTTCCTTTCCGAGGATGGAAGCCCGGTTGTGATCGTCTGTATTACTCCTGCCGAAGGTGGAGGACGCCTTCTCGGACTTCGGTTCCTTCGCCTGTCTGAATCGTAATCCTCGTCATCAGGCTTTCCTTCTTCCTCTTTTTTCCCCTTCGGGGAAGGCATTCTCAAATAACGCCGAAGCTGGCCCTGCTTTATCAGTGATTCAATGTACTTTTTCAACTGAAAGCAGTCTTCGGTGTCATGACCGTGATCACGGTGGAACTGACAGAACTTCTTCATGTTCCTTCTATTGTCAGCAGTCATGCCCCTCGGTCGTTGGATTTGAGCCCCCTGTTTTTCCAATGCCATGAGGACGTTAGCCCTCGTGGTGCTCAGAGGTGTAAAGTTTTGGGGCTTCCTTCCTCCTACTCGCATTCTCCGAGGTCGGCCTAACTGTTCCGTTGGACACCGGGCTTGCTGGCTGGACCCTTCGCCACGAGCGTGAATATGGTCAGCCTTCGGTCCGGTCATTCTCAGCTCTTCGGCTGTCATATGTTGTTCAGCCCTTCGGTAGAATTCTCCCAGCGTGTCCGGGGGATCTTTGGAGAATTCATAAAACAAGTGCGAATCCCTCCGGAGGCCCCTCGTCATGGCGAGGATGCGGATTTCGGGACGAAAGTCCGGAACACTGAGGGCCTCTCTGTTGAACCTCTCGACATAGTCACGGATGGTCTCCCCGTTTCTTTGTGCTATGTCAAACATCTGGACGGGCATCTTCGCCGTCGGCTTGCTCCCAATGAACTGTTGGGTGAACGCTGTGGACAGCTCCTGGAACCCCCTGATGTTTCCGGGAGGCAGGGAATTGTACCAGGCAGTTGCTGGTCCTGCGAGGGTGACTTCAAAGCACTTGCAGAGTGTAGCATCATCAGCCCCGTGTAGCACCATGCTGCGTTTGTACTTTGTTAGGTGGGCCTGGGGATCAGTCCGGCCCTCATAGGTCTCTAGCCGAGGTAGCCTGAAGTCACTTGGCATGGCCGCCTCGACAACTGTTCGGGCGAAGGGAGTTTCATCTCCAGAGACGGTTTCAGTTAGCCTGGCCCAAACAGGCTTGCGTGCCACCTGCTGTTCCACTCTCTCCAGTCTTGCCAAGACTTTCTTCCAGGAGGAGCGTAGCACTGGGCTCCTCTTCCTGGTGCTTGGAGCTTCTTGGGTAAAAGGACTGTTGCCGTCTCTTCGGAGAGCGACTTCGATACCGAGGTGAGGGGGACCTTGCCTCTGGTGATAAACTTCTTCTGGACGGGACTTCGGGTCGTTCAGACCTCGCTCTTTCCGCCAGCCGTGCTCCGAGGGGCAAGTTATCTGTCGAGGATTCTTCTCGTGGTTCCCCACTTCCCGAGCTATGATGGGTTGCCCTTGGGCTTTTCTCCCGAGGTCGTGCTGGCGAAGTGGGTTTTTGCGCCTGGGCCGGTTGCGGCCATCTTCGGTCTATTTGTTGTGTCATTTCAGCCACAACAGACCTCTGAAAGTCTCTTAAAAAATCCATGGTGATGACAAGAGGGCGTTCCTCTTCAGGCAAGGAAGTCTCTGGGGGACTTTGTTCGGTAGCTGGTTGGGTCTCAGGCGCGGACGGGGACTTTGGAAGTCCTCTGTCCTTCGAACGCCGAGTTTCGACAACAGCTACCTGGGAGTAGTTTCCCACAGACGGCGCCAAATGATGCCCCAAGGCATCTTCGTTTGCTGTCATGTTGACAGGTGGAGAGACTTCCTGTGGAGGCAAGCGCCTGGAGCTCAGGTTTCCCAGCTGAGTGCGCCTGAAAAGCTCAAAGAAAAGGTTAGGAGGTCCCCGGTTTGCTTTTCCGGGGAGGACCCTCCGACGCCCAAGTCAGTTTTCTGAGTGAGAGTGGAGGAAGAACACTAAGGGATCAAGTGTCTTGCCTGTTCTGTGTTTTCTCAGAGAGAGGAAAATGCCCTTCCTTTGCCCAGTCCCATTTCCTAGTATTTATAGGAGTAGCTGGTCTGTTCAGATCATGACACGTGTTCGGTCGGATTTGATCTGTCTCTTTGGACCTAGGGGACAGGCAGCCGTTTGCAGCCTCTTTTAGCCCTGGACCCGGACGGGTTGTGTCAGGACTGGGGCGGCTGCGGCGTGTCATTTCGCCGTTCAGATGTGACGTGTAGGGCTTGTGGGTGACATGTCAGAGGCTCCTTAAATGCTCATACCGTACTCCCGAGGTCCCCTGGGCGAGGTCTCCCTTCGGTGCGGGCACCCTCTTCGGATTCTATCCGTCCTTCGGTGCGAGCACCTCCTTCGGGATCTATCCCATAATTCTGGGAGCGCCCTTGATGAACACCTTCTTCGGGACTCACACCCATAGTTCGGGGATTCCCTCGTTCAGGTGTTTCTTGTTCGAGGAAGACCTCTTTGGGGCCTCTTCCTTCGGGGAGATTCTCCCTTGCTTCAGGGAGATGGCTCTCTTACCCGAAGACGGTCAGTTTAGCCCCTCGATGGAGACGGTGTTGTCCTCGGAATTCCTGACGAGCTAACCAAAGTCTCGAGCTCATAGTGTTTGACTTTGCACCTTCCGAGGTCAGTGAAAAGATCCTCTCTTGGGTGACGTCAGACTCCTCGGCCAATATTCTGGCAGGAAGTTACTACCGAGGAGGCAATAGCCTTTGGCTATCACCTAGGATCTGAATGCCCTTGGCATAGCCATCTTGCAAGACAATCGATGCCATATGTTGGTTGAAGAACTCAAGTATGACGGCTGTAGTTATCAGAACCATAGTAAAGCTCTTGTTTATCTTGATTCTATTTGGTCTCATGGTGATGATCTTTGTGTCCTAACCCTGCCCATTGGCAAAAAGAACTTGCATTTATTGTGAAGTAGGGATGAGATATGGACAAAGATAGACAACCTAGGTGGCTCTAGCTTCGATGATGTTGCAAATTGTGAGGACCAGTTTTTTACAGTTGATGCTATTGGTGTTATTTTTTCAATTGATAGATCCAATAGGTCATTGGTCGAATGGCATTCTCCGATAGGTGGCAGCAATAGCATTAGCCCCAGGAAATCAAATCGGTTGGTAGTGGATGGAAAAGCTCTTTTTATGGTTAAGACATTCTTTCAAGAATTTGAGGAAGAACAAGGAGACCAAGACGAAGAAAAAGAAGAAGAAGAAGAAGAATTGAAGAAAGTGATTGGTTTTAAAATTAACAGATTGAGCAGAAGAACTGGTAATTGGGTTGAGATGTGGGATTGGGCAGCCAAACATTGGTATTGGTGGAATATGATTCCTTCTTTGTCTTTACGAAGGATTTTGTTGGGTGCAAATAAAATTGCATATATTATCAAAGTTTGATGTCTGTATCAATTGATCAAAAAGGTCCAACGTTTTGGGAATCAGTTTGCAGGTTTAATATTATAGATGGAAGCATCTTCTGGCCAGAGTCTTTTATGGATTCCCATCACTATACTTGGCCTCCACTACCAATTTGGCTCAGCGAGCTCACAAACCTCTCATTTTGTGTGACTTTACCTCCTGTTGATTACTTCAAATTCAATGTGGGTGTTACTTTTGCAGATAGAGGCATCCTAACATTGGTTGAAGCTGCAATAGATGGTGTCTTGAAGGATTGCAATGGTGATGTTGTCACCACTTTCTGAAAGCATTTGGGAGGTGTTTAATATAAGGAATCAATAGGGTTGTTGGCTGTGCTTGAAGCATTGCTGCGAGCCTCAAAATCTAATTGGAGGAAAAGCCATAAGCTAATTATAGAAACTGACTTATAGATTGACGTTTCTTGGTTTTGCAATCCTGATACAAGACCATTAGAGTGTAAGGATGATTTTGTTACAGCAGATGAAGCCATTCAATCCATTAAGCAAGTGTTTTTCCAGCATACCAGTAAGGAGGCGAATATTTTTTGTCGTTACTTTACTCTACAGTCCATAAATGAACGTTCGTCCATAGTGTAACTACTTTTGACATAGCAGCAATTTATAGTTTCTTAACTTGATTGCAAATCATGGTATCCTAGCTTGAACAATTGAAAATGTTTTGCAACATTGCTTTAGTACGTTTGAGTGTGTGTGGAAGTCTTTTATCTTGTTCTAGCAGCAGATTGTTGCAAGTGTGTTATTCATGAACTTTCATAATCTTAAAGAGCAACCAATTACTCTTTTTTCATGGTCTTGCATCCTTATATAACACCATTAGGGCATATGGATGACTTTGTTATAGAGGGTACAATTTAGGCAACCAAACAAATGGTTTTCCACTGTACTTGTAAGAGGTCAACTATTTGGCCATTAGCTTGACACAAATGGCAAACCAACCAAGAAGTCCATGAGTTGCGTAAAAAGTTGTGATGTAGCAAGAATATAGATTGCTAGTTTTAGGCAGATTGTGGTATCGTAGCTTGAATAGATTGAAATTGTGATTTCCCTCTTACAGTTACTTGAAGCTGAAGATGAAAATTTTTGTCATATTTGAACCAAAATATATTCAAAGAAAGGAAAACAAATATATAAGATAGTTATGCACCAAGTAGCAATGGCCAACAACCTTCCTTGGATGTCCATGGTTTGATCAACTCTTTATCATGCTTGGATACTTCTGGCTAGTTATTTTGAAAGCTACACATTTAAGGCCTAAAAATGTATTAAAATTATTTTGATGGGGTATTGCTTTTATAATGATCATGCATAACTGTCGTTCTCTATTTCGTTTTCTTTAGCTTAATCTTGGGTAGGTTTCTGAAATCAATTTCTGGTGCAAGAAGATGCAGATGCTTCTAATAACTTGCAGTTTCTATTTTTATCTACATTTTCAACTTAGATAAGAAGAAAGTGAGCACATAAATGTTAGGCTAACCCTCATGCTGTTTGTTTGCTTTGTAAACTATAATCGGTCATGCCAAGAACTTATGCTTCGAGTATATATATAAAAAAAACATAAAGGATAATTATTCTATTTTTATCATCTTAGGCAATAAAGGTAAATTTGCCCATATAAGGAAAATAATTTTTTTTTTGGACTATTTTTACGGGCAAATTTTTCATTAATCTTTTCAAAGGTCCAAATTTGCTATTAAATTTTTGTATTTGAAGTAAATCTGTCACTAACAGTTAACATTGGGCCTAAATGCTTATTGCTCCCTTGAACTATGGTGATTTTGACAGTTTTCCCCCTAAACTATAAAGTGAATCAATTTGAACCTCAAAAATTAGAAAATCGGTCGCTTTAGTCCCTTAACTCAGAAAAAAGCCTCATGTGACTACACGTGATATAGACAGCATGAGCAATTTAACGAAAGAACAACAGTGGCTTTTTCGTAGATGCTTCTTCCCCTCCCGATTGCCCTTCCTATACTCATATTCTCTTCCACTCCATCTTTTCCTTCTTCCCCCAGTGCGTTATTCTTTCATGCCTAATTATAAGGCTAGTCAAAGGTGAGGGAATCATCCTCTGATGGACCCCTCCAGCTCCATCATTGATCAATTTAGGTTTTCCTCCTTCTACCACCATCAACGTCCCTCTTTAGTTATCCTTCTGCCAATCAAACGGTTGCCTCACCTCCATTGGCTCTATAAGAATATATGGCTGCTGAAGCAAGTGGCCGTCTTCCACACCAATGTCGTTGCCAACAGGCTCGGCGGCATTCACACCAGCTTCTTCGCAGTCCTCTAGCTTAACCACATCTTCTACATCATCGATGACTGGAAGCACTACATCAGCCTCGCCTATGACCTCTAGGGCCATATCGCCGAAGTCAGGTTTAGGCAGATGGGAGTCTAGCTGCTTGGGATCATCTTCGTCGTTTGTGTCAATGTCTTCACAACCAGTGTCCTCTATAATCTAATCAAATGGTGGTGGAAGTGGTAGGAGTGAAGTTGTCTGCATCGGTTCGATATCTCTACAGGTAGGGTCTGGTGGCCATGACGGTGAGAGTGGAGGTGGGTATAAAGGGATGGAATTAAACGCTTGATAAGCGGAATTGGGGGTTGGAGATGGTTGTTTGGGTGTTAGGCATGAAAGTTTGGGGTGGAAAAAAGATAAAATATAATTTTGTGTGACTTTACATAATTTTTTTTTATCAATGGACAAACGTTATCACATAAGTTAGGTCGTAGAGATAAGGAATTAAAGTGACCGATTTTCCAAAGTTGAATGTTTGAACTGATCCACTTTATAGTTCAAGGAACAAGTTGTCCAAGTCACCATAGTTCAGGGGAGCAATAGGCATTTAGGCCTTAAAATTGTTTATGTGGCAAACATGAAAAACCTTGAGTTTATGTGGCAAACACCATAGTCCTTGAGTTTTTAGATTTATCATTTTCACAATCATCTTCGCTCTAACAGCCCTTGCACCCTTTGCCACCCTTCACCTTTTTTCATGGTTTTAAATCTTGTACTATACTAGCTGGTATCGTTTCATATTGGCTCTACCAGTCAGAAAACAGTACTAGATGGGGAAAATTGTTTGAGACGAGTGTGTCTTATTCTGTTATTCACATCGTACCATATCGTTTCAAAATAGGGGAAAATCCACCTTTTCATTTTTGTTTTTTGTTTTTGATATTTTTAAGTAACATATATATTTATTGTGATTAATTGAATGCTTGTATGAATTTTTTTTTTATATTTTTTTATTTTATAAATATATATTTAAGTTTCAAAAAAATCTAGATATATGGCATATGCATTTTAAACCCACACGCTTTCAATAATTGCTCTATATGTTCATGTGTGTGTGTGTGTGTGTGTGTGTGTGTGTGTGTGTGTAACCAGTATATCTGAGATACGGTGATATGATACTGGTACTATACTGTATTGTTGTAAAAACTATACGAGATTTAAAACCTTGCCCCATTTTTTCTATTGACACTGCCTTCACTTTTTCCACATATCCCAACAATGCTTCTTAGAACAAATCCTAATTAAATAAACTTTGATTAATGTAGATAAAACTAAATCCAAAAGTGTTACAATTCAAGAATAAATGATTGATGATAGTGACAGTGAAGGATTGCTTCGAGACTATGAGAAAGGTGAAAAGAAAAAGGCTTAACAATTGGTTTGTGTGGTACGACACATAATTTTGACTCATTTGGGTTTTGTGTAAGGTTTTGATAGTTAAGGGTTAAGGAAAAAAAATTCAATGATGAATTTAAGAGTTGTGACATCAAATATTTTTTTCAAAAAAATAGAATATTACTATTATTTAACGACCATTGGCAAAAATTGTCTACAATGAAAATGTTAATTACAAATTTGTAAAAAAAGAAACTTAGTTGCAACATTACTATCCCAGATAAGCTTTAGTGGCAAATTTACCTTTTTCGCCCTATCATCTCATTATGGAAACATTTTTTGTTGCCATGGAAACTGTTACTGATTCTTAGTTGATTCAAAATTATACTCTTTCCATCCCATATTCTTTGCACTATTAACTTTTTAGCAATTCATGTATGATTTTTTATTTTCAACATTTTAGTATATAAATGAAGAATTTTTATATAAGACTGATAAATCAAGATATATAGTTTCTAAATATATATTTTTTTAATTTTTTTTAATAAATATTAATATAAATAAATTCAAACCAAACTATATCAAAAGGTTAGATAGTACAAAGAATATGAAATAGAGAGAATATATCCTAAAGTCACATGACTTGATTTGACACTAACAACACTAAAATTGCTGCTACAGTATTTGTTTTTTATTTGGATAAGTCTGGGGCGATTGTGTCCCTCCCGGTTCAGCCCATAAAGGTCCAATTGGGTTCCAAGGTAGCCCAGTAACCTATCTTCTTAAAAATCATTTGAAAACATAGGTTTAATCCTGGTACGTGGCGTTGTTAATCAGCCAGACCCTCCACAGGGATTTCCGAGGAATTGCTCTGTGGTACGTTTTACCGTGGCACGAGACAGTTTCCAGCCCAATATACCAAGGATAAGCAGAAAGCAGGATTCTGGAAATCAACAGGAAAGATTCACTGTGATATAGTCCAAGAACACACAATGAACTCATAAGCTCTAGCCAACTTTTCCATAAGCATCAGGCCCCGAGCATCATAGTTCTAGGAGGCATTCTCCAGGAGTTTTCCACACAAACAAACCTTTTCTGAAGATCATTTGAAAAACCTTTGGAAAACATATTTGGAAAAACACATTACTGGACTATCCAGACATATCACTGGGGATCGAAGCCGGAAGATTACAGCAATTATGATTGAAGGCAGAGGATGACTTGAAGAGAGGATCCACAGAGTGGCAATTCCTAAGTCATCATTTGCCTTCAAGCTTAATTATTATAAGCTTGAAGATGATCTGAACCTGAGAGGATCCACCGAGGTGGCAACTCAAATTATTGGAGAGAGTTGAGAGATTAAAAGCTTCTGCCTCACCCTTTAGCCAGAATTTTTAGTGAGAGATAGGGAACATAGAGAGAGGATATAAGAAAGGAGTTTTCTATTCACTCCGGGGGATCAGAGGAAGAGAAGGAAGAGGCCATTTTAGGCTTTGGGTTTCGGAGGCTTTGGTGGTTTAAGGAAGGATTTTGAAGATCTGCTCAGGATATCGGCAAGAGTGTTGGAGATGCCCTTTATATGCTTAACGTCGAAGCTGAAGCGAACGAACCATTGTTGCCAGCGAAGCAGCAGAGCTTTTGGGAGTTGTTTCTGCCTGTAGTTCAGCATACGAGGGAATGCTGACATGTCCATTTCTACAAGGAAGTGGTGACCAATGAGGTGGAACTGGAATTTTTCAATCCCACGTTTGATGGCCAAGATTTCTTTGTAGGTGGAGTGGTAGTGCTTCTCTGACTCTTTGAATTCTCCATTGTTGTAGCAGCATACGTGTCGAACACCATTGGATTCTTCAAGGAGGACCGCTCCCCAATATTCATCTGAGGCGTCCGTTTGTAGTATCCTTTTTCCTTTGTCGGGAATCTTGAGTGGTGGCAAATTCTGGACCAGTACTTTAAGCTTGAGGATAGCTCGTCAGTGCAGGTTGGACCATGGTGGCGAATCCTTTCTGAGATACACGTGTAAAGGATAGAGAATGGATGACAGCTTCGGGATGAACTCGCGGATGTAATTGACAAGGCCGAGAATTTGTTGGACTTGTCATCTTGTGAGATTATCTTCCGGGAAGTTCATGATCTTGGTGGCAATGTGCGGTTGAGGATGGTATTTGCTATCTTTGATTTGAACTCCAAAGAATTCAATGGAAATCTGACCAATGATCATCTTGCTCTGGGAGAACATTACTCCATTATCTTTAACTATTTAGGCAAACTGAGCTAATAACTTCAAATGGGTACCTGTACAAAGAGAAAACAATAAAATATCATCAATATAAACAAGGGCTGACTGCAGTATCGGCTCGAAGATTTGGATCATGGCCTTCTGAAACAATGAAGGTTCCATCTTCAGACCAAAAGAAAGCACCGTCCATTAGTAATGGTGGTCTGGGATACAGAAGGCAGTTTTGTATTTATCTGGAGGAGAGATCGACAATTTCCAGAAGCCTGATTTAAGATCAAACTTGGAGAAGACCTTGGCATTCGTTAAGTTGGCGAAAAGGGTGTTTTTCCGTGGTAACGGAAACTTGACGTCAGCAATGAACTCATTTAATGGCTTGTAGTCAATGACAAGCCTGGGCTTCTTTCTTTTCTGTTTTGAGTGTTTGTTGACGTAGAAGGCCTAGCAGGCCCACGAAGAAGTTATGGGCTTAATGAGGTTTTGGGCCTTGAGCTCTTGCAGTTCTTGGATTGCCATCTTTTTCTCCTTTGGGCTTATTCCCGAATGGGTAGCCTTTGCTGGGTTGACATCCTCATTCTTCTTGAATGGAATTTCGATGAAGAACTTAGGATTCTTCCAAAGGGGAAGAGGATGCTTCTGTTCAAACTCAGCATGAGACTCAGCACAGGATTGTTGGATGAGAGATTGCATGATGGATCCGTATACTAGGTCACTTTCAGATTGTATCTGGCTTGCTGAGAGAGCTTCTTCTTTGGTTGAATAAAGTCTTGGAGTGGATGTCCAAGGAAGAAAAAACTTGTGTAATTGTAGGCCTTTATCAGTCCATCTTTGAACTGATATTTTCTTGATAATGTCGAAACCAAGGATCATGTCTTTGCCATGGTTATAACCAAATACAGTAGTAACTACGTACTTTGTAGGAGAGAACTTGATTCGAATTGGCTTACTTATCTTAGTGACATAGAAGACACCGTTTGCAGCTCGAAATCTTTCATTGCAGGGTCACCACATTCTTTTCTAGAAGGAGGGAATGATTGATAATGGTGTTTGTGGCACTAGTATCAAACAGAACAATCACCGGAATGAGCTTTGCATACTTATCCAGGAGAATGTTGATCTTGGCTTGAGGAATGATTTGAGCAGCAAAGAAAAGGGACTGCATTGGAGAGATTTGCATTGTGTAGATTGAAGCTTGCTCTGGATCAGGATCAAACTCTGAGGAGTAGGCTTCAATAGCAAAGAGGCCAGATGCCTCATCTTCTGTTTCTGAGAAAATAGACTCCATGTCGTCATTGGATAGATTAGCACCAGTGACTTGGGAAATGGTGTGCGCCATTTTCTTCTTAGACTTGTTGGTCTTCTTAAGACAATCTTTTGGAAAGTGTCCTGGTTGTCAGCAGATAAAACAACGTTTGAATTTGCCGCTGTTCTTCTTATACCAGAAGAATCTTTTCTTCTTTCTTTTGAATCATCGAGGGCGATCAGGAGAATAAATTCTGAGTCGATGGTGCTTCTTCCGAGGGGTGTTGCAGTTGCAAGTGCCTTTGTCTTTGCACTTGATGGTTAATTCAAGTTGCTGGCAGGCTTTATCAAACAGACCTTGGGATTGGTTGAAATCCTTAAAGAATGAGTGAGTATTGCACAGCTTCCTGAGAGCAATCATAAGAACTTGGTGGAGCTTGCCAAACGAATAATCTTTAAGTGCTTGTCCACTTTGTTGTATAATGCGGAGAGCTTCCTGGCCAATTGTTTCTGGCACAGAATTTAAGTATGCTTGCTTTAAGTTGTTGTCGACTTCATATCCAATGCAGATTAGGTAGAAGCGTTTGAGCATACTTTCATAGTGCTTCTCAAGATCTTTACGGTTGTATGAGCAGCACTTCATTTTGAAGAACTTTTCTCTTGCTACATCAAGAAGAGCTTCCAGTTCACCAATGAATTCCTTGTATAGCTTGAGAACGAATTCTGTAGTAGTCGGGGTTTGAGCTAACTCCAACTAGCGGTATTCCCCAATACTCATAAACCAATGTTTGAGGATACCGAACATTCCCGCTATGAAGGCACAATTAACTTTGAGATGAGTAGCACCTTCACGTTGTAATTGGGTAAGACACCAGGCATGAAATTCAAAGAACTTTTCATGCCATTTTGCTGTTGGAACTCCTTTAAGTGAGAGTGTGACATTAAGAGAAGGAGGTTGCCAGATAGGGTCAAGGTTTATCATCGGAGGATCTTCATCCATATGGACATAGGGTTGTTAAGGAGGACCAGGTGGTGGTCCTGGTGAAGGTCCTGGTGGTGGAGCTTGAGGCTATTGTTGCTGAGGTGGAGCTTGTTGTGTTCTAGCATCTGTGGTTGTAGATTCTGCTGGTTGAGCATGACTGATAGCTCCTTGGGCCATATAGACTTGGGCTTTAGAGGAAGAAGTTGAGAGTGAATCATCTTCTTCACATTCACTTAAGGAAGTGGAGCTTAAGTCTTGTTGGGCCACACAGGCAGATGGAGAGCTGGGATGCTGTATTTGTTGGTTAAGGAATCCAAGAATAGGATTGGATTGGACCATCCATGTTTGGTGTGAAGGTTCTTGGATCTTAATGGGCTTTTGAGGATAAGCTGGGCCTTTTTGTTTTTTATTTGGAAGAGGAGTTTGGGCCGGAGTATAACTGGACCAGGTGGGAGAATTGGGCCATGAAGGTTGGGGCCTAGGAGGCTGATAGGCTGGCTTAGAAAAGAGAGCAGGTAGAGGCTTGAAGATACCTCTAGAAGAAGGAGGAGGATGATAAGCTGGGCTTGGGCTTGGTCTGAATGGGTCAGGTGAGTGGAATATTGAGGAAAAAGATTCAGGGTACTTAGACTGCTGTTGCTAGGCCTGAAGATGCCTGAGCTGTTCCTTCAGATGTTGGATCTCTTGTTCTTAGGCCTTAGAATTTTCATGTCGGGCTATGAGGCCAAGAATCTCCTGATGGAGATAGTTGATTCGTTGCTGACACTGTATTAATGGATCAATGATCATTTGATCCATTTTTTGCTCCAAGCGGACTTGGTTATGCTCGATTCTGCTGAGGACTTTGTTCTGGGATACCATGTTCTTAGATTGCCAGTTGAGAACTTGTTCAGCATCTGAAGTTTCTCGTCGTCGTCTTTCTGAATCAACTGTTGAAGGTTGGGGAACCTTCCAGGCATGCTTTGTTGATGTAGAAGGATCATTGAATGCCAAAGGGGGAAAGTCCTCAGGAGCACTTTCGAACACATTGACTTCAGGAATAAAACAAGGAGGTTGTTCCTTCCTGAGTTACTTGATAGCCTTCTTGTAGTAAGGATGGCATGGCATCTTAACTTCTGGAGATGGAGGTGGGAGTTGGAATGGTTCAGCTGGAGTTGGGAAAATGTCATCCGTAGTTGTTTCCTTCTGGGAGTAGAGGACGTAAAAGTCATACTTGCCAGAGGGTTCTCCAAGTAATCCAATGTCGGGATCATCATGGTTATAGCGCTGCTCAAGGAGATGTTGAGAAGATTTCTTCTTTTTCTTCTTCATCTTCTTGGTAGTTTCTTCATCATCATAGGGAGATTGATAACAGTCTGGGCAATCACAAACATCAAAATATTTGTGACCTTTCTGATTTTGGAAGGAGTAGACCGGATTACCTAGAGAGTCAAAAGACTCAATTGGTATTTGTAAGTACTCCTCAGTCTCCCGGATGAAGGTAAGAACTGCTGGGGTGGAGAAGACATCAGTATCTTCTGACGGTTCTTCTTTCTGGAAGAAGATTTCTGTCTACCCATTTCCTCTGTCAAGGAAAATGGGTTTCTTTGACTAAACTGGCTCTGTCTGCCAATGGAGAGATTCATGTGCAGATATCCAAGAGGCAGGGATCAGTTGTTGAAGTTCCTCACGAGGTATTTGTTGTGGAACGTATGTCTCGTTTGGAACATGAGTTGTATCCACAGACAGATACAAGGCATCATTATTCATATTGGGCATAGAGAAGTCAAGAGCATGATTCTGGACTCTATACGCCATCTGGTAATGCAATGTGGATGCCAGAGTAGTGGAGACTTGTTATGCACTAGTTATCTGAATCTGGATCTTCAAGGCTGATAAGAAATATGGATCTTGAAGAGCCATACAGAAATTGGGGAAGAACGTCATTAGGATTGTACCAGCATTGAGAGTAGTCTCAACAGTGCCGATGCAGGCATGCTTGTACTTTTTGTATCTGGAGTCAAGCAAAGCAAGACGAGCAGTAACTGGTAGTCTTTTTCTTCCATGGTAGGTGAGAGCAAGGCGAACAGCACCAAAGTGGAGATGTGTGTATCCTTCGGCTGTCCATTATCGAGGAAAATGAGGAGGGATCTCCAGTGTGACATACTGTTCTTTGGATGTTGCAGGAAGGGTATGCTGGTCAAACTTTGTAGCTTGGACATACTCTTTTACATGCTTCCTAGTAGGGGAAACAATGTTCTTTACAGTACGGGTAAGAGAGTGAGTGGGTTTAGAAAAGGCTTTATAGGGGTTAATGAGAGGTATGGTTTCGATGACTGCCCTATTAAACCTGTTGGGATTCATCCCCAGTTTCCCTTTGCTCATCGCTTCTCTATCCCAGACGTCTTCACTTTCCTGCCATTAGCCCTCTGCTTCTTCTAGTACCTATGCTCTGTTCATACCATAGGTATTATCTTCAATATCTCCCAGCTCCACTAGCTTATTTCCTGCTCCCAGAACTACCATTTTGATTTCTCTTCTGACCTCCTTGTTTTCCTCGCCTAGTTTGATCCAATCTGCACATGGATCGACAACCTCCACAAATCCTATAAAGCCCTCAATCCTACTATCCCAGACCGCCGAATAGGCTACCAATTAAATAATATTTCTCCCACCAATTCCTCTATGAATTTTGGAGTTGGCCATGTTATTTATTTCTTTCATTGGCCTATAACCTTTACTAAATCTTCCTTCGGTCTTAAGTTTATCCCTTCTCCCTCCTACCACCATTATAGAAACCTAGACTTCAACCTAGCTCGGGTACCTTGGCAATGCCCTGCTGACCATCGTGCTTTCCTTCGAGAAGCTCATCGGTACAACCATTCTATGTTTACAATAGAACTCTGGCCTCATGATTCTCCAGAATGGCCGTCGTATCCAATGGACTACCAAGAAATGATCCATGAAGCTCTCTAGTCTTTTGATGATCTTCAGCGTCTCCGCCGCAACAGAGAACGTCAAGAAAGAGCCATAGCAACTCAGAAGGCTCTTGACCAGATTAACTGCCCTGCTCCGGCACCTTTGTCACCACTAACCATCGAAGAAGACGAACATATTCCGCTAACCCAGATAGCCGAACGCCTCATCATGCTTGACTGTGGTTGCGGATTCATTTGCATTCACTGGAAACGTCTCAATGAACCTGACCCGGATGACCCGCCCTTAGATGACCAGCGTATCAATGATCCATATTTCTAGCACGAAAGGTAGACTCAGAGTGATTCAGAGGATTCAAACCACAACTGGCCTGTGGACCCATATGCTTTTCCAGAACCGGCCAATAGAGACCAAAATTAGTGCTCTGCAGCTGGCACGCTAATGTTTTACAGCTGGCCTTCTAATGCATGTAACAGTAATATTCCCAGACAGTGGCCTGTCACTTCTGGTCGAATATTATTAGTCTTTGACGTAAGCTCTTACGTCACTAAGTTTGTTTGTTTCCTCATTCCTCCGCCTATATAAGGAGGCCTTGTTACTCTTGTAAGATATCCCCAGAGTGAATAGAAAACTCCTTTCTTATATCCTCTCTCTATGTTCCCTATCTTTCACTAAAAATTCTGGCTAAAGGGTGAGGCAGAAGCTCTTAGTCTCTCAACTCTCTCCGATAATCTGAGTTGCCACCTCGGTGGATCCTCTCAGGTTCAGATCATCTTCAAGCTTATAATAATTAAGCTTGAAGGCAAATGATGACTTAGGAATTGCCACTCTGTGGATCCTCTCTTCAAGTCGTCCTCTGCCTTCAATCATAATTGTTGTAATCTACTGGCTTCGATCCCCGATGATATGTCCGGATAGTCCAGTAACATGTTTTTCCAAATATGTTTTCCAAAGGTTTTTCAAATGATCTTCAGAAAAAGTTTGTTTGTGTGGAAAAGTTCTGGAGAATGCCTCCTAGAACTCTGGTGCTCGGGGCCTGATGCTTATGGAAAAGTTGGCTAGAGCTTATGAGTTCATTGTGTGTTCTTGGACTATATCACAGTGAATCTTTCCTGTTGATTTCCATAATCCTGCTTTCTGCTTATCCTTGGTATATTGGGCTAGAAACAATCTCATGCCACGGTAAAACATACCATAGAACAATTCCTCGGAAATCTTTGTGGAGGGTCTGGCTGATTAACAACACCACGTACCAGGATTAAACCTATGTTTTCAAATGATTTTTAAGAAAATAGGTTACTGGGCTACCTTGGAACCCAATTGGTATGAGAAAAGGTTGAATAACAAATATTACCTATATTTTTCTATGATGCTTCAGTTTCATCCTTTAACTTTTAGAAGTTACAGAATTGACAATGAGTTCCAAAACACTGTTGAAATGGCACAACTAGGAAAAAAAGCTAAATACTCAAAAGGTCCTATATTTTTTTATGATACTACACATTTATCCTCAAATTTTGAAATGTTTCAAAGCTTGAAAGCATAATTAAAGATTAGTTTTCGCCTTTAGAGCCATTCTCAGTTTTATATTTTGTCACATATTTTCTTTTAACTATTACTTTAATAATTATGAACATGATATGGAGAATGCCAAACTCAAAACTAAAATAAATTAGAAATTTGATTGATTATCATTGACTTATAGGTTAAAATTATTTTTTATTTAACATTAAAGTTACTAACATTTCTGTCACAATTACCTTGTCTAGGCTCAGCATCTCATTTCTTTCCTTCTCGCTCAGGCGGCTTTATGGTTGATTTTTTATTAGGCCCTCTCTTGTCTCGACCAATGTCTGCTAAACCTCATTTGGTGTTTGGACTTTTTTCTCCTGCCAAATTGGTCCCAAACTTTCTCATCTGACAATTGAGTTCCTATTTCGGCTTTTTTTTTTGTTTAAACAATAAAATTCATTTTCATTGAATTTTAATTTACCACCTACAACGAAGTGCGAGCTTAACACTAGTTTATTTCTATAGCTAAGTGCTAATAAAGAAAAAAAGGACATCTACAATGCATAAGATATTAATTCAAGAATAAACTCATAGGCCCAATTGATTTCTAATTTTTTTTATACTCAGAATCAGCTATATAATGCTATAAGGTACGAAAAGGTATTTACATTACAGGGAATTGGGTGCTTGACAAGCATTTGAGGCCTAAAAAGGCAGCGAAAGTAGCACTCAAAATATTTTGTGACGCTGGAGGGGGAGGGGAACTCGACTCCGGTTGGCGGATTTGGTATCCCCAACGCTTTTGTTGCTGTCCAGCCGCACAAGGACAATTGTTTTATGATTAATTTAGACTACGTTGAAATGTTTGTATAGCTCTTTTATTTGAAACCAATAGCATATGGGCAACAATACTATAGAAGGATGATAATCCATTCAACAACATTTTTTTTATAATGTAATTATATTTTTGTTAATTTTCTCTATTTTTTAGGGTGAGTAAGTTTTATAATCTTTCAAATAACATTGGTTTTAGAGAAAAAAAAAAGCTAATATTGAAATAAAATATGCTATTTGGACTTAATCGAATTAATCATAAATGGATTGGACCATTCAGAGGCATTATTTTTTTCAAAACACTCAAAACTGGGGCATCCGATCTTTATCCGGTTAAGATTTTATTTCAATCATAATTCTTTCTTTCTTTCTTTCTTTTTTTGTTTACAAAAGATGTGACATTTCAATACCGAATAAATGGAACATAAAACTGACCACAAAAAAACTACTTATTCCTGCAATACCTAATAAATGGACGAAAATCGAATTAGACCGAACCTTCCAGATAAGTCAAAATAAATTTGGAGTACATAATTCACAAATAACTAAAATAAAGTTTAGAACAAACTGACAGTAACCAAATAGCACTAAAACTAACCAGGCATCATAGTTCTGAACAAAATTATCTATGAAAACGAAAGGATAACCTATAAATGGTAAAATAAATAAATAATGACTTTATTTTTTGCAATTGCCTCTGTATCTATTGCTAAATAATATAACACCTTAATAGAGCTGAGATTCCGATAAACTCAAGTAAAATCCTAGACCCACCACTGACTGCCTCTAATTGAAGATCGTTCTTAAACACCAATATTTGAAGAAAATTGTATCTAGCATAAAATCTAATAAATAATATAGGATAAAATCAATTAAATAATAAAATAATTGAAAGGAAATCAGCCAAATCTAGATTGAAGTCTGAATCTGGCTAGAAATGGAAAAAAAAATTGGGGAGACATAAAAGGAAGGGGAAGGCAGCGCTAAAAGGTTTTATTGGCTTTATTTCAATCATAATTCCAAGAAATTGAAATTCATACCAATAACATCACTTGGGATAGGAGCTTAAGCCAATTTGTTTTAACTTTTTTTTTTTTTAAGGAAAACCTATAGGCTAAATCTATTGATCACTTAAAATAATGTTACACATCCAAAGGGGAAAATGATATCCCTAAGACAATCGACCTAAGGACTCTAACCCCTTACGAGTGATAAAGTGAGCAACTCCATTAACTGAACAGCTGACATATGAGAATGTGCAGGAAATGAAAATGTCTTTAAGACTACGAGCCTCATCAACAATGGCTCCAAAGTAAAAAAGAGAAGGAATATAAGAGCTTTGGATTTCATAGATCAGCACGCGAGAGTCTGATTCAACTAGAATCCTATAAAGTTCTTGGCGATGTGCCTTTTTCATGCCCTATAGTAATGCTAATGCTCCCAAGTAGAGTGGGTTGGAGCCGGAGTATGGGAAGCAATATTAAATGATTAGGCGGACATGGCCATGTTGGCCTTAGGCAACCAAGCTACAGCAGCACGACATCCCTCTCTCCTCCAAGCTGCGTTGACATTAATTTTAATGAACCTTTCTGGCGGTAACCTCCATTTCATAGGCATTTTGTCCATTGAATTCATTGGATTCTTTTGATTAGAATTTGCCCACTGCTAATTGTCCAACCATGCGTGAACATTGAGTACAATATGGGAGGGAGTTTGGCAAAAGGATTCATGAACAACCTTGTTTCTGTTGAGCCAAAGTAACCAACATATGATTGCAAACTTTAGGGATTTCAATGACTTGCCATAAAAGAAAGCTCAAAGGCCCTTCGCCTAGTCGTGGGGTAGGGGTGGAATGTTCATACTGCATAAATCCTAAACCAACTGAGCCAAATGGCATTCCAGGAGAATGTGACGAGTGGATTCAATTCCTTGGTCACAGACAGGGCAGGAGGGAGATACATGAACTCCTTGCGTCTGTAAGTTATCTCTTGTAGGTAAAATATTAACGCACACTCTCCAGAAAAAGACTTATACCTGCGAAGGGAGGTTCAGGCCCCATAGCCATTTTCTAGAAATCTGATTTAATTAGGGAATTTTGGCAATAAAGGAAAACATAGACAAGGTAATATGCCGATTTGACCGAAAATTGCCCGTTGTCCGTCACCCCCCAGGTGAAAAATCCTCTGAAAACCTAGGGTTCAAATGAATGTATTTTATAATTATTGCATCTGAAGGATGGAAAAGCATGTCTATATCACCTTCCTTCCAGGAGAAGGTATTTTGGTCAATCAGGTTAACGACTGGAAGATGGAACAAGTGCAGAAGAGGAGATGTCACAGGTTTCATGTGATGCCCTGGGAGCTAATTATCATTCCATATAAACACCTCCACGCCCTTGCCGATCCTCTAGAAACCACCAATTTTAATGACTTCCCGATCCTGTAGGATGCCCTTCCAAACATTTGAAAAGGTAGACAGCTGGGTAGTACGTAATAACAAGGTGGAAGGGAAATATTTCCCTTTGAACACCTGGTGCACTAGGCTTATTGGATTATAGATAAAATGCCACCATTGCTTTGCCAACATTGCCATATTAAAAGCTGGAATGTCACGAAAACCATATCCCCCAGCTTGCTTCAATATGCAAAGTTTATCCCATGAACACCACGCTATCTTTTGGACCTCCATATCAGCTGACTAAAAGAATTTGATAAGCAGCAAGCGTAGCTTGTCATATATTTCAATAGGCAGCAGGATACAACTCATTAGAAAAGTAGGCATTGACTGAATTATAGTTTTTATCAATGTCTCGTATCCTGCCTATGACAGCAATGATGCCTTCCATCTAGCAAAATTTGCTCAAAACCCTTTTAATAAGATACTCAAATTGTGAGTTTTTTTTTCTTCCCAAGAGCCATGGAAACCCAAGTAGTGATCCTCTTTCAAACAATTAGAAATACCAAGAATAGAGCCTAGCCTCTGTCTCCGCTGTAGAGAGATATTCGGGCTAAAGAAGATGGAGGGCTTACTCATATTTACTTTATGGCCCAAAGCACACTCGTAAAGCTGAAGATCAGCTAGTAAGTGCCTCACCCCTTCTTCTCTAGCCCAAAGAAAAATAATGCTATCGTCTACAAACAACAAATGAGATATCAACGGGCTGTATTTGCTTATCGCCACCCTTGTAATAAGCCTTTGTGCCTCTATGGAACATAGTAGAGAGGAAAAGCCCTCGGCACAAATGAGGAACAGAAATGGTGAAAAAGGGTCATATTGGTGTAGCCCCCGAGATGGAAGAAAGCTATTCAATGGGACACCATTAACTAGGACTGAAAACGATGTCGATTCTACACAACCCATTATTAGATCAATCCATTGTGGTTGGAACCCCATCTTTGCCAAAATACCATGCAGAAAATACCATTCAACTCAATTGTATGCCTTGGATATATCAAGCTTGATAGTGAAAGCTCCTTTTGATCATCCATGCATTGAATTTATATGGTGGCAAGTTTTAAAAACAATCAAAGCATTATTTGTGAGTAGCCGCCCTGGCACAAAAGCACTTTGATGTTCAAAAATAATAGAATTCAAGATAGGCTTTAACTGATTGACGAGTACCTTTATCACGATTTTGTACATGATATTGCAAAGGCTGATCGGACATAACTCTACTAAGCTGCGTTGGTTCTTGTTCATTGGAATTAGAACAAGGTAAGTAAAGTTTAGATCAGCTGGCACCGACCCTTCATTCAAAATGTGCAAAACATAATCAGTGACATCCTTACCCACAATGTGCCAATACTTTTGGAAAAATAAAGGTGGGAGGCCATCCGGGCTAAGGGATTTGTTTGGTGCATTTGAAAAATAGCCGTGTGAATTTCATCAGGGACATTCGAAAAAAGCAAACTTTCATTCATAGTATCTGAAACGATAGGTTTAACCAGTGCAAGAAGTTCATCCATCCTTAATGGATTAGAAGTTGTAAAAATAGTAGAAAAGAAATATACTGCCTCCTGCTGAATATCTTCCAAAGTACTAACTTCAGAACCAGTTGCTGTAACCAGATGATGGATATGGCTCCTCTGTTTCCTACCTGATGCTACTTGATGAAAGAAACACATGTTCTTGTCACCTTTTTTGAGCCAAATTGCTTGAGCCCGCTGGCTTCAGTATCGTTCTTCCTTCCCTAACAAGTCAAGTAACTTGATTTGAAGATGTTTACGGTCCTCATGGGAATGCACAACCTAACTTCTCTCGAGCTCTTTCTCCAATGTCTGAATCCATTTGTGCAGATTGCTGAAGTCCCTCTCGTGCTAAGTAGACAAACCAATCTTGCATGCAGTAAGTTTCTCATGCAAGGAAAGGTAACGTCCATTAGACCAAGTGCTCCTTAAGATATCTTTGCATTTGCCCTTCATAGTCCACATGGCTTCAAATCACCATTTTGGCACTGTGAACTCCAATTTTCCTATTAAGAAGACTTCTAACCCATTTTGATTGGAGTAAGCAAAGACAAAATTACAAACATGGGAGCAAGGAAAGAGGCCCTTCCATGAGGGGGAAGCCAAACACCGATCCAAATGTTCTTGCACAAAAACTCCACCCGTAACATCATGCTCCTAAGTAAACGGATATACACTAGCTCCAAGATCGTCAAGCCCAACATAAAAAAATAGCATCTCGAAAAGCCACCATATGCGCACTTTTACAGGATTGGCCACCTACCTTATCATGTGCCCAAAGAATCTTATTAAGATCAGTAATAACGGCCCAAGGTAGAGAAGATTTATAAGCCAAGCTGCGAAGGAGTGCCCAAGAATCTAACCGAAGATCAACTTCTGGATGTCCATAGAAGCTCACTAACCTTCATTCGAACCCCATGGCGTGAACAATGACATCAATATGGAACTCAGACTATGTAAGTAAAGTAACCTCCCAATCTTGTTGCCACAGCAACGCCAAACCTCGACTATGACCATTATCACAAGAGACTTTGAAACATGACCGGAAACCCAACCTCATATGAACCGACTCTATTTTAACTATGGTTTTATGGATTTCCAATAAAAAAACCATAGTTGGGGTCTTTTTCTGAACTGGCCGGCGAAAGGCGTGAACTCTCCAGGTTAACCCAAACCCCTAACAGTTCAAGCTAAAGAGACTCTTGGCGATTGGCGGGCTGAGCCCGAGCTCGACCTAGCCGGAAGAGTCTCTTCCATCCCATCAATGCTATCAAATCGTGCCAGCTTTAACATTGGTGCACCACCCCCTCTAGCTCCCCTATTGCTAATGCCTTTATCCGATAGTAGTAATCTTCTACCTCTCTCTCAGGCCATTACCCGAACCTGCCAAGCTCTAGTAGACGAATGAATTCACCATGGCCGTGGTGAGCTGCCTGTAACAACATTAGCTTTAAATATCCCGTTAGGTAGCTCTAGGCTAATGGCCACATTAGCAAGCTGAAAAAATCCTACACCCCTTTGTTCTTGTGGCCTCATGAAAGTCGGTAACATTGGTTGTTCAGGATTCGAGAACATAGTCTATACGAGAGTGTTTTTCAGGAAGACAAATGGAATGATCGAGGTCTTCAAACCAAAGCAACTGCGTCTTGCTCCCCTACATTAATCTCCCCTCTCAAGCTTCTCGGATCCTAGCCGGAGTTAAGAGTCCTTGCAATAGAATCCATGTATGCAACCCGCCCTCATCTACCAGGACCAAGCTCGTGATCTACCAGGACCAGGCTCGTGATCCTTTGTAGGGAGCCAAAAACGCAGCTAGTCCCCATACTGTTTTTCCTTCACCTCTGCACTAGCTGAGCATTCCATACAGTCTCGCTCCACATGATCCAATTTACCACATAAATAGTAGAAATCGGGCAGCAATTCGTATTTCAGGTAGAACCAGGATTTGCCCTCATCATCTTCCACCCAAATTCCTCTACGGAGAGGCTTCTGAATATCGATCGATACACGCACTTGTAGGGAAGTCCCAGAGTGATGGACCTCGGATACCCGACCGATATGCCTTCCAAGCAGTCGTCCCATTGCCTCAGTCAACCAATCGAAAGGGATGTCTAATAAATGTACCTAGAAATCAGCATATTGAAATGCAAGTGAGGATGACCGATCCCCCTTGCAAAGCTGCTGGAAAACAACCAAACGGTTGTTAAATGACCATGGTCCCAATCTGAGAACAGCCAAAGCATGTTCTTCCTTATCAAAATCTAGCAGAAAGATGTTATGCCTGTGTTTCAGTGAAGCTGGTTAGAGAAGAAACGTGAACTGGTTTCTCCAAGCTGTTCGTAAGGCGTCTTGTACATGGTCCGCTTATACTGGCCTAGCAGACAAGACCTTCGCCGCCAAATAGAACTACGAGCCCATAGAAGTGGTCTTCTTTGCCGTGATTCAAACTATTCCATTCTCCTCCGTAGTCAGTGCCAACCGCGTGAACATAGCTCTAAGGTATTCCATTGCAGGCTGCCACAAAACTGTCAAGAATCAAGCCCGCGAAGAAACTACGCTCACGCCCAAAACTCTGCCCGGAACAGTGAAACCAGCCAAGATGCCCAATTCCTGTGAAGCCGGAGCGAAGCAGCAAATGGACGATAGTAGAAAACAGCCTGAAGCCTTATAAAATAAGGCTGCCACAACTATCAAGAATCAAGCCCGCGACGAAACCACTCCCATGCCCAAAAATCCACCCGGAACCGCGAAACCAGCCAAGATGCCCAGTTCTTCTAAAGCCAAAGTGAAGCAACAAACAAACGGCATTAGAAAATAGACTAAACTCTTATAGAATAAGGTAGATGACTCCCATTAGGAGAGAGCAAAAACCCGGCCAGTGAAACCCTAGCGGAGCAAACTGTCCGTATATGCAACTAGTTTTGCTAAATACTAACAGTGGTCTCCAATTTGTTTTAATTTAAGTTTACTTAATTTAAAATAAATTATTTTTTATATTTTTTTTTACCCAAAATTGATTTTATTTGAAGACCAATATTATATAGATGTAGTAATCCAATACTTTAATAAAATTTTCTAATTGTAATTTTTATGAATTATTATACCTACATAAAATTTTCTTTTAAATAAAATTAATTCCTAGCAAAAAAATATAAAAATAAAAATAAATCATCTTTTAAAAAATATATATATAAATAAATATGAGTCATTTTTGATAAAATTTCAATAGTGAAAAATTGAAATCATAATATCTCTCAATAAAATCGTGAGCGACAAAAAGTTCATGAAAATTCTAGTTTGAGTGCCCTAAATTCTACAATCCACTGGCAAAGTATATGTAGTAGTTTGCAATGCAAACTTTGAACCGCGATGGAGATGGAGCTGTAGGCCCCCTGGTCCTTGACAGATCCCATTTTGATTTGCAGAACTTTTCTAACATTTTCTTTTCTTTTCTTAATAAATAATTATTCCGAATTTCAAGTGTACTGCCCCCCGGTGGGTTTTGAAACATTAATAATCCTACCACCACACACTTTTAGCTCTGTGCTCACAAAGTAATTCTTTGGTACAAACTCATTTTATGTGTCTTACCGTGGACTTTGAGTACACGAGTACCAATCATACTAGAGTACTTTGCCATTGCCCATTTCACCTGAGTACTTTTATCAAAGCCATTTTAATTAAGTAGTTTTTTTTCCTTTTCAGTGATTATTTCACTCGGGTGAAAGGCCATTGACTTTTTTTTTTTTCAATTAGAACCCTTCAGATCTCGACCAAACAAATCACCACCTTCACTTGAGAGAGGAAGAAGACCTAATTGCTTTCAACCACAGTCGATTGATCACCCATTGTGCTGATTGAGATTGATTCAAAGCAAATTTATCAGCTTTCATTTTTCAAAGTGAAAGTAGAAAGACTGCAATTTGATCATTATGCATGATGAAACTTACCAAAAGGGAAAATGATAAAAGAATTTGGGATGACTCAAAATGAAAAATAGAGTAAAAAACCTGAACATAAGAACTAATACCATTAGACTTCAAAAGAAACTTTACCTAAATTTTTAGTATATAAAAAATATAAATATATACAAATATTGAACGATTTTTTTACCATTACATTATAAATTATTTTGTTCTTTAATGAAACTCAATTTTGTCACTATCTATTTAATTGGAATTATATCAACATTAGAACACTAAAAGAGAACTTAAATTGCTACCAAACGTTATTTTTTTTGCTTCAAACTCACCAGGCATTTGATTCTATATTACAAGATACTCAAGACCAAGTATTGTATATATTTTTTTGCGTTAATCTTTAGTAAACTCCACCAAAAGTACCTTAACTTATTCTTTGGTCTTAAATAGGGACCTTAACATTTATATTTGTCCCATAAAATTACATAAACTAATATAGCGTGCCTCAATCTGGTACTTTCTGTTGATTTTACCATTAAATTGAATGAAAATTAATGATGTGATATTAAATAACATTAAAATAAAATCTTAATAACAATTTTGATCCTCGGTCTTTTCCAATCAATAGCTCCAACCCTTAAACTTTTAATTCTACCCTTTCTAGCCTAGATCTACTCTTCCTCCTCCTCCTTCGTCTGTCCTCTCCCTAGCACTCTCTTTCTGTGTCACTGTCGTCATCACCCAAATCCTTCTGTTCCCATGTCGCCACCACCGTAACCCAAAGCACTCACCGATTGGCTCCGGCCTTGGTTTCCATCAGGAACACTGGTGGCTCTAGGGTGTAAAGCACTCGCCGGTTGGCTCTGGCTTGGACGCCGCAAGTTCCCTTGTGACATTTGATCGAAGAACAAAAGGAGCGCGACCAATTGTCAATGCACCCGATGGTCATCACGCTCAATTTTCATCAATATGCCTAATCATCGTTGTCGTGCCCAATTGTCATCGATGCTCGATCAAAGCCTAATCGTCTTGGCGCCCAATTGTCATTGTGTAGCCTGTGCCACAGATCTGAAGCCCGATCTCCGCTGTCCTTGCTCACCCAGGAAACTAAATCAGGAGAAGAAACCATCCTCGATCTGATTTTTGAATTGTTTGGAATTAATTAAAGTCAAAGTTCCAGCGGTAAAGTCGGGGGAGGAGTGCTGATGATTGAAGTTCAGGACTGCTAGCAGATGTGGGAGGCGGGTAGGAGTTGCCGGTGCCGGAAGTTAGAGGTGGGTAGTAGGATCCGGCGTTCGAAGAGTTAGGTGCTGGGAGGGTGCAGAGAATTGATTTAACTTGATTTTAAGCCTTAGGATTAGTAATTGAAAAAAATCAAGGACCAAATTTGTTATTAAGACTTTATTTCATTGTTATTTAATACCACATCATCAATTTCCATTTAATTTAATGGCAAAATCAATGAAAAGTATCCGAATGAGATATGCTATAGAAGTTTATATAGTTTAATAGGACAAATTTAAATATTAATTATTCATTTAGGATAAA
The DNA here is from genome assembly GCA_005392925.1 of Aquilaria sinensis. Classification (NCBI taxonomy): domain Eukaryota; kingdom Viridiplantae; phylum Streptophyta; class Magnoliopsida; order Malvales; family Thymelaeaceae; genus Aquilaria; species Aquilaria sinensis. The sequence continues at coordinate 266,787 of SMDT01000197.1, read as the reverse complement.
AAAAAGTAAGTTAAGATACCTCTGGTTGAACTCACCTGTTAATCTTACCATTAATGACACTCTTATCTTTAATGACAAAAACTCCTAGATTTTTGCTAAAGTTTTTGTTTTCTTTTGCATCATACATGTTGCCTTTAATTCTATATCACTATCAAATAATTATTTCAAGTGCAATAAATATTTTATAAAACTTAAACTTTCAACTTAACAAGTATTGCTTAAATTTGTCTACTATAAAAAATGGAGTAACATCCATCCATAGTCCCTTATCTTTATATTTTTCATATTGTGATCCCTTAATTTTCAAAGTGGCTATTAAGGTCCCTTAACTCGTAAATCATATACCACACGAGTCCCTGCCGTCAATTGGGCCATTATCTTAAATGGAAAATGATGATGTGACACATTTTGAGCTGATGTGGCAGTTCCTAACTCTATTCTTCAGGCCCATAAAGCCACGTGGCTTTCATTTTAACTAAAATTAATGATCATTTTGTACAGAAAATAGAATTAAAACCCAAACTGATACAAATGCATAATTTGGGACTTAAAACATATATTAACGGGCCAAATTTATTTCCTTTACCTGATGCACGATGATGGGATTTGTTGCCCAGCCGTTTGACAACTGAATCCGGCCATCGACAGCTGCCTCTGTCATCGACAGCAGACGTTCAACGTTGCCTCCAACCGACTCAGCCTGTCGCCAATTCCAATTGGCAGCCCCCGTTTCGAATCAAAGGAGGAGGAGATCCAGCAGACACTCCCGATCGGTCTCTTCCACCCGACGCTCCCGATCAACCAACCCTAGCATCTACCATGGTTCGTACCAAGCAAACTGCAGGAAATTCGACCAACGGCAAGGCGCCCTTGGAAGCAGCTGCAACGAAGGCTGCTAGGAAGTCGGATAATCGGAGAACTCATAGGTTTTGCAAGCGGAAGAATCGGACAATCAGACATGAAGGAGAGGGGCAGGAGGAAGGTCGAGAGGGCCGATCGAAACGGAGAGGGGAGGGAGGAAGGCTGAGAGAGGTGACTAAAACAGAGAGATGCTCGTTGCCAATGGAGGCCGAGAGGAAACTGGGGCGATGGTGCTCGCTGAGGAGAGAAGATTGGGGAAAATTGGTTAATTAACCATTTAAATATCTAAAATTATGTTTTTTGTCAATTCGAGTCTGAGGTTTATTATTCTCCCAGTCTCGTCACTAATTGTAACGCCATGTGGCATTGTGGGACTAAGCAGGTGGTATTAAGTACCACGTATGCATTTTTTGCTAGAAATAACGTCAAAAATAACAGATGGGACTAAAATAGGATGTGCTACTTGAGGTAGGGAATCTTAATAGTTACTTTTAGAATTAGAGGACCATTTTAGGATAAATTGAATAATTAAGGGATGAAATTTGAATTTTACCCATAAAAAATGTCTTTGAATATCATTTTTTTTTCAATTAAGTTTTTTCTCCAAATTGGATTAATATATACCATATGAAAGCTTACATATCTGGTCCATCTTAGAGCAATAATGTAATTCAAATATGACTTAAACATCTATTATGAAAAAAAAAATTACCATTGTATCAAAGGTCATCAGAAAAAATCTAGGAAAAAAAAACTCTTGACTATTAGAATTAGTTGCTTATACTACAATAAGGGGACTTTTAGCAACAATGTTTTTTACATTTTCCAATATTTTGAAACACTGGGAAAATTATAATAATAATTATTTTTTTATATGCTCATCCTTTTAAATATTTTAATACAAATTATTATTCTTAGAAACTAACTCTTTTTCTATACTAAACAATACAAAAACATTTTTTTATTTTTTATTTTTTAGATCCAATCAAATTTTACAAGTTGTTTAAAAAAATTAGTAGTTTTGTTTGAACATTATATATCATGATAGAGACTTATAGCCTGGAAGTAGTTTTGGTGTTTGTTAAGTGATGAATTTAATAATTTTATATTATGATTGAAGGTTTTTATTTTATCTGAGATTAAATATATTAAGGAGAGAAGTTTAGAGATTTATTCGTTTAAAAGTTAATTAAATTACATATTTTTAGGCATTGACTGCAAATTCTAACCTTATAAGAGATTACATGATCAAGGAAGAAGTTGAATTATTCTTAGGAGAACATATAATAATTCTTAGTAGAATAAAAAAATTCCCAACATATACTATATGTATTGGATCAAAATCTTATTCATTTTTATTGGAAATATAATTTTTTTGTGACTTTATTATTTTTTTCATTGTTGTAATATTAAATTCCTATACATATATATTTGACATTCATACATAAAATTGTTTAGATGTGAAACATATTTTTAGAATTTCTAATCTTTTGAAAAATAGTATTGTGATATTCAGTTTACTAAGTTAATGTTTTTTATTTGATTAAAAAAAATTAATGTATTTCTAATATTTAAAATTTAAACACATTTGTACTATTTACAAATTCTTTATATTATGAAAATAAGATTAGTATTTGAAAAGGAACAAATAGAAAAAAAATTGGGGATTGTTTTCTATGTTTTCTACAAGTCTTTTTTTATGGAAAAAAATTGAAAAATACTATTAAATTTAAAATTTTGTAACAAACATCTTTGATTTATATAATTATTAAACATACCTAAAAACATGATGTTTATCAATTTATTTACCTTTTAAACTATAAATTTTTTATCACAACCCAGAAGCACAGCTTAATACATACATACATACATATATACATACATACATACAAAACACACACACACATATATATATATATAATAAAAAGTGCAGAGAGATAAGATGACTAAACCTTAAATTATGCTCCCTTTACCCATGACAGATGATGTTTTTTTTTTTTTGGTATGGAAATTAAAATGTTTGTAATTTATGATGTATTTTCCCCGCAATTTTATCTCTCAAACTAAAATTTTTTAAAAAATTGTTTGGATTATGTGCAGCTTGAGTTTAAATTATGAAAAAAAGATTTCTTTTTAGGTTTTGTGTTATGAGAGCTTAAATAAGTGTAGTAAGATAAATTGGATATTAAATAATTTCCAAAAAGGAAATGCTTCATCATTTTTGGATCTTTTTGGCCTTGATGAAAAAGGAATACACTTCATCATTTCTTGGATGGATGGAGTAAGTTATTAGTTTTCATTTTAGGTACTAGAATTTATTCTATTTTAAGGAGTCTATTTTCATATGATTTACTAATTAGATTATAAGAACAATAAGTAAGACTAAATTTTCAAACCTCAGTGATTTGAGTATAATTTCTAACTCAATAGATAAACATTAATTACCCAAAAAGACAAAAAAATTATACAAGACTTAACCTTGTTCTTTAGAACAATCACAATGACTCAACTATAAAATAAAGTGTAAGTATATATTTGAAATCTTGAGATGAGTGTATTTTTTTTATTAAAAGTCAAGAGTAAGATAATTAAGCTTTTTTAGTAATATATAGTTGCTCATAGTTACATGCCTTTGAAAAAACTAAATATTTACTTACCAAGTTTATACTTGGACATATGACTCATATTTGTATCCTACTTATTGAAATAAATTTATTTTTGCTTAGATTTCTTATTGAATGCCCCACATATAGACTTAGTACATTTCTTTTCTTTTTTCTATTTTAACAGAAACTTAAAACTTTATTAAGAACTTAGCTTACTCTTTAAAAAGTCAAAGTTATGCTAATACATTAATGGTAAATCTACCTAATTATTTGAGCCAACTAATATAAGATTTTTAGTTTAATCATTAGCTTTTTGAATCTAAAATATAAAACTTAAGATAAAATTTACTAACTTCAATTAAATTAAGATATTTTCTTAACAGATTGTATACTATTAATTTTAAATTATATATTGAGAAGAGAAATTTTGACATTTTAATAATATGATAAATGTATGAGGAAAAAAATTTTATAAGTACTCTATTATAACAAATAAAAAAATTTTACCAATAGCATATTCAGTATTGTATTATTATATCATCATCATCATCATTATTCATAATAAATAGAAATAGAATACAATGAGTAATTTATTATAGTTGTAATGAAATATTATAATAAAAAACTATACGAAACATACAAAAATGAAACTAATAAAAAATATATGTAAACTGAAAAAAAAATCATTACCGCCACTATTTATTTTGAATAAGATAATCAGAATTATATTTATTTGAGTAAAAAATAAATAGGCTTTGTTCAGTTACAAGTCTAAAAAAGAAAGGGGAACAAGGGAACGAAGCTGCCAGGGTTTTCACTTGTAGCAGCAGATTATGGCTGCCTGGGCAGACCTCCTGCCGGAGTTGCTGATGACGATCGGAAAATGCCTCCATACCAGTGTCGACATCCTCCGCTTCCGCAGTGTCTGTAAGTCTTGGCGCAACTCTCTCCCTTTCGGCCAAACCGATCTCTTCCCTGTTTCACACAATGGTCTTCGCCTCCCCTGGACCGATGCCTTTCACGGAGCCGCCGAAGGCCCGTTTTCCCCGCTGGAGGTCTTCTCTCTTCTCGTGCGCAACACTGTTTGCTTTCTCCGGCGGGACGCGACTTCCTGCGGCTGGTTGGTTAAGGTTTTAGAGAGCCAAAAATTGGGGGCAAAGAAGTCCCTTCGCCATCCCTTCTTCCGGTCCGTCCACTTTGATGCGAGCCGAGATAGAATTGATCGTAGATCATGGGATCTGAATGTGCTTAGCATAGCCATCTTTCAAGACAGTAGATTCTATACGTTGGTAGAAGAACTCAGGTATGAAGACTATAGTCATCAGAACCATAGTAAAGCTCTTGTTTATCCTGATTCTGTTTGGTCTCGCGGTGATGATCTTTGTGTCCTAACCCTCCCTGTTGGTAAGAGGAACTTGCGTTTATTACGAAGTGGGGATGAGAAATGGACAAAGATAGACAACCCAGAAGGCTCTAGGTTCGATGATATTGCAATTTGTGAGGACCAATTTTTTGCAGTTGATGCTACTGGTGCTGTGTTTTCAATTGATAGGTCGAATCGGTCATTGGTCCGATGCAGTTTGCCGATAGGTGAGAGCAATAGCGTTAGCCCCAAGAAATCGAATCGGTTGGTAGTGTCTGGAGGATCTCTTTTCGTGATTGAGAGATTCTTTCAAGAACTTGATGAGGAAGAAGAAGAAGAAGAAGAAGAAGAAGAAAAATTGAAGAAAGTGGTTGGTTTTAAAATTAACAGACTGAACAGGAAAACTGGTTGTTGGGTTGAGGTGAGGGACTTGGGCAGTCAAGCATTGGTCTTGGGGGCATACGATACGTTCTTTGTCTCTACGAAGGATTTCGTTGGGTGCAGAGCGAATTGCATATATTATCGAACTTTGATGTCTCTATTAGCTGATCAAAGTGGTCCATGGTATTGGGATTCAGTTTGCAGGTTTAATATTACAGATGGAAGTATCTTCTGGCCAGAGCCCTTTATGGATAGCCGTCACCCTACTTGGCCTCCACTACCAATTTGGCTGCGCGAGCTCGCTGACCTCTCCTTCTGCTGGACTCCACCTCCGATTGATTGCTTGAAATTCAATGTGGATGTTATTTTCACTAGGGGAGGCATCCCACCACTTGTTGGAGCTGCAATAGGCGGTGTCTTGAGGGATTGCAATGGTGATGTTGTCACCACTTTTGGTAAGCATTTGGGAGGTGTTGAATCTAGGGAATCAGCAGGGTTGTTGGTTGTACTTGAAGCATTGCTGCGAGCCTCAAAATCTGATTTGAGGAAGACCCATAAGCTAATTATTGAGACTGAGTCATGGATCAACGTTTCATGCTTTTGCAATCCTGAGACAAGGCCATTAGAGCATACGGATGATTTTGCTGCAGCAGATGAAGCCATTCAATCATTCAAACAAGTGGTTTTCCAGAATACCAGTAAGGAGGCCAATGTTGTTGCTCGTTGCTTTGCTGCCCAGGCCATATATGCAGGTTCGTCCTTGGTGTAGCTAGCAGCAATATATAGGTTATTAACTTGAGGCAAATCATGGCTTCTTGGCTTGAACAATTGAAAATGTCCTGCAAAATGCTCTGCTACTTTTGAGAATGAGGGAAAATTTCTACACTACTCCAGCAACATTTTATAAGGTGCGAGGTATAGTTCTAAAACCTCAATGAGCTAGTAGAGGAAAAAGCTTGAAATCCATTCAAATCAAATTGTTGCAGGTGTGTTATTCAGGCAATCAGACAAATGGTTTTCCACTTTATAGCAACAGTATAGATTACTAGCTTTTGGCAGATTGTGGTTTCTTAGCTTGAATCAATTGAAATTATTATTATCCTCTTCCTCAAGATGAAAATTTCTGTCATATTTGAACTAAATTATATTAAGAAAAGGAAAACAAACATTAAAAGATAGTTATGGATGAGAAGCAATCGAAGGCATAAATGTTGTGCCAATCTTCTTGTTGTTTGCTTTTTAAACTGTAATGGCACATTAAGAAAAACATGAAAGGGTAATTATTCTACGTACGATTTTGTTGTTTTTATCATCTTGTTAATGAAGAAAAAAAATGACATCGTCAATGCATAGGATATTAATTCCAGAATAAACTCATAGGTATAATTTGTTTATGATTAATTCACATTACTACTCTGGAGGTATGATAATCCATTCAATAACATTTTTTATAATGTAATTAAATTTTGTTAATTTTCCTTTTTAGGCCAAGTAAGTAAATAATCCATAAAAAATTATTTTCATTATAGAAAATTTATTTTGAGTACATCTATACATGTTCATATTATTTTTCAAATGATATTGGTTTCAAATAAAAAATAACATCAGAATAAAATAAGCCATTTGAAACTGGACCATATTGAAAGTAATGATGTGGCATAAAATCTTAATTTTATAAAGAAAGACGAGTGTTATTTTTTCAAATAATGGAGTATAAAGATATTCACCAAAAAAAAAAAAAGAAGGAAGGTTACAAAGAATAAAGTTACCTTTACCAAAAGAAAAAAAAACTACAAAAAATGAATTCTTGAAGCCATATGTGAAACAATAATTAGACAACTTAGAACTAAATGGTTTTGCGTAGCCAACTAGCTGGTAAAGCATAATAAACACCACAGGATAGCGATAGTCCCGCTTCGAGTTGCGTCACACTCTTCCCCAACCAAAGCTCCTAGTAGTAGTGAAAATGCAACTAAGGTACCCTAACTTTTCAAATATACTTTTTAACTTTCTGTATTTGTAATGATTTTAAATATCAAAAAAATTAAAACAAAAGCTAGCTGACTATCAGTGATAAGTCTACATATGGTTATGCTTCAATTATTGTTTGTCACATCATCTATGCAAATAATTTTAATTTGCCAAATTGCCTATTCAATAATATAGCTTTGCAAGTACGTTATTTGTCCCATATTTCTTGCATAATTTACTATTGTAGGATGCTCAATTTTTTGCATTATTTTTATATTTGATAAATCATTTTACCATATTTTCACTAAGTAAAAGGGGCACATGCCCTACTAAACTTTCTACTTAAGTGAACATCACTCATTATAGTTTTTTTGCAATTAAATCGCCCACTCATTTTTGAGATCGAGTGAAATCTAATACTATTATTTTGAATGTGGGTAAATAGCCACTTACAAAACTAATGAAAAGAATATTTCATTTTTTAAGAATATTTTGTTAAGTTTGTTGAATAATATAAATAAATAAGCCATGTAATTACCATTCTCTTGGATAAATTATAACATTTATTCCCGAACTATATTTCTCACCATTCTACTCCAAATTGAAGCTTGCCTGTACAAGGCCAGTGGTTTCACTGATCGTCCGGCAAGGCCGAGATAGAAATCTAGCAGTAGAGAATTCTGCTAGTATTACTTTGATAAAACTATCTACTTGGTCATCCAAATTCTTTTATTTAAGTTATTTGTGTACTCACACTTTCATTTTTGCAGGGCAGTCACGCATACATGCAACATCTATTGCTATATCATTAAAAGTATTTCAAATCATCATACAGTTAGACAAAAGTAATAGCAGTAGCCAATATTTGTTGAGAATGTAACATTTATTGGCGATTTCACTACAAAAAAAAAAAAGATATAATAGATGATGTGCCTATGTCAAAAAAACTCAATGAAAGATTTGCCCTTTTTTATACTATCACTAAAACTATGACTTCAATATTTATTTTTCATAAATTTTAATTTATGTGTAAGATTTTGAGAGTAAATTTAGAAAAAGGAGCAAATTTCTTGTCATCTAAATTTAGGAAAAGGAGAAAATTTCTTGTCATCTTTAGGGCTAATTTATTTTTATTTAAGTTAACTGACTTATTTTTACTTTTACATCTTTTTCACTTGAACAATTTCATTTGAAATTCAATATTATATAGATAAAATAATCATTTTAAAAGTAAATTTTCATGATATTTTTAAATTTTTATGAATTTTTTGTAATGCCTAAAATTAGAAAAAATAAAAAAAATTAGTGAGATTACAAAATTATATTTTCAATGGATTATTACACCTACATAATGTTAACTTTTAATTAAAAGTAGTTCTGAATAAAAAAGATATAAGAATAAAAATTACTACTTAAAATTCAATTAACTTAAATTAAAATAAACTAAGTATTAATCGTCATGTCAAGTTATCACATTTGCTTTTGTGTGAAGCTTTCTCAAGAGAGAACCTAAGGTCAAGTTGCAGATTGGGTAAAATACCAAAAAAGTTACTATATTTTTTGTTATAGACACATTTGGTCACAATTCTTTTAAGTGGTGCTAAATACATCACTAAAGACAACATTTGGTGCCAAATCAAGTATCAATGTTTTGAAATGGGGCCAAATAGATTATCGATGTAATTGACGATGGAAAGATTATGTCAAATATTAAAATATTATGTCTGGATGTGAGTACGTGGCAAACCAATGATAACTGCGTGGCAACTAATCATCCAAATGGCATGCCAATTATCCAAAACACAAGGATGCTTGTGGCATTTTGGGGGAATTGTAGGGCATTTAGGGATTTTTTTGGGATTTTTGAGAGATTTGACCATATTTCTCCTCCATCTCCTTCTTTTCTACTACCCTATCCTCTAGCTCTCTTGCCTTTGTCGTCGACCACCTCCTTTATGTCATTCGCCTTTGCCAAGCACCTCCTTCACTCCATCCATCTTTGCCCTCCGCCCCAGTGCTCCGATTGTTCACCAATTAGTGCTACCCGCCTCTACTACTGCCCACCTCCTTCACCAGTAGTATCGCTTACTGGTAGCGTCGCTTCATTCGCGATTTATTCATTGATTCAAGAGTTAATTCACCAATTGTTTGTTGCCCTAATCGTCAATTCACCAATTTGTTTACCGATTGTTTGTCGCCCTATTCATTGATTTACTGATTTGTTTATCGCCCTGTTCGTTCTTGGAGACCGATTTGTTCGTTAATTCATTTGATTCGCATTGTAGCTGGATCTACAATATGGGTAGGCTGGATCAATGGCTTCCTTGGAGGCCGACTTGGCAACAATGAAGCCCACAAACGTCTTTAAAGCTGTCTGGATGAATTCCAGCAGTATGAGATAATATTATTGGAGTCATTAAGAGTTGATGAGCCAATTTGTATGATTCAAGAAATTTAAGAGTTAAGTTGATTATTATGTCATCACATCCATGTCACTAATCCATTTACATGCCAGCAAAACTAACAGTCCAATGATAAATCTGAGCCCAAATCAAAATTTTAGTGATAAAATTAAAATTACTTAAAAAAACAATGAGCAAATTAGTCTGAATACATAATTATGGTGAGTTTTTTTTGTACTTTCCTTGTGGATTTGCAACTAATAACGCGTCACCTTTTTTGCAAAGTTACCTGTCCAGATTCCTCCTCCATTTCCTTCCTTCCCAGCCAGCTTAGAGAAAATGGAAGAAAATCCACAGAAAGCTGAAGCTCTACGCTTGCTCGGGGTCGCAGACAAGCTGCTACAGTCTCGCGATCTCACTGGATCCAAGGAATTCGCTGTCTTGGCCCAAGAATCTGACCCTCTTCTCGACGGCTCTGATCAGATCCTCGCCATCGTCGACGTCCTTCTCGCTTCCGAGAAGCGCATAAACAGCCACCATGACTGGTACTCTATCTTGCAATTCGATCGCCGAACCGACGACCACGATTCCATCAAAAAACAGTACCGCCGGCTGGCGCTCCTCCTCCACCCTGACAAGAACAAGTTCGCCTTAGCCAATTTCGCATTCCAGCTCGTCGCCGAGGCCTGGGCGGTTCTCTCCAACGTCTCCAAGAAGTCGCTCTACGATAGAGAGCTGGGCTTGTTCACGAGGGTCGATTTGAGAGGGAATTCCGGCGACTACGGGACCAAATTACCGGTGAGGCGGGCCGAGAAAGAAGACAGGAGCATGCACGGTCAAATTCCGAGCTCGAGAAAAGCTTCCGAGGGAAATAGGCCGTCGACGTTCTGGACCGCGTGTCCTTACTGTTATCGGTTGTTTGAGTACCCGTCGGTCTACGAGGGTTGTTGTCTGAGATGTCAGAATTGCCAAAGGGCGTTTCATGGGATCACAATTCAGACATTGCCGCCGCTTTGTCCGGAGAAGGAGGCGTACTATTGCTGTTGGGCGTTTTTCCCGTTAGGGTTTGGTTCGGATGGTCAGAAACCGCCTGGGTTTCCTAATTGGATGCCATCGGCTTTCTCAGCTCCACAACCGGAGCCTGAGGTCAACGGTGATGATCATGGTGGTGGTGGCCCGGTGAGGACTGGTGGGGGCATCGATAATGTGGTGGATTTATCTGATGGGAGTGCGTCGGATTTGAAACCCAAGAAGAGGGGGAGGCCAAGAAAGTTTCCGGATAAAAGATCATGATACAGTAGCCTCCAATGCAACTGGCTTCTTCAGGTTTTGGTTTGTAAACAGAGGTTTTGTAAGTTATCGGAGTTGTATGTTTCTAATGTGCGCAAATTTGGGACTCTGATGGAAGGGAGCATGAAGGGTCTGTTGCCAGGTAACAATTGTAGTTTCTAGTTGTTGTTTCATGTTGTTTGTTTGATAGTAGGTTGTAGGTGTTACCTCCGCACTGACTGCCTACTGTGGTAGGGCATGTTTAAGTTGTAACATCATGATATGGGGAGCAATTTTCAGTTCAGCAGGTTCATGTAGAATTTTGTGTCCATTACTTTTAGTTTCCAGCATTCAGATGAATTTTTGCTGATGTTGATGTTCATTGCTGAGCTATGGCTTACTTGCTAATGGTAATGAGAAATTTTTAAAGATGGTCATGAGTGTTCTCATCTAACACTGGTTAAATCTAGCTGTAATTCTTATTTCTTTGAAACAAATCATTTCGACCAAATGTACAGTTCTCAATTACATGTCTTTTCTTTCTGTCTTGTTGTCATGCCAAGTACCAGCAAGGGATAGGCAAGATAACATTTAATTTGGGTCTGTGCATTAGAAGACCATAGGACATGTATACCAGAATGACAACCTCCCCCAATAGGCTAGCCAACGGAGCTGTCACATTGGACCAAAATTTGGCTGTTCTTGGTGGGTGCTTGGGGGAGTTAGGTTAATATTAGTTTCTCCATCTCTCACCTGGGAACAAGCCATGGAGGCACATAATCGTCCATTTCAACCTTTGCTGGCTCTGAAACTGTTTAATTATGTTGCGTAATTGTAGACAAGTGAGGTATGAAGTAGAACAGCTGTTACCAGTTAATCATGAATAATAAGAGCCCATTTGGAAAACATGACACTCGTTAATTTGCAGCCGGATCACGTGCTGAACTCTTATATAACGGTCCGATTTGCCATTCTTAATTGCGCTTGTCTGGTAACATGCTGAGCTTGTTTCTATCAGTCAGACTTGAATTCTGTTAGCCAAAGCTGGCAAACAGATAATTATGGTTCCCTCAAACTGGTTCCACATGGAGCCCAAAGTAAGTTTCTGTGCTATGGGAGTTTCTCTGTGTTTGCAGCCCCATATTAGTTGATGCAGTACTTCATGGTAGCAATTCCAATAAAAAAAGTTGCTGTGGCAAAGAGGAAGGGAGGCATCTAAGCTTGAGTCAATGAAAACAGTTGCTGTTACCAAGTAGTACATCGACTACTAGTTAGTCTTCTAGACAGTTATTTATGTACATGTATCCTTCGTCTTAACTCTTACCATTATTGTATGTAGTATCGTATGTTCATAACAATATGAGCTGTCATGTATCAGTCCACATTTCCCCCCTTTGTTCTTAATACCATATGGATCTTGAAACAATGTACCTTTGCTATTGTTGCAACATGATCACCGGCCATACCGGCATGCTACAGCATCAAAGAAATGTCATCCATGCAGCTGTTAACTGTTAAACTTTAAAATTTGATCAGCTGCAAAAGGTAAGGACTGAAAAGCATTGATGCAGAGTTCATTTCTGTTTTTGGCTTTATGACTAGTTGCAGTTGATGGAAAAGATCGTGGCTGGGTAGGCTCTACCCGTGTTACATTATCAGCATCTCCATCTCCTCCGTACCAAATGAGTTACATGCCTCTACTTATGTGGCTGTATCTTGCAGTTACTGCCTCCGATGATCTGAGCAGATGCCTAGATTCACATCTCAGTACAGTCAACGATATAAGGCACTGTCCTGCAACTGCAAACTGCTCACCTGCAATTAACATCTGCAGCAGATCGGGTTCATACAAAGGGACAGGACAGCACACCGACCCCACTGGTTTTTGTGTGCTTTATTCCCTAATTCTACTGAAAATTGTAAATTAACTCTTTTATTATATTTAACTAAGGGCCAATTCGTTTCGTCTTAAGTCAACTGACTTTTTTTAATTTTTTCATCTTTTTTATGTGAAACCAATTTCATTTGAAAGTCAATGTTATGTAGATGCAATAATCAATTTGAAAGTAAATTTTTAGGATGTTGTTAAATTTTTATGAGTTTTTCTTTTTTAAGACTTGAAACTAGAAAAATTCATAAAAATTTAGTAAGATTATAAAAATTATATTTTTAATTGATTATTGTAACTACATAATATTGGCTTTTAATTAAAATTAGTTTCAAGTAAAAAAAATGTAAAAATAAAAAAAAAAGTCATTTTGTAGCCAATTGGCTAAAGTCGAAACGAATTGGCTGTAAATTTTTGAAAAATTTCATTATTGTCCTATTAGTTTTTGTTTCTATATGGATAAGAACTCTATATAGTTAACTTATATGTGGTGAAAATTTTATTGAAATTCTTGTTATATGTAGTGATCATGGATAAGAACAAACTTAAAAAAAGTAAAAAAGATAATTAAAACAAACTTAATAAAAGTAAAAAAAATAATTAAAAACTATCACGTAATGAACAAAAAAATTAAGAGCTGATTTTACATCCCTAATCTTAAACTCCTGGTTGTGCCACTGATTATTGCAGTGCCCTATTAAAAAAAACAGGGTCTAATCTTATACATGCTAATAACTGTATATGTACAGCAAGTTCTTTTTTTGTCAAAAAGGTGTAATGCACGTTTTATGTTCAGATGGGTCTCATGCACATATCAGACTCCAAGTGTCATAGGTTGTTTGGTAGATTTTAATAGAAGCAAATTAACATGATGTTGGCCTCCAATTTGAGAAAAATTACGTGTGTACCAGACCTCTAATTTTAGAAGGGCTATGGAATCCATGATTTGATGTAAATATGTATGTTGGACCCAGATACAAGTTAAGCTGGTGGATCTAAGATGAGAAATTTCGTATATTTGGTTTTTATGTCTAGGCATATGTTGGGTTGACGACAAAATAACAAATAACCTAATGAAAGATACAAGAGAGAGACATAGAGTTGATGGAGCATAGACACATACCGTGAAACTGTCGCCAATATTGATGACAAAAGCTTGGGAGATGGGAGCAACAGAATGCCACATATCATCCACAAAGGCCTCAAGCCCACCAACTTGATCCTAATGAAGTATCGTCAACGACATGGGGTCGGTGTGCGGCCTTGTCCCTACAATTGGTTTTCAATCTTTATAATTCATTTCATATCGGTCCTAACCCTAGTAAAAATTAAGTTGAAATAAAAAGTTAATTTATAGAGGAATAAATTTAATAATTTAAATAATTTATTAATTACTAAAAATTACAGCACAATTTGAATTTACGGAAAGATAGTTATTGAATAGTCTAGATTAGAATTTTAATAATTGACATCAGTTAGTTATGTTAGAGTTAATGCAAACTCAGTATTGCTTAGTGTTGGGATATAATATGTAATGAATTATAAAGAATTTAGACCAATTTGCAATGAAATAGAGATCAGGGACTGGTTTGAAATGGAAACTAAAGGATTGAGACTGATGATGCTTTTTACCCAGCTTAATAACATTACGCCCCCGAAATACACTTAAATTCTAAAACTTTTCATGTTTTGCAATTTCAGTCCTAAAATATTTCAAATTTTTAATTTTTACTTTTTCTTATAAATTAAATAATTTAGAGGCTAATACTTAATCTAATTAATAAAATAAATCCAAAGTACTCCTAAAATGTACGCTTTCAATTGGTATACAGGTTACGCAAATACTAACTATATTATATCAAGATAGGAAATAGCCGAAGTTTTAACAAAGTGAAATGATGGATGAATAATGAAAAATTTTATTCAAAATGCTGTGATACAGATAAAAATCTTATAAGATACGAGATAGAGAGATACAAAGATAAATGATTACAAGATAAAACTTATAAGATGATGACTCTAAGGATATGAAAGTCTTGTATTTGTTACAGCAACCAATGCGTATGAGTGATGAAGAAAGAAAGAAGGAAATGCTAACTGAACCAGAGAGCTGGGGAAATCAAAATTGCCCAAGAGCTCTAAAGGTTTCAAGAGGGGATTTTGTAAACTTTTTATTCTTCCTAGAATTTTCGATTGGTTTTAAGTCTTGGGTTTCCTCCTTAAGAGCTCTAAATGATCGTTCCATATTAACTTTAGTTCTATCTAATTGCTTTCCCAATGTATAACTACCGACTTGTATAATTATTTTGTTTAAGAATTTTTTGATGTCTCTTCATGTAATTGGACGAATTTGGTCTTATTTTTTCTTTTAGTTTTTAGTGGAGGGGCAACAATTTCAAAATTTTCAAAAATAGGAACATACATACATACATACATATGTATATATATATGTACATATGTATATAATGAGCACTAAAATAATCATTTTTTATCGATCTTAAAAAATTTAGGGCAAACAGAAATTTGTCATAAATTGGTGTATTATAAAAGAAAATATGCTTTATTGTTTAAATATTTTCTCAAACCAATGCCTTTATTCAACTATTATTAAATTTGTTCTTCAATCAAATTTGTCTTATTTTATAATGCAATCAAATAATTGCAGCAACTTTTTTAATCATATGATTAATGTTAAGTTCTTTGTGACCTTGCTGGTTTCACATGTAGTCCTGTGAACGCATGGCTGTTAATTTAGCAAATTAATCCAGGGAAAACCACAATCATATGCTAGTACTTAATTTGTATATGGTTCTGAGTACATACGAAACCAAGCGCAGTCATCCCCTTCCGCTTGGTTTCGAAAACCAGTTTTTCTTGACCAAATTTCACCGCAGTTCTAATTTATTTTCTTGTCCTATTCAAGATATGTAAGCCCATTTTATCCTAGCAAAGTCCTATACCTCATATCGTGCATCCTATAGGAATCATTTCCATCACTTTGGCTGTTAATTTTCACAAAATCTCGATAGAAAATAACAAGTCCAATCCCTAGCTTTTCCTCATCTTACTACTGAAACCCTAAAACTTAAGAATCTAGCAAGTCAATCATCATTTTTATCTCATTCCAAACACGGTTCACATGCTCACCCACCTCTGGCAAGTCCCGCTACAAAATCCTTGCCATCGAAGACTGCCAAGCAAAGAAAACCGCCCTAAGAACCAGACCAACCAGCTATTAGGCCTGCATATGACTGAGAGCAGTAATCGTCTGTGAGATCATCGAGTGTTGAGCCTCTGACAACCATTTGATGCTCTTAGTGCGATGCTGACGCCTATAGCAGCATTGGGCTACCTCAGGCTAGGGCAACCAGACCACCATGGGGCCACCGACCTCACCGACGCTATCCCTTGTGGCTAGCTGCAACCATTCTGTCCCGGTGGCCCTTCCCAAATCACAACAGCAACAATTTTGACCCTAGGTTCATTGACAACGCAAACACCATCAAACGAAGACAGAAAAAAAAAGGGGTTTTGCTCTTTGAAGATCGTTGATCATCATCAACACATGCCCATTATCCAATTTCACATCAATAGCATGCAATTGCAAAAATTAGAGTTAGGGTGCTTAAACAATTTCAAAACCCAGATTTGATACAAATAAAAAAAATGATTGAAATAATGAAAAATTGATTCCAAAAACATAGGGCTATTGTTATGCGCCCTGAATACTACAAAACCAAGTCATCCATTGGTGATTTTCATGAACGAGGGTGGCTGGGAGCTTTGGAATCAAATTAGGCTCTATTGTATTTTTCAAGTTCTTTAACCTAGACTCTTTGATTAAAGTTGCAAACCTGTTTCAGTGTTACATATCACTTAAAAAATCCATCAGCAACACCAAACAACAATTACATACAAATTTCATCAAAGAAGTGGTTGATGTGTTATTAGGGTGTTAGAAACAGGATGATTAAAATCTAGGATACTAGGACTAAGATGAGGAAAATTGAGGGCCTAGAGTTGTTATTTTTTACTGAGATTCTATTAAAATTAACAGCCAATGTAACAAAAAGGACTCCTGTAGAACTTGCTATATAAGTTATGGGACTTCGTAAAAATAAAATGGAGTTACATAACCCAAATAGGATAAGAAAAAAGTTAATGGACCAATTTTGGAATTTACGCTTTTTTATTTCAAAAGTTTATTCCAGGAAAGTCAATATTTTCGTTTGCTTGAAAATTTCTCGCATAATATTTTTATTCAGAAATTAGTTTTTAATTTGTTTCTTTTATTTGGATAAGGCTTTTTTTGAAAAAAAAAAAGTTCTTTTAAAAGATAGTGTAATTATTATATAGGCAATAAAAAAAAATAATAATGGGGCTAAACATCCTATCCGAATGATTTTTTTTTTAAAGTGCCAGCACAAGGAATTAGTAATCGTTTATTTTCCAATTCAATGCCATTTTTTGATCAAATAAGAAATTTTTTTGGGGTTATTCGGATAAAGTAATATACCAAAGGTCTAGAATAAGATTTTATATTTATTTAAAAAATTAGGCTACTTCGTGTCTCATACTATACTCTCTCGTCCCAAATTATTTACAGTATGTTTTATTTTAAAATGTTTCAAATTTTTGTAATATTTTTATATTTAATAAATCATTGTATTATATCACCCTTTAAACTATCATCTCAATATTCATTTTTTCATCTCAATATAGTAAATTTTATTATATTTAATAAATTACTATACCATATTACCCTTAAATTATTTTACTTTTCCAGCTTTCTTAATTTATAGGTAAAATGTGAAATGTAAAGTTTTAACATATAAACTAATCTTTCTTTCTTAATCAATAGTTAAATATGCCTATGTGATGCATGGAGCTAGTATTTTTTCAATCTTTTAAGAGTTTATGTTTATTTGATTTGTAAAATTTATTTTAATAACTAATTACTGTAAAATATTTAGAAATTAGGATAAAGTGAGGTGATTTTGGAGAAGTATAAATTTTATATTTTTAAAAATCAACACATACCCAGAGAAGATAACTATTTTGCATACTAATACATTTTATAAAGAGGTGGTAAATACAATATTAGTTATAAATAAAATGAAAACTGAAGATATGCTGTTGTGGAAAAAGTATGAATGAGAAAACATTGCTATTTGAAACAATTGAATCAACTATTGAACTTGAGTTAATTGGTTTCTCTTAATTACTTTCTCAATAGCATCTGCCAATTACAAATTTATAAACTAACACAATGGAGATAAAATAATATTTTTATATTATATTTACAATATAAAGGCTAAAACTAAGTGAGAAAGAAGCAAAGAATGCCCTCTCCAAAAGTGAAGTAGATGACATCAAATTAAAGTGAAGGCTGCTGTTCACATTAAAGTTATCCCTATTGATGGGGTAAAACAAATTTAGGAATTATTTCTAGCTTGACTTAATTAAGAGCAATTGTTTGTAGTCAATTGTTTGTGGCTAAAAAGGAGAGAGCATAAGCAAGTGTTTGGGAAAATGTAAGTTTCTTGTCTCTTTGAATATCATTTTGGAGTAAAATGGTTTTAGGGCATTCCATTTGGAAGTAAAAAATCTTAAAAGGAAATTATTGATAGGAAGTGTTGCGAGAGAAGATAAAAATATTTAGCTCTCTTTAAATGAAAGGATATGATAATATGACTTCTATACTGCTTTAAAAATAAGATAAATTAGTTAGGTAAGAGAAAAAAATTTATACATGGGCTATAAAATTTCGTTGCTCAATATGCATATGCATGTATTTAAAAATTTGTAAATAACATTTAAATGCATTTGGGGATTTGTAAAAATAATTTAAATTATCCATGTCACGATTCATAGAATAGTAATATAATATTTTTAGTTTCAAGGTTCATTTTACCATTCATGGAATATTAGGATTTTTTTGTAGTTCAACATTTTTTTTCTTTTTCCATTAAATATATATAGATATGCATATATTAAAGATTCCTAGATGACATTATATTTCATTCTTACCATACATATGTGGTGCGTGAAAACATGAAAAACCATTTAATCTGTACTGTATAAATAAACAAATACTAAAAAAAATTGATTGCATGATGTGGAATAAATACAAATAAAATTTCAATTATATCATCATATACTTATTTATCATTAAAACTTAAAGTAATAACTTTAGAAATTTAATGAATACTTATAGAGTATAATATGTGATTAGAAATGATCTTTAGGAAGTAAACGTCAAAATTGATATTTTATAGAAGTATAATATTTGATTCCATTTGACAATGAACCAACGTGAAATATTTTTAATGAACTTAAAATTAAAACAAAGTGGTTAATATGTTAAAGACTAAAAGAGTATGATTTTTAAAGTTAAGAGATTATCTATGAAATTTACTTATCTAGTATATAATAACTCTAGTATTCATGAAATTAACATTTATAGATTATAATATGTGATTAAGGAAATGATCATTAGGAAGTAAAAATTAGAATGAAGATTTTTTTTTTGAGCTCTTAGAATGAAGATTTTGTAGAAATATAATACATAATTTCATCTAGTAGAGAGCCAAAGTGAAACATTTTTAATAGGCCTATGACCAAAATGGAATGATTAATAAGTTAGGAACTTAAAAAAACTTGATATTTGAAGTTAAGAGCCTATCCATAAAATTTATTCATCTAATATATTTATTGTTAGCATTTATTGTTAAAACACAACTTATACATATGTGTGTGTATATGTATAACCTCGCAGTAAAATGATCCTTATCTATTTTATATCAAAAGCAAGCCTCGAGGAATCCGAAGCATATTTGACGAAAAGGCTTAATAAAACAGAAACGAATTGTATAATTAGCAATTTTGTGAAAGCAAATCCGCTGTTAGATGAGACCCATACTGTAATGTTCCTGCTTGTGCTTCCTTCATGATCAAGCTCAAGGTCCACGCACATATATTTTGGCTGGAAGAGAGATTAATACATTACTTTGAGTTTACCTATTGATTTTTTTTTATGTAACTTCCATAATTGAAATTTTGCGATATAAGGGAGTCAAAAAATATTTTAAAATAACTTTAATGAATAATAATGTACTTAATCCATTCCAAAACTATTATAAGATATTCTATTTTGGGCAATCTCAAATCTTTGCAATATTTCTATATTTAGTAATTTATTTTACTATACTTTGTAAGTATTTACCATACATTCCTTCAAGCTATCATCACTTCAATATTCAAAAATTTCAAATTTTTTGATTTACATGAAAAAAGTTAAGAGTAAAAGTTGAAAAGTAGAAGCAATACAAAAAACTTTCTCCAATGGCAATTTATTTTAATTTAAAGTCAATTTAAACTAAAATAACTTATTTTTATTTTTATAACTTTTTTACCTGGAACCAAATTTATTTGAAAGCTAACATTATGTAGGTGGTATAATCTATTTAAAGTAAAATTTTTATGAATTTTTTTAATGACAGAAAAAGAAAAATTCATAAAAACTACATAGTATCGTAAAAATTTTGCAATCCATAGATTATTATACCTAAATAATATTAACTTTCAAATGAAATTGGTTTAAGATTAAAAAAATTTAAAACTAAAATAAGTCATTCTATGTTAAGTTAGCTTAAGTTAAAATAAATTGGCTAATTTTTGCATCAAACTGAATAGTTTAGTAGAGATAACGCGGAGGGAGTGTTTTTTATTAAATTTTTTATTTTTTGAAAAAATTTTGCATAGAAAAGATTTAAAATTTGATTATTTTTAAAATGAATTTATACAAGTAATTATTAGGTAAATAGAGTGTTGACTTTCTAATGCATTGGCAGTGAACAAGAGTTCAATAAAATTAAAATTAATAAATTTTTAATGTGTTTTTTAATTGATAAAAAGCTGGCCTTAACCAAATTTAAGTGAATTAGAGCAAATTTGTTTTAGATTAAATATTATGTATTATTTTATAGTTAATGACTGTTTGTTTATATTGTGAATTTATTGGAACTTTACATCTTAAGAAGTCCAAAAAATATTTTTCAGTATTCATTATAAAAAACAGTTTTATAATTAATTTTTAAACTACAAAATTAAAAAATAATAAAAGTAATTTTATATTTCAATAATTTTTTTTTGATAAATAGGAATGCATTACCAAAGCAAAAAAGGTTTTACAGCCTAAACTTCAAAAAATTTATTTTTTTTTGTGTGTATTATGTGTCAATAAATTCACAACTTGAACAACTATGTGGATAACGAATAATTTAAAACGAATCTTTTTGTTTACCAAAAAAAATAAAACGAACTTTTGCTTAGTACTTGTGACTATTTCTTTCTCCTTGAAATTTTCCAAGTGGAACTTTTTGTTTTTTCTTTTGAAGCTGTGATAGTCAATGAAACGACTGACAAGCTTTTCTGCTGCTGGGTTCTTTTCTCGAGGCTCACAGAACCTGCATTATTCACTCACTAAACCAGTCCCCAATTCCACTATCGTTGGTCCACTGTGTTTCTGTTCTTGGCTCTGTCGCCGACCGCGTTTCATTTCTCTCTTACACTGCTCAGTGGCGGTCGCCGGAGCTTTTCCCGTCGTGGGTAGGAATCTGAGACGCTTCCTTCTCCTTCTTTAGTTTCCCGCTTCTATGATTTTCTGTTTTTGAACTTCTGTGTGGCTGCTGAGAAAATGTAGAAAAGAGAAAGAAACTCCGGTTCAAAAGAAATTTAGTACAAGACACTCTCATGTGTTCTATTAAAGTTTCCCGGTTTCCTTATGATCTCATAAAACCCAACTGGCTTAAAATTAATCGAGAACTGCGTATTTCTAATTGAAATGTGCAGGTTGGGGTTATTGCTTTTGTGCCTGGAATTTTCAGTGATGTTGATCTGGGAAATGTTGATTATATAATCAAAGCTTGGTCTCTGGTTAGTTGGGTTATCTCTTTTTTTTTTTTTTAAATTATTTTTATCTTTTGGGAATTGGGGCTTGCATTCTACATTGCATAATGTCAAATAAAATGATGGGCAAATTTCTTTGAAATTTGGTGCCTGTGTGAGTACGGATTGTCCTATTTTGAGTTGCAAGTTGCAAATACAATCCATTTTGATTTTAGTTGCTGATTCTGTGCTTCTTTCCAGTTGGGAAAGAAGGTTATGCATTGTTTATGTTCTACATATTGTTGCTTTGAAATTTGTTCGTATAAATCACACCATACAAGCTATGGAAGGTGAAAAAACTGCAAGTGGAGAAGGTCGTGATAGCAGTGATGGTGGGGAAGACTCAGTGAACACACAATTGAAAGACGGTTACACTGCAGGGGATTCAATTTGGATCAAGCTCCATGGAGATTCATGGTGGCCAGCGCAGGTGCGATTTCATTGCTTACAGTCATAGCTTTGCGGTTTGATATGTGTCGTCTGCTCCACTCATTCTAGCTTGCTTGTATTTGCTTAATTTTATTTCAGGTTGTAAATGAAGATAGCATTAGTCGGAGTTGTAAGCCTAGAAAGAAATCAGGGGAGCTTGTTCTTGTGAGGCTGTATGGGAGCTATGATTAGTGAGTTCTTCCTTTCATTTATTGTTTCTTTCTATGAATTTTGTGTTCCTCCTTTCTTTGAATGCCAAAAGGAAATTTCTTGGAGTGAAAAGTAATGTGCTTCATCTGCATCTCTGCAGCTTATATGTTGACCCAGTGAAGAGCCATTCTGATTTTATCATGGTAGTGTATGTTATATGCTGAAATCTTTGATTTCATCAGCACGTCTCTTTTCGTTTCAGCAATTCTAAATTTTTTCCTCAGGTTCTCCAGAAGAACAACGGTAGTCATAGAGAAGTTTTTAAGAAAGCTTTGAAGAAGGTAAATGCTGCTTTCATTTTGAAGTTGAGGAAGATTGGTGTATATTTGATCTTCAGATCGTCATAAGTGGCAAACTATATCAAGTTCTTCTTTTTGGTTATATCATTTGGATATGGCTCCAGGTTTCTCGCAATGCTGGTTCACATGTGGAAGGATCTAAGTCGACAGGTTAGACTTATTTATGTTACTTCAACTTAGCACAAATCTCTATTCTTGTTATTTCAACCTGCATGCCCGCATCTGTGGATCTGAGTTTTACTAGGTCCACGCCCCTATTCCTTGGAAAGTAGCGCTTCACTTAGAACCTTTTTTTGTTTTACAAAAACAATCTCTTCAGTAGTATGTATATATATATTTTTTTTGTATTTCAAGTCAGGTGGACTTTACGTGCTTTTTGCATCAGTATGTTTCCAAGGAAAAAATCAGCAAATTTGTGTTCTAAGTAAGTTATTTTCTGACAATAGGGCCCAAAGAAATACTGTGTCCCAAAAAGGATGTGGCATATTCAATTTTGAGCCATCCAAAACTTTGCAACATTTTAATATTTAGTAAATTACTTTACCATATCGCCCTTCAAAGTATCGTTTAAAACTAAATATGAAAATGTTGCAGAGTTTTCGTGTAAAAAGTGAATGGTAAAAGTAGAAACAACACAAATTTTTATCTCGTCTTCTTAATCTTTGTGCCAAGCCCAAACATTTCATTCAGAATGGGACGGATAGAGTATCGTAAAACTATTGAGCACACTTTAGTGCATTTCTAACTCGTTCAACTTTCAAATTGCATTCTCCATCGTTTAAGTGTGTCCTGATACGATATTTGCATTTCACCTTTCACATTAGTCTCAGTTGATTGTAGATTACCAAAAGTTTATTCTTTTATGTTTTTTTTTTCCTGTGATTTGATGCTGTAGAAACCTTTTTTATTTTTGGGCAGAGAGTAAAAGAACTGATCCTTCTAAAGACAAGAAAAGGCTGAACACAAACCAATCGAAGCAAAATGCAGCTAAAAGAAAGAATTACTCGAAATGCCCACGTGCACACAACATTGAAAAAAGCAAAGCGTCATTGGAAGATGCTTCAGAAATGAAGTCCAAGAGAAAAAATCATTCCGAAAACCCTGATGAAGATTGTATAGCGAAAAGGAAGCCTTCAAGGCAGAGTAGTTTGAAAAGGAAGGCCTCAAGGCAGGGTAGTTTGCAAATGAAGGCGACAAAGGATAGAATGAAAGTGTCTGAGCAAGTTAACAAACTAAATAATAGGTCAAATGTCAAGGATAAAGCAGGAAGCAGAGCTGCTAATGAAAATGGAACATCAAAGACACTGAAGCGGAAAAGGTCAAGTTATTCCGATGTACGAGATGTGATGCAGAAGAAACTCAAGGAAGATAACCAAAATAATAAGAACGTGGCAAAACAGAAGCTTGAAAGCCCAAGAGGAGTGAGTACTATAAACTTTGACTCTTTTACATTGTGTTTGACTTGTTATATTTTCTTATAGATGACATACAAAAATACAATTTTTTAAGCAAATGTTAGATGAAATCTTGTTGCTTATAAATATTTTTCTAAAAAAAGTTAGTAGCAAGTCAAACTAAAGTTCAAAAAGTTAAACGGGGACAAATGTTATAGGATGTAGTATATATTATGTGGTCAAAGTCCCAAGTTTTAATGTTTGGTGTTGTTTTAACATGTTACATCTGCAGATTGCAACTTCGTCAGGGAGGTTCCCAGAACTGAGTGCACGGAGAATAAAGGTCATGCAAAGTCTTGGTCTGATTGCTCCTACTGGTTCCCCATACCAAAAGCATCGTATATGACCATGCTTGAGGAGCTTCAAGTAAGTTCTGTCCAACTGTAAGCACTTGTATGGAAATCTGATAGAACTCTATTAACCTATGTAGGGCGTTAGGGCCTTCTAGACGTTTGACTCTTTCTGTGTCTGATGGTTCGATGCCAGCTTGTAGCGATCGATTTAGCAGGTATACAACAGTTGGTCTTTTGCAACAGATCATGAGAAAAGACGGGCCAGGGACCTACGCATTGTATTTTAATTGAACTTTTTAGCTTGATCATGATGCTTTTGTTGTGGGTAGTTTCTCATTGTAGTTTATGGTGCTTGCCTTCATCTTGTTTTGCCAAATACACGCAGCTGTTTGCTGCGCCCAGGGGATGGTTCTTTTTCGCAGCGTAAATGACCACGCTCAAGGAGCTTAAGCTGAAAACAATTATATGTTAAAATGGAAAATTTTGTTTTAGAAATTTTGACTCCATCAAATGAGTTTTCGTAAGTTTAGAAAACAATATTTTTTTACATTTTCGCAAACTTGGAGACTCAACTTTTGTTAGAAAAAATGAGGACCTTTTACACAACTAAAAGGGTAAAATCATTTGTGGTACCCAACCTTTATTTGTTTGTTCCAGTTTCATCCCTAATTTCCATTTTGTTCCACTCTAGTTCCTAATGTAATTAAAAACTCAATTTCTATCCCAGAAAACCTCAAACTTTCTCATGTGACAATTTGTCCACCATCTTCTAGTCAATTCATTTTAACTTAAGTCAACTTAATTTAAAATGATTTATTTTTATTTTTACGTTTTTTGCCTGAAATTAATTTTATTTAAAAACCAATATTATGTAAATATAATAATACATTTGAAAGTAAATTTTTATAATATTATAAAATTTTTATGAAATTTTCCTTTTTAATGCTTAAAACTAAAAAATTAATAATATTATAAAAATTATATTTTCAACGGATTACATTTACATAATATTGGTTTTTAAATAAAATTAGTATTAGGTAAAAAAAATGTAAGAATAAAAATAAGTCATTTTAGATTAAGTTGACTTAAGTTAAAACGAATTGGTTGTTCTTCTTTCACTTTAGAGCTCCATTGGCACCATATGTCACTACTAACTTCTTCCTATATCTTTCCCATCCCCTCCCAATGACAATGTTGCCCTGTTTAGTTTCCACCTGCAGACCAACACCTAGGGGCAAGTCCTTTCTAATTGTACCTACTCTAATGCTTGCATGGCCTCTTAGTGCAGGGTTTCATGTTCACCCTCCACCCATGTCATTGAACTATCCCTCCTATCTTTCTTTTTTCGCAGCCTCATTCCCTTCTTTATCTGCTTAACTTGCTACTTCTACAATGCGGTAAGTCATTGGATTAGACGATCGCGGGGAGTCATTGTATTGGAAGATAGTGGAGAGAAATGCCAGTTTGATCGCATTAGGTCTGGGTTTCGAATGGTCTAGATATAGAGCCAAAATTCGACTCCTAAAAGATGAAGGCATCCTTGCAAAGCTGGGGTTTCTCTAGTTCACTACAATTGATATTGTACCATGTGGGTCAAGGTTGCAAGTATCGTCTCGCAACCCCAAGTGTCAGTTGTAAGTCACTTCACTACCTAAGACCTAGGATCGAAGCAATCCTTGCAATTGTTGAAGCCTTTTTCCTATTTCACTCGATTCATAAGCAGGAGTGGTCCAGTGGTTGGCCAAGCAGTTTGACAAATCTGATTGGGGTTGTAGGGGAAGGGCTTCAGTGATTGCAAGGATGGAATATATCAACAATTAATGGTGGGCATTGTAGGATCAGAAGGGAATGACAGATGCAAACAGCCATGAGGAAGGAGTTTATCCCAAGCATGGGGTTTTGATTTGGGGGAGAGGAATGAGGAGATTGATTGTAGTTAGACTGTTAGATGGACAAATTTCAAGGTTTTTTGGACATATTTCAAGAGGTTAAAATTAGGTTTTACTTACAATCTTGGGTTGATGTGGCATTTTTCTGTCAATCATAATGATTTCTGACTGAAAATGGGCAAAATAGAACATTTTAATTATGTCTTGGATGAGAGTGGAACAAAATGAAGGTTAGGGAGAAAAGTGGAACAACAAATAAACATTGAGGACAACAAATACAATTAACCCCAACTAAAACCTACCATACTTTATGTAAGTTGTAGCCACTAAATTCTCACATTCACTCTTGCTCATGTTGAAGGAGAAAAAAAGGAAAAATACAAACCAATTAATCAAAAGACGTTGGTTGTATGATGAATCAAATCCATGAGATAAAATACGAAGAGATAAATATGACAAAGTGTTATCATGGTAATAAATACGAAAATCTACTACTTTTTCTGTTCAAATTGTTTGAAGATTTAACTATTTCACACTGCTTTAAAACAATCTATACTGTAATACTTTTACATAAAAGATAAATGGGAAGAAGGTAATCAATATTATATAAATAACACTATGAACAATATTGGCCATTTGCCTTTCTAGAAAAAGCATAAAAAGATAAACCATCTTAAAATTGCATGGAAAAAGTAAAATGCTCAAGTAATTTAAAATGAAAGAAGAATAATATGTCCTTCACCTTTCAGCATAATAGCTAAGATGCAATAGGAGATTTGGGTAAGTTTAGGATTCAACTCTAGTCTTTTAATTTCCTATACAATACCACTAATAGCCAAAGTGGTGCCAATTTAGTCGGGTGAATGACCTTGAAGTTTGGAGATGGTGAATGCTGCACTCTAGCAGTTGTAACCCAAGTGTAGGTTGTCACAAGTAATAAAATTTCAGGAGTCCGAGTTTCGAACCACAAGGAAGTGAGTTAAGAAATACAAATTGTAGATTTGGTAATAAGGAAAGATTTTGGTGCAAGGTGTGAACAAGTGTTGATTAAAAATTCAAATTTAAATAAACAGCTAAGATTGGGGAATCCACTTTTAGTATATCGGTTATGATTAACTTTAGCCTATCTTGCCACTCAACTGGGATTCACACATAAATGAGGTCTCAATCAGGAATTTTAGTTTGTATTAACTTTTATTGATCTTAAAACGCCAACGCTTGCTAATGGGTTCAAGTATCCATCATGACAATGTTTGTCTATAATAACTTAAGATTCTAATATAGCCGGCAAAGCCATGTTCTACAGAGGGAATCAAGTAGCTTTTGTGTCAATAATTGACTATGATGAATCAAGACTTTCACTTAATAAGGAGGGAAGTTAAATAGATTAAGGAAGAAAATACCGTTAACGTTGTGATCTATTCAAATCAATTATAACCTTTATACCAAAAATTTCACCATTTCACCTTAGTAAAAAGAAAATTAGTTAGTTATCATAAAAGTAAACAACATGTAGAAAGATGAAATGAACATGGATTGAAAGATCAAAAGAAGAACAAGAAGAAGAATGAAAAAATACTTGGACAGAGCTTCGGTATTGAAAACTAGAACAAAACTAAAGAAGAAAAGCTAAAAATGATACAAGAACATAAAGGAGGCCTAAGAAATGGCATTCCTTCACCCTCCCCTCAAGGTGCCTATTTACAGAGTTTTGGGGGTGGATGAAATGGTAAAATGAAATAGTGCAATATAGGTAAATACAAATAAACAATAGTGGATTGCAACTTCTTTTAATTTTCTGACTACTGTACACATCGAATCAGCTCTTTCTCAAAGCATGAGATTTGTAGATCTATTCTTTAGCTTCGAATCGATATCTTGATCATTCAAATCGGACATCTGTAGCTCAAGTTATAATTTTTCTATCGAAATTGCTATTCAGCACATGAAAGAACGAATGGTCTCATCTATAATCAGATTTCGGCAATAAAAATGATCAAACTAACTTGGAGAATGAAGCAAAATTGAAGATCTATGTGTTAGCTTGTAGATGAATTTAGAATCACTCAGTTCCGACATCTACAGTTTCAGAAATGATTTTTTCTCGTGAAGAATCGCCAAGTGATGATTTTACCAACATAAAAAAAAATAATTATTTAATATTAATGAATAGTGAAAACATATATGAACAGTAAAATACGTGCACGAACAATGAAATACGTGTATGAATAGTAAGTCGGTGAATAGTGACTCAGCAAATAGTAACTCAGTGAATAGTAAATTAGTGAATAGTAAAAATACATGAACAGTAACCTGATGGAAAAATGCTCAGAATAGAGAAATTAATCATACTCAAAGTGTATAATGATGATTTAAACCCTTAATAGCAATACATTTATGAGTATTTATCAATGAACTAGAGATCTTGCACTTTAACACCACTTTAAAGCCTTAGTATGTGTGCTCGAAAGAAACTCTTTGATGATCAAGTCAACTTCTCGAACGTGATAGGAAGGTATAGTAAGAAGAATTCTGATGATATTACATACTTTGGGATTGAGAATGGGCCCCTTTATATGGTGGTGGAGGAGATTATAAAAGATCTTCAAGATAGAAATGATCCCATAATAGAGGGATTTCATTTCCATATTAATCGGCCTTCTTCCTTATTCGTTTTGTTTCAGCCTTTTCGGGCCTGGTAGAGTGGGCTTTTTCAAACACTTGGATCCGAGTGTCTCATATGGGCTTGCTTTAGGCCGTCATGGTATCTATAGCTCCCCCTGTATAATGTGGGTTTAAGCTTTACATTTTTGGAAAAGAGGGGTCAATTTTTGCTGTTGTGTTTATTTGGTTGTTCTCAGTCATTGCATTTTTCAGGAAAGAGGAATGTTGCTATTTTGGTAGGGAGCGAAACTCTTCTTATGATACAGTGCCTCAAAGGGGCACCTTTTTTTTTTGGCAAAATGGCACATCTTTTAATGGCTTTTGTAAGGCACTTCTTGATACATCATCATAGTGTTATTCTTGTCTTTAGATTAATGACAGCTGTTATGTAGTTATGGACGTGTAGTAGGTTCAATGGTCGCTTGGAAGATCAAACAATGCTTATTTAATGCTCTCTCTGGGAAGTGACTTGGTTTGTCCTTTCTGGTAGCTATTCAGTTTCACATGGCTTATGTTTATTCATCTTCAAAAAGTGTCATGATTACGATACTTTTCGAGGAAGCACTTGAAGGGCCTATTTTTTCCTCTATAAATTGTTTAGGGTTTTCACCCTTTTACTTTTACCATTCTCTCTTTATTATTATACTTTAAATTTCTCTTTGACCCATCATTGCCCTTTGCTACTTTAGAACCTTCTTGGAGTTTTTTTGTCAGTCATTCACAATTCCTGTTTCTAGGTTTTCATCTTTCAAGCCTTTCTCATCGTTTTCTCTATAATTTCTAATCAGGTAATCCAAGAATTTTTTTTGTTATTTGATTCTCCCATTCTGGTTTTTTGGTTTGTGCCTTCTAACTGGCTCTTGGGTTTTCTGAGGTTTTCCTTCTAATTACAGGTTTAGTTTTTGGCTTTATGTTTTTCTTTCACCCCATAATGGTCGTCCGTTCTCCTTGGCAGTGACCCTTACCTATTTTCTTCTGGTTTTTCCAACTTGCTTCTCACAAATCATTTTTTGGAAGGGTTGACGCTAGCAATGCTTTGCCTTCTGCCATTGAAAGGGTTACCACTGACTTAGGGTCCTCAAATGAGCCTTTCTTCCCTAACTTAGGGGATTTGAAGAAGTTGTCAATGTCGCTACCTCCTAGAACATTGGCGAAGAACTTGAAGCGATTCTATTGGCCTAATGGGGTGGTTGTGAACCTGAAAAAATATAAGGCAATAAAGGATGGCGATCATCTAGAAGCCACAGTCTTTGTGGCTTAGCTCTAGGCCAGGCTTTAGTTTCCCTACACCTTCTAGTGGAGCAATTCTACCAGCATTACGAGGTGCCACCTTTCTAGCTGGCCCCTAAGTCCTTCACGCATATGAGCACCTTTATCATAGCTTACAAAATGGCGATGGTAGACCCCATCCTTGAGGCCTTCCTCTAATTTTACACGCTAAATATGAAGAAAGATGCTAGCTTTTTCCATATTGCCCCCATCAACTGTGGAGGTAATAATTCTTTTGTGTTCATCATTTGCAAGGATTCTTGGGCCAATTGGAAGGACCGCTTCTTCTTTTGTTTAAAGGAGTCAGAGTAGTTTTCGTAATCTCTCTAGGATGTACACTTAAAATTTTCTACTTAATGTTATTTTGAAGAAATTCATGGAAGTTACTTTTGTGTTGTTCTTCTTTTGAACTTATTCATGTGTGTAATTGATCACCTCATACATGCATCAAAATCACTTCTTTGTCTTGAGAAAGGGAAGAAAATGGTGGAACTAGAGGCGAACATAATGGGTTGGTTAGATTAGAGATAATCAAGCTATCCATTAGGTGTATTTAATGTTTAGGTCTTAATCCACCTTAATTTAACTTGTGAACTTGAGAAAATCTTATAATTAGATTATAGGTGAGCAACCTTTTTTCTTGAGAAATAGAGGTGTTGATTTCAGAATCCCTACACCATACTAGGTAGCAACAACCATAGTTTCTCAATCTAACTTAGGTAGCAAGGTTAAGTTGTACCATCCTAGGGGGACTGCTTAGGTCATAAGTTAGTCAATTTAAGTTATTTTTAGTTGGTATAGGTATACACTATCTTATTTATCATTCCCATTTCATATTTGCATCATTGCTCTTCCTCTTTACAATCTAGAATTTACTGCACTTACTTTTTAATTCAAATTTGTAAATTGAGTAGTTAGGACTTGGGTTTAATTTGGAATCAGACTATCTCTTGGGATGATACCTAAATTCACCACTTGCAAACAACACACCATGCACTTGTGGGTGAATGGGGTTTATAAATTTAAAACTCTTGTATTCACGACAAGTTTTTTGGTATGTTACCAAGGATAGTTGTTGATTCTACTTTGGATATCAAGTGCTTGATTACTCTTGTTTACTTATTTATTTATTTTTTTATTTACTTGTGCTTTTCTTTTCCATTGAATTAATGCATGACCTCGAGTTATTGCTTAAATTTAGTTCTAATTAACCTGGAAATTGAAACAAGCTTAAAAGAACTAAAGTTGAGAAGCAAGGTAGTTCGAGAAAAGGACACTTGTTCATCACAATCCATCAACATGTAGGATAACTTGGGATATAATACAAGGAATGTTGGTAGAGAAAGGAATGCTCCATACATTGATCTTAATGGTGATGATGGAGGGATGGATAATGGCCATTATGAGGTGAATATAAATGAAGCAAGGTGCCAGTGCCATATTACTTTCGCACCTCAAATGGCGACCCTTTGTCTCATCCATTGTACCACCTGTGCCGCCTAAGGCATAAGGGGCATAATGGCTTGGCAAGACCATGACAACATGATAAGGCTAGTTTTTCTTCGAAGTCGGGCCTTTATGATTTTAAGGCTTGTCCTATAACCTATACAGGCTTACCCTTTTAGTGGCACTATTGATGAGGACTAGAACAACCACATCGAAAAGTTTGTTCAGTTGTGTAATAGATTCAACTTGGAGGGGATAAGTGAAGATGCAAAGAGGATTAGACTTTTTCCTTTTTTTCTTATTGATGAAGCATGAAAGTGGTTTGAAAACTTGGAGCCAATTTCCATCCATATTTGCTAAGATTTATATGATGCCCTCATCTGGCAATTTTTTCCAACACAAAAGGCATTTGAGCTTAAGAATAAATCATTGAAATTTTGGCAAAATAAGTGGGAGTCATTGGCATAAAACTTGGGTTTGGTTTAAGAGGTTGGTGAAGAGAGTGCCTATTCAAGAAATGACCAAGCACATCAATTGTATATGTTTTACAATGGCTTGAATTTAAACACTAGGTTGCAAGTGGATATCGTCACAGATGGTTTTCTTCTCTTAAAAGACGTTGAAGAGTATTTTGAGTTGTTTAACAACATGGCCTAGAGCTTGGAGCTAAGTGGCAAGAAAGCTCTAAGGAAAGGAAGTGGACTCTATGAAGTGGACAAGGATACATCTCTTCAAGCTTAAATATCTACTCTTACAAGCATCGTGTCAAAGCTTGCCAAGAATCAAAAAAGAATGAAGGGCAACAATATATGGTTACTAAGAATTTTAATGAGGTGAAAGTTGTGAATTTTGTAAACTATAAAAATACCTATCCACCAAAACAGACAACCTGAAGGGTTTAACTACTCCAACCCAAAATGAGCCATGCAACCTCAAGGTTAATCTTTTTATAAGTCGGAGGCATTTTTGAAAGATTTCACAAAAGGCATGACGGGTGAATTTATGCATAAAGTGAGAAGTATGGCAAGTGGCCAAAATAAGAAAATTAGTGGTTTAAAGGATGAAATGAACACCTAAAAACCAACACTCAAGCATCTATTAAGAAGTTGGAAACTCAAATGGGACAACTTGCACTTCCATGAGGCAACTTAAAAAAGGCAAGTTCATTCTAAGTGACACTGATATTAACCCAAGGGAGTCATGCCAAGCAATCACCTTGAAAAATGAGAAGAATGTTGCAACCTAAAAAAGCTCCAACTCAAGAAGAGAATATCTCTCAAGACCCCAAGGAAAAGGCACCATCAAAAGCTAAGGATGAAGTTCAAGCCAAGTCATAAAAAATAAGGACACTCTTAAAAAGAATAAGCAGGGGGTGCCACTTTCCATTCAAGTTAAACTTTCGTACCTAAAATATTCAAGGCCAAGAAGGAGGACTGTCAATTGATGAAATTTCTTGAAGTGTTCAAAAAGCTTGAAATCAATATTCCATTATTGGAGGCAATTAACCAAATGCTAACCTATGCCAAATTTGTCATATAGTTTATCACAAAGAAGAGGAGATTTCTTGATAATGAATTTATTATGATCAAGGAGGAAACTAGCACCATTATCCAAAGAAAGATGCCTAAAAAATTGAAAGATCTATTTAGTTTCTATATTATTTTACATAGTGGTTCTTTTCATTATGATAGAGCTTTATGTGATTCCGGGGCTAGTATTAATTTGATGTCTGTTTCTTTGTTGGAAGCTTAGACTTGGAGATGTCAAGCCCTTTTCCATATGTCTTCAATTAGGGGATCGATCACTCACCTTTCCAAGAGGTATTCTAGAAGATGATTTGGTTAAGGTTGGAAAGTTCATCTTCCTTATTGATTTCATTGTTTGGATATGGATGAAGACCGAAATATGCTTATTATTCTTGGAAGGTCATTTCTAGTAACTGGTAAGACTTTCATTGATGTAAAGAAAAGTAAACTTACTTTGAGAGCAAATGAAAAGAAGATCACATTTGATGTGGCTCATGCTATGAAGGCATATGATGATGATGTTTCACAATGTTTCATGATTTATGTGGCTGATGAATGCAATGATGGTGTTAGAAACTTCTTGCTCATGGAAGATTCTCTTCAGAAAGTATTAATTTGCAATGATACTTGTGATGATGATTTTGAGGTGTTGAATGTTATTGAATGTCTTGACTCTTGACACGCTTAGTTTTGAGAAAGGGGTAGTTCACCAATTGATGCTTTGTGAGGATAAAAAAGAGATTCTTAAGCTTGACTTGAAACCTTTACCTAAGGACCTCAAATATGTATATCTTGGCTACAATGAAACCTTGCCAATTATCATCTCCTCTACTTTATCTCCTTAAAAAAAAAAATAAGTTAATAAGAGTACAAGCTCTCAATCCAAGCATAAAAGAGGTTGAATCCCAAGATGAAAAAAGTTGTGAACGAGGAGATCTTGAAGCTTCTAAAGGCCAGTATTATCTAGCCAGTGCAAGTTGTTCCTAAGAAGGGATGAACTACCATTGTAAGCAATGAAAACAATGGATGGATCTCCACAAGATAGACTACGTAATGACACTTTTCTACTCCCTAAAAACTCTTATCAACTTATCTTCGTCCAAAGGAGATAAAGTAGAGGAGATGATGACTGGCAAGTTTTTATTATAGCCAAGATATACATATTTGAGGTCCTTTGGTAGAGGTCTCAATTCAAGCTTAGGAATTTCTTGTTTATCCACAAAGCATCAATTGGTGAACCACCCTTTTATCAAAGCTAAGCTTGTCCCAATAGTGAAGACATTCAATAACATTCAAGACCTCAGAATCATCATTACAAGTATCATAACAAATCAATGTTCTCCCAAAAGAATCTTCTTTGAGAAAGGAAATTCTAACACTAGGAATGCATTCATCAACCACATCCATCATGAATCATAGTAAAACATCATCATCATGTGCCTTCATAGCATGAGCCAAATCAAATATGATCTCCACTTCATCTACTCTTAATATAAGTCTACCTTTCTTTACATCAGTGAGAGCCTTACAGTTGCCAGAAATAACCTTTCAAGAATAATGGGTATACTATGGTCTTCCTCTATATCCAAGCCAATAAAATCAACTGTGAAGATCAATTTTCAACCTTGACCAAAACATCTTCTAGAATGCTTCTTAGAAATGTGAGTGATCGATCTGCCAATTGAATACATGTGGATGGGGCTTGACATCTCAATGTCAAAGATTCTTAAAGAGAAAAAGGTATCAAGGCTCTATCACAATGAAATAAACCAATATCTAAAGGGATAGTGAGACTTCCTGGGTCTTTCAATTTTTACGATATCTTCCTTTGGATAATGACACTAGCTTCCTCCTTCACCATAATAAGCTTATTGTTAAGAAACCTTCTATTCTTGGTGCTCAACTCCTTAAGAAATTTAGCATAGGTTGGCATTTGGCTGATTGCCTTAAAGTATGGAATACTGACCTTGAGGTTCTTGAACACTTTAAGGAATTTTGTGAATTCAGAGTCCTCCTTTTTAGCCTTGAATCTCTGTGGATAAGAGAGTTTAACTTGAATTAAATGTGGTACCCCTTCATCATTCTTCTTAAAGTGTCCTTACTCCTTGATGGCTTGGCTTGAACTTCATCTTTGTCTTCTGGTGTTGCCTCCTCCTTGGGGTCTTGAGAGATAAACACTTCTTAAGTTGAAGGATCTTTAGGTTGAGTCACAATATTTTTCCGACTTTTCAAGGTGATTGCTTGGCATAACTCCTTTAGGTTGACATTGATGTCGCTTGGAATTAACTTACCTTTTACAATTACCTTTTGGAAGTAGCAAGTTTGCCCCATTTAAGTTTCCATGGTCTTTATTTATTCCTCCAAGGCACTAATCTTCTTGTTTTGATCACTTGCCATGACCCTCTCATTGTGCTTAAATTCACCCATAATGCCTTTCATGAAATCCTTCAAAGATACCTCAAACTCATAAGAAGATTTACCTTGAGGTTGCAAGTCTCTTTTTGGGCTGGAATAGTTAACGTCCTCATGTTACCGATTTCTTGGAAAGAAACTATCTCCTCCTTGTCTTGGTGGATAGCATTTCTATAGTTCACAAAGTTTACATCCTTCACCTCATCCAAGTTTTCACTAACCATGACTTGTTCCACCTTCATTCTTTTTTGAATCCTGCCCAACTTTGACACCATGCTTGTAAGAGCGAATAGTTGAGCTTGAAGAGATGTATCATTATCTATTTCATAAAGTCCACTTATCTTCCTTGTAGCTCTTTTTCTACTTAATTCCAAACTCCTAGCCATGTTACTCAACAACTCAAAACACTCTTCAACATATTTCAGGAGAAGAAAGCCACCTGTGGCAGCATCCACTTACAGCCTAGTGTTTAAACTCAACTCATTGTAAAATAGATGCAATTGGTATGCTTGGTCAATGTATGAAGTGGGCACCCTTTCAACATCCTTTTGAAGTGAACCCAAGCTTCTGCCAAAGATTCTCACTCATTTGACCAAAATGCCAACAATTCATTTTTGAGCTCAAATGCTTTTTGTGAAGGGAAGAAACACATGATAATACATCATTCAAATCTTACCAAGTATGGATGGAAGTTGGCTCCAAGTTTTTGAACTACTCCAATGCTTCATCAACAAGTGAGAATGGAAATAACCTCATCCTTTTAGCATCTTCATTTACCTCTTCCAAGTTGAATGTATCACATAATTGAACAAACTTTTTACTGTGGTTATTCAGGTCCTCATCAATGGTATCACTAAAGGGGTGAACCTCCACAAGTTGTAAGACATGGCTTGGGATTATAAATACCCAACCTCAAAGTGGAATCAACCTTATGATGTTGTCATGGTTTTTCACCATTTGAGGGCTGGAGTCGTAGTCATCTAGCACTAGCTTTCCTTTATGCCTTGTTACATTTCTATTTACCTCATTATTGCCATTATCCATTACTTCATCATCACCATTAACATCAATGTATGGAACATTCCTTTCTTTACTAACATTCCTTTTATTGTCTCCTACGTTATCCTCTATGTTGATGGATTGTGGTGAACAAGTGTCCTCTTCTTCAACTACCTTGCTTCTCAATTTTTGTTATCTCAAGCTTCCTTTAATTTTTAGGTTAAGTGGAACTAGGTGTGAGCAAAAGCTTTGGGTCATGCACTAGAGGAACCTTTAGTAAAAAAGTAAAGAATAAATAAAAAAAAATGGAAATAAACAAATAAACAAGAGTGTGGTTCAAAATGAAAACTATGGAGGGTTATTTTCGATCCTTTATACAGAGATATCTGAGACAACCCTTAGGTGGGTGACAATCAACAAGGCTTACCTAACTTAGCTATACAAGTAAAGCCTTTTTGATTGGGCTCATGATAAAAAGTCACTGATGAAAGTATTCGAGAGGGCTTCGACAACCCAACGGGGTGGCTAGGATTTTGATAGCTACACTTGTTTTACCCTATCCTAATGTCTATTTTTTTTTGTTTAGGTCATTCTGATCTTTTTCTTTTCTTAATGCAGATATAGGTGGTTGTGCTCACGAGTATCTACGGAAGTGAAAGAGCACCCTAGATGGGATAGCCAATGCCTTGGCGAGTGTGCCATATGGCCCTAAGGTCATCAATGGTTCTTTTGCTACACCTTCATCTCGAATACCACCCCAGTTATAAAATTGGAGTCACTAGAGGATGAAGCCCCTCAGTTTTAGTAGAAAAGGGCATGTAACCCAGCCTCAATTTATATGGAAGCTAAGGTCTCCAAATGCGAGAATGATGGTGTAGTTTTTTTTCTTGAAAAATTCCCATGTTTCGTTGACATCGTTTTGCGATAATTGCATGTCTATCTATCCTAATGTTCCTGTGAAGAAGTCAAAGGGGAGCAAACCCCTTCTACTGTCATGATGTCTTCTCAAGTGGTGGTTATCCTTTTTTCTTATCCGTTTTAAGTTTCTGCGAATGTAGTTCCATAGAAGGCTCAGGTTTTGGGTCTTTGTCAAATGGCCAATCCAAAAGGCTTTTTCGGAGAGGGCCCATATTGTTGAGCGAAATGCAGTCTCATTTCTAGCTTGAACACCTGTTTACAGAGCAAGGGTAGTCTCAAAATAATGGTATGTCAGATAAGGGTATAACCTTAGACTAGCTCTTTAAACCCTAGGGGGTAGTTGGTATGGACGATTCAATCTTTAAGGATAGGACTATCATTTACCATTAGGTCCTAGAGGTTTTCAGGATTGCTCGGGATTACCATCGTCTGGCTTATTCACCAAAGGGAAAAGGGCTGCAGTTGATGAATATCGTAGCGCTTGCAGCACTTAGTCCAGGTATTTTCTTTTTTAAATCCTTGATTTATCTCTCGTAAATGTTGCCTTATTTAATCTCCTTTCTTTTGTAAGAGGTCATCACATATCCCATATGTAAAGGCTTGTTGCTCAAGAGGGCCACACCAAGGGCCTAGTCACTCAAGTTGGAATTGAAGACCTTAAATATGACCTTAGCTAAGAAGTTGGGCGAGGAGCGGGCAGTTTGTGATATTTTGGTCACGATGGTGAAAGGGTTGGAGACAAACCTGAAGAAGATACAGAAGCCCCTCAACAAATAGGGCATGAGTTTTCATGAGGTGGTCGAGACTATTTGTAAGGCATCAGAGAGGGAAAATTTGGCCCTCGATGAGATCCAGCCTTTCAGGTCTCAACTAGGGGCCTTTAACAAGAAATTGTCAGATATTGAGTTAGGCCTTCAGTTAGGTCTAATGGCTCTTCACGGTGAAGCCAACTCAAGGAGTACGGTGCCTCTATCCATTTTCGATCGGGTAGCATAAATCAATGGAACTGTTTATAGCCTACAAGTCCTTGAGCTCTACTAAAAGGCTAATGCTCGTGTGGAGAACATTTTATCAGCCGATATAGTTTTAGAGAATGGGCTCAGTAAGGAAGCTTTTGAGCAATTCTGTGATGACTTCCTTTCTTATTACTTCTAGGTAGAGCATAAGGATCCAAGCCTTGATCTATCATTTCTTAATGTGTACAAGGATCATGGGAAGCCTTCGACGTGTGGCCTAAGGTAGGCAAGTTTGGAATATCGTTGGTCAAAGATGCCTTAAAGGCCACCGATACCGAGGAGCCACCACTAGAAAATGAATTTTAGGTATTGGCACCAAATTCTTTTTGACAAGTACCAACTCAGCTACTTCGGCAAAGTCGACATGTGCTACTTCCATAAGCTCAGGAACAAATTTTATTGTCGTCATTGTTACCTGATTCGCACTTCCCCACCAATATCTAAATCGTGCTTCTTGACCAGTATCATATGGCTGTTGTAATGACTATTCTAGGAAAATTTGTAATTCTTTTTGTTGTAACGATTAGGCTTCTTTTAAATTCAAGGATATTTTAATGAAGAGAGTCCTTCCTTTAATTATTTCTTACATTTCTTTTATTTCAAAATTGTTTCATAGGTAAGGGGATTCATTTGCTCATTATGTCTTATACCTGGCTCTTACAATTGAAAGATCATGCCCTATTCAAGGCCTTTGGGTGTTTTCTAGTTTAACCTTTAGGCTTCCTTCGAAACTTTGGTAAGCATTTATTCATTTGATTATGCTAAAGAACGCTTCTTGGGTTATTAACCCGAGAGTTAGTCTTGACCCTCGTTCATGTTTGGCTAACCTATTAGCTCTTCGGAGCTTGTTGTTGGTCCCTTTTTGGGGCATTCTAGTCAAACAATTTTGATTATCCTTTGATATTTAAGGGTTGTAACCCTCTGTCTGGTGTTAAGATTGTAAAGGAAGGCTAGGCAATGCTAAACTTAAAAAATAATGCTAAATAATACCTTCATTAATCATATCTAAGCAAAATAAGGATGCACACAATTCGAATGGTAGCTTCTATGTAACTTTCTGCCATTGGCCTCCATCAATTCATAGATCTTTTCCCTTATTCTACCTTTCACAAGGTATGGGTCATCGCAATTAGAACTCATTGTCCTATGTCCTAGGTTTCTTCTTGTTAACTCTGCTTTGATGAAGACCATTTCTGCCTCATGAATCTTTTTCTTGCTTATCATCTCATCGTGTGCCAAAGCCATAAGTTGCTTGAAGGCTCTTATATGGACCCGAGCATCTTCTCTAACTCCTCCAGGAAATCTACTTTGGCTTTTAAGCTTTGATTGTTGGCTTTACAACCAAACACTCGTTGGGGAGGATGTGTAATTTCCATGTGTATAAGTGCCTCTGCCCCATAGACCATGGCAAAGGGGCTTTCTCTTGTTGGCCTTTGGGGAATTATTTAGTAGTCCCACAAGACACTTAGCGATTCCTCCGCCCATTTTCCTTTGGCCTCGTTCAGCCTCTTTTTCACTCCCTCCTTTATAGAACGATTGCTAACTTCAACTTGCCCGTTCAATTGCGGATAAGCTACTAGTGCAAAATGGATATAGTTTTCTTATTCAAACTTTTTCACTTAGTGGTTATCGAATTGCTTGCCATTATTAGTGATGATGGATCATGGGCACCTAAAGTGACAAATGATGCTCTTCTACAAGAATTTTATAATTTAAGGGCTCTGCTTCCCTTCACTTGATGAAATAGTCTATGAAAACAATGCAATACTTCACCTATGCAGGCACTGTGGAGAGTGCTCCAATTAGGTCGATGCCCAAATATGGCGAAGGGCCAAGGATTTGTGGTAGATGGGGCCTCGGAGAAAGACAACCTCTATATGTAAGAATGAAATTGGCAATTGTGGCATCGTTGTACGAAATATTGGGAATCTTTGCAAATTGTCAGCCAAAAGTATCTTGCCTCAATGTCTTATATGCCAGGGAATCTGCCTTAATATTGGCTCCATAGTCTCATTGGTGGATTTCCCTAAAAACCTTTAAACCTTCTTAGTGAGTTAGCCATTATTGTAAGGGCGAAGTGAACCTTCTTTTGTAGAGAACATTACCAATGGTGGTGAATCATTTCGAGTGGACTCTAACTTTTATCTGTTCATTGGCAGTTTCTCTTAAGGTCTGGGTTTCGAGGTAAAGCCGTAGAGGATTTCTCTAGTCACCATCTGTGAAGACCTAATTTGCAAGAAATGGATCAAGAGCTCATTCATTTTCTTTATCATGACCTCTTCTTGGCCTTTAGATAGAGCGTCTGCCTAGCATTTTCAGCCCCGGATCTTTTGGACCTCAAGAGAAAAATATTTTCCAATTTTTATGATCTTGCTAGGTACTATCTCCACCTCTTTGGAATCATTTGATAGGGGAATCCTTGGTTCATTGACAAAAGATTCAACCTTTTTTTTCTTTGGCATCAGCTGCTCCTCATGTCAGGCTTCCTGGGCTAACCATTTAGCTCCACCGCATTGAAGTTTAGTCCACATTTATAGTGGCATCCCCTATAAGGATCCCAAAAGACCGTTGTTAGCCATTTAATATTAGGATGAATATGAAATTGTACCTGTGCAAGTCTTTCGATAATAGCATTGTATAAGGAAGACACAATTAAGACTAAATATTTTGAGGTATAAGAGTCACATATGACTTTGCCTTCATTTCTGATATCTATCAATATGAGGGGTACCCTGATCGTTCTAAGCTTTGGTACATCATCCCGCCCAACTCCATATGTTGGCACTAAAATTGGGGTCAATAAGGACTTTTGGATCTTAATCTTGTAAAGTAAGTTAGAAAATAACACATTGGAATTGGCCTTCATATCCAAGTACACCCTTTCAACATTAAAATTGTTAATCCTAGCCATAATTATAATAGGGTCCATGTGTAGGACCAGGGTAAAATACCCGTCAGACCTCATCAAGACGTTGCTCGCATCAAACACCTACAGCTGGGCAATCTTACGTATCTGACGTTTTTGGGTCGAGGTGGATTTTCATTTTGTTATCATATAAATGGCCTTTGTGGGTATTCTTGGGTTGTAGTTATCCCTTGTAGGAGAACAATGCCCTTTCCTGCCAACGACCCCTATCCTAGTCACCCTCATCATCATCATCATCTCTCCTATGGGGTATCTCTCCTCATTTTCTGCAGGGACAATTGACTTAAGCTCTATATTCTCGTAGTTTACTCACCTGGATCATCTCTTCTATAAATTGCTTCAATTGTTAACAACCCTCCATATTGTGCCCTTTGTCTTTATGGTACCGATAGTATTTCTTCATATATTTTTTTGTTTGTAGGGCCTATAGGTGACAACCATTTTGGTACCATGTTCTTCCTTTCTAACACGTATAGGATTTTCATCCTTGTTTCCTTTGAATGTGGTAACACAGGATCAGGTCTTTTATTTTTCTTCCTTGGGGAAAACCCACATTTCTTTGCTTTAGGTTGCTCCCTTTGTTGTGCTGACCTATTAAGCTCCCCCACATCCATATATATAGTAGCTTGATTGAAGAACTCCTCGATGTTTCACATAGGGCACTTATGTAAATTCCAAGCCAACCTGGAATCTTTTAATAAACCGTGGGTAATAACAACTAAATGCAATTCAGGGGATAGATTTTATAATTGTATGGCTTTAGCATTGAATCTTCTTACGATGTCTGTTAAGGACTCATATTTAACCTGTCTTATCTTTAACAAGTGAGTGGCTATCTTGGGGGTTGGCCTACTCCCCAAGAAATGTCTAAGGATAGCTTGGGTGAGGCCCCTAAAAGATTAGAAGCATTGCCCTTTATTGATCCCAAACCATAAAGTGGCGGCCCCGGTCAAAGTGGAACTGAATGTTCAGCACATGACCACATCAGATGCCCTTTCCAGCCTCATGGATGTGATATATCACTGTAGGTGGTTAACAGGGTGGGTGAGGCTATTAAACAAATCTATCTTTGGCATCCTAAAGATGTTGGGTGTTGGGGCATTAATGATTTCTTCTATGAATAGTTGGAGCCATATATAATCTATATTGATAGTAGGGCCAAGGTTTCTCATCGATGGCTTAGGTGCCCTTAGACACTGCTCCATCTGATCTAGCCTTTACAAGATGAAGCTTATATCACTGGCTTTGGGACAGTCATACCTTACTTAAGACACTTGGGGAGGCTTTCTAACAGGAGTCCTAGCTCTAGATCCTAGTAGCAGATTTTGAGGTAGGGCTTGTCCTACATTTTTAAGTATGAGATGGCTTTCGATGGCTTTCTTCGATACTCTATGGAGGGTCTTTAGATTTTTTACTGGATGGTGGCCTTTAGTTGCTCAAAAAGGGCATTTTGAAGGGCATGAAACTGGTTATCGTCTAGGATAACAGGTCTCTTGCTTTTCTTAGGGTCCCACAGCAGCAATGGGGGTTCATCGTTAGCGACTTCTTGGGTTGTGCCAGCATTATAAGGGTCTACAAACCTTCCAGGTAGGTTGAGAAGGTTTTGTGTCTCTTGTGCTCATTTTTTGGGTTGTCCTGGTCTATTTGCGATCTCGCTGTAGCCACCATCATAGTTCCCATAGACAACACCAAATTGATGGCCAAAGTGGTACTAATCTAGCCAAGTGGATCAGCCTTGAAACTTGAAGATGGTGAACCAAAGATATTGCACTAAAAGACCATGTTAAAGCCCCGGGATGTGTGTCCAAAGAAAATCCTCTAATGATCAAGTTAGCTTCTCGAAAGTGATATGAAGCTATAGTAAGGAGAATTCTAATGGTATTATGTACCTCAGGATAAAGAATCGAGTCCCCTTTATATAGTGGTGGAGGAAATCGTAGAAGATCTTCAAGATAAGAATGACCTTATAATAAAGGATTCCATTTCCATATTAATTGGTCTTATTCCTTATCCGGTTCGTTTCAAGCCCCTCTAGCCTTCCAGAATAGGCTTCTTCAAACATATGGATACTGGTTCTTCATATGGACTTA
Source organism: Aquilaria sinensis (assembly GCA_005392925.1). Lineage (NCBI taxonomy): Eukaryota > Viridiplantae > Streptophyta > Magnoliopsida > Malvales > Thymelaeaceae > Aquilaria > Aquilaria sinensis. The sequence continues at coordinate 223,257 of SMDT01000197.1, read as the reverse complement.
GTTTTGGGCCCGTGTGGTATAAACCACAAACAAACTGGTTTGGTTACTTTTCAAGTTTTAAAAAAAACCAACATTCTCATTCCCTTAATTACATTAATAGCATGTTAATAGTATATTCTTTCCTTTGTATGCTTGTAATGATACTCCTAAATACCAAAAAAAAAAAAAGAATGCAAAATTAACTCTATTTTTCTAAAGAATGAATAACACTCACTAGATATGGAAGATTGAGAAAAAGCATCTGGAGACTACTGAGCATTGACTTTAACAAAGTTAGTCTTCCTCTAGTAGAAAGGAAATTAGATTTCTAGTAGCTTAATCTCACATTGTATTTTTCCAGCACTATCATCCATGCCCTTGTCCTTCTTGTATTTAATCCAATATGCAATCTTAGGTAAATAAATGGGAGTTTGGCAACCGCCCGACCCAATGATCTGTCCATGCAGACGGCTTTTCATCATATTTTTTTTCAGCCCTAAAATCATCTGGAAGCATTTTAATATTCCTAGTTGATTATTTATATTATTAGTGTTCCAAACTCCAAAGAACAAAATGTCATATGCAAATTACAAATGTGATATACTAATGCTAGGAAATCCAATTTATAGGTCATTGCTTCTTACATCATGATATGTAAAGCCTCAACCACAATTAAATACAAAAAAAGGTGATAAGGGATCGCCCTGCCTTAAGCATTTCTCCATATGGAATTCATTGGTTGGATTACCATTAAGTAGCACAGAAACTTTTTTTGAGCTAAAACTTGAACTTATCCATCCTCACCATTTGGTACCAAGTTTATTTGCTCTAACACTGTCTCGAAAAGACCAACTTATTAAGTTGAAGGCCTTTTCAAAATTCACCTTGAAGATTAGCACATTTTTTTTCATTCCTTCACATGATTAACTACTTCACTAGCAATTAGTACACAATTCAAGATTTCTCTTGCTTTTAAAAAGAAGGTCTAGTTTTCACTAATTAAGTGGTTCATCACACATTTTAGTTTCTCCGCAAGTAATTTTGCAATGATTTTGTATAGGTTGCCAATCAAGTTTATGTATTTGAATTCTTTAAAGCATAGAGAGTTGTTCTTCTTTGGCACCAAAGATAAGAAGGAAGAGTTTAAACATGGTTTAGTGGAATACTAGAACAAACCCACACTCCGTTGTGGGCATTTTAGTAGCTAGTGCCAGTTGCATTATATATTATAAAACTGTATTGGAGTACGTAAACACACATACTACATAAGCATGGATATTACATAGATGAAATAGTTAAAAATATGTATTTTTTTTAGCATGCGTATGTTTTATTGTTTATGCTATAGACACATACACCCAGTGCCTAACCCATAATGTGTGCTTGCCAACATGGTGTAGTATCTGGACATCATAGGTAAACCTACCAGGGCCAACCTGCACTTTAGGTTATAGTGAGATAGATTTGCTAGATTGTGGTTAAATCCACTATCTCACTATTTGCCCATAATCTGGCCTTCCAATAGAAACAGTCCATCTAGTTTTACCATATGTGATGTAGGAAAAATAACCCTAGTGGCTTAAGCATTCATTTAATGAGAATTCAAACTTAGGTCAAATTCTAGATTTACAAAGACTTGTTATCTATGTCCTAGAAACAATGTTCTTTAGCTTGTTTGAATTCAATCATGCCCACAACCCGTTCTCAGCTTGTTTATAGTTAAAACTTAACTACACTTTGCCCGATTTCTCAATGACAACATCAATCAAGCCAGTTCATTATAGTTAACTACTTATGTATCCATACAAGCTTAAGACAAAATCAATATTGTGATAGTAATTTGGTATAATTTTCAAGTCAGAAAGGCAAGAACTCTAGTGCTTCATCACACTGTGTCACTAAGTCGAATCTTCACAATACAAAGCAAAGCACACAAGCATACACAGGATCATTCTTGCACAAGAACACATTACATCACTTTGTTTATAGCATTTCACTAGTAGTTGTCCCTAAGATAGGTTAAGCTATAACACATGCTAGAGCCCTAATATGCATTACAATAGATCTAGATGCCTTTAAGATAACACCCTGGACTCCAAGTGCTACATTGCACATCATGTTTGCCAACATGCAAGATACATTGCTAGACAACAAGTTAATTCACACTCACTAGTATTAACCAGAACGGTTGTGATTGATAATACCTAAAATAGCAAACAAACTACAAGTACCAGTGGTCAGTGTTCTTCTTCCTTCTCTTCCCCTATAATAAGCAAACAATACGGGTAAGTTCATGTCATAAACTTAGTAAGGGGTAGGGGCTATCAATAAGTGCTACAACCAAAGACAATTTAGTGCAAATAACAATATAACAACATAACACAAATATATACACATGAAATATGACACAAAGCCTACATAAACATCACAACATCAATAGGACCCTAGAATACTCAATGACATTCAAACTTTGAGCTCTAGAACCGAGTTAGGTTTGGCCTAACCTGGTTTCCTAGTCACTTGTAATCAATCAATACGCTAGCATTAGAGCCTTAAGCTCCATTTTAACAAATCAAACAATCAATCCCCCTCAGTTAAGAGCAGATCACATGGCCTACTCCATCATTGTCCTAGCTAGCTTAATCCTTAAGTAAACCAGCCAATTTCTCATATTGTAGTTAGATTCAACATATAGCCGTAAGATTAAAATAGGTAGAACCACTTACCAACTGAGAGAGGCCTTAGAATTTTGGAAGTAGAGCAAAGCATCTTGTATGTACAAGCAAATGGCTTGCTTTGGGCATAAGTTTTCCACTTTCTTCTTGTAATCCAAGCCAAAACTCCATTATTTTTTCATGTTTCAATTTTTGAAAGCTTAAGATCATTGAAAATGGCTGAAAAACTGTGGAGGAAACCAAATTTGATCGGATTGCATGACTTGTCTATGTATAATTCGGTGGCCATGCCAAGAGGGCCTTAGTGAGGACTTAACTCTTCTTTGGCCTTTCATTCGTTTTGCATGATACAAAAAAGTCCCATTGTTTTCCTTGTTTTCAGTTAAGTCATCATTGGTTGGTTTTTCATCTTTCCTATAGTTGCAAACCACCCTAAGGCTTGTACTTAGATCAATTTAGTCCTTTGTCTAAAAGACCTGAGAGCACTCCAGCTCTTCCAATTTTTAATTGACACAAAAAATTAGCCAATTTTTGTCACACAAAAATACCTAAGCATCCCTTTAGGTATTAATTATACAATAATGAGCTCAATTTAGAACAATAGCTCACTAATTCATAGGCTAAATTTTTATGTGTGTAGCAATTTCATTTTCTGTTACTGTGTTGCTACCTTGTTCATTCAGTTGGTGGGTCATTGAAGTCTCTGTTCAATATGAGGATAATGTAATGAGAAGGAGAACATCGGCTTATGTATTATGGAGTATGCAAGTATGTTAAAGAGAAAGAGCAAGTAGAACTTGAATACCAATAAATCAAGCTAGTGTGCATCTTATTAGAAATTATGCATGCTTTGGACCTGCATCTCGATAATGGGCACACCTGCATACTTATTGGACATGCATCTTGATATTTAGCATACATGCATGCTTATTAGACATGCATTTTAACACATTGCATACCTGCATGCTTATCTGACATGCATTTCAATACATGGCACAGATGCATGCATATTGAACATGCATTTTGGCACATGGCACACATGCATGCTTATTGGACATGCATCTCACCACATGACACACATACATGCTTATTCTTGATACTTTGCCATGGAAGGCCTTCCTCTCAGCCGCTGTGCCACTCAAATTCATTAACCGCTCTATTCTATATATTTGTCCTCAATAGGAAGCCATCATCACCAAGCAATCATAATTCCAAATAATAATTACTTCAAATTGAATGTAACTTATAATCTAAACCATTCCATGTTGTGTTGCAATTTCCCTAGGGTAGACATATTAGCTCTTGAGCAGCCAATATAGCATCGGAACAACACTCATCCAATGCAACATTTAACTCTTTGCAAATAACAAAGCCAAATGACATCATTTTAGACCAAAGACGTTGGAGCAAATTGCCACTTTCACGCACTTTAGTGTTTTTTTATAGATATAATCCATAGTCTAAGTTATAGATCGACTCTTCTACTATATCATGCAAATTCTGACAATGAATAAAAAAAACATGACTAGGGTTGATGTATGAGGTTCAAAAAATATGTAATCAGGCCCATTAACCATCTAATCTACATGCATTCTACCTATTTTGCTTAAAGTTATTCTATTTCCCCAATAATATTTTTCTAACCATGAAATTGCCATCAACCTTACCTATAAAAGTGATTTTTTTCATTTCTTCATTAAATAAAGGAAATATATATGTTCTTAACTCATAATATTTAATGGTGTCTTAAATTTAAATTTTACAATAATTTTTTTATAGTTAATAGATAATTTAAATTACTATTTTTTTTCCGATCAATCATATTTTCTTTGCTAGATTTACACTTGTATATATGAGAACTTCTATTTGCTTCAACAATTTCTATTCAATTGTGGACTAATACGAATAACATAAAACAAAAGTTTATCTTTTGTCTCACTAGACATCTTAATATAAGAGTGAAAAAAATAGTTGCATTCTGCAAATCTAATTGCTCTTTTGCATTTTTTAAACAACTAGTAGCAATGATTAATTGGTTTTTTCAATTTTAACTGAAAATTGAGTAATGTTGATTAATTAGTTTTTTTTAGTTTTAATAGAAATTGAATAACTATTTTTAGTTTTCAATCTTACGTGCTAATAATTGAATGGACTGGATTAGGTGGGACAACCTAAATAATTGAAACTTGAAATAACCTGACAAAAAACTTCAGTTTTTCAATTTTCATATAGGATAAGCGATTTTTATAAATATACATTCTAAATTTCAAACACCTATCATATATTCCAATATAAACACACATTTTAGTCATATAACATACTCCATAATCAATTCCAAATCCATGGATATTTCAGTTCTCTTTCAATAGAAGTAGGAATTTAAGTTAAAAGAGATTAAGGGTAAACAGGTCAACTTATTTGATGGCCAAAGTTTTATTGAGGAAAACTGATAATAGAAATAATTTTATATATTGTTTTAAGTTATAATCCAAAAATTGATATCCATCTTTTAATAAGTAAAACCTGAAACTGATTTTTTTTTTGTTCTTCGGTTACATTGGTTTTATCCAAAAATCTAGTCACCCTTGTGACTAGTGACAAAATCACGCCAAAAGCAACTGTGTGAGTGACAATCAATGGCAAATCAATATGTATATGACCCATCCTCTATGAAATTGTTACTAATAGGTACTCTCTTCGTCTAAAAAAAGTATTAATTGTATTTTTTTGTTGACTGTCTCAGAAAGGATGAAGTTTTTCCCTTTTTAGAAAGTTTTTAACATTGAATTTATCTTAGTATCTTCATTGAAACTCTCACAACACAAAACACAAAAATGAAATATTTCATTTTCTAATCTTCATTAAAACTCTCACTACAAAAACCCTAAAAGAAATCTTTCCTCTATATTTTTTTAATAAAAATTATCATTTAAACTCTCACTATACATAACCTTAAAAAAAAATTAATTTATCATTTAAACTTTCACTACACATAACCTAAAAAAAATTTAATTTTACTTTTAGGTAAAAATGGAAAAATATCATAAACTATACATATCTTAATCTTCATGCCCAAAGAAATAAATTATTCTTTATAGGATGAAAAGAGTACATAATTTAGTAATTGGACCCCTAATTTTTAATGGATCCCCATAATTTTCATAATATCTAATGGAATAAAAAAGCAAGCTCATTTTACATAAAAAACTAAAAAAAGGGTCAAATTCTCTCTATAAATGATTTTCTAAAGGCAAACATCTTATACTTCCCATAAACTTTCATATATTTTCCAACCTAGGCATCCAACATTTCTCACCATTGTTTTTTCTCTTCAACCATATGGAAAAACTAAGGAGCTAGTCGAGCACAATATGAAGCCAATTGGTCAATATGGAAGAAATACATAAATTTAAGGGGTAAATGAGGATTTTGTCTTTTTTTTTTTTGTGCACGGAAATAAAATTATGAAAAATGTAAGTGAACAAAAGATCTAAGAGCTGCAGCAGCCAACTGATGAGCTTTTGAACCACCAAGATAGAAACTCTTAAGAAAAGGTGAATCAAATGCCTCACTTTACAAACATTTGCTTCCACTTCCAGATGAACTAGTTATAGTATGCTATTTTGCGAAACCCAGTTAGGCAATTAGTAAAAATCATGATGTTATCTAGTCTATTGAATTTAGCTGTCCTTGGGGCAGATAAAATGGCTTCTATTTTAGCCGAAAGAGTAAATGATGAGATCCCAACTGAACAAAAAATGTCCTGATATGATATATCTAAAAGATCAAGACAAAACCAGGCGATCACTTCCTCCTCGGTCTTGGGATCTTGAGACCTATCCATATAGAAGATGACTGGGGGAGAGATAAGGAATAAAATGTCCCACATTTTTTAGTGGGGATGTGGTGTTGGAAAAAAAAAGATTTAGTTATATAAAATTTATGATGTTTTGCATCCTTTAATTTTTTGAGGAGTCGATTCTTGTTGCTAATCATGGCCTCTGTGTCCTATTCTGAATTTTGGAAAACCATAAAGTTCTAACCTAACCATATGTACTAGATAGTTATCACAATCTCATTTCTCAACTTAAATTGCCATGAAGCATGATCTGAAAGGCTTCGAACAAACTATCTTATGAAATCCTCATTAGAATTTGGATGAACAACAAAATGAATGAAGAGGTGGGAAAGGTTTTCATCAATAGCCTGGCATCAAGGGCATATACCTTGAATCTAAATACACCTCTTTGCTAGCTTTACCCTAGTTGGAAGGGCATTATTATTACACTTCTAGATGAGCAATTTAAATTTAGCCTGGATGTTTGAAGCACACATTCTTTTTAGGAACATATGGATGTCTGATCGATCAAAATGGCTTGAGTTTTATGTTATAGTATGAAACTATCTTAGATGGCTAATCCAGTGATGAATGCATTTTTATTCTTAGAGACTAGATCATTCGGCAATGGTTTCATATGTTGACCAAAAGTTTAGAAATAATCTTGTATACTGTATTACGGAGGCTAGTCGGTTTAAAATCCTAGATCGAATTTGGATGTTGAACTTTTGGGATCAAAGTGATAAAGGTCTTGTTCATTTTTTTTCCCAAAGAAACCCTTTATGAGCAAAAGATCGGACCGCACTAATGATGGATAGTCCTATGAAGGACCAATATTTTTGAAAAACAATAGGACGTAATCCATCTAGCCCTAGGGTTTTCTAATTGCCTAACATAAAGAGAGCTTGACGAATTTCGGCCTAAAAAAATGGAATAAGAAGGTTTTTTTGTTGATCAGAGCTAAGCCACCTCTGGATATGGAAGCATATCTCAAATTGATATTCAATATTTGGAAAACTATTTGCAAAATGTTGTTAGATGTGATGCTGAATAGAGTCTGGCTAAGAAATCCATTCATTGGAATTTAAGTATTCCAAAACATGAGTTCGACTCCTACTGCGCCTCACATTGGTGATTTGGTAGAAAAACTTGGTGTTGATATCCCTCAGAGCAAGCCAATTGATTTTAGACTTTTAGGCCCATAAGCACACCTCATCTTGATGAAAGATCTTTCAAATGCTCTCTAGTCACCTCAATTCTATCTACCATAAGTGATATATTAGGCTGCATTTGAGGATGCTTTAGAGTATCCTAAGCTGCAGCTATTTGCTGGGATAAATCACCAACATTATGTCGGTTCCAATTACGGAAGGATTGCATCGCCATCTTATACATGGTATTTAGCCGAAACATCGATGATCCTGCATGCTGGCTTTCCCAAATTTGTTTTAGAACTTCCTCACACTATTTCAAATTCTACAGAGAATGCATATCTTAGCATCTATTTTCATAATTCAGATATAATTTTATAACTCTAGTTGAAGCTGTTTAATCAATAATAGAAAAATGGATGCTAATTCAAATTATATTTTTCATATTTTTTTTCTAAAAATTACTTTTTCATAGATGTGAATTTTCAAATTTTGTTATATAATGTCATTATTTAGTATATACGAGGTGCATGGAGGCCAAGCGTTGCGGCGGTTCATACGATCATTGCATAAATTTGTAGAAAGACATAGACTTGATATAACAAAAAAAATATGCTTTCAAGTTTTAGCCATTGTAATTTTGGAGCAAAATAATTTTCATATATTGCTAGGTGGAGGCTGGAGTAAAAAATGCTACTACTAGAAACATAAGAGAAACAAATTATGGTTACCAATATTTTGCTTTAGAAGACAATAAAAAAATGACAAAAAAATTAGAGACCAAGAGAACAAATGAAAAGATTTGATGATCCACACATTGTAATGAATATTTTTTTATAATAAATTTTAATAATAACAGTGCAACACAAAACAAGTTACATGCTTCGAAACAATGTATATTTGGTTTGTTAATTAAAAACAATCCAATAAAAATTTTCAACTCCTATTAACACAAAATCTAATTTTTAATACCGATGAAAAAATTATTTAGAAAAAAATTATTCTCAAATTTAAAAATTATGGAACAAATTGCTTTATTAAACTATAGAGATTGAAATAATTAATTGATCCTACAAATCTTAATAATCAATAATGAAAGAATAATTATAGAAATAATGATTAAATCTTCATTTTAGAAAACAACAATAAAAAAAATCAATAAAAAAAAGTTAGGATCAAGATAAAAAAAAAGAAAAAGCTTTAGGCATTAAGGATTTAACAATTGACTTAATGAAGATAAAAAATGGTTTAACTAAAAAATAAAAAAAATTAACTGAAAAATAAACAAATTATGGTCACCACTGTCTTACTTTAGAAAATAGTAAATAAAAAACAACAAAAAGAAAAACTTGGGGGCCAAGAGGACAAATAGAAGATTTAATTAAATAGTTATAGAATTTAGGGACTAAAATGTAATACAGACGTAACTGAGGTCCAAAAAATAAAAAATTAGAAAGTTAGTGAATGAAAACGCGTTTTAACCGAAAAAAAATGTGAGAAAGATGAAAACCAGAAAAATTACAACCTAGGCCCTCATAAAGGTAAGCACCTTACGAAATGAGATAAAACTCAAGAAAGAGGAAATTGTATCCTTAAAAAAGCGAAAAAAAAAAAGTCAAAGGCCAAAAAAAAAAATTGCTGAACCGTGACCCAAAACCAACTTGGCTCAATCAGCCCAAACTGAGTTACTGTTTATCCAATAATACCAATGTTGATATTTAAAAGTATATTGTAATATTCATAAAAAGAACCTCATTTATAAAATTCCTGAGTGCATCATTGGCGGCAATTTCACTAGCTGCCTCTTGAAGAATACCCGTTTCAAGTAAAAGAAGTTTCTGGTTTCGTATAGTTGGCTAAAGTACAGAAATTTCTTTGCAAGGTAACCCTCTTCTCATGACCAAGCCCTGCCCGATATCATCACAACCATCTGTCCAAACATCCAAGATGGGAGATGGTAAAGACCCTGCTGAGTAGATAGCTGAGGGTCGAGAAGAATTGGAGCAGCAGATTTGCAGAGATCAAGAGAGGTCCTTCTCAGGAGGGAGGGGGTGTGGGGCAACTAGCAAGTTGAAATTCCATTGGTTATGTTTGTCAGGAGGAACTGTTCCTTTCAGATATGTTCCTCACTCTGCTCCAACCTAAACTATCTACTTCACTTGCCCTGTGGTCCTCCCAACATCCCCACATGCCTACTTTCCCTTTTGTCTCTTTTTATTTTTTAATAAAAAAAAATTCATTTCCTTTGTTTTTTGTCCTTTTCGCTAGTAGTTCTTTCCTAGATATTTGAAAACTTATCAACATGCTCTTTCAACAATAATCTTTGATCAACAGCATGAAAAATGAACGGTAATAGGTTAATAATTTTGGTAAATTTATCATAAAATTTGCATTATCTATAATACTAGTCTTTTCTTCAAACTCAACAGTACTCATTTAGAATCGATTTTTGTTTCTTATTTGTCTCGATGGAGGACAATTTTTCACTTATACTTGAGATCTTTTGAAGGAAAATAAAAACGAAAAAGAAAGAGCGTAAAAACAAGAGTTTTCCTTTGTCCCATTTGTTGGACGCATTTTGCAGTGTTGAGCTTTAGATTATCGTCCTACCAGTAGTAGTTTGTTGTGTCTTGGGCATAGGGATTCGCAAACTGACTTTGGAGGACAGAGTTCAGAGGCAAAATCGAAGCTGCGGCCCTAACCTATTTATATTGTTACTGTTCCATTCACCAACTACAAAAGCCTTGTATCCCCTTGAGCTTGAACAATCACAAATCTGATCTTTTGGTTCTTGAATTAGAATTACTTTGATCTTCAAATAGCCCCTTAACTATTAAACTTATGCCAAGCTAGTCCTTGAATGGCCACAACAAGCAGCGGCGTCTCGAACACTCTTAACCCAAAGCGATAATCAACCCTGGCCTCATTGTATCTAGCCCTAATTTGTGTTCAGTAACTTTAACTGAAACACTCAGAGTAGCCCGTCTTTTAAAATTTTTTAAAGGGGAGAATTCAGTTACAGGACAACAGTTACATTATAGCAATAAAATTAATCTTTTATTCTACACTTAGAATGTTCATTTAACTCGCTCAATCCATGAAACTGATGAACTCGAGCTGAACTGATCTGATGCTCATATGGGGTTTATGTAGATTAGAGTCAGGTCAAGTAATAAAAATAAAAAATCCTAATATACATGTGCCTTGGTTTAGGAAGTAAAACAAGATAACCGCAGTGGTGAATGTATTTGGAGAGAAATGGGGTCCATAAATACAAACTGTTTTAAAAAAATATGTACAAGAAGCTTGTAAAATGTTACTTGGATCCTAATTTTATTTTTTATTGGATCCTACTAACATCAAAATAATGTAAAAGTTACTAAAAATTGGATGAAGAAAGTAGTGGGTCCTTTAATTTTTAAATTGCTTTTGAACAACCAAACATCAACAATTACTTTAATTTTCTCTTTCTTTCATCATCTATCATCATACTGCCCTCTTTTCGTGGAAGAAGAGAAATAGAAATATATTTTTTAAAAAAAAAAGAATATGCCCCTTTTAAAGCTAAAATTCCACACAACTAATTCTTTCTGCCATATCCCGCTAGTCTTTCTTCTTTTAAAATTGACATTGATTTTACTTGTAGTTACATCAATTGTGGAGTGAGCACTCTTCAATAATGAAATTGATATATAAAAAAAAAAGTAATTTGTGGAAAAAAGAGTAATCAATTTAAGCATGATTGCTTAGTATAATATATTAAGAATGATGTGTTTAATTATATTAGTAATAATACCACTGTAAAATATTTTCAAAATATGAAAACTTGTCAAGAACAACTATAAGATATTTATTACTTATCATATAACAAAATTCTATTTTTCATTACTTGAATCTAATTCTTATATTGTATATATATACAAACCCTACTTTGAAAAATCATAGATCCGACACTGGATACCTGATAAACCTAAACAGGCCATATTTATTTAAGTTTAAGTTAGTTTAACCCGTCATATATATCCTAACCCAAAAAAGACATGATCCCAATTTCTACTAGCCCAATCCTAATCCCAAAGCTTAACTGTTGTTCTTGTCTCTCCTCTGACCTCTCTCTTGCCAAACTCACTCTCCTCAACATCAAACCTAGAATGAAGCACAAGCCAGGCATGAATTCGAAGTGTGTAAGCCAAACAATTTTATTTCCAAACACTATAAAATAATTCTAGGGATTCGAGTATTACTAATGACCTTGCTTTAGATCCTTCTTTTCTTCATGCGGTAAACTGAACAACCATAATTTTATTATTGGTTCCTTACTTTTAATTGTTTCAAATTTTAATTTTAGTTTGTTTGGCGGATGAGTTGAACAGGTGAAGAAGGTTTTTTTAGATTTTAATTTTAGCTTATTTCATGGATCTGCATTTTCATGTTGCAATGTATTGTTTATGTATTTTGCATATAGAATGTTTTGTTGCTTGGGAAAGTTGGAACCTTGTCATACTGAATCAACTCAAACCGTAACATACACGGGTTGGATTTGATCTAGTTTCAAAGACATGCCGGTAAGGTTGGGTTTCAAAATATGAAATCTATAGTTGATACAAACATAGTCAAATTCTAATTAGTTAAGCCCGGTGAAATCCATCTCACAAACACCATTACCCGAAATTAAGCAAGACACTCTCAAATTTATCGCCAACTGTTTCCACATGCAGCACTTAACAAGCTGCTTTTTTACTATGATACTTTTTGGTTCCCGCTTCCTCTCTGCGATTTATGTTGGTTAGTGTGTCCGAGTGGGTGTTCATTTTTGTTGGATGTTGTTTGACGGATGTGTGCATATATGAGAGAAAGCAAAGGCGAGAAAAGCAGCACCTTGGCCCGCGGCGGCGCCGTAAGCAATTTGTAAAGTGTAATGTGCGCCGCTCCGAAAATGATAGCGCCGCTTTCCTATTTCACTCCACAAATATTCAAACAGGGATCATTCAACGGTGAGGTTACAATTTTTGACCTCACCGTAAGCTTAACCCATATCAATGGACAAGATTAGATATTCCGAATCAAATGCATCTTATCCGTTAAATTAGTTGAGAAGCAACCTCATAGAGTACGTAACTAGAAAACAATTCAAAGATAACTAAGAAAAGTAAAACAAAATAATGTCACCGAAAATTATTTCATTGAAAATTACTTATCTTTATGTAAACACAAGTTTTACTCATGTTTTTATAAAATTACCCACTGTTATACAAATTAATAATAAAAATGAGTGGTAAATATTTTAGGATTTACTCACATGCTTACGAAATCATTCACTTTTATAGATATAATAATAACAAAAAAAACACATATAACTTTTAGAATTTACTTACATTCTTATAATTTGCTTTCGCAAATACAATTACAACAAGAGGTAAATACACCAACGTTTTAAGTGTCACTTATATTCTTACAAAATTACTAACTTTACAAGTAATAAATAAACAAACATTTTATGTTTTACTCACATTCTTAGGAAATTACTCACTTCTACACAAACAATAATCATGAGAAGTGAATACACAAACCTTTTAAGCCTTTACTTACATTCTTAGAAATTATTCACTTCTATAAAATGATAATAATGAGTAATAAATACACTAACCTCCTAAGTTTTAATCACATTCTTATAAAATTACACCTTATACAAAAATGATAATAATAATGAGTAGTAAATAGAAGGAAAAATTACAAAACCCTTGAGATATAGATGAATCTACATTCGTGTCCTCACTATTTTAAAAACTTGCACTTAACCCCTTGAAATCTATCTCTGTTATGACCATTAAGACAAAAAAGGAAAAGCTCTCTTTTACCCTCCTAACTTTCTTTCGTATAAACTATAAACTTTACTACCCCCCTCCCCCCCCAAACTTCTACATCTAACAAGCTACTTCATCTCCTTTCATCTCCCCCACTATCCTCCACTACTATCCACTGCCCCATTGTCAGATTTTCCCTTAATTCAATTTGGAATAGCAACCAAATTTAATCACGCTTTGGCATCATCACCCCAAATAGTTGAGTACCAAAAAATAAAAGGAAAAGGTGTTTTATATTCATATAGAGAAAAACTGAATAATTTATTTTTTTTAACTTTTATTAAAATATGAGTACAGATTTAATATAGAAACGAAAAAGTTTATGTTTGCAAATGTGAAAAAAAGTATTCATATTCAGTAGTTAAAATCTAGAATTTTGAAATAGAAGAGGCAAACTACACTTTTATACAAACATTAAGAATGTTTGTAATTAGTCCAATTGGTACCTTCTGTTATTCCCCAATTGTGCCACGACTTTGCGTAACACTTTATGAAACCGGCAATTGTTTGTGTATTTCATTAGCCATGCCGTGAGGTTAAAAAATGTAACCTCACGGTAGAAAAAACCATTCAAACAGCCACCTCCTAAGCCTCCATCCTCATATGACCCGGCTGCTGCCGGTGGGGCTCTATCACATTTCCACGTTTACTAATGGAAAAAAGTGACTTGCAATTAATTTATTTTCAAACTTTAATGACAAAAATTTGACTTTAGTCATAAAATATATTATGATATATGAAGCAGGATCATGTCAATGATTGAAACAGTTTTTCCTTAATATTGTCTAATGTGTTTTTAATTTCATGTTGCAACCTGTCATTTTTACACTAGCATTCCAATTTTGCCCTACATGCCCCGTAAAATTATGTTTCTTCTCCTTCAGGTTTAATTGGGCTTTTGATTTTTTAAATTACTATGATTCACACATTAATAGATTCTTTAATAAATATTTGAATTTAAATTTGTCTTTTTCTTAATCATACTTGCTACTCTAGGAAATGTTTGATGTAGGACACGTTCGCCTCTAGAGATGCTTTGCCTGAATAGCGCCTGCAGCACTAAAGAACGAGGATCAGAGGGTCCCTAGAGTGTTTTCCAGGGAAGGGACTTCCGACACCCAAGTTAGTGTATGAGAAAGAAATTGCTGAGAGTAGAAAACAGAAAATAGATATCTCGTGTATTACCTGAGAGCCTTCCAAGTAATTATAGGAGGCTTTAGGGAGAAGGTTGTTTTCCCTGGGCTGAGTAGATTGAGACATGTGGTCGGTCAGATTTACAAACGTTCAGTCCGTACCTCGGGAAGAGGTGTGCCCAACTGTCTGTAGATGGTTACGCTCAGACATCCAGTCGGGGGCATGTGGGAGGTTCCTGTCAGAGATCCTAGTCGTTTTCCTTTGCATGCTCACAAACCCCTTTGGATGAAATGTTTATCTCCAAGGGTGATGAAGGATCCTTCGAGGTGATATTTAGCTAATCATTCGAGGGTGGTTGATGCACCATCCGAAGTTGGTCAGATAACACTCGAAAGTAGCACAGGCATTTTTCCAAGGTTGCCTGAGTTGCTATCCGAAGGTGGTGTTGAGCCTTTTTTTGAGGTTGGCTATGTTGCTCGTCGAGGGTGGTACCAGGTCCTAATCTGAGGTTGGCTGAGATGCTAACCGAGGGTGATCATGAGCCTTTTACCAAGGTTGGTCGTATTACATTCTGAGGGTGGTGTCGACTAACTATTTGAAGGTTTTATGGGCGATAGCCTTTCGGCTATCAATACTGACGTATTTTTAACTATATTCTCACATGTGGCATTTTTAAAAAAAATTATTAAAGGCTTATTTGTTCCTATGGACTTTCCCACAAATATTTAAAAGAAAAGTCAACTATGTGTTAATTTCAAAATTTATATATATCAATTGAATTTAAAAACTCAATTTTTAACCATATATATGTAGATAAATACAATGAAAAATAATGTAACTTCCATGAATAAATACTCTATTTATTTACATATAAATTGAATTTAAAAAATTAATCTTTTAACCATATATATCTAGATAAATACTATGAAAAATAATTTAACTTCCATGTTATACGTAACTTATTTTGAAAACTAATGTCTTTCCAAACATTGCTCTATATATATATATTATATAACACTTTATAATCTCACAAAACCTACACCAGTATAAGTCAACTCTCTTCTTTTCATTTACAAGATTCATATATTTTCTAATATTGCAATCATGTGTGATTCTCTACCATTGATTTACTGCACTTAAGCTTTTCCCACCTCCTTTCCATCCCTACTTTTAAAGATCCATTTGATTGACACAATATTAGTATGCAGTGATACATTTAAGTGCTATGAAATTCTCCTTCTGTATGTTTTCACTATTTGAATTATGACATTTATCTTTTAAATTACAATTCTATCTAAATTCTATCTCTATGCCTATATCTTCTTTAAAAATTATTATTTTTTCAACATTTTCATAGTTAGGCATAAAACTAGAAGTTATGTCATGGAAGATGCAAAGACGAAAGATATGGAGATAGAGATAAGTTGATGAAAGACAAACAAAAATGAAAAAAAACTCTATATTATATAATACTCCCTCTGTCCCAAAATCTTTGCTCCATTTGTTTTCAGCAATTAATCTGTGATTTTTTATTTTTAACATTTTAATATATAAATAAAAAATCTTTGCATACAAATGATAAATCAAGACACGTAGTTTCTAAATATATTTTTTTTTAATTTTTTCTAACAAATAATAATATGAAAAAAAAATCAAGTCAAAATACAACCAAAAGTCAAATGGAGCAAAGATTTCGAGATGGAGGGAGTATATTATTTATATTTGATAATATGTTACTTTTTCAGTTTTTTTACACCTTCTAAGTGTCATTTTCATTGTGTAAAGCCTATAAATTTTTGTTATTGTAATTAGACTATTTAGTAAATTTAACCTATGATAAACATAATGATGCAGAACCAATGAATGTATGATCGTTGTTTTGCCAAAAGAAAAGGTTCTTTTGCATATATTTTCTTCTTACTGATCAATATTAAGATTTTATAATATAATTTTGTACAAAAAATATCTATCTTAATATTTTTTGTGAATAAAGTTTCCATTATTCCATTGCTTTCCTTGCTAATCTCTTGCACATTAACATATTTTAAAATATATTTTTATAACATATTTTCTCACATTAAATTTGCACATTAACTTTACACAAAAAAGGAAAGCTCTTTAAAATCCTAAAACTATACATATAATGCAATTAGTAATGAAATAGTAATTTCAGAAACACTATCAAAACCATTAATCATGAAACACACACACACATACACACACACACACACTCTCTCTCTCTCTCTTTGCAAGAATTCCCTAAAACTAGTCCCAATTTATATCTTATAATTTTGGAGTAAATATATTACTAAAGTTGCAGAAATTTCTATGACCTTTAAGAAGATGTGAAAAAAAGGAACAAATATAAACTTTAAAATTCTAGAATGGTAATGTGACTTTTAATGAATTTTTATTGATAAAAAAATAAAATATAAAGACTTGAAAGAGTGTTTAAAAAGGAAAAAAAATGAAAAAGGCAAAAAATATTAATATATGAAGAAATTTCACTAGAATTTTTAGAATTTGTTCAGTTATGAAATTTCTTTATCCATAAATAATCTTAACATTTAACTATAGAAAAGATGGTTGCAAAACGATAGTATTGCACCTTTTATTTTATTTTTTTATTTTTTTCATGTTCAAGCTTTGAGTTTTTTTTTATTTCTAGTTGGCACACAAGAAAAGGATAATCTAATTAAAGTCCCTAAAGTTTGTTAAAATTGTATGATCACCCTAAATTCACTATGCCCCTCTTGTCTAAAACATCTATATTTTGTCTCCTTAACTGGGGGATAAAGATTTAGCATTTAAATAAATAAAAAAAATTGATAGTTTAACATTCTTAACTGACTATCAAATTATTATTAAATAGTTTAAATACTTCTAGAGACAAGTATTGTATAATTTAAACTAAAATTAGAAAATTTGATATTATATACCGTGTAAAAAATGTCACATCTAGAGAAAGTGATGTATATTTTTGAAATAAGAGGGACAAAGTATATTTTCATTTAAATCTTGAGAAAAATTCTATTAGCACTTGCCCATGAACTATAATTGGTGGAAAATTGAAACAAAGAAAGGAAAAGAAAAGAAAAGCTTTAGTGACATATTTGACCCCAATTTCAAACATCACTACTAGGAAAAGGGCAATTTTCAATGAAAATATCTAATGGTTAGCCGTCGAAAATAAATTTTCCAGCAGATAGGTGTCTGAAACACGTCTTTCAAGTTCTAGCACATTGGAAAACCATTTGAAAATCAGATGGACGGTGGCTTTCAAAAAATCCAACGGACGGTAGCCGTCAAAAAGTCCGACAGATGATGTCTATTGGGAAATCCTATGGACGGTTCCGTCGGAAAATCTAACAGATGGTGGCCATTGGAAAATTATTTTTCCCGAAAAGAAAAACATTTGTCCAAAGTTGCAAATGGTAGTTACTTAAATGGCTTGATTCAAAGATTTGTCTTTAGCTTTGAAAGGTGCTTGAAGTTTTGGACTCAAATAGTCATTTTTCAGCTCATAGAATTAATTACATGCATAGCCTCTAGCTCCTAGAAATGTATAGTTTGGTCCCAAGGTCTATATGGGTTACACTTAAACCATCCATGTGCATAAATTCATGAGAAAGATAGGAAGGAAGAAAAAGAAAAGTAATAGAAAAAAGTAGAAAATGGTGAGAAAGAGGAGGGAAGAAGAAGAAGAATAAAAAGAAAAAGAAAAAGAAGAGAAAAAAGAAGGTAATGACAAGGAAGAAATAAAAGGAAAAAAAAATAAGAAGGTAATGATAAGGAAGAGATGAAGAGAGGATGATGAATAGGAGGAAGAAGATGAGGAGGAGAAAATTTTGAGAAAAAGATAAGGAAGATGGGAGAGAAAAAAAAGAGTAAGGTTTTGATAGAAGAGAATGGTTTTATAATGGTGGAAGAGGAAGGAAAATGAAATTTAAAAGGAAAAAATGAAATTTTTAGAGGCAGAACTTGGAGGGAAATATTTTCAATTTCTGATAGATAGCTGTTAGAAATTGAGCACCGAAAACTTTGAATTTAGAAAATCTTATTTTGGTGTCCAATTTTGAGCAAAGTTTTCTTTCAATGATGGGAATGTGGACAAAAATTTTCCGATGGCTATTTGTCAAGAAATTTAAATTTGTAAATTTTCATTTTTTTTGTAGACAATTTTATATAAAGAGACGTTAGCTAAAAAATATCTGACGGCTAGCCGTTGAAAAATTTTACTGGACGGTTTCTGATAACTATTCATTAGAAATTTCCGACATCAATAAACCACCAAAAAAATGCATAGGGAATTGTCAAAGTTTTAGTAATGCATTAGCCGCAAATTTTGTAGTTCTGCCTTCACATTATCATCATATCATGTAAAAGTAATCATTATTACAGCTTCCGTATTTGGTGATCACGTATTCAATTATTTGCAAACTACAAATAATTATATGTGCACTCGTGTTTTAAAAAATTTCGTAAAAAGAGGACAATGTATAGAAAGAGGATAACGATTTCCAACTCTTTTGTTTTCCCCTTTTCTTTTTCCCCAAGTGAACACATGTCCAGCTATGTTCCTAGATGAATCCAAATAATTGTTTCTTGTGCATGTGATTCCTTGATCCAAATTTTTTAATCTATTTTATTGTCCTTTTCCGGAGTTGCTACCAAGTTTTGACCATTATCGTGTTTTTATCGCAAAATGATTAAAAAAGAAAACAGATACAAAACAAGCAATAAAATCATTTTTTATAAAAAGAATCATTTTTTAATAGATGTTTCTGATATAAGTTGGACAAAGAAACTATATGTAGTACAGAAAATATTATATAAAAAAAGCCCCCTAGTTTACTCTAACGAACGCTTATATTCCATCCTTTGTTTTGGTAATCAGAATAGAAAATACAAAAAAATTAAGAGAAATTTAAGTGATAATAGAGACAGTAAGTTGGTGGGCAATCAGCACCCTCCATCTTAGGACGATAATAACAAAACGGTGCTGAAAAGAATTCATAACAGCCAATAGAAAACCAATAAAGCGGAGGAGATTCACTTTAAAAGTTAGAGTGCCCGGTAGAGCCTATAGAACCTGCGAGCAATCAGTGAGAGAATCAATGAGAGAATTGTTATTTATACAAGGCTGTGAGTAAACACAAAAGATATTACTCTATATTCCATCCTTTTGGGATACCTGAACATAGACATAGATTCGTTGCTCCGTTATTCGGCAGGGTGACTCTAGCAGGGCTTAAGGCTCTGCTGGTCTTTGCATTTGTCACAATTGTGCAAATTCAACCCAAACTAATCTTATTTGTAGTTTAGCTCACACGTGGTTTTACTTTTTATTTATATTTCGGTTCAAGTGTTAATATTCTTGAACATTTTATTTTATTTTATCAATATTTATATTTTATTTCTTTGCAAGTTATTTCAATTTTATTCTTAAATCTAACTGACTAACTTATGTGTGTGTGTGTGTGTGTGTGTATAATGTTATAAACTTAATTAAATTTATAAAAAAAACTGAAATTTAGACAGACCAAAAACATTTTGCTCCAATACTTCCTGTCGAATATAAATATTGTCCTTTGTATTCATGTTTTCTCTCCAACTTTTCTTCTTCTTTTTTAAAAATTTTTTTTTTTCTCCTTTTCGTTTCCTTTTAAAAATGAAAACTAAAATATTGAATCAATTAAGCGTAAAATAAAAATCTAAGAATAAAAATTAAAGAAAACAAAGAAATCAAGAGAGTTCTTTAGCTCCCAGACGTTACTATATATTATGCATTTTCCTCTCTATCAGAGAAGCTCTCTTAGAGAAGCTCTTTCTCCCCATAGTCGCTGAACCATAGTAGCTGCTAAAATAATTGTAGATCAAGGAACTGGCTTTCTTGCTGCAGATTTATGAAAATTAATGCTACTGATCTTATATTCTTTGTTTTCTATGAATGGAGTTTGTGCTGCAGTAATCTTGGCCCTGGGTCCTACTAATTTGAAGCAACAAGTTTGGGTTTCTTCGAGATATATTTATGAAGTGACTGATGGATGGGCTGCCGTGGAAAGCTGCGGCGAGAGGCTGCTAGCATATTTGTCAATTTGGGTTCGAGAAATTGTGGTAGCAACATAGAATTTAAAAAAAAAAAAAGTGGATATGGGTTAGAGTATTAGTTACCTTCAAGGAGGTTTATATAGTTTTGCCTATAATCTATATATATGAGACATACTAGATAGTGAATGAAGTAGGCTAAAACGTTCTACATGTTATCAATGAGAATAGTTGGTAGTTGCAATTATCAATGTTTCCATGAAACACTTGGCTTTGTTCAAAGTGGCAGGATTTCAAGTTCACACGACTTGTAAAATCTAAAGAATAATGGTCTTGTTTGGTATTATATTAGTGTATCATAGTTTTGAAAAGTTATTTAAAGGTAGTTTTTAGTATAAATAATTTGATATTTATTATTAATAAATTATCTAAAATAATAATACTAATTACAAAAATTGTTCTATGGTCATAGCTTAAAGGTTAATTCTTAACAAAGGCATATCTTGAAAGGATAGACTTAGGCAGGCCCTCAAAATGGTAGAAAGTTGGTTATAGTCCATAAAATTTAAGAGCAATTAATTTCACTATGACTTCTATTGATTTATCCTTATATGCACTACAATTTAGACAATTATATAGTATTTTGACTTCTGTTTTGAGAAAATGTTGGGTTCGCGCTAATTGTTGGGGATGTATTTTTTTGTTGAACCTTTACAAATTTTTTATTTTAAATAACAAAAGACCCATTAAAATTCTAGTTATTTCCAGAGGGATACGGCCACATGACTTTGTAATTGACTGATATTTTGTACCAGCTTAATGAGTTCAGTTCAGTGCGTCGGTCCATCCTAAACTTTTTGTACCATTGAACAAGAAGTCTGTTTCAGACCCTCGGATTAAGGTACACCTTTTTTAATATTCCAACTCCAACTTCTCACCTCGCTCCCTCTCTCGTGTTCAACTTCCACACTTCCTTCGCCACTTATAATTATGCTTCCTCTGCAAGGCTTCCCCGGCCTCAACCACTCCGAGTTCTCTCCCCTACCCCTCCGCCTCACCCCCTCTGACGTCCCTCCTTCCAAGCCAGAACGCCGTTCCACCGACCCCCGCCAGAGCCACAAGGATGCCGAGCGCCGTCGCAGGCAGCGGATTAACTCCCACCTCTCCACTCTCCGGTCTATACTTCCGGACACTATCAAGGTCCTTCATCATTTCATCTTTTCGGAATCCTTCTCATAAATGTGAAACAAACAAACATATAGTATATTATTACTGTTTTAATGGGTATGTATATATAATACGTTATTTTTTTTAGAACGACAAGGCCTCGTTACTCGAGGAGGTTGTCCGGCGAGTGAGGGAGCTTAGGCGACAAGCCGACGACCTCGGGCAACAGCTCGATCAAGGCTGCGGGATTCCGTCCGAGCCCGGCGACTGGCCTTTGTCGGGAGAGAGCAACGAGGCGACGGTGACCCGCATGGATGGGGAAGCGAGGGTTGTGAAAGCGACGGTCTGCTGCGACGATCGGCCTGGGTTGAACTGGGATCTGAGCCGGGCCATCCGGATGGTTCGGGGGAGGGCGGTGAGGGCGGAGATGGCCACAGTGGGAGGGCGGACGAGGACGGTGGTGTTGGTGCAGACGGCCGGCGACGGAGGGGAGAGGGTGGAGGCGCTGAGACGGGCTTTGAAGGATGTGGTGGAGAATCGGGTCTCGGGTTCTGAGGTGGGCCATTTGGATGTGGTGGGGACTAAACGGAGCCGCCGGGTTTATGGGTCCAGTTGGGAGGCAGATGACGGGGTTTAAGTGGGTCATTTGGATTTTTGTGGCTTAATTTGCCCATGAGCTTGTAAAAATAGCAAGTTTATACTAATCGGGGTAGGGTTTTTTTTTTTTTCCTATTTATTAAGATTTTTTTTTTCTGAAATTGCAGTGGACAGTGAGAGTAGGAAGCAATGATGTGGGATTTTGGTTGTGTCTAGGCAACCAGACACGGGCTAGAGGGCTATTGTCCTTTTGGTTTGGCTAAAAATGGCCATCATCAACTACGTACGTCACTTGTTGTGTGGTAGACTGAAAAACCTTTAGTTCCAATTCTTACTTTTGGTATATTAATGCATAGAACTTCTTTTTAAAATTTTTTATACCATTCATTTTTTTAGTAATTAATTTATAATTTTTTATTTTTAATATTTTTGTGTATAAATGAAGTAACAATTGAAGTCAGAGCCTAGCTAGCAGGATATAAATTTCTAACAATGCTAGGACATAAATTTGCCCACTTATCAGTTTTGTTGAAAGAAGACTAAATATTTTTTAAAATTAATAAAGTTCAAATATGGATAAACTATGATAGAAGTCCCTAAACTTTTCCTACTAGACCTAATTAGCCATTCAACTATAACTCGAACGGTTAGAGCACTTGAACTTTTGCAACTCACTCCAAGTTGGTCCAAAACATGACAAATCGAAGGGGGACAAATGCCAAAATCTATCTTGAGGTTAATTTCAATTGCATTTTTATTAGTTTATTCAAATTAAGTTTGGATTGTCATAGTTCCATATTTTGTTATTTACGTACATTATTTGCCTAATAATTACATGATAAGTTTTTCTTATAAAATAATGAATTTTTATAAATATTTTCTATCCGACATAAAAAATAAAAATATTTTTATTAAAAAGAATATCAACTGAACACAGTTCATTTTTGTTATGGAAACTGATTCTCGTATAGTCATATAACATTTTAGAGAGACAATAAATATCTACTTTTTTTATTGTTTAGCTCTTCAATTAATCCACCAACCCTCTAATAGCTGCACTTCATTGTCCACTGACAAGGCTGTCTGTATCCTCCACGATCTCCATTTGACTATTCATATTTATTTTTAGAGTTTAATTACAATTTATCCCCCTAAAATTTAGGTGATATTACAATTTATCCCTTCTTATTTTAAAAATATACCCTTGTTTATAGTACTCATTTTATTGTTATGTTTATTTGTATCTTAGTTCTTTATAATACCACTCGCATGGTTAAAGTTTGAGCATAAAGTCCTATTACTTGAGTTCAAGTGGCAAAGAGACATAGCGAGGGATCAACCCAATATTCTCACAATACTACAAGTATTGGGTTCGGTTGTCTTCTAATATCATATAGGTTGACATGACGTTACCCTTATATTATGATTGTAAACTCCTTAGACCTTATGCTTTATACTACTTATTCTATGTATCAAAAAATATTTAAAAATAAATAGTTTAAATAAAATTATAAAGCGTAAGTGTAAATAAAATATAACCAAGAAGAGAAAAATAAAAGGTCCATGTACTAGAATAATAATGTCTAATTAAGTTAATAATATAAGAAAGATCTTATATATGTGTGACCTTTACTTTTCATCTTCATCCGTTTTGCCCCATTAGCATGATAATTTTCTCATTGATGAACACATGAAATATTTTCGATATGTATAAAAATTTCAAATTCAAACTTATGGTAACTTTCGTTTTTTTTTTCCTAAGATGGTTTAAAAGGCATATATGATGTCATCACTACCAAAAAGACAATTGTTATGTTCAAGAAAGTCATCAATCCATAATAAATATTTTGCAATTAACTTGGTTGAGTTGTCAAAGTTTGAGGGCTCCCAATGTATTAGGCCTTTAGAAAAAAGGAAGCAAGTTGGACCATATCATAGGAAAGTTAGTGGGCTTTTGCTAACCAATTTTTAGTTTGAGGTCAAATCATGTGGTTGGCAAAATTCAGGGGCTTGTACAGTACTTGGCCTTAAAGTTCATGGGGTTCACCTAAATTGTTTTCATGTTCTAAATTGATACCTAAATTTTAACTTTGTCTTATCGAACTACCTAATCTATTTTTTACATCCTAATTAGGTATTTTTCATCAAATCCAATGTTAAATCTGATAAAAATTGTTGGCGTGATATTAATTAACGCTAAAATAAATTTAAAATAGAAAAATTTGGCCCACAAACTTTTCAATCAATAATTCTCATCCTTAAACTTTTAAATGTAAAACTATTTACACCCCAATCTTCAGATGCCGGCCATTGCCTATGCAGCTTTGGCCAAAGTAGCATCATTGACTTGTCCTCTATGCCACTGTTAAAACTAGTTCTCTCCATCACCACCAATACATTTTAAGATAAAATAATCACTAAATTTTAGGAAACCTAATTCACAAAGCTTCGAATCCAATAAAACAACCATGAATTGAACAAAAAAAACTGCATCTGAGGCGAAAATAAGCAAAACAAAAAGATAATTTTGAAACGCAATGTCAAGGTAATCAGATAGAGATAAATCATGATGATATATAAAAAAAAATTGCATTGCAACAATATAACCTAAACAATCCAACAACAATCTTCCTTGTATTTGTAAGTTTAATGGTTTATGTTCCAAAAAAAGCCAGAATCAAAAGAGATTTTCTCACAAATCAAACAAAAAGGAGGAACTTGTGGGAGGCTTAGTAAGGTAATTGAACAAGTGAAGAGCATCCTCGAGCACATAACCGAAAGGACCCTCAACAATTTTGGGCTTGCAAAAGTTCCTTATAAAGCCCATAGAACAAACAAGAACACGAAAAGTGTACGGAAAGCAGAATGAGAAGACACTAAACTAAGGGGAATGAAATTGAAAATCCCAAACATGGAGGGAAAATTTAGAGGTGACTAGATCGGCAAATAAGCGGCAACACGGAAATCTATTCAATGAGGCATTTTCAAAGTCCGTGAGATGAGGAGAGATTTCCATAAGTGGAGGAGACCTAGCTCACTAAAAATAAAAATTAACAAAAGTAGCATCAATCTGGGCATGGTAGGGGTAACAATGGTGGCTATTGTTATGAAGATTATGACACCCCATATCCCATATGACAAGTCTATGTGATTTCTGATGTGTATATATGACTCCAAAATATAGAGTTTGATCATCTAGTGTTTATCTTTTTCGCAAAGGATAGCTCATGTGGTATAGGCAGGTATTTCGTGGACTGGTTCTAAACTTATGTTGCCACAAATGGTGCCAGAGCTAACCTAGTTCCGTGATGATGTGGACCGTATTTTTGATTTTAAATGGGCTGAGGCCCTTCTATTCTGTTTGTTCCGTATATAGTTCATATATATCCTCCACCGAGCTCACAATTCTTGATCTGTTTGTGATCCAATGAGGACATTGGGCATATAAATGGTAGAGATTATGACACTTCATATTCTACACGAAAAGCCTATGTAATTTCTGTAACTCCAAGCTCTAGAGTTTGATCACCTAACGCTCATCCTTTTCGCAAAGAATAGCCTATGTGATGTAGGGAGATGTCCCGTGGATAAGTTCTGGACTTGGGTCGTCACAAAGATGGAGGTGGAAGCTACAGAGGATGCCATTGAGGAGCGAATGGACTTGGCACCTACGGTGGCAACTATGGAGGTAGTAGTGATGACTGTTTGAAGTGCAACTAGGCTGGCCTGGTAGAAGGATTTGGTTTCAGTTGAATCTTAGGAATTGGGATTTTGAGGAGGAGATAAAACTCACTAAATTTAAGATTTGGGTTTTGGTTGAATCTTAGGAGTAGTTGAAGAACCAAAATTATTATTTTAAATTTATTTTAGAGTTAATTAATACACCATCAGCAATTTTTGTCAGATTTAAGGCTTGAATTGATGGAAAATACCCAATTGAAGCATGAAATATATATTAAGTGGTTCAATAGGCCAAAGTTAAAAGTCAAATGCCCATTTCAGATATATAAATAAGTTATGTGACCCACCGTGGAATTTAGTCTGTATTGTGTCTCTGGTGCTTTTTTGGTCCATCATTTTTTTTTTGACTTTTTCGTTCTTCCTCATTTGACAACTCACCAAATGAGCTGCTCTTGCCTCTTCCCCAAAGCCAAGGTTGGACAGTGGCCAATAACTCCTTTAAGCCTCATGCTACGTACTCCTTTAAGCATTTTTTTAATTTTTAACCGTTAAACTTGATCCATTTGATCATCTAACACGTTTTTCCATTTCAATTGGATATTAAATTTTATTCTAGTAATTTCAAGTCATATATATGCTAATTGACATCTAACAAAATTAATATTTTACATTTATAAGAGAGAAACACCAATAATTCAAAATGTACATTTATTATAAAAATAATTATTAGATATATTGAAACTACACATGTACTTAAAAATTTAAATTTAAATTATGATATCAAAAGTTGTTGTGAAATAGTATGAAAAGTTAAAAAATTTAAAAAAGAAAACAGAAAAAGTATAGGGCGCTCAATTCAATAAACTATAATGTCAAGCTCTAAACTACAAATTGATGTGTGACTTTGGACTCGAAAAAAACAACTCACTGAAGGATCATTTGAATTTCTGGAGATTTTATCTCTTTTAACCAAGTGATGATTAGTAGGTTCCAAAACATGTTCACAAAATTTTGTGTCAAGCGTAGTTCACCCTCTACAATGTATAGCTCGATAGGCTCCGTCATTCATAATAGGGAAAGTTACAAAAAACCCCCTGTGGTTTGGTCAAACCTACAGTTTGCCTCTCTATTTTGAGAAACCTACACTTTGCCCCCTATATTTTTTATGCTACCCGATAACAACTTCTGAAATTATATTTAAACTATATGGTAATAATGCTCTAGTAATTTCAAGATTTTTTTATATTTGTTTCACAGCAAACCGACCTTTAAAAGATACTGATATATAATTACAGGTGGGAATGTACATTTACAGAAAGGAAAAACTGATAGTTTAAAATTTCTATTAACTATAAAAAAAAATATTGAACGGATTGAAATTACTGGAAGATAATTATCGTAGAGTTTAAATACAGTTTCAGAAGTTGTTATTAGATAGTATAAAAAATATAGGGGTAAAGTGTAGGTTTCTCAAAATAGAGGGGCAAACTGTAGGTTTGACCAAACGACAGGGGGGTTTTTGTAACTTTCCCTTCATAACATTCAAATTTGACTCAGTAGAGAAGCTGGAACCTTGGCTCATGCTAAATTAGTCTCAAGAGCTTGAACTGGAGTTTCTTAAAAAGCTTGGCTCAACTCCATTCTAGATCTAGGCCTATGGTACTACTGAAAGGTGTTGTCTCACTCTAATATTCATGGAATAGAATTTTTTTTTTTTTAGGACTTCACTGTTGGATGCCCATAATTGTTATAGATGCGTCACAAGTCATTCAACCGTAATGCGTGATTTCACAACCTATCATCGAATTAAAAACCATCGCAAATATAATTTTCTAATTATCTACCATCACGATATTAAATATGATATCGTACAATAAGGAAGTGCATCAAAAACATATAATATTAGGAAAAACTAAGATAGTCGCTTGTTGTTTAATTAGTTGATTTATGCTTTTTGCTCCCATTTTGATGATATTTAAACTTAAGACCAAGGTTCATAAAATTCAAACTTTGTAAAGTGAAAGTTAAGACCTGTTTTTGGTAATTAGATATCTGTATATGTATAGAGTAAAGTGAAAGTTAAGCTTGTTGCAGTTGGCATCATTAGATCTTTCCCATGTACTGGATAAGTTCCATGGATTTGTGGCCCCTGTGGGAAAGCTGTACTTGTACCGTACGTCACCTCTGGTATACCAATTATTTAAAGCCACAGATTTCCAGGACGATTATGTTCATTTCTTTTCTTCAGGGGTGAAATTGAACAATAAATTTTGATTTGAGATTTTATCCCAAAAAGAACGGGAAAGCAAGAGACATGCCTCGCTACATCATCACTTTGGTCTCCAAATTGCAATCAGTTGCTTCACCAATGGCCGCTTCAAGACCCACCTCCAACCCGGGAGCTCGTTTTCGGCCTTCTCCTTTTTCTTACCTTCCAAAAAAATGGGTTGGCTACA
This sequence comes from Aquilaria sinensis, assembly GCA_005392925.1. Lineage (NCBI taxonomy): Eukaryota > Viridiplantae > Streptophyta > Magnoliopsida > Malvales > Thymelaeaceae > Aquilaria > Aquilaria sinensis. Next base: position 194,667 of record SMDT01000197.1, on the reverse strand, counting down.
AGGTAGTTTCATGTTTCTCTTTCTTTTGCTTCTGTCTTCCCTCATACTATTAGATACCCAGAATTGATCCTTATTGTTTCATGATTACCCAGATGGCACCAACTGGAAATTGTGATGCTAAATCATGGTTTTCGGCTGCACCTATGTACGTTCCTCCTTTTCTTATTTGAATAAATGGATATTAATTTATTGAATGATAAAAATATATTTTTCCATTTGTTTACTTCTTTTTCCCCCTATCAACAGAAAGAGTCCACTTTTTCCAAGATCTTCGCTCAACCCAGAACAATTTACAACCTCTCTAGTGCAGAATCAGACCAAAGCTGCCTGTGCCCGCCACCTGTTTGATGAAATGAAGCACAGATTTCTCTATTTTAAAAAGCACAAGTATCTGTAAGTGCCCGTCAAGTGCACATGGAATGTTGGGTTGCTTTGCCGCTCTTTCTAGCAAAATAACTTCTGGTTTTTTCGGCAGACATCAGTTGGAGCATTTTCAATCCCTTGCTGAAGTTCAATCACCAAAGGTGATAAAATTTTATTCGTATGTTCTTATTGGTTGGATGCATGGAAGGTTTGTTTCATTCCTTTCGTAACTAGGCAGTTAGAGCAATAGTTTGGTTCACTCTTTTCTGAACTGACAAGTTCAAGAAACAGTTCATGGTAATTGCTTGTTCAGACTCCAGGGTTTGCCCCTCCAATGTCTTCGGGTTCCAGCCAGGAGAAGCTTTCATGATTCGGAATGTCGCAAATATTGTTCCTCCACTTGAGGTAGTAGCCTTTTCCTTTCGTTTTCTTTTTTTTTTTTTTTCTGCCCCAGCCTTCATTCGAAGTTTTCTTTGCCCTTGTATCACGTAATTGACAAGATTGGGATTGCACAGAATGGACCTTCAGAAACTAATGCTGCCCTTGAGTTTGCTGTAACAACTCTTCGAGTAAGTAGTCCTTTAAAGACCATTTTGTTTCTTTTATCAGATTGGAATGATTCAAACCCAGATGGAAAACTGAATGTGAACGTTGATAAGAGAAACACTCATTTTGCAAACACATTTGATCAACATGACATTGATTTTGACGCTTTCAGTAGGTCGAACATGTATTCATCATAGGACACAGCTGTTGTGCAGGAATTCAGACCCTTATGAGCATGAATGATGATGAACAACTAAGGTGTCTACTACCACAAAGTTGTTCTCCCTTTACTTCCATTTGCCACACTCACTTTGGTTTACTATGTTTTCAGCAGTTTTACCAAAAGTTGGGTTGCTAATGCCAGAGCTGCCAAAGCAAGAACAACTTCAGAGGCTGCTCACCTGAGCTTTGAGCAACAATGTAGATACTGTGAAAAGGTTTTAGTTCTCTGTTGAATTGGAAGATGATCAAAGAAACGGTGCTTTGATTGTTCGGTTTTGGTTCTCATGACATTAACTGGGTTTCACCTCATGGCAGGAATCGATCAACCATTCTATGCTAAACTTATTGACTTATCCGTGGATAAAGGAGGTGGTTAACCAAGGATCACTAGCTGTTCATGGTGGGCATTATGATTTTGTGGAGTGTGCATTTGAGAAGTGGACACTTGATTTTGAGAGTGTTGGGAATGGGGGAAGGTACTGCTTCAAAGATCAAGCAATTTGGAGCTGAGTTGGACAAGCCCAGAGATAGCTTTGCCATTCTTTCTTGCAGCTTTGCCTGGGGTGCTCTGTCTCCTATATAATAAATCTTTCTAAAGTATAAATAAATATATAACCTTTTTCCTTAACTATCGTCATTTACTGTGTGACACTCTCAACTCCAATTCCCCAATAGTAAATTTTGTAAATAGTCCCTGACCTTTAATTGTTGTTTCGTTTTAATCTCTAATCTATTAAATATTCTATTTTAGTCCTAAACCTATTAAAATTATTTCGTTTTGGTTTCTTACCAGATGAAATTCATTAACTTAAAATAACTATAGATATAAATTTTTGAAATTTTGATTTAAATATTCGGTAACTGTCTTTTAGTAAATTTAAATAATTTAATATATTTTATGGCAAATAGATAATTTAAATTAGTAGTTTTTTTCCTAAATAAAATAAGTTCAATTCACGAAAAAAAAAAAAGATAAATTTTTAAATAATTTAATATATTTTATGGCAAATAGATAATTTAAATTAGTAGTTTTTTTCCTAAATAAAATAAGTTCAATTCACGAAAAAAAAAAAAGATAAATTGAATTTTTTATTAACTGAAAAAATTATTATACAAATTAAATTTATTGTAAAATAGTTATCGGATAGTTTAAATTATAATCTAAAATTTTTTTATCAGACAAATATTTTAAGTTAATGGCTCTTTTTTTCAACTAAAAATCGGTAAAATAGAAAACGTGTTAATTCAAAAAACAACGCGAGTTGGGGTTAAAATGGGCCTTGCGAGTTTCCGGGTCAAGGTGGCAGGTTAGGGCGGTAGGTCAAGAATTTTAAGAGTATTTACAACTTATGACACTGATTTTAACCTACCCAGTTCCCTACCCTAACCTGTAATAGTCTCTCGTTCGCCAAGCAACTGCCATTGTTGCTGCGACGCCGCCCCCACTGAGATTGGTTGTTCTTCCCATCTCAGCGCCCTTCGTCTGCTCCGTAGACCAGCTCTGATCCTCCTTCCCATCACCCAAGGTCAATTATGAACCGATTCTTCTTCTTCTCTATTTCGCTTCACATTTACATCAAGCCCGTTTGTACTCCCTAGGTTTTCCGAAATCATAGGTTGAACCAAACAATCGAAGTTTCCCTGACGAAGGCAGACACCAATTCGTTGCTTCTCGTGCACACCCTCTCAACCTCTCACTCTTGACCAATACCTCTTCCTTTTCAGACGTCACTGCAAGATAAGCCTCCACTATAGATCAATGGATTGCTGTTGGCAGAGTTGGTCAGCTATGTCTGCCGCATAGCCCAGGAAATCACGCCATTCTCCCCAACCAAATGCATTCTTGACGTCATCAAAGCTGGTAATGTATTTATGACACGAACTGAAGAGATTGATGGTGTTGCTTCGTGGCTTGCATTACTATCATTTTTCATGTCCTGATTCTCTTTTTCTTCTTCTGCAGTGGTTCACATCGAAATGGGACTGTTGATTGGGTCTCTGGGTTTAGGTAAATTGCTTTGTTCTATACACTTCCCTTCCTCCCACCATTAAAATTTTCTTGCTCGCATCTTGTTTATCCTGCTGCCCTGTTCTTTCAGTTTCTCCGTGCCGCAGCTGTTGGTTATTACTACCTCATTTGTTTGACTTATCTCTGTGTGATGTTTACTACTTTTTTTTTTCACAACTATTGTCAACATGTCGCTTCGTGTTTTAGGTTGATTTAGATACAAAATACTTGATATATGTCAAGCGATTCATTGAAAGTAATTCAGTTCTGGCATCTAGATTGATTTTGCTTTTCCAGCTTCAATGATTGTATGCGCCGACATGTATGTCAGATCTCTGTATATAAAAAAGAAGAAATTATGATAACATAATATCCGTATAAGATCATATTATGGTAATCATAAAAAGTAAAGAACTTTTGTGTTCAGGTGATAGCTTCATTATTAGTTCAATTTGGTTTAAACAATTAGTAATTGGTTGTTGGTTTACCCCGATGCCCCAATCTGTACTTTATAAAATAAGTTGCCTGTATGGTCATTTTAGGCTTTAGTTCTAATTATTCCAAATCAATGTTTAATTTTACAATGGAAAAAAAATGACAATAAATGAGTTATTGAACACAAATGCATCATTGCGAGACAAAGGAAGGTTTTATTAGTGGGACAGTTTTTTTAATAAATAAGCATGCTTAGCCCCTCAAAGTTGTCTACTTCACACTTAAATCCCCTGGGCTTAGAACGATCGTTACATGAGGTTGTAACATACTCCATGCATTAGTTTAAGGGGTTAAATGAGTGGGGTTATGGGTCAAAGAGGTAAGTGACTGAGTTAATACATTCAGGGGTTAAAAATGGATCTTTTATTCAATGACTTTAACTAAAAAAAAGGACATGCTTCTTTTTCTCGTAACATGAAGGCTTTTGTTTGGTAACATAATCAGAAAATCAACTAGAATAATGACAGGTTCTTGGCCAGACATCTGGTTTTCTGCATATTGGTTTGTTATCAAAAAAACTCTCGGCATCTTTACTTAGAACACATCTGGGTCTGCTTTTTGCTATGTCACACAAATTCTTAAACTAAAGTGTACATAAGGTAAAATATAGTAGGTAAGTGGACTTTTGCCAACTAGGTATAGTGTAAGTTTTCTTCATACACATGGGATTGGTATGACTGCAAATATGAAGCAGTATAATACAAATGGAATAAAAATTATGTTAATTACTGGATCAGGTGTACTTCCAAAATGCAAAACTCAATTAGGCTGTAAAAGTTTCCAATATTGTTTTCTTCTCGTTTGAGGTTGGGACCAAATAATTTTTTGACAAACTTTAAACAGTGTAGTTTTGACCGAATATGTAAAACTACTTGTAAACACAGATTTTTTCTCAAGATTCTGTTTATTATTACATTTTTATTTGTTCAAAGTTCAAAGCTTTGGCTTAGATTAATGACTTCCGATGAAATTAGTTAGTGCACTATACTTATTTTATTGGTCTTTGTTGCTCTTTTGTGTCGTTCTTCTGATTTGAATCTGTTTGGTTGCTTGATTATCTGTCGACTGCATTATTGGTTTTGTTTCAGCACCTACTTTTCCCATTTATTGTTATAGATGCCTTTATAGGAATTGCCCTAATTTTGTGTCTTTTTGTTTCATTGCTAAAAGTTGTTGGCCACGTGTGGGCATAAGTTTGTTCATGATTTTAATCTGGTCGCCCTTTGTTTCTCTTCCTGCAGCTACCTCCCGTGTGCAGTTGTGTTGATGATGCAATCACCCCGCTTGTTGAAAATCTCAGCGGCCGTCTTAACTTACCTGTCACATTCCGGTATGGTACTATTTATGCTGTCGTTATTTGTCGAAGTCATGCTTCTACTATTGTAGTTAGTTCTCTCACTCCAACTTTCGGATTCGTAGGCCTAAGTTTCCATTTTTATTCTGACTAGTTTTCGGCAGTACAGTGAATAGTAATTGTCAGTTGATTACACATGACATTCTTCCATCACTGCATGTACATTCATGTGCTTTATCCATTCATCCACAACGTTTTAGGTTATGTCAACAAATTCAGGATGAAATTGGTTGTTGTTCTTCTGTGAAATCTGTCTGTCTTTTGTTGTTTTCTATGTAATTTCACCGCATCAATTGGCACATTCCTTTGAAGCATTTTCCTATAAACATTTTTAGAACATTTCTTTAATTATGCGCTTGTTTTCCATTTATTGTAGATCATAGAAATTTATGTCATACAATATAACACTAAATCGTACATGCGCTTGCAGCTTCAACTTCAAGTTATGAAGATAGTTCCATAATAAATTTTCAGACTATGAATAGAAAAAATTGTGCTTAATGTATTGACTTGGTGCAATAATTAATCTCCAAGATAGTTAATTAAGTGTCTACATGAAGATTCAGTATTTAAAATTAAATTTATTATACAGAAAAACAATCAGAATATAAACACTGCCTTATGAAGATCAGAGCTATATGACTGACTTCTACGGACTATTAATTAATTGTTAAATAGATGTGATGGTAAAAAAATTTTAATTACTTTCCCTGGGAGATGTGTTCTTTTTAATATTTTATACAAGCTTGGTTTTAAATAAGTCATTTGTTTTCAAATCATTTTTGAATTGCCAATCAAACTTACTGCAGTTACAACCAAAGTGAGAGGCCCATTTTCTCAAACCTATCAACATCACCTTTTCTCCTCCACCCACTGTCACTCAACCAAATCTAAAATGGATTTTGGTTTTGGATTAAAAGCAGCCATTTCTTTGGTTTCTGATTTTCTTAGGAAAAGATACTATTAATTTGTAACTTGTTCTATCTGCTTACTTTATGGTCCTTTTTTAGATCAAGAGGCATAATTTTTTGGTCTTTTGTTGAATAGGTTGTGAGGAACCATCAGGCATCACAGTTATTTGTGGTTTTATGGTGTTTTTTGTTAAACTATATTCTTTGTGTGCATCTGTTTGTCTGCTACCTGACATTAATAAAATGCAGGGCAATATTGAATCCAAACATAATGTTGAGTTGCATTGTCAAGTGTAACCTTTATACTATATTCCTGTTTCTTATATTTTCTTTTCAACTAGAGTTTCCCTTTTTACATGTATTGTAGTTGTTAAGATCATGTGTTTTGCAATAATCGTTGGCTCTGTTGTGAGGCTGTGTCTTAAGTTCCATTGATGTTTTAAAGTTGATTACCTGAGGCCATTAATTGTTTGTTTCTATGGCAGCAGTTGCATTTCATTTGATTACTGCCTCCATAGTAGCCAGAATAGAACATCTCTCATTGATCCACTTCTGCCATTCGTTGATCAGTACAAACACTTTGACTTCACTTTGTTGCTTTGTACTACTGTTCTGTTTTTTCGATTTGTAGTAATTATCACCGTACATCACAATCATACATCGCATCCTGGCATTTTTCATTCCATGGTAATCAACATATCAGTTTGCATATATTTCTTTTAGCTATTGCCATGTTTTGTTAGGGCTATAAATTCAATGTCATTCTCTAGTTGTTATGTACAATGCCATGTGACACACATGTTTGTGGGTATCCTTAGCAGTTGAGGTTAAAGTTGAAAATGAACCCTGGCAATGTCTACGGTCAGAACATGAAGTTTGCCACGGTTGGCAAAGGAGTTAGAGTAGATTGGGATCTCTTTACCACTGACATTTTTTGCCGGTGGGCTGCTCAAGCTGTTGATTAGAACCACGTTTCCGACAACCATTTAACTAAGTCCGGCTAGGCCTGCATTCACAAAGGTTTTTCAACCGAAACTGGGTTGCCTTATTCGCTCCCCGTGCTTAAGAACAAGTGGAGGCAGCTGAAGAACCAGTACAAAAAGGCGAAGAGATTGCTTGGGTCTATAACCAGTCTTGGCCGGGACTATGTGCGAGGAACTGTGCTTGCTGACGACGAGAAGTGGGTAGATTGCATTAAGTTATATGTTGAAATTCATATTTAAACTCTGTTTTCATTTTTTTTTTCCTGTCCATCATCAGAATGAAACTTGCTAGCCAATGCTTGAATTATTGGAAACCTGTGTTTGCTACACTCCTTCATGTTACTCTCCTTTTAAGTGGCATATACTATACTTGATGTTGTCTTGGCCAAACATCATGCCAACTTAATGTTATTAGAATAATACATATACTAGAGTTTAGATTAAATTATCTGTGTTTTCATATATAGATGTATAGAACTCTATGGTTTGTGTAAGTTGCTGTAATATGCTTTATTTTCTTATATCATAATGCAGCAAAACCCGGCTGCAGCTATGCTTAGGGGGAAATGTTTGCCAAATTAGCTAGATATGGAATGAATGTTTGGAGGTGTTTGGGATTTATTTGGATTTGGTTGGTCTCCCTAAATGGGTGGAGCTCCTTGCATCCCCAACATGGATGCAATGGCTGTGGTGGAATTAGGTGAAGATATTGGGGATACGTCTACACACGATGAAGTCTTTGGTGCAGGTTCCGATTCGGTGTAGTTCAGGTCGGGCCTGAATCGATAGAGCACTTACCGGGTTCCTGCATCACTATTCTCGGCACATCAATATGCTACTGGCCCTTCCTATATTCCACATCAACCTCCTAGCCAACAGATGAATCACACTGGAAATGGTACATGAAGTCGACGGAAGCGGAAATTGAGGGATAATGAACATACTGCTATCCTGAGTAAAATTAGTGACTACCTTATGACAGGTCAAAAGGAGTAGATAACAACTCTGGCGGGTGCCATTATCGACCCAAATGACATAGGTCTCATTATGCAGGCCATTGCCAAACTTCCCGGTGTGGAAAAAGAAGATTCTTTTTGGATGGAGGCAGTTGATTTTTTTATGGAGAATGAAAAGGCGATTGGCTTGTTCCTACGTGGATGTCATTCAGTAGAGGTTTGATTGCAGTGGCTACAGAATCAGCTTGACAAAAGGAGGGGGTAGTACATTATTTAGTCAGGCCACTGTCATGCAGAACATTTAACTGTTGAGGAAGGTTAGTCTCCATGTAGGATTACATTAGGCTTTTTTTCCTTTTAAACAGCAATGTATGTGAGATTGAGTTGTAGGTTTCCCAAACTGTGTTAGTGTTTATATTCTAAGGACTATATGCAGATTGTAAAACTATTATTGTATGTGAGCTAGGCTAATTGTTAATCGACTGTACTTGTGTGTTGTAGCACATTCCATGCTTGGTAGCTTATATCATAAATCTTCATTTGCATTTGTGACATATTGGATGTCAATCATTTGGATTTTTGCATGCAAACAAAACCCAGTTGTCACATTTCATTGCATATATGGAAGTCAATGTAATGCAAAGAACACTGAATAGTATTTACTTGTCTTGAACAGGGAAGTGTAGCACTTAGATTTTAGTAACAGTTCACCCTCTTTCCCACACAATGGTCAATTTGTTCCAGCGAGTACGAAATTAGTTGTTACGGAGAACAGTTGTGATGAATGATGCAATAGCCAAAGCGGGACTACAGGAAATGCTTGCTAATGAGACATCGACAGAACAATCACAACATTGGCCAAATACGGTATCTATTCAAACAAGCGAGCAATTATTCTGGCATTTAGCAGAACAGCTAGAAAAATTTTAGGATGAATATAGAATGTATGTGTCTTACTTCTAGGCATTACATAATGAATTGGTTCAGCGATATGAGTTATATGGGTCAACGTACATGTCTACACATGAAGCTTTGGCAATCTTCCTCAGCTTATGCAGACATGGGGACACCCAACGAAGACTCGAACGGTGGTACGAACATTCAGCATCAACAATTAATGTTTGGTATAAGGGGGTATTGGATGCTGTTTGTAGAATGGTGGACGATGTTATAAGACTGATGGACCCAGAATTCTCAATAGTCCCAGAAAATGTGGTTGCAAAATACCTAGCTTTTTGTAATGCAATTGGTGCAATCGATGGGACACACATACCGGTAATTGTAGAGATGAGGAACTGCACAACTACTACATTGGGAGAAAAGGGGTTTCGACACAAAATGTGATGGTTGCATGTGATTTTAATATGCTGTTTACTCATGTATATGCAGGCACACCCGGGTCACAACACGGTGCAGTTGTTTTGCGAGCTTGTATGTCTAGCCCATGTTCAGGTTTTACGTTTCCACCTTCAGGTAAGGCATTGGGTTTTTTAAGTTACTAATTTCATAGCCATTTTAGATGACCAATGAATCCATTCTAAGGTGTTTTGGAAAAATTAACATTTTCTAATAAGTATGCAATAAAATGAACATATTACAAATAGGTTTATATTGTTTATTGTTGTAGGAAAATATTATCTCGTTGACTCTGGATATGTGAACACAACTAGATTTTTAGCTCCATATAGGAGTGCACCATATCACCTATCTGACTTTAATGGGAGGTCACCGCGAGGAATGGAGCAACACTTTAATTTCATACACGCATCATTGCGCAATATAATTGAGCGGACCATAGGGGTTTGGAAAGAAGAAATGAAAGATACTTCAACTAATGCACAAGTTTGACAGTGTAATTTAGGTAAAAATTGTAATCGCAACGGCAACATTGCACAGCTTTATTCGTAAATATAACTTCGAAGATCCGGACATTGCATTTGCACAATATGGAAGCTATATGCAACATGATGCAACAGCGGATAAAGCATTACCTTTTCAAGAGTTGCATTTGGAGGGTCACAAAATGGCTCACGTCAGGATTTTATTGCTCGAAGCCTCCCACAAACAAGGCAAACACGAAGGCAACGCGCATGACATTCCATTAGTTGAGGCATGGATAACTTCATGCTAGATGGGATATCCCATGTAGTTGATGGAAGCTATTTCATGTAAGATATTTGTTCTATATTCAAATTAGGGTGTTTTTGTTATATTCCCCTGGACATACTATCATCATCTATCAAGTGGTGGATCTAAGATTTTTATAAATGAGGATTCGAGTACATATTAATTATAAAACTCTAATATTAAATGATGAAACTTATAAGTTAGCATATACTACAATGTAATGATGAAAATCCATTAGAAGAAAATTTTAAAAAAGCTCTAATTTATCCTTTTTTTTCTGTCATTGGTCGAACAACTAAAAAAATATATAAACTATAAAGAAGATGAGTGAAATATTAATCTTATATATAATGTAAGAGATAAAAATATTTTCACCCTTATAACTTTATCTTTTATCAAATTAGTTTGACAATTTTTCTTTTGAATTAAAGAAAAATAGTGGGAAAAAAAGTTCTAGGCCTAGATAGGAAAATGAATGAAAGTTGAAGGACCAATGTAGACCTTTCCCATTATCCTAATTGTCAGTTGAAATAAGAGATTGATTTATTTTCTATCTATGTTAAAGCAAAAGAGACCTATTATTTTGTTCCAGTAGATATTATAGAAATTATAGGAATCCATTAAAAAATTAAAAGAGTCTAATTACTTAATTATATATATGTTATTATTTTTTTTTTTTGAAAAAGAGGGTCCATAGACCCCTATAATTACCACATGGGTTCGCCGTTGCATCTATCAGAACTGGATAAAATAGTTGATGTTAATAGCTAAACAACATGACCATTGACTAATTTGACTGAACGGGGATAACATTGACAAGAAAGCATTACATGTAAAAATACATGTGTACGTGAAGATTGTCATGTACATGTCTACAGGTTGTAGGTAGGCTATATCAGATAATTAATGGAGACTTCTTAATCAGTAAGAAAAATAGAGTAAATGATATTCCAAGGTTCAGTAAAATGCTTGGTGTAAATAAAACACAAACTTAGAAATGGATCCATAGCTTATGAGATAGAAGAGATTCTTCGTTCCTAATGGGATAGATGAAATTGCATGGAAATATGTCAAAAAAGTGACAAAAAAAAGAAAATTAGTTTAATCTGTTCCCCTAATACAACTGAAGAAGGTATATAATATCTGAGCAGGCAAAAAAAAAAAAAAATCAAAGAAGAGAATAACGAAAAAGGCAATGAAAACTTGTTGAGGAGAAACACATTGGTACGTAAAATTAGGGACATAGAATACTATTTTAACTTATGAGGCTCCAAACATACATCCAACACCGAAACAAGCTATACATACACTAGGATAATATGATTAAGATGCAGCCTAATATGAAAGAACTACGTGAGGCAATCAATTTTTTATCAAATAAATCTTAATCCATCAACCAACTAGGCCACTTACGTATAAATTTCTCTGCTGATAATCCTATTGTTGTTGTTTAGTCATTGACTTTAATGTTTAAGGTAAATTTAAATGTTGAACAAAATCAATATTTAGAAAATTCTAAAAGGAACATTAAGAATATCAAATCTATGACTTCAATGGCCAAACTTGAATTGGGTACTTATAAATTATACATAGGTAAATAGATAATAATCTGTAAAAACAATAGAGGAGAAAAGGAAAAAAAAAAGGTCTTTAACATGTTTTTACTAATGAGGATTATGAGTAAAGTTAAAGCTTTAGCAACTTACACAAGCATCTTTCCATTAAGATAGTTAGTTAATGCATATTAAACAACTATGGTATACCGTTTAAAGTTTGGCCAAAAATTATTTGGTCCCAACCCCAAATGAGAAAAAAACAATATTGGAAACTTTTGCAGTCTAATTGAGTTTTACATTTTGGAAGTACACCTGATCCAGTAATTAACATAATTTTTATTCCATTTGTATTATACTGCTTCATATTTGCTGTCATACCAATCCCATGAGTATGAAGAAAACTTACACTATTCCTGGTTGGCAAAAGTCCACTTACCTACTATATTTTACCTTATGTACACTCTAGTTTAAGAAGTTGTGTGACATAGCAAAAAGCAGACCCAAATGTGTTCTCAGTAAAGATGCCGAGAGTCCCTTTGATAACAAACCAATATGCAGAAAACCAGATGTCTGGCCAAGAACCTATCATTATTCTAGCTGATTTTCTGATTATATTTCCAAACAAAAACCTTTATGTTACGAGAAAAGTAAAGCCTTTGAATAGAAAAGATCTATTTTTAACCCCTAAATGTATTGACTTAGTCACTTACCTTTTTCACCCATAACCCCATTCATTTAACCCTTTAAACTGATGCTCGGAGTATGTTACAACCTCATGTAACGATCATTCTAAGCCCAAGGGATTTAAGTGTGAAGTAGACAACTTTGAGGGGCTAAGTATGCTTATTTATTAAAAAAACTTTCCCATTAATAAAAACTTCCTCTATCTCGCAATGATGCATTTGTGTTCAAAAACTCATTTCATGTCATTTTTTTTCCATTGTAAAATTAAACATTGATTTGGAATAATTAAAACTGAAGCCTAAAATGACCATACAGGCAACTTATTTTATAGAGTACAAACTGGGGCATTGGGGTAAACCAATAACCAATTACTGATTGTTTAAACCAAATTAAACTAATAATGAAGCTATCACCTGAACATAGAAGTTCTCTACTTTTTATGATTACTATAATATAATCTTATGTTATCATAATTTCTTCTTTTTTATATACAGAGATCTGACATACATGCCGCTGTACACAGTCATTGAAGCTGGAAAAGCAAAATCAATCTAGATGCCAGAAATGAATTATTTTCAATGACTCATATGACATATATCAAGTATTTTGTACCTAAATCAACTCGAAACATGAAGTGACCTGTTGACAATAGTTGTGAAAAAAAGTAGTAAACATCAAACAGAGACAAGTCAAACAAATGAGGTAGTAATAACTAGCAGCAGCTAGTTGACCCTAAACCCGAACCTGAACCCGATCCTAATTTTAGGGTTCGGGTTGGGTTGGGAGAAGAGAAAACATAAATTCGGGTTAACCCGATCCGATCCGTGTTCAGAATTTAAAGAATCGGTTTGGGTCGGGTGAACCCGAAAAAATCTGACCCAACTATGAACTAGAACTGCGGGTTGCGGCCTTGCTCCACTTTCTAACCAGCCCAGCCCAAATCACGCGCACACAGCAGCCGTCTTCAGACGCTTCACTCTTCACTCTTCAGGTCTGAATCTGAATCTGATTCTTCTAATCCTCTCTTCAGTTAAGCTCTTTGCCTCTTCTTCTCGACTTTTGCCTCTTCCTGACGAACGTCAATGAGTCACGACAGTCGTCAATCGACAGTGGCAGTGATGAGTTCCGACTGTCCTCTTCTCGGTGTTCTCTGCGACTGACTGCTGGTCTTTTGCTGGCTGCTGCGACGGCGCAACATGAAGGTTTGGGCTTTACTTCTGAGTTTGTGAAGGTTTTTCTTTTGAATGGTTTGCTGCTTAGTAGTTAATAATTTGGTGATTTTGAATACCATCTTCACCCGATGTTCTTTCTCGCCGTTGATGATTGTGTTTAGCTTTTAATCCGCTGTTTTCTTCATATTCGCTCTCAATTTTGGAGATTAGTTGAATAGTTCGAGGGCATAGCCAGTCAGTCACTTCGCTGTCGGATCAATTACAATACTTCAAAGAATACATTGCAAGGGTAAAGGGCCTTATCGGAGAAAACAAAACAAGTTCCCTGTTGGCGAGGAGCCTCTTTCTAGTGGTAGCAGGCAGTAACGATATCGCCAACATGTACTTTCTCCTTCGTGCCCGGAAATTGCAGTATGATGTTGATGGCTACACCGACTTGATGTCCAATTCAGCTTCTCAATTTGTTCAGGTTCGGCACTAATCAGCTAGCTACCTTCCTCTTTCCACGTGAAAATTAGGACACAACATAATAATATTGTGAGACAGAGGCTACGCATATGAGCAATCTTACTAGTAAATATTAACTTTGAGCGTACAGGAGCTATATGGACTTGGGGCACGAAAAGTTGGAGTGTTTAGTACACCGCCGGTCGGATGTGTGCCGGCGCAGAGAACTCTGGCGGGGGGAAAGAACAGAACATGCGCTGGAAACTACAATCAGGCAGCAGTTCTGTTCAACCAAAAACTGTCTCAAAAGCTGGATTCCCTCGCCCAACCCCTGCAGTGCCGGATTGGATTTTGAAGAGAATGAAGAACATAGAGGCTTTGGATTTTGAAGATGGAAGCTTTTGGAATTAGAACTTAGAACCCTGCAGTGCCGGCTTCACAGTCGCTTATGAGATTTGTAACTGAAAACAAGAAACCTTCATATTATTTAAATGCATTGATTGGTCAATGCATTTCTTTGGTTCCACGTAATGTGTTGGCTATTCCAGTGTCCACTGTTGCTTCAGAATCGGCCTTCAGTACCGCTGGTCGTGTGCTTGATCCGTTTAGGAGTTCACTGTCTTCAAAGATTGTCGAGGCACTTGTTTGTGGACAGGATTGGCTGAGAGCTTCAGGGAAGAAAGAGCATGTCAATGGCGAAAAACAATTACAAGAAATTGAAAAGCTTGATCAAGGTGAGCTTAATTTTGTTGATGATGTGATATTAACCTATAAAATTTTGTTCTATTGAATTTATGGTTTGTTTGTTTTGTTTTATTTTTTTTTTTACCAGATTTGGAGACCATCTCTTCTGCACCTGCTGTTATTGATATCGCTTAGCTAGTTAGCTAAGCTAGCTTGAACATTGTATTGGTGAGTTATGACTTATGACTTATGAGTATTATTGCAAACGTTTCACTTACAATTTTTATTACTGTTTACATCCCTATGTGATTGTTTCCTTATTTTTCTTGAAGATTGTGACTAATGCTTCAGTGTTGTTGGACGCAATAGGAGGAAACGAGTAGAAAAGGATGGTGATGCACTTATGCTTTTTGTTGAACCAAATTAAACTATGTGTGGTTATGACTTATGTTATGATATTAAGTTTCGCTCTTTGTTCATGTTATGGCCATTGGGACGTGTTTATTGTCATGTTAAGTTTGTTCATGTTGTGGCCATTTTTATGTTTGTTACTAGTTCTTTTAAGTGGATATATTTAGGACCTGCAGGTTGGACATATTTGAATGTGGAATGAAAATTATGGAATTATTGAACTATGTAGTCAGTATTTCGGGTCAACCCGACCCTAATCGGGTTAGGGTCGGTTTGGGTCATCAACGAAATAGGGTCGGGTTAGGGTTAGGGTTAATCGGGTTAGTGATAGCTTAAAAAAGTCGGGTTTCAACCCGAACCCAACCCTACAACCCGAACTTTCACCCCTAGCAGCAGCGGCAGGGAGAAATAGAAAGAACAGGGCAGAAGGATAAACAAGATGCGAGCAAGAAAATTTTAATGGTGGAAGAAAGGGAAGTGTATAGAACAATTCAATTTACCTAAACCCAAAGGCCCAATCGATAGTCCCGTTTCGATGTGAACCATTGCAGAAAAAGAAAAAGAGAATCAGAACATGAAAAATGACAGTAATGCAAGCCCATGAAGCGACACCATCAATCTCTTCAGTTCGTGTCATATATACATTACCAGCTTTGACGACATCAAGAATGCACATGGTTGGGGAGAATGGCGTGATTTCCTGGGCTATGTGGCGGACATAGCCGACTAACTCCACCAACAACAATCCATTGATCTGCAGTGGAGGCTTATCTTGCGGCAACGTCTGAAAAGGAAGAGGTATTGGCCGAGCGTGAGAGGTTGAGAGGGTGTGCACGAGAAGTAATGAATCAGCCTTCGCCTCCGTTAGGGAAACTTCGATCATCTGGCTCAACCTACAATTTTGGAAAATCCAGGGAGTACAAATAGGCTTGATGTAAGTGTGAAGCAAAATAGAGAAGAAGAAGAATAGGTTCATAACTGACCTTGGGTGAGGGGAAGGGCGATCGGAGCTGGTCTACGTGGCAGACAAAGGGCACTGTGACAAGAAGAGCAACTAATCACAGTGGGGGCTACGTCGTAGCAACGATGGCAGCAGCTTGGCGAATGAGAGACTATGATAGGTTGGGGGTAGGGAACTGGGTAGGTTAAAATCAGTAGTATAAGTTGTAAGTACTCTTAAAATTCTTGACCCATCGCCCTGACTCGCCACCTTGACCCGGAAACCCATGAGGCCCATTTTAACCCCAACCCGCATTGTTTTTTGAATTAAAATGTTTTATACTTTACCTATTTTTAGTTAAGAAATAAAGCCAACACGTTTCATGAGGTTCAAATGAAATATTTTATTAGATTTAGGACCAAAATGAAACTTTTTAATAGGTTTAGGATAACAATAGAATATTCAATAGGTTAGAGACTAAAATGAAATAATAGTTAAAGGTTATGGATTATTTATGCAATTTACTCATTCCCCAATACATATTATACATATTTAATGTTCAGAATCGAGTAAGGGTGTAAGAAAAATTGCAAATCTTCGTCTGCCTACACTTAAATTCCTAAGTATAAGTAAACAGTATTGGTCGAATAATTAATTAAACATGGTGAAGTGAAATTGATTTATTAAGGTATAAATAAAAATTTTACAAAGCTAGTTTTGTCTTTCTCCATTCCAAATTTATTGCTTTTCTTTTTTTGGTACTCATGAAAAAGCCTATGAGATTGAGGGAAAAAGAAGCCAATATGTGAGCAACAGTTGCATTCTCCCAAAGGATTACTAGCAAATTCACATGGTCTATGGAGTCAAAAACTTGCCAAATGGTTTGAAATTTGAATAATCTGAGTATCTTCAAGGGAGAATACTGAGAAAAACATGCATGTAATCAATGAGAATGGTAATAGAAGAAAGAGGGTAGCCTCATCAGGAGTTCCACAGTAGCAAGAGAATGAGTAGGTTGAAACAAAACCCTGTTGTGACATAACAAGGCAAATACCATACAACAGAACCAAAGCTGTTGTAGCTAGCACCAAAGGATAAAGCTATTCTCCATCTACCTTGAAATTTCTAGAGGTGGAGGGAAGCCATGCAGAGGCATCCTGCCCAAGTAGCACAGAACACTTGGGCATGGAGCTTGAAGAGTAACTACTAACCACATTTCTTATTGAAGTTACGAGCTTCCAAAATAAAATTGAGTATTTTATTACAAATATGAAGGATTCATTGGGGAGAAATAACCAATGAATTAAACACAACTTTATTATAGGCTTGACATATTGCCCAAATAGATGAGATCACCAGGTCTAAATCTATGGATTGCCAGAAATCCTTATTCTGGAGTATTGCATTAAGCCAAGCATGAAAATCCACTAGTGTGGGCCCCATCATCAGACAAGTTATCTAATTCTATATCCAAGCTACATGTGAAGAATACATGAGAAAAAGATTCTTGATCTTCTTGGCATCAAGAGCACATTGGAGACTTCTCAACAAGTCTTTTAGCTAGATTAAGGTTGGTGGAAAAAGCATTTTTAGGACATTTCTATATAAACACTTGTAATTTCAAAGGGACGTTCGCAGCCCATAAACAATTAATTCCTATTGTTGTTTGAAGATCTTTTGAAGAATTCAACCTTCTTGGCAAGTTTGCTAAAAAGGCTTTGATATAGACTTGTTTGCAACTATACTTCTCAAATCGTAAGACCATCTAGGTGATTGTATCATTTAATGGACTTGATGGATGGGAGAGTTGATGTTAGGACCATTAGATACTTGGCTTAGGCCAAGAATAAAAAGAAACACCAATTTAAAACATGAGGGACTTAATTGAAAGTAAAGATGAGGATGTAAATGAAATTATGGGAACTTGAAGGGTGAAAATGCACCATGCAAATAAGTGCATGGACAAAGGTGGAATTAGACCAATTTTGGTTGACAAAAACAAATTCGCCGGTCAAGAATTGCGGCTTCTTCCAAATTAATTTGGTCATGGGTTAATTACCATTGTGGGCCATATTAACGAAAGCTTGGCAATTTGAGCCATGAGTTAATAATAGAGCTTAATCCTACATTTTAGTGGCTAAAGTGTGCACATGGAAACTAAGGGAGAAAAGTGTCACATTTAGAGTACTTTAGGACCGAGGATGACGTTAAGCCAAAATGTTGAATAGGTGTACACTTTCATTTAATGCGGCCAGAAATCTAATTTTCTCACTCGGCTGCCTGTTGACGCAAATGGAAATCCTTTGTCTTGCGCTCATTAATGCGCCAGAAGCATTAATTCGGCTGCCTTCGTTTTCTACTTGCTTTCGTTTGTTGCTGGCCGAAAAACAAAATCAGTAAAGGAACGAAACAGAGCTTCAACGAAACAGTTTCTTCTGGTGCGAAAGGACGAGCTGGCCGAGAAAGAAGAGAAACAAAACAAAAGAGAAGAGAAGAGTTTCGTTCATACGCGCTAGTTGGCCGAGAGAAACAAAGGGGCTTCAAAGCGTGAGGGAGCAAAGTTGGAGCTCTTGCCGTCCTATTGAGTAAATTGAAGCTTGAAAGAGAAATCAAGCTTGGAAAGGCTTATAATCACTTGTTTTTCTTGGTAATTTTCCATGGACAAGTGATTATGAAAGTTAATTGAAGGCTTATTGTGAGGGAATATATATTTGAGCTTCGGAGGTTACTCGAGCAACCAAGAGCTCAAGCTTTGATTGTGAGGTAGGGTTTCACTTTACTTGTTTTCTTGGTACTATTCCATGAACAAGTGAAGCAGCTAAGTGATGGTTATATACTGCTATTGATCTTAGCTTGCTAGATGGGCATATTGAGGAGATTCAGTTAAATTGGCTAGCTAGTCAAGGTAATGGACATGTGCTAAAAATCCTAGTGAGGGTGGCCAACTTGCTAGTGATTTCGGAGCTCTAGAGGAAGTGGAGTTTATGGTGGAGGTTTTGTGTGCCAAAGTGCACAATGGCACATGCTATGGTACTTGGCCAAATGGTCTTTGTGGTGTGTGTGTGAGTCCATTGTGTGCTTGAGTGATTCTTTGTGCATGCTAACTCCGTATATTGATGGTTTATATGATATATATTGTATATTTTTTTTGTGTGCTTTCCATGTTTTCATGTCTTTCTTGCAGGACAAATAAGCTTGTGGAGGTTAAGTCATTCGACTTAACTAAATAGACCTTATATGGTCGTTTGTGAATCCCTACTGAGTAATTGTTACTCACTGCCCATACATTTTGTTTCAGGAAAGGATATACAGCTTGAGTAGTTTGCTTGAGTTACTAGTTTGTGTGCTAGCTAGTACACTTTTTGCTCGAGGTATGTGCCAACTAAATCTTGGCTTGAATACTTACATTACAAGTCTTATGGCTTAAGGCTGAAACTTATGTTCTAAGTTTGCAGGCTTTTGTAGTTGTGGGATCGGTCTAGGTACAGGAAGGATGTGTGGACTTGGACCCGGGTTACGGTTTGTATGTTTGGGTTGGTTTTGTGAGTGTGCTGCTGTTCTGTACACTTAGGTTTCTTTTAAGAAACTAGGGTATATGGTTTGTAACCTTAACCTTGGCTACTTTGGGTTATAGCATCCTTGGATTGTATCCAAGCTAGTGATGCTGGATATTAGGCTATTTTGAGCGTATATATATACAGCCTTGTTTGTACATGGTTTGTATGTACATATGGTGGATGCTTATGTGCCAAGTTATGTTAAGATTATGAGCTTATGGTTATGTTTCATGAAGCAGTCTCTTGAGTACTGATGATTGGCTGAATGTACATGTGCATGGAAACTTGATTTTCAAACTACAGAGATGTGGGCTTCTTGGTTGTCATTCATGAAAGTAGCACACTTGATGAGCACACATCCTAGACACTTAACATATTAAGTGTATGCCTTGCTTGTATTGCAAGTTATTGATTTATACCCTTGCCTTGTGTTGCAAGTGAGGGGTTGGGCCTACTTAAGCTGCAGGTTGCTGTTCTAAATAATTCCTAAGCCTCCTGGGACATATCCCAGCTCTCAGTTTAAGAAAATAAGGTTTAAACAATAGGGAGTTATTAACACCTGGTCTTAGGTGAAATCAATTGAATCTTGGGTAATTTTGGCGAGTGTTACTGAGAGTGCACAGGCTGGGGCCTGTGTGGGATGTGACAGTTGAACTATGGCTTTCACAACTGACTCATCCAACAAGTCCCTAAGCTTGAATTTGTTCCAATTTTCTTTATCCGTTCTAACCAAATCCTTCACTAAACGAGTCTCTAGGGCAGCGGCAAGCAGCATAAGGTCGGCTTCTTCATGTTAGAGTACAAGGAGGGAATTGAGGGAGCTAGTAGTCACTCCATATATTGAAGGAAGACTCATTGCCCACTGTATGCAGAAGAAGAGAAAACAATTGTTTGTCAGAGCAAGGGGCTCGTTGATGCCCTTCAGTATCTTTGTCTTGCGACATGGTGAATTCCGAGGGAGCTTCCGAGGAGGGAGAACGTCTGACGGAGATGTTCCCCAGGTGGGAAAGTACCTGAAAGACTCCGAAAAAAGGTTAGGAGGTCCCCGGGATGATTTTCCGGGGAGGAGCCTCCGACGCCCAAGTCAGTTTCCTGAGAAGGTGAAAGGGGACACTTAGGGAGTTTTGCGGACTTGCCTGCTTGTGTTTTTCAGGAGAGAGGAGTCCCATTGCCTGCCAGGACGTGTTCTGTGTATTTATAGGGAAGCCTGGCCCGTTTAGATCATGACACGTGTTCGGTCAGATCTTTTCTGTACCTTCGGTCGTAGGGGACAAGTAGCCAGTGGCAGGCTCCTTGAGCCTTGAACCGAGTCAAGTCGTGACAAGACCCGGACGGCTTCGGCGCGTCAGGCCGCCGTTTTAGGCAGCGTATGGGCGATCTGTCAGAGGCTCCTTAAATGCTCATTAAATGCTCATGCCGTACTCTCGAGGTCCTCTGGGCAAGGTCATCTTTTGGTACGAACGCCTTTCTTCGGGAATCACGTTGGTGGCTCGGGGAGTTCTCTAGCTTAGGGGTTCCGCCTTCGGGGAGAATCTCTCCTGCTTTCAGTAGCTGGTTCTTTTCTCCCGAAGGCGATATGTTCGGTTTCCCGAGAGAGTCATCGACACATTTAGATAACCTGGCGTTTCAGCCGAAGTGCTTACTTCGTCATGCTCGATTTCGCTTCTGCTGAGGTCTGTGGCAATGCTTCTTTCCGAGCTACGTCAGGCTCCCCGGTCAAACCTTCGGGGAAATTCATGCTGGGGGAGGCGATAGCCTTTTGGCTATCACAGGCCCCCCTCGAAAAAGCCGAAGTGGAGACTTCAGTTTGTTCGCTTCCTAAGGGCCCCTCTTTGGGCCTTGAGTGCAGTACTTGTTCCGAAGACGGACCTTCCGTCCGAAGACATAGGTTTTTCTTCCAAAGCCTGTCTGTTGGTGTCTTCGAAGTAACCTGCTTTCCAGCTTTTTAGGCCTTTCTCGAAGAAGCCGAAATGGAGACATCGGTTTGCTGTCTTTCCCAGGATGCTTCTTGGGAGTTTCTAGGGAGTGCAACCTGTGCCGAAGATACACCTTTTTGTCCGAAGATACGGACTGTTCGGCCATAGCCTGTCTTTTGGTGTCCTCGAGGTAACCTACTTCTTTATTTTTGTAGGTTAGTGAACCGTCGCGTCTCGTAACCAGACGTGTCAGTCTGGAGCGGCGCGACGTCTGTCAGAGGGCGTGTTCCTCTTTTGGTGCGATGGCTAACACGTGTCGGCTTTTTGTTGGCTGGGGTTGCATCGGTTACCGCGGGCGCGCCTTTTTAGGTGCAGAAGGGCATTTATGGCGGCGTTTCACCTTCGCAGAGTACTTATGACGCCGGTCCGCCTACCCCCCTCGGCCTATATATATGCTCATTTTGTCATTTGTTTCTTTTGCTTTTGCTTTTGCTCTGGTTTTCCTTCTGCTCTTTTTTACTTTTCGCGGCGGTTCTTTCACCTGAGGTTTTTTCCGGTCATCTTTCATGACGGCGTCTTCACACCCAGATTTCGGCAAAAGATTTGGTGGGTTTTGATTTCCAGAACTTTTTATTTTTCAAAGTTTTTCCCGAAGTCCATTTTTGCCTTTTTCCGAACTTGTTTTCCAGCCAAAAAATGCCTATTCCTGAGAGTTGGCAGCCTCTTTTTTCTCACCCTTGTTGCACTACTCCTGCAAAATTAGCAAAGTGGAAGAAAAAATTTTTCCTTCCCTCGTATGCTGTTACGAGGTTGCCACGTCCTGACCACTATAGCTTTTCAAACCATAGTAACGAGATCACCATTTTCCGAGCTCAGCTGAAAGCCGGACTTCGGTTCCCCCCTTCGAAGTTGATTTGCGACTTTTGCCAATTTCATGGCATTGCCGTAAATCAACTTCCTCCGAACTCGTACTGCTACTTCAACGCCTTCCTCTGTATGTGTGGCATTTTCAAAATAGAACCCCACTTCGTTATTTTTATGCAGTACTACAAGCTCTACGTGGTCCCGAAGGGTGGCTTTTATTTCATGCTACCTCGGGGATCCGGGAGCAAAAAGTATATGTTCACCTTCGCCACTAAGGATAGCTGGCGAGGGTGGCAAAAAAAGTTTTTCTTTCTGAAGATGGAGGAGGCCTGGTCGCGTGTTCCGACCAAGTGGGCTCAGGGACGGTTGGAGGACGACGTCGTAGATCCGAGGATACTGTTGACTCCCGAGTTGGCTTCCGTATTCGCGGATTTCGACGGACGTATCCGAGCCGTCGCCGACTGGGGTCCCGAGGTCCCTTCGCGTCCTTTTTACCCCTTTCCCATCAATTGGAGGTTGATGACCGAGGAGGTCCTTCGGGAGCTCGGGGTGGTAAAGGAGCACAAGACGGACCTCGGGATGCCGGCTCCTGCCATCGCCGGGAAAGACTCCTGGCTAGTGCAGCTCCTTCGGGAGGAAGTTTCTTTCGAAACTTTTTATGAGAGTAAGTTACTTTCTAATCTCCTTGTTATAACTTCGTTCCGGACTCACACTGATGTCTTTCTTCCTTTTCAGAAATGGGGGAGGACACTGCTGCCTTCTACAAAGCCCTTTTCACCGGTCAGCCCGCGAAGGGTGATCAGACGAAGAAAGCTGCCTCCCGAAGACGGAAAACGTCCGGGGCTGGGCCGTCTGCTTCTAAACGGGCGAAGAAGGATGTGCCCCCTCCCCTTCCGGAGATTTCCGAAGAGGTGGGCGAGGAGCCCGAGGCTGCTACTGCCCCTCAGCCCGAGGTTGCTGCTGAGGTCCCTCCTCAAAGTCCTACCCCGTCGCAGGCTCTCCTGGACGCCGTGGTAGAGGCGCCTTCTGCCGAAGAGCGGCGCCGAATAAAAGGCAAGGGGATTTCTGCCGAAGAGGCTCCGGCTTCCGACGAGGACGTCGTCGAGGTGCCAGCAGGTTTGTTCTTCTAACAAACTGTGGCACTTCTCTTTTTTGATGATCTTTGAGATTTTCTTTTCTTGACCAACTTTTGTTTTATTTGTGTAGAAGAGTTGCTCACTCCGGGTTGGGTAGCTGAGCATGCCAAGAGGAGAGCCCTTCGGGACGCCCACATCCCGAAGGGAAAAGTCCCGAAGGAGCCTTTCTGGACGTTTACGGAGGACATGAATTTGTACTCCGGAGACTGCCAGCAAATGGCTACGGAGATCTCGAAAGGGGTCCTCACCGATGCCTCCTTCAAGGCCATTGCCGCGGCTCACCCGGGCGACGATTCTCTCGCCGCGAAGCTTTCCGAACACGCCGCCCAGGTATACCTTGCGTCTATTTTCCTCCTTTGAATTTTTTCTAAGTGTTTGGTTTTCTCTTTGTCTTAATGACCTCGCCTTTATCCTTTTGCAGCTTCTGGGGTACGCTGGCTTTCTCCGAGTTCGGGTGGCGAGGCAGACTGAGTTCCGAGCCAAGGCCCTAGAAGCCATAGAAAAAACAAAGGCCATGTGCTCGGAACTGGCTGTCAAGAACCTGCAGCTGGCCCAAGCTGCGGAGAAGGAAGTTGCCGCCCTTCGGGAGGAGTTCCAGAAAGAAAAAGATGAACTTTTGAGGGACTCCTCCCAGAAAATTTCTGACCTCGGCTCCCAAGTGGCGGAGCTGATCTCGGCAAATGAGGCGCATCAGAAAGAAAAGTCAGAAGTCGAAGGTCTTCTGGCGAAGGCGCTTGCTGAGAAGGCTGCGCTCCAAGCCGAGGTCGATGCTATGAAGAAGGAGCCGGAAAAGAAGAAAGTGAAGGAGCTGAAGAAGAAGGTCTCAGATTTGAAGAAGGACTTCGAGGAGCTTGAGGTTGAGAAAGACAAGTCTGACCAGATGACCAAGGTTGGTTTTCAGGACGGATTCTGTCTTGTTCGGCACCAAGTCCTTCAGAGGTTTCCAGATCTGGATCTCTCTTTTCTGGCGGCCCTGGACATTCCCGAGGGACCTCGGTGGACCTGGTCTAAGATTGACCATCTGAACCTGCCTCCTTGTATTCCGGCGCCGAAGGTGGTGCAAAAGGACGCAGGAGCCGAAGACTCCCGGGACGCCGAGAAGCCTTAGTTTGTTCTAGGGTCATTGTCCTTTTTTCTCTTCTTTTTTGTACTTCTTCTTTTGGCTATCTTTTTTGTAAGCACACTTATCTCAATAAAGACCTTGAAAATTTGGCTAAGTCTTTTCCTGAGATTTTTTGTTTTCCTTTGTCCCGAACTTTATTCGTTCAAGAGACTTCGGAAGACTTTGTCTGTGCTTATCATGGTGACCTCTTTCGCGAAATCCTGACTTGTTCAACTTATGCCCAAAAAATTTTGGCTAAGTCTTTCGCCAGATTTTCTCTGTTGTCCCGAACACGTTTGCTCTAGAGACTTCGGAAAATAATACCTTCGCTTATTTTAGCCGGCCACCTTTGCGGAACTCGCACCACTCATGCTAAGAAACTTTTTGGCTAAGAAACTTTTTATACTTTTAGAGAAAATTTTCCTTTCTTTGTACAGCACGGTCTTCCTTGCCGAGATTCTAAGCGTAAAATTTCCTCAAGGCGTCCGAATGCCACGTATTTTTTAATTCTACGCCTTCGGAATCGCCGAGCTTGTAGACCCCTTTTCGTACTTCGGCAAGAACCAGGTAAGGGCCTTCCCAGTTGGCGCGAAATACTCCGTGGGATGGCTTTCGAGGTGCGAATTCATTCTTTCGGAGAACGAGGTCTCCTCTCTTTATTCCTTTTGGCCTTGCGCGCAAGTTTATGGCCGCGGCCACTCTTTGCTGAAAAGCTTTTCTTCTTAGTTCGGCTATTTCTCTGTGCTCGCCGACGAGGTCGAGCTTGGTTCTCAGGCCGAGGTCATTTCCATTTTCATCAAAAACTTGCACTCGAATTGATGGTTGCACTACCTCGATTGGGATGATGGCTTCTGTACCGAAGATGAGTGAAAAAGGCGTTTCCCCAGTGGCTCTTCGGGGTGTTGTTCGGTAGCTCCACAGTACACTCTGGAGTTCGCCTGGCCATTTCCCTTTTGCTTCCCCCAGCCTCTTTTTCAGACCATCTTTTATGGTCCTATTAGATACCTCTACTTGGCCATTGCTTTGAGGATGGGCTACTGGGGCGAAGTGCATCTTTATTCCGAGGTCGTTGACAAAGTCCTGGAACCCTTTGTCAATAAACTGGGATCCGTTGTCGGCTACCAGTATCCTCGGTATGCCAAATCTGCATACAATGTTCTTCCATACGAACTTCTGCACTTCTTTAGCTGAGATAGTTGCTAATGGTTCTGCCTCGACCCATTTAGAGAAGTAGTCTACTGCGACTACGCAGAATTTTACGCCTCCGGGGGCTGTTGGGAGCGGCCCAATGAGGTCTATGCCCCAAACTGCGAAGGGCCAGGGATAGTCAGCCGAAGTCACCATTTCCGAGGGTGTCCTCTGGATTTTTGCGTGTTTTTGGCAGCTGTCACATTTTCGGACGAACTGTCGGGCATCCTTTCTTAGGGTAGGCCAAAAATATCCTTGGCGAAGTACCACTGCGGCGAGGGCGTCAGTTCCAATATGTGAACCACAAGCGCCTTCGTGGACTTCTTCGAGGATCATTTCAGTATCCTCTTCGCCAACACACCTTTGTAAAGGATTTGCGTATCCCTGCCGATACAGTTCTTCGCCTATTAGGAAGAATCGCGCAGAGCGTCTTCGCACTTTTGCGGCTTCGACGGGGTCTTCGGGGAGCGCGTTGTCCGCAAGATACCTCTTTATTGGGTCTTTCCAGCCCTTTTCCGAAGTTACTATGCTCAGTACTTCAATGCTTGGGTGGTTTAGTACCTCGGTGTATGTTTTTGCCTTTGCCAAGCAATCTGCTTCGGTGTTTTCCCGACGAGGTACATTTTCGATGCGTATGGTGTCGAACTCTCGAATGAGCTTCGTCACCAGTTCGTGGTATTTTGCCAAAATTGGGTCTTTCGCGCCGTAGTCCCCTGCCGTTTGCCGAACTACCAGCTGGGAGTCACTGTGAGCCTTCAAGTTTCTTATTCCAATTTTTCTGGCCAGGCGCAACCCTGCTATCAGAGCTTCATACTCAGCCACATTATTGGTGGCGCTGAAGCTGAACTTGATGGCCTTTATCACCTCTAGACCTTCGGGTCCTCTGATGATTACCCCGGCTCCTTGGTGTTCGGAACCTGAGGCTCCATCCACATGCAGCGTCCATTCTGGCTCACCTTCGCCAGGATCCGGGTGGCTATCTTCGGTGGTAGGTACTTCGGCGATGAAGTCAGCCAGTGCTTGAGCTTTTATGGCTTTCCGAGGTTCATAAACAATGTCGTGTTCGCCAAGCTCTATACACCATTTGGAAAGCCTTCCCGAATGATCAACTTTTTTCATAACATCCCGTAGAGGCAGACTACTTCGGACGATGATGGGGTGAGCCTGAAAGTATGGCCGCAATCTTCTTCCTGCCAGCACCAAGGCATATATGGCTTTTTGGAGTAATGGATACCTGACCTCGGTGCCGTGCAGGGATTTGCTTACGTAATAAACTGGCCATTGTCTCGACCCTTCCTCTTTCACAAGGACCGAGCTCACTGCTTTTTCTGAAACAGCGAGGTACAGGATGAGGGGCTCTCCTTCGCGAGGTTGTCGCAGAGTAGGCAGTCGAGACAAATAGATTTTAAGTTCTTCCCAGGCTTTTTGGCAATCCTCATTCCAAGGATGGTTATCATCCCCGAGGTCATTCTCTCTTTTTGCTGCCTTAGTAAGGACTTTGAAGAATGCCCGACACCGATCTCCGTACCTGGAGATAAACCTGCTAAGAGAGGTTATCCTTCCAGTGAGTCTCTGCACGTCTTTCACTGTGACAGGAGTTCAGAATTCGAGCAGAGCCTTAATTTTTTCTGGGTTAGCATCAATGCCCCTTTCTGATACCATGTAGCCCAGAAATTTTCCCGAGGTCACGCCGAAGACGCATTTTTCGGGGTTAAGGCGAATTCCGAATATTCTGAGTTGCTGGAAGGTTTCCTCTAGGTCTGTGACATGGTCTTTAGGCATCTTACTTTTGACTATCATGTCATCAACGTAGACTTCCATGTTCCTCCCTATTTGGTCATGAAAGACTTTGCTCATCAGCCTTTGGTAGGTGGCTCCTGCATTTTTGAGCCCGAAGGGCATCCTAGTGTAACAATATGTTCCACCTTCGGTGATGAAAGCAGTTTTTTCTTCATCTTCGGGATCCATCCTTATTTGATGATACCCACTGAAGGCGTCGAGGAAGCTTAGGAGCCCATATTCGGCAGTTGAGTCGACCAACTGGTCTATCGGTGGGAGAGGATAGGAATCTTTCGGGCAGGCATCGTTCAAGTTTCTGAAGTCGATGCACATCCGGAGCTTACTACTTCCTTCTTTTGTAGCAATAGACCACATTGCTTAGCCATTCGGGGTACTTGACCTCCCTAATTACATTTGCGTCCATCAAGCGCTGTACTTCGGTTTTGACGAATTTACTTTTGTGGACCGAGATGCCTCGCTTCTTTTGCCGGACAGGTTTTGCTTCCGGACTTACTTTAAGGCTATGTTGTATTATGCGAGGGTCTACCCCTGGCATATCCTTTGGCGAGTAGGCGAACAGTCCTTTATTCATCAGTAGAAAGGATACAAGGTTTTTCTTGTCACCTTCGGCCAAGTTTTTCCCTATTCGGGTATTTTGGCCGGGGACAAGTTCTACTTCTTCCGTTTCTACTTCTGCAAACTTTTCCGCCCCGCCCGTTTTTGGTTCTTCGGTCGGTAGTGTCCCTCCTGCTAAGGTTTGTGCGAAGTTGGCTGCTGGGGCCTTTCGGGCTTTGACAAACACCTTCCTGACCTCGGCTTGGTCGATGAAAATTTCGGCGTCTCCGTCCTTGGTGGCGAAGGTGACTGTTAAGTACTTCACATCTGGGCGAATGTGCAAATTCCCTTGTGTTTGCCTTCCAAGGATGGCGTTGTACGACGAAGGGACATCCATGACAATGAACCTCGTCATTGTGGAGGCAAAAATTTCTCCTTTTCCGTTGATCGAACTCCCTCTCATCATCAGGGGAAGGTCGATCCAGCCGAGGACGGGCAGCTCTGAGGGTCCTATTCCAAAGGTTGGTGAAGTAACAGGCTTGAGGTCGATGCTGGATATTCCCAAGCTTGGGAGCAGATGCGAGAATAGGACGTCGGCGTTTGATCCATCGTCAAGCAATACCCTTTTGACGTCCCAATTTCCTATTCTTGCCATGACCAACAATGGGTCGTCATGAGGGAAAATGACGGAGGAACCATCTCTTCGGGTGAGTTTTTTCGATGGGCTTTGGTACTCCATCGTTGCTATTTCCCTAGCTTTCCTCTTTCTCCCCGAGGATGGCAGTCCAGTGGTGATGGTTTGTATTACCCCCGCCGAAGGTGGGAGGCGCCTTTTTGGACTTCGGTTCCTCCTTCTGTCGGAGTCATACTCATCTTCATCAGCCTTTCCTTCCTCCTCTCTTCTTGCCTTCGGCGAAGGCATTCGCAGATAGCGCCGTAGTTGGCCTTGCTTAATCAGCGACTCGATATACTTCTTCAACTGGAAGCAGTCTTCGGTGTCGTGACCGTGGTCGCGATGAAACTGACAGAACTTCTTCATATTCTTTTTGTTGTCAGCGGTCATCGCCTTCGGTCGCTGAATCTGGGACCCCTGTTTCTCCATTGTCATGAGGATGTTGGTCCTTGTGGTGTTCAGGGGTGTAAAGTTCGGAGGAGGCTTCCTTCCCCTGAACCTCCGAGGTCGTCCTGTTTGCTCTGTCGGATACTTGGCTTGCTGGCTTGATCCTTCGGGACGGGAATGATCGTTCTTTGGCCCCTCCATTCTTAGCTCTTCGGCTGTCATATGCTGCTCGGCTCTTCGGAAAAATTCACCGAGCGTGTCTGGGGGGTCTTTGGAAAACTCGTAAAATAGCTGTGAGTCCCTCCGAAGGCCCCGTATCATGGCGAGGATGCGTATTTCTGGCCGAAAGTCTGGAACACTTAGGGCCTCTCGGTTAAATCTTTCGACATAGTCACGGATGGTTTCCCCGTTCCTCTGTGCTATGTCGAACATCTGCACCGGCATCTTCGCCGTAGGACGACTTCCAATAAACTGCTGGGTGAAGGCAGTGGACAGCTCCTGGAACTCTCTGATGGTTCCTGGGGCCAGAGAGTTATACCATGCTGTAGCAGGGCCAGCAAGGGTGACCTCGAAACATTTGCATAGAGTGGCATCGTCAGCCCCGTGCAACACCATGCTCCGTTTGTACTTCATCAGATGGGCCTGTGGATCTGTTCGGCCATCGTACGTTTCTAGCCGAGGTACCCGGAAATCACTGGGCATGGCTGCCTCGACTATTGTTCGGGTGAACGGTGACTCATCACCACAGAAAGTTTCAGATAGTCTGGCCCAGACAGGTCTGCGGGCTACCTGTTTTTCCACCCTTTCCAACCTCGCCAATATTTTCTCCATAAGGAGTGTGGCGCTGGGCTCTTCTTCGGGGAAAGGGGATCGTCGGCATCTCTTCGGGGAGTGAGTTCGGCGCTGAGGGGATGGGGACCTCGCCTCAGGTGACGAGCTCCTTCGGCGCGGGGTTTTGGGTCGCTTGGACTCCGTCTGTACCGCAAGCCGTGCCCCGAGGGGCGTGTTTTCTGTTGAAGATTCCTCTCGTGGGTCTCCACTTCCCGAAGTACGATGAGCTGATTTAGAACTTCTCTCTCGAGGGCGCGCTGGCGAAGGAGGCCTTTGGGCCTAAGTTTGTTGTGGGCACCTTCTGTCTATCTGCTGTGCCATTTCGGCCACAACAGAACGCTGGAAGTCACGCAGAAAGCTCATGGTGATGACCAGCGGACGTTCTTCCTCAGGCAAGGAAGTCCCTAGAAGAGTTTGCTCAGTAGCCGGTTGGACTTCAAGCGCGGACGGGGACCTCGGAAGTCCCTTGTCCTTAGAACGCCGAGTTTCAACGACGGCAACCTGAGGGTGGGTTCCCACAGACGGCGCCAAATGATGCCCTTCGGCATCTTCGTCTTGCGACATGGTGAATTCCGAGGGAGCTTCCGAGGAGGGAGAACGTCTGACGGAGAGGTTCCCCAGGTGGGAAAGTACCTGAAAGACTCCGAAAAAAGGGGTTAGGAGGTCCCCGGGATGATTTTCCGGGGAGGAGCCTCCGACGCCCAAGTCAGTTTCCTGAGAAGGTAAAAAGGGACACTTAGGAAGTTTTGCGGTCTTGCCTGTTTGTGTTTTTTCAGGAGAGAGGAGTCCTCCCTCTTGCCAGGACGTGTTCCTGTGTATTTATAGGGAAGCCTGGCCCGTTTAGATCATGACACGTGTTCGGTCAGATCTTTTCTGTACCTTCGGTCGTAGGGGACAAGTAGCCAGTGGCAGGCTCCTTGAGCCTTGAACCGAGTCAAGTCGTGAAAAGACCTGGACGGCTTCGGCGCATCAGGCCGCCGTTTTAGGCAGCGTATGGGCGATCTGTCAGAGGCTCCTTAAATGCTTATTAAATGCTCATGCCGTAATCCCGAGGTCCTTTGGGCGAGGCCATCTTTTGGTACGGACGCCTTTCTTCGGGAATCACTTTGGTGGCTCAGAGAGTTTGCTAGCTCGGGAGTTCCGCCTTCGGGGAGAATCTCTCCTGCTTTCAGTAGCTGGTTCTTTTCTCCAGAAGGCGATATGTTCGGTTCCCCGAGAGAGTCAACGACACATTTAGAAAACCTGGCGTTTCAGCCGAAGTGCTTACTTCGTCATGCTCGATTTCGCTTCTGCCGAGGTCTGTGGCAATGCTTCTTTCCGAGCTATATCAGGCTCCCCAGTCAAACCTTCGGGGAAATTCATGCTGGGGGAGGCGATAGCCTTTTGGCTATCACTCGCTAAGTGGGAAAAGCATTGTCTGGACACTCTACTTTACATAATGGCCCATGCTTATTGTCTTTAGCTTGGAGGAATATTGGATAAATTGATGAACTATGATTTCTTGCAATTATCCTCCAAAAGGTGTTAACCAAGAAAGCCTGATTGAAACACTTCATATTTCTAATTCTACCACCAACCCTTTAAGGAGGGAAAACAAAAATTGCTATAGAAATGGACTCCCTTCGTCCTATTAGAATGTTTCCACCAAAAGGTTGCATAGACATAGAAATCTAACTACAAGTAGTTATTGGAATTTTAAAGAATGACATTAAATGAACTTGGAGCTGGGTTCAACAATTTTCATCTCCGTGATTGTAGTTGAGAATTGAACATTTTAACAGCCTATGATTCATTTTTGGGAAGATGTAGGTCATAATGAATACCAAGATAGTAGGAAATACTCTGATTAATAGGAAATGTAAATAAGTCTAAGAAGGATTGAACAAGCCTCCGAGGAACATTCTTTAAAAATATCCATTCTGATTTTTTGTATGTTTACTTATTAACAAACTGTGGATGAGAATACTTGGAGGGCTTCCCGAAGTACTTGAGCAGAATCTACAGAGTGTTTAAAAAAGATGAGATACTCAATTGGGAACAATACGTGTTTTATAGAATGACCTTTTCCACTAGCTTGCAACCCCTCTAATTGTTTGGACACCTAAAGTTTGCCAAAGATAGGAATTAAAGGCTTCTACACGAAGGATGAAAAAAATATAAACCCAGTCAGCTAAACAATATATATCTTTTATCAAGCATCTCAAAATGGAGTTTTTCCCCTGCTGTCCATTGCTACAAGTAAACTTGGAGCCTTTTAGATGAAAGGGCATCAAGTTAAGATCCTATAGGAACTCCAAAAACAAAGAAGTTGTTGGATTGTGCGTTGCATTATGCCTAGTCTTTTCTGAAGGCTCCAACACTTGGGTTAAAATCACTTAATAAAATAGTAGGGAGTGAATAATATGAAAACACTAATTTTTTATTTTGTTCCATGTTTAAGCCTAAGGCTAACTGAGGGGTAACCATACGCAAATCCAACTAACCACTCCTTGCTAGTCATGCACCACCCAACACAAAATCAGGTTATAATCTCTAAAAATTACCGATAAACGAACATTTGGGAGCTAGCTCTCCCAGAGGCCTCCACTCCTTGCAAGATCAACCAAGACATATTTAAAAAAAAACATAAGCTTTGTAACTTAACTAAAGCTGTTTGCCTAAAGGGTTTAGTTTCCATAACAAATAAACAACTAGGTTCCTATTTCCTATCAAGGCCCTTAATATATGGTGCACAACCACCAGGCAGCCCAGGCCCCTACAGTTGAGGCATAACAATTTCATGGCTTCTCTGATGGTTGATAAAGGTCAATCACTAGAAGCATTTCTTCAAGAAACTCTTTTTCCACATCAACTAGTTTAAACAAAGTATAAATTGTTGTTGTTAAATATTAATTCATTATTGGACCAGGGCTAGGCTGGGTTGGTAAATGCATGATAGTTAGAGAAAATGACAAACTTGGGTGGGGCAAGTGAGGAGCATCAAGGCTCGGATCCTCCTCCTCGTTTTGTGATGTAGGGAAAATAGGACTATAACCAAAGAGAGAACAAAAAAAGGAGGAGGAGAAGAAAACCAGGGGAAGGGAAATCTATTAATTCAATAACATCAAAACTGTCTCTAAAAGGTCTTGTTTCCTCTATCTATAGGAGGGGAAAACATAAAGGAAATAAATAGAAAATGAAATAAATAAACTATTAAAGGAAACAAATAAATCCAGGAATAAATAAGATAGAAAAGAATCCTAATTAAAATTTATTTTCTAATTCTACGCCTAAAATAAGTTTGCTTAAAGTCTTTAGGCACTGGATCATTTTCCCCCGGTTGAAAGAAACTCAACTCCGTCGAGTGTGACTGCAAATACCAATCTAAAAGCTATGGGTCCAACTCACGAGGTCCTCTTCAAACATCCAAGTAGCATTCGATGGTGAGTGTCCGTTCCATTGAACTAGATAACAACGATGACCACCGATAGTAGAACTCAAGAACTCATCATCAAGAATGTTGTCAATCTCATCCTTTGGCTTAAGGAATTTAGGGGTCTTTGGGATGGGTGTTCCTACAGAAGGTCCACTTGGCAAAACAAGAGGCTCAAGGGTGCTTTGATAAGGTGATAAATCTTCCACATTAAAGATAAGACTAATATTAAGTCCAGCAGGCAAATCATTCACATATGCATTTGGTACAAGGTTCTTTAAAACAGAAAACGGGCCCATGGCTCTAGCATGTCGCTCAGGTTTTATGCGAACCATGACTTTATCACCAACATTAAATTCCTTACCCCTACGATGCATATCAGCAGCAAGCTTATAGTTCAAATTACTCATGGCAATCTTTCGTTTAACTTCAGCATGTAAATCATGGATATGTTGGGCAAAGGATTTAGCAGGTTCAGAAACTCAGAAATAAGGTGGAAGAGGAACTAAGTCAAGGGGAGTGTGAGGCTTGTAGCCATAGACACATTCAAAATGGCTCAACCCTATTGCCCGCTTAACAATGTTGTTATAGGCAAACTCAGCATTAGATAATAACAAATCCCATGTACCTTGTTTTTCACAAACAATACATCTAAGCATGTCCCCAAGACTACGATTAACAACCTCTGTTTGGCCAATAGTTTGGCGGTGAATAGCGAATGAAAAAAGCAAGTTGGTACCACACAATTTTCAAAGGGTCTTCCAAAAATAGCTCATAAATTTGATATCCCTATCAGACACGATAGAATCTAGTAACCCATGTAGCTTAGTTATATGAAATGCATCATTTTGTTTACTACAAGGAATGAAATGAGCCATTTTGGAAAATCCATCAACCACAACTAGGATGGAGTAATGACCTCGAGCCGTCCGAGGTAATCCTAACAAAAAATCCATGCTCAAATCCTTCCAAGAAGCGTGTGGCAGTGGAAAAGGCGTATAAAGCCTAGTATTCTTTTTTCTAGCCTTAGCTAATTGACACGTTCGACATCTAGACACAATTCTCTCCGCATTTCTCCTCACAGAGGGCTAATAAAACCTATTCTCAACCAGTGAAATAGTCTTATCTCTCTTGAAATGTCTAGCCAACCCTCATGCATGTAATTCCCAATTAGAAAATCTTTGAGTAAAGTATGAGGAACACACAACTTATTAGCCCTGAATAAGTAGCCATCAGAAATAAGTCACTATACTCTCTCCTATCCCTACCAATAACAGCTCGGTAGATTTCACCAAAATCAACACATGTTTGGTGGTTCTCCTTCATGCTATTAACCCACAAGACCTTAACACTAAGCACTTGAAGGGTGCCGATCATTCTGCTAAGCCCATCAGCTACCTTGTTTTCAACACCCGTCTTATACTTAAGTACAAAGTTATATTCACTTAGAAATGCACACCACTTAGCATGACAAGAGTTAAACTTCTTTCGAAAACTAAGGTACCCTAGAGCTTGATGGTCAGAGTATAGGATAAACTCCTAAGGTAAAAGGTAGTATCTCCAAAACCTAAGGGATTGGACCACAGCATAAAATTCCTGATCATAGGTGAAGTACCTCTGCTTAGGCTCAGAAAGCTTTTCACTAAAGAAAGTTACCAGATGACCCTTTTGACTAAGGATACCTCTTACCCCTACCCCGGAGGCATCATAAGACACCTCAAACGCCTTACTGAAGTCCAGATGACAAAGCACAGGTGCTTCAATCAACTTTACCTTGATTTCTTGAAATGATTTAGAGCCTGCTAAGGTCCACTTAAATTCACCCTTCTTAAGGTAGTCCGATATAGGAGCAGTGATGGTGCTGAAACCCTTAATGAAATGCTTATAAAAATTTTTCTAAACCTAAAAAACTTCAAACATCTAAAATAATACTAAGTTCAGGCCACTCTCTAACAGCTTTCACTTTACTAGGGTCTGCTTCAACCCCCTGTGCACCCACTATGAAACCTAAGAAAAGTACTCTATCCTACAAAAAAACTACACTTCCTAAGGTTCACAGACTACTTAGACTCTCGGAGGGTATAAAAAAAATAATGTAAATGATGAGCATGTTCATCTCTTGACTGGTTGTAAACTAGGATATCATCAAAGTAAACAACGAGAAACTTGTCTAGGAACGGTTGAAGAACATGTGTCATAATCCTTATGAATGTGCTAGGCGCATTAGACAACCTAAAAGGCATAACTAACCACTAATACAAACCATCTTAGGTCTTAAAAGCAATTTTCCACTCATCTCCCAGCCTAATCCTAATTTGGTGATAGCCACTACACAAGTTTATCTTAGAGTACCACTTAGAGCCAGCTAGCATGTCTAACATGTCTTCAAGCCTAGGTATGGGAAACTTATACTTAATGGTGATTTTGTTGATAGCCCTACTGTCTATGCACATTCTCCAACTACCATCACTCTTTGGTGCTAACAAGATTGGGACAGCACAAGGACTAAGGTTGTACCTAATGAATCTTTTACCTAAGAGTTTGTTCACTTGCCTGTTTAACTTTTCACGGTTTTTTGGGTTCAACCTATAATGAGGAAGGTTAGGTAACTAAGACCCTTGGACCAAATCAATGGCATGTTGAATTTCCCTCATGGGCGGTAGTTTTGAGGGGAGTTCAGCAGGCATAATATTAGAAAATTCCTTAAAGAGATTAAAAATTTTAGCTGGGTGTGTCATCTGAGAGTTTGAGGCCCCAAACATGATCTCCCCTACTATTACAGCAAACACATATCCATTTGTTAGGCTTTCTTGAAAAAAAAGTCTTACTGTTTAGAAGGTAGATTGTGGCATTTTTCGGTGCTGTTATAGCTGGACTTGACTAGGATGCAACGTCCTTGTAGTTTGGCCTAGCAAGATTAAGAATGATGTTCTGACCCTTATACTTGAATTCGTAGGTGTTGGCTCTACCATGGTAAGTTATGTCTAGGTCGTACTGCCAAGGTTGTCCAAGCAAAATATAGGATACGTCCATAGGTAAAACATCACAGTAAACCTCCTCTTTATAATTCCTAATGTGCAAAGGAACGCGACATCTCTCAGTGACAGAAAGGGTGGTTTTGTCAATCCAAGCTACCCTAAAAAGTGTAAGGTGTGGTTTAACCTTAAGGTTCAAACGAGCTACGGCTGCTTTAGCTATCGCATTCATGGTACTACCCCCAATGACCACTAGCTTACAACTATGCTCACCACACTTAATGAAAGTGTGAAAAATACTAGTTCTCTTCCAGTCAACATCCTTGCTGCTTATAGGAACTTTTGCAATAGAGAGAACACACCTCACAACATTATAGTGTTCCTCGACTAGGGGTAACCCATCAAGTTCTCCTTCATCACCAGAATACTCTACTAGGTCGACTACTTGGTCCTCATTAAAGGGCTGGTCATCAGGTTTTTGGTTTATTATTAAAGCTCGATGAGGACATCAGGCTGTAATGTGACCTTTACCATGGCAGTTATGGCATTCGATATTCGGGTTTAGATGAGGTCCATTAAGTGTGGCAGGTAGAGTTCCTCTAAGTTCTTGTAGATGAGTCTTAAGCAAAGGTTGGGTGTTAGGTCTCGGTGGGGTATACTTAGGTTCTAGAGCTCAATATAGTGCCCTACCTTTAGATCTAAAATAGGTCTTTAGCCTTAACGCTCGTTGGTATAGTGCAAAGGTTTCCTCTACGGTGTCGAGCATATTTAACTCAACCTCTTTCTTGATATCTCCTCTCAACCCATTCAGAAACCTGCCCACAGTTTGGAAGTCGACCTCATTGATCCCTACTCGTAACATAAGTTCATCAAATCTCTCCATATAATTAGACATAGTAGATGTTTGATTAAGGTTAAGTAATTGATCATATAGTTGTCTGTTGTGAAATGTAGGAAGGTGCTTTTTAGTTAACTTTCGTTTCATAACAGTTCATTGCCTAATTAGAGGTTCATTCATGTTTTCTAGTGATTGTTCAACCCCACGCCAATACTTCTTGGTTGGTCCTACCAGCTTCAATTTAGCAAATCAAATACGCTCTAGATCAATCATGTAATACCAATCTCAGTATTCCTCTAACTTTTCTAACCAATCCAAGAAATCATTGGCATCTAACTTACCATCGTAGAACCACATGTCTATTTTTACCATCCTAGTAATTCCCTATTCTTCCTAAAGGTTTATAAAGTTCCCCCGCCTATTACCCTGGTCATAAGCCTGATCTTGAAGGAATGTCCTAAGGCTTTCCTATCTAAATCATGGGTGGCAAAGTTATCCCCTGTAGTTGGGAAAAGGTTTTCAAGTACCCTAGTAGGCTGAGTGTTTCTCAGTGGTATGAAGGGAGTTTGTTGACCTAACCTGGCTTGGATTGAGTCATCAATGTTTTGGGCAAAAGTGGGCAACCTTATAGATTGGTCTTCTTCTGGTTCATGGTTTTTTCCTTTCTCAATTCTACCTAGTCAGTTGATAGCTTCTTCTATCTTAGTTAACCTATATTCCAGACTCAACATCCTTTCATGTGTGACTTTAGGATCACGATTATGGTTTGAATCATAGGAATGGTTGTTGTTCCTACCCCAGTTAGCCATGATATGCAAGCAAAAATCTCACAAAGGATTGCAATAAATAACTTAAAAATAACAAGCAATGATGCAACAATCAAATCGATAAATAAACTTAATGCTACTAATGTTAGTGTTGTGCCCAAAAGCCAATCATGAAATGATTGTATTTTTACACATTGAGTCATGATATTTTATTAAGGCATTAATCCAGCAATTATGTTTGTTGTTTTGTGGGCAATTATGATAGTAACCCTAGAATAATGATATTCTCAAACATCCCTGGTCTAGTATTATTGTGGAGCGGGTTGCAATAATACATAACGACTAGCATATGTGGAGATTAATATGAGATATGTAATCTATATATGGGTACAAGTTGGAGAACTTGTGTACTGGACCGACCCACCATGAGAACACTACATGGATCGTTATATGAGTGTCATAAGTGATTCTCATAGTGATCATGGTATATGTAGTCCTTCGACCTAAGATCATCAATGTTCCATACATGTGAGTCACATACTTTGATACTTTCCTTTATTGCTCGTAACTGAGTGAACTTGACGGAGGTCATTAGGTATGTCACATATCATGCGGAGGGATTTGTATGATCAAAATGGGATTTGTTCCCCCTATGTAACGGGAGTGATATCTTTGAGCCCCTTGATAGAGTAAGACTTAGAAAAATGCATGGCCATGCTCGGATAAGTTGATATACAATATCAATGTCATCAGTTTAAGTTGGTCTACTCGATAATCAAGAAACCAAAGATTGGGCTACATGAGAGTAACATATTCCATGTCTCGTGCTTAGTCTTGATATCTTGGATAAAGGGACAATGGCATATATCGGTAATGATCATAAAGGTTTAGTCGAATCACCGACAATCTTGTCACTTTGGTAGCAATGATGTATTGCTAGACACCGCTCATTGCTTATGATCATAAATGTGATTTATGATCATTACCAACGTGGTAAGAGCCTATTGAGTCGCACATATAAAGCTATATGGATCATTAGAGTGCATGGGCTAATTATTTGGGTTATAATTTCATAATAATTTCGTATTAATAATGGGCCCAAGAGTTGAGCCATTATTAAGCCCGAAATTAAAGCCTAATTGGATTAGGGCTTTGAAACCCATTAGGCCTAGAAGTTGAGTCTCACTATAAATACAACTTTTAGTGAGGAAATTCGCAGCTCTTCTTGCCCTAACCTCCCAAAGCAAGACAAACCGCACTCTTAAAGAGCTCTTGTTCAAGTTTAGTGATTCAATTCCTTGGAGGACTCTTCTCTTGCAATTCCTATATCACTGCGAAAGCAAGAGAAACACATCTGCCGGGACGTGGTGGAAGCGTGGTGATCCCAAGAGGCTCGTGTGGATACCATAGAGAGCTTGAACACGTCAACTGTTCAGGTTTAGTGATTCGACTCTACAGTTGGGTGAGAGATCTCAACCGAAAATTAGGTATGAAAATTTTCGAACACCCGGTTTACCCCGTTTCACTTGGATCATGGAGGGTTTTGGTTAAATTCCGCTGCGCTTGTTTGGCTTCCAAAACCCAACAACTAATACGTCTAGTTGCAAAGACAAGAGCAAACAAACAAAAACGCTTTCCAAAGTTTTCTTTTTTTTGAAACTTGGACTTATGCAAAGGATTGACTACCTAAGAACGAAATATAAGTAAAGCTAACTGCAGAAGATTCAACAACTTAAAGAGAAGTTATCACCTACTGTAAAATCAAAGTGGGAGAAATAGGGTTCTTTTTTTTTTTTTCCCTTTTTTTTGGCTAACCTCCAGATAATATTCCTCAAGTCATGCCTGGCCTGTCCTTGACAGCTGCAATTGAAGAGTTGTAATTTGTTTCCTTTGTATGAATCAAGCAACACAAAATCTCCTAGCGGTGGGTTGGCGGCTAGTAGATAGTTTTTGGGGAGGTGCTTGTGGAGCAACACAAAATTTGACCAATCACCACTTCGTATCACGTGTTCTCTAGGCTCTCTTTTGTTTCTTTCTAATTTGGGGCTTAGCCGACAATTGCAAAAAGGATTTCAATTGTTTGGGTGCAAGGATTGATACGAAAGAAACAACAGGAATTCAGCTCTAATACCAAATTTGATGTAGGGTAAATAGGACTAGAACCAAAGTTGAACACAAAAGAAGAGAAGAAGAAGAAAACCAAGGGAAGAGAAATCTATTAATTCAATAACATCAAAACTGTCTCCAAAGGGTTTTATTTCCCTTATTTATAAGAGGGGAAAATATAAAAGAATTAAATAGAAAATGAAAGAAATAAACTATTAAGGGAAACAAATAAACCAAACAATAAATAAGATAGCAGAGAATCCTAATTAAAATTTATTTCCTAATTCTACGCCTAAAATAAGTTTACCTGAAGTCTGTAGGCACTGTATTATTTTGTTTTCTATCTTCTTAGATCAAGGTGGGAGAAAGAGATATTGCCTCTGGAGGACAAGGAGAACCAGAATGTAGAAGAGGGGTAGCAACTTGCTGGTTCACAATTGATGTCCTACGTCACTTTGGGATCAGAGGCTCCTCTCTTACTTCCTCCACTGAGAAACAATTGTCTAAGTGTAGTCCTAGAAAAACCAAGACAAGGGACTGTTTACCCAAACTGACACAATGTCGAGGAGAAGAATATGGAGAATGAGGCAAATGTTCACTACACTATTTATTTGAATGGTTCGAAGTGACAAACTCAGCCCTTCCATGCCCTGTGTCTAGATGGGCTACTGCTGAAACTCGACCCTAAATGAGGTTGTGCTGCGATTTCTGGAAGTGGGAAGAAGCCATATCATCAGTGTTTCTCATGAATATGCTTAGGTGGTGGTGCTCGATAATTATGAACACCATCTTCATCCAACCAAAATCAAGAACCATCCATAAGATCTTTGACTCTGTGGAGCTTCCTCAATAACCTGACCAGAAAAGTGGTCAGTAGCATTATCGATAAAATGAGCCAGTAGGTTCAAGATACCATAAGAAAAACTTGAACCAACTGAATGCCTAATAAAAAAGAAATTAGAATCACATTCCACTCCAGCTTTGGAACTTGGTAATAGGTGTGAATCCTGGTTTGAGAGGCATAGTTCATCTTCAATTGGTTCCTCTTTTGGTTCAACACGTAGCTTGTCTGATCCACCAAAACTGTTCTAAAGCAACAACTTACAAATTTTAAAGTTGTTTTTTTTATTTTTTTATTTGAGCTGGATCCACCAGGTTTGATCTCCAATTGGATCTTTTAAGAAGAGACCAGGGAGCAATGGCTCATTAATTGCCAACATAACTTTCATGCTTAGTAATTCCAACAATGAAGAACATGAGGATCCATATCAGTTTCTTGTACCAAGCCCATTTTTACCGCCGAGATATATAGCCATATTTTCAGTCATGAATGTTGGTCCCTAATAAAAGGGTTTGAGGCTAGCAGGAGGATCAAAGGTAACTTTACTGGGAAAAAATTGGGCACCGACTCCGATGGGGTACTCCCATGAAACCTGGTTGGAATGGCTCAATTTTTCACCTCCAGAGAAACTACTCTCTTACTTCTTTGTTTTATAAAAACTGACACTTTTATTATTTATAACAATTAATTTATAATTTTATTTATTTCAAATTTTATTATAAAAATGTGAAAAATTTTATATGAAAATAAAAATTTAAAAACCATAATTTCTAAATATCATTTTTAAAAATTTTTTTCAATACATATTAATATAAATACATTTAAGTTAAATTTTAGTTTAAAAAAATAAAATGGTAGATTAATGCGAAATGAAGGGAATATTAATCTTGGGAACACCTAAAAGGCATTAAGTAGAGTTACCAACATATAATAATAATTGGTGTTAATTACCTTTAAGACTAAGGCTTATTGAGCTTTCCAAATTTACCTGGCTGCAAAATAATGCACCGTTATTGATAGAGAGACGAAACTTTCCATAAACGAAGGAGAAAATGAACTGTACCTAAAATCGTTTCAAAGCTATGGTAAGAATATTTGATGGCTCCAAGATCTGCAACTTCTTTTTAGCCTTCTCACAAGTCTTGCATCTAACCAGAAAGAGAGCAGAACAGAAATTATACACATGAAAATCACAAATTTCAACCATCATGAGGAGGATATTTGGGGGGGCTACGAGAATGTTTGAAAATGTGGCTTAGGCAGGTGCAGGCCATGGCAAAGCAGCTTATCAACCACATCAAGAACAAAACACAGAGAAAACCTATGGTGAATCTTTTTTCTGAAGATCAGAGTATGTGGGTAAAACAGGGAGATGATAATAATCACAGTGGAACAAACTTGGCAGCATCATGTGCAAGGTAGTCTCGCTCAGATCTGCTACCAAGAATTGAAGTGTTCAGGAGGCTCTGAAACACATCAACAGGGAGATACAAAGAGTAAGGAATTAAAAAATCAGCAGCAAGCTTAGTTCTTCACCCTGATGAGCGGCAGATACTAATTTGTTAGCATAGCATGTTAGTTAGTGATAAAACTGCGAGAATAAAACCCACAATCACCAACCGAAGCAAAGGATTTACTCACATAAAGTCTGAAACTATGCTCGTCCTCGGTTCAGAACGCCGTCCTCGGGTTAGCTCTGCAACAGAGAATGCCACCGCTGAGCAGCTGGGTGCTCATACGTGTGAAGCTGCCTACTTGAAATGGAGGGCAAGACTGGAGAGCGAGGTTGTCGAAATGGAAGATGGGTAAGGTAAGGTCTTGTTGAACGTGGACATTAAAATCCCCGGGCGATTGAAACTGACACCAAACTGGACTTAGGATCATGGTGATACGAACTTCAAATTTCTTTTATTTCGATCTTCTCCAATAACTACGTAAGTACACACACGCACAAGCATAAACCTTAACGGTACGGTACGGTACGTTAAGGCTTTACTTGTTGGAAACTTTGATAAACAGAGAGAAAACCAGGGCTTTTCATGGCTGTGGCGCTGGTGCTAAATCGAGGCAGCAGCATTGATCAGGTACGGCTTCAGCAGGAGCAGGCGCAAGTGCAAGCGCAGGTGGGGGCGCCTCAGCTTCTTGAGCACCATCTTCAACATTTCCCTTTAGGCAGCAAGCAGCCAGTTCCATAGGGTCATCGGATCCACAAAGAATCGAGCAATTAGCGTCAGCATCCACATCGTCACAGTCACTGCTGTAATCAAAAAGGTCGACGCATGAGTCCTCGGAAATGTCGTCGGTGCAAGAAGCATCCACTATTGTTCCTAAAAGTAACAAATAAATAAAAATGCGGTGGTTAGAATTGAAATCTGGGTCTGGGTGAGATACGCATAAAGATTGAGAGAGAGAGAGAGAGAAAAAGGTTCTTCAAGAAACCCCAACAACCAAACAACACAAATATGTATGGAGCATGCAAAACATTCATATGCACTTACTAGAAAGATGTAAGAGAAGAAGAATGTTGGCAACAAGAAACATAAACTTTAAAAGATGTGTGGGTGTGGCCTCCATATCTATTTTTGACTTGTGATCTTGGCCGCCCTTATTTGCTATCTTTCGAATCCGACCCTATAGTTTTATATAGCTTTTCTAGCACTCGATGTCACCGTTTTTCTTTTCTTTTTTTTTTTTTCTGTTTTGACCTCTTTTTTCTTGTTGTTATCGTTTACCTTTGTCATATGCTTCATCATTGGCTATTCCAATACTTTGGGGTAGAGAGGTTGGCTATTTTTCTAGTTTGATTTCGCTAACTCTCATAGTTTATAGCTTTTCTAGCAATAGAACTCACCGTTTCTTTTTTTCTTTTTTTGTTTTTTGCCCTCTTTTTCATGTTATTTTCGTTCAACTTTGTTTTATGCTTCATCATTGGCTACTCCAATGCTCTGGGATAAAGAGGTTGGTTAACATTCGACGACTACAATGAGTCTACAGCAATGAAATAAATAATATTCCATAAAAAAAAAAACTAACGCAAAGAAATTTAAGCAAGGTTGTATGGCTTTCCTTTTCTTTTCATATTTCAATTTTTTCAGAAGTCGGGTGAAAGATGAAATGGCTTTCGCAAGAATGAATCTATGCAAGTTGTGTGTGTGTGTGTGTGTGTAAAATAGTAATTTTTTTTTTTGTTTTTATATCTTGAAAAATTTATATTATATTAACCAAATTCTTGATTAAATGTGTTTTCTTCTTATTAACAAAAAAAAAACTATTGGCAAAGTTGATATTTGTAACAAGATTCTAGGAAAGTTGCATTACAGAAAATTTTTCTTGTTTAAAATCATCACAAATTACTATATTAACGTAATTATAGATTCGATGTGTTTCCATCTGTCACAAGAAAACTATTGAGTTTTTCCTATAGGTGTGTTATAGATCATATTATTTCCTTGATGAGGGTAGTTCAAGATTATTTTCACATATGGGGTGCTTTTGCACTACAAGGATGAAGGTTATTTGCTACGAAAATTTCCTACGAAAAAAAGCGTAGCAAACTTATTCGCAGGAAAACCGTCAAACAAAATGTTATGTCCTACGGTTTTCATTCAATAAATTTCTGACACAAAAAAGCGTAGGATAAATGTCAGCGTAAAATGGCGGGAATTAATGGCGCCAACTAGTCCGACGGTTTTGAGGC
This sequence comes from Aquilaria sinensis, assembly GCA_005392925.1. Taxonomy (NCBI): domain Eukaryota; kingdom Viridiplantae; phylum Streptophyta; class Magnoliopsida; order Malvales; family Thymelaeaceae; genus Aquilaria; species Aquilaria sinensis. The sequence continues at coordinate 150,184 of SMDT01000197.1, read as the reverse complement.
GAATGGGACCACATATGTAGGAAAAGCGTCGGACACTTTATCCGACGCTTTTCCTGCATTTTATATTCCTACGGTTTTGAGACAAAAAGTATCCGACGCTTTTCCTTCATTTTTTTTTCCTACGGTTTTGAGACAAAAAAAGAGTGAGTGTCTTAAAAATGTAGGAATTTTAATCCTGCAATTTTCCTACAGTTTCTTTTTCCTACATTTTTTTGACGTTAGTTACTACAACTTTCCTACATTATTCTTGCAGTTTAACTTTTCATATATACCTACGATATTGCTACAAATTTTGGCTATAAATACCTCCCCCCTTCTCTTCTCCAACTCGTCCCAGCAACAATTTCTACATCAAATTTCACTTCCGCTTCAACATCTTCTTCAGCTCAATAGAGGTATTTATAAGTAATTTATAGATTAGTAATTTATCTGTTAATTATTTATTTGTTATAAGATATGCTTATGTTGTTTTAGGTAGCTGACTTTAGAGGTTAGTGATTTAAATGGTAATTATTTATTTTTTATGAGATATACTTATGTTGTTTTAGGTAGCTGACTTATCACAGCATGTAGTTGCATAATATAAGTATTTATTTATTATACCTTAGATTCTCCATCCATGATTGTGTTGATGACAAATATAATATTGGTCCGATTCAGATTGTTGGCAAACAAGATGTATTGGATTAAGTTATATTTGTAATTAACATAATCATGGATTGTCCAAGTTGGACAGTTGAAACTTGTATAAGCAGTATTTTCAGTTAATGTGTTCTTGTCGTAGTAGCAATATGTGAAATTTGGTAGAGTATTTCCCAAATTGTTCCCGTCGTGTGTTTCTCAATAAGTTGATATTATTGAGAAACACTGTGAACGGGAACTGAAGGGAAATGCTGCCAAAATTTACATAAAATGCTACTAACATGGAACAGTTAAAATGGTTTACTGCTTATACAACTTTCAATGGAGTAGGGCCCTTACCTTAATGGAGTAGCTAGGTAGTTCAGTTATAGAATGTATGAGGTGTATGCATGACATATATAAGTAATTCATTTACATTTTCATTATATTTATATTATATGAAATGTAATAAATATATTATGTATTTATGTTGAGGGTTTTTACTGTCTATTTTACAAGAGAAACAAAATGGCTGCTAATGGACGTGAGTGGATATACCAGAGGATAGATACTGATGGATATATGAATTCTGCATTTATGGCTGGTGTTAATGAGTTTCTACAGTTTGCATTTAGTGGGAAGGAGTAAAAATGATTAAATGCCCTTGTCGTAAATGTAATAACAGATTTTATCGAATAGAGCTGAAAGTTAGAGAGCATTTGTTTCGATATGGATTTACGCCAAACTATTACATATGGCACTGTCACAATGAACAATATGATAGCAATCTGCACAATTTCAATATGGCCTGTAGCTATTTTCCATCGCAGTTATATGGAGGGACAAGGGGAGAATCAAGTAGTGTAAATGCGTATGAACAGATGGTATGTGAATCAATGGGTCCGTTATCATTGAATTTAGGATCTGAAAATAGTGAAAGAATGTTGGTGGATGAAGAGTTTATCGATACTGATGTCGAAGAACCTAATAATGGCAGTGATAATAATGATAATGTGTTCGATGTGTCTAAAATGAGAGAGGGGTTACCTAATCTGACCGCACAACAATTTTATAATTTGTTGGATGATGCAAATGCACCATTGTGGGATGTGTGCACTAAACAAACACGATTGTTTGCAATGACCCAATTGTTAAGTTGCAAAAGTGAGTTTAATATGACAGATCGTTGTTTCGATAGAGTACTGGAGCTTATGAAATAAATGTTGCCTGAAAGTAATAGACTCCCATCCACCCTATATGATGCGAAACAACTCACAAAAGGACTTGGGTTGCCATATACAAAAATTCATGCATGTGAGAATAACTGTATGCTATTCTATCGGGAAGATGAAAAATTAACACATTGTCGTGAATGTGGAAGTAGTAGATATAAAGAAAGAGTAACCTCCGGAAGGAGGACGTTGATTCCGAAAAAATTGTTACGGTATCTACCAATAACAAGCAGGTTGAAGCGCTTGTACATGTCATCAAAAACAGCGACTCACATGACTTGGCATGCTTATAATAAATCATGCAATGATGGAAGTATGGGTCATCCATGTCAGTCTGAAGCGTGGCGTCACGTAGATCGAACATTCCCATCATTCGCTGATGAAATTAGAAATGTTAGGCTCGGATTGTGTACCGATGGATTTAACCCGAATAATGTTGTTGGTGGAACATACACAATATGGCCAATCTTTATAGTTGTTTACAATCTTCCGCCAGAACTGTGTATGAAAGAACCATTCATCTTTATGACTCTCCTAATTCCTGGTTGTAGAGTACTAGGACGCAACATTGATGTATTCTTACGACCATTGATTGACGAGCTCAAAACTTTATGGTCGGAAGGGGTTGTTACATGGGATAGTTGTCGACAACAAAATTTTCTTATGAAGGCATGTTTATTATGGACAATTAATGATTTTCCTGCACTAGGAAACCTTTCAGGTTGGAGTACCCATGGTAAGCTGGCGTGTCCATATTGCATGGATGAAATTGACACATTTATGTTGAAGAAATGCAGAAAGCCATGTTGGTTTGATTGTCACAGGGTTTTTTTACCACATAATCACACATTCCGTTCGAATGTAACATCGTTCATCCCAGGGAAGAAGGTTAGTGCTGTCTCTAGTCCATATAAGTCAGGTGAGGAAATACATGCTATGTTGGTTGGGTATTGTTTTCCTCCATTTGGCTCTTCATATGATAAACACCGAGTTGCGGGGTTTGGAGAGTGGCATAATTGGTTAAAGCGGAGTATATTCTGGGAGTTACCGTACTGGAAGCATTTGCTAGTTCGCCATAATTTGGACGTCATGCATATTGAAAAAAATTGTTTCGAGAATATTTTTAATATTGTTATGGATATACGTGGGAAAACAAAAGATAACTCCAATTCTCGCCTTTCGCTTCAGGAGTTAAAAAATATGCGGCGTGAACTACATTTACGAAATATTAGGGGGAAATGTGTAAAACCAAAAGCATCTTATACGTTGAGTCGGGAACATATAAGAGATGTTACTCTGTGGCTGAGAACGATAAAGATGCCTGATGGGTATGCCTCGAACTTGGGCCGTACGGTTAACTTGAGTGACGGTACATTCTATAACTTCAAGAGTCACGATTGTCATGTGTTAATGCAGAGGTTGCTTCCTATTGCATTACGTGGGTATATGCCAGGTCCTATATGGGAGACGATTTCTGAGTTTTGCTCATTTTTCAGAACCTTATGCACAAGTAGGATTCGATTTGATGACATACAACAGTTGGAGCGGAATATAGTGGTTACCATATGTAAGCTAGAAAAGATATTCCCTCCTGCCTTTTTTGATTCGATGGAACATCTTGTTATCCACCTCCCTCATGAGGCAAAGTTGTGTGGTCCAGTTCAATTTTGATGGATGTATCCATTTGAAAGGTAATTTTTTAATCTGCATTCATATTTCTGTCAATAATTTTCATATATTATATGTCAATAATTTTCGCATATTACATGTCATTAATTGTTATATTTTTTTAACTTGGCAGACTAATGCGGTCATTGAAGCGAAAGGCTAGAAATAAAGCTGCAATTGAAGGATCAATTGTGGAAGCGTACTTGGTCCAGGAAATGTCTACATTCTGTAGCCATTACTTTGAAGTAAATATTCCTACACGGTTAAACAGGGTCCCACGAAATGATGATATTGCTATTCCTGTGGCTGATGTCGAGGGTCAATTGTTATCTATCTTCAATACAAGATGTCGTAACATACCCAACTGCGGGCGACAACGCTTACTTGATCCCACTGAGAAACATCAAATCCATATCTACACTTTGCGCAACTGCAATGAGATTATACCGATTGTCAGGTAACATATATGTAAACAACTGTGAGGGTTTTTATATCAACAAGATTGCTTTAATTCATTATTGACTAGTTATCATTTCAGGCACTTTGACTCTTATATATCAACAAGATTTCCCCAATTAGGTGAAAGTGAATTACAAAGTTATCGAGATCAGTATTTGACCGAATGGTTCTCATCATACGTGAGTTTCGTGGCGTCCATAATTTTGATGTTCCTAATTTTGTTTAGTTTGAATATACTGTGCAATTATAATTTGTTATATGAACTTGATATTTTCAGGTTAACCGTTTCAAGGATAAATTAGATCCTCGTATTGTTCAATTAGCCCGTGGTCCTATTCGAGTTGCCGTTTCATACAATGGATGTATTGTGAATGGTTTTCGTTTCCACACGCAATCCTACGGCAAAGACAAAATGACACAGAATTATGGTGTTTGCGTGAAGGGTGAGACATGGGGATCCAGTATCTATGATTTTTATGGCCTTATTGATGAGATTATACGTATTGAGTACCACGGGAGTGGGTATGAAGTCATGACGCTGTTCAAATGTACTTGGTTTGATCCGACACGTGGTGTTCGAACTTGCGAACGTACTGGTGTTGTTGACGTTAAATGGAAGTCAAGATTATCACCACCTAAGCCATTTATCTTTACGACCCAGGCTCAGCAAGTTTACTACTGTGAGTACCCTAACAAGACTCTTCAGCAGTGGTGGCCGGTTGTTAAGACGAAGCCACGAGCTTTCATCGATTGTTCATCGAATAATTTGAGTATTCAATCTGACGAGAATGAGGAAATGTCTGATGAGCAAACATGTCGGTTAGAAACCACAAATGAGCCGTTCCAAGAAGTGATTTCAACTGAAGTACTAATGGTAACAACTGATAGCATTGCCCTTGATGAGATTAACATACTTGTCGATTTAACGTGTGTTCCTGAAATCGTGCAACACATGGATGAGAACAACGAGGTCACACAAGTTGATGGTGATACATCAGATGATGAAGAATCGCTCGATAGTTTAGAGTCAGATGAAGGCGATGATGTTTGATTAAGTGTAATTGTTTAAAATATTTGCATGTTTTATTTGAAATCGTAAGGTATCTTTGAATGCATTTATGTTTTGGATTTTCGGACAAAAAGTTTATGAAATGTAATCATCAAATTTCTACTTTCCGATAATTTCATCAAATTGTATTAGTAAGGTACATTACCTCTTATCACGTATCCTGTTTAACTACTTTCCGTTAATTTCAGAGTTATATCTACTAGAAATTGCGTACGTCGCATAGAAAATGAGGTGCATGGTTGATTTTATATTTTGGTCATTTTTTCATTATTAATGATTAAATTTTTTAATTGCTTATAATGAAAATTTATTTTATTAAAAAATATCTTCTAAATAAAAAATAGGGTAAATTACAAAAGCCGCATTGTGGTTTGATCTAACCTATACACTTTGCCCATCTATTTTGAAAAATTTACATTTTATCCCAACTTCTTTTAAAGTGTCCGACAATAACCTTTGAAATCATAAATTAAACTGTCTAATAATCATGTTCTAGTAATTTTAAGATTTTTGATTTTTGTTCATAGCTAGGTTACCCCCGGTGGATTTTACCCGGAAATAAATTTGGGAGATTTAATCTGACCTTACACATTAAATTTATATATTTAATTTCTAAAATATAAATATTTTCATTTATTCATCAACTAAAAAAAGTGTAATAATTAACTCCTCCAACCACATAATTAGTTCATATATAATTAAACACATTATAAATTAGATATATATATATATATATATATATATCAAATGGGTAAAATATTTGATATTTATCTGTCCGACGGTTTTAAGTCAACTGTATAAAAGCGTAGGAAATATGTAGGATATAATCACCTAGGATAGTGTGTTGTCCTACGGTTTTGAGTCAACATTTAAAAAATCGTAGGAAATATGTAGGACCATAAGCACCTAGGGTATAGTGTTATCCGACGGTTTTGAGTTAATTTCAAAAAATCGTAGGAAATATGTAGGAGTATAATGCGACGGTTTTGAGTCAATTTTAAAAAATCGTAGGAAATATGTAGGACTCTAATCACCTAGGAGAGCGCGTTGACCGACGGTTTTGAGTCCATTTTTCATTTAAGTAGTAAAAATGTAGGAAATATATAAAAGCGTAGGAGTAAAGTAGCAAAAAAGTAGGAAATTCGTTGGAAATTCCAATTACTGGCGGGAAATTCCAATTTTTTGTGTCCTACGGTTTTCATGCATTTTGTATTTTTCGTAGGAAAAGAGTAGGAAATGTTGCTACGGTTTTCCTACAATTTTAAAAACTGCAGGAAAAGCGTAGGTCTAATTGGTAGCTAAATCGACAGACTTCCCCTTTAAATTCGTGGGAGTTCTTTAGTTTTCACAACTCCATCCCTTCGTTTCTGCGACAAACTCTTCCAAACCCTCTCCCCCAAATCTCCCCCAGAGCTATTTAAACTAGGTAATTTTTATTTTTAAGTACTTTTTCATATATAATTAATGTTTGTTATTACATATAGTTGTTGTTTACATATATATATAATGTGTATTGAAGGTTAAATTTTAAGAAGTTAGTTTTTATATTATATGTTTTAGGTAATGTTATATATGGTGTTAGTAATGAATATGTATGTGGTTAGTTATATGGTGTTAGTAATTAATATGTATGTGGTTAGGGACAACAATAATTTTTTATGTAATAATGGTTACTTCTATTTGTACTACAGCATGTTACTATATATGTGGTTAATATAAAAAACTGTTAGTTCAATAATGTTAGAGTAATATTGTTAGCACTTTAATAATGTGAGTGTAATTAAGAAGCGCAAGTTACAACACTAATGTTACTTCAATAATGTAAGTATAATCAGCTAATGCTAGTTTAATAATTTAATTTTATAAATAAGTATATATCAAATAATTGGCAATTTTAAAAAGTGTTACTGCGCAAATGGTATTCAAATGACTGAAATTTCAAAAATTACAGAGTTTACTAAAATAATGAAATTTAATATGTAAATGTTAGTGACGTAATGCTAATTTAGTATTACATATATATGTAATAAACATGTTAAACTTTAATTTTAGGATGGTTCTCCCCAGACAGTCCAGCTCGAGCAAAGCCCCGGCTAAGGACATACATGATCCTCGACGTAGTCGGGGTCGACGACAGCTTGCTGTGACACCTACACAGGTGTCACAGACTGAGACTCAGACCCAGCTCCCACAGACATAGGCTCAGACATCGGTGCATCCAACCCAGCCACAGACGCAACTGCCATATACTCCGGTGCCACGACCTCATGTGCCGCACACGTTTGGCGCATCGAGCTCCGGATCCACATTTCAGCAGTTTCGAGACACGCAGACTGATGCGAATTACCCGGATATGAGCGGAATATCCGGGTCATTTCAGTACCAGCAGACAGGGATCGGGCAGCCCACATGGGATGTCGATCCTAACTCATTCCTTGATCCAAATGAGCTCGGTATATCCACTCCTCATCTACCCGGCCTACACCCGACTCAGCAGCAGCAGCAGCAGCAGCTGCCTCAGCAGGCCCAGGCCACTGGAGGCCCAGCGGTCGCACCTGATGCGCAGTCAGCTGCTGGGGCCCTATTACCTAGAGGGCGAGGCCCACGGGTAGTTGACTTACCACCACCTCCACCTCCGCAGGACCGTCCGCTCATCGTCCCTCGAGAGTAAGTATTACTGACTCTTACAAAGTTAATTGTGATATAATTATACGTTGTTCTTAGTTACATCAGTTTATATATATATCTTACTATAATCATCATTTGTTACAGCTTACTCACTGATGACTCCGTTCGTTCCACCATAGCCTTTATTCATGTGAGGTTGTGGGACGAAAGTTCTATATCTTGGTCACATGCATCTCGAGCTGCACGAGAGGAGCACGTGACCACGTTAGAGGTAATTGGTTGTTATACATTTTTAAACAATACTTTGTATATGGAAAAATTAATAATTTTTTTTTCTTCTTTGTGAAATTGCAGAACTACTATAGATGGGACCCTAGAGACTTCGGCGCCATCCGCCGAATTGTCTTTGACTACTGTTCACGGTCCTTGCGGAACCGCGTCTATCATTGGAGGTCCGTCGCGATTCAGAAGATCCCCGCCTTTTTCGACAACCCTGACTACAATTTGCTACGGCCACATGTTCCACCCTGCTACAGTCAGCAGGTGTGGAATCAGTTGTGTGACCAGTGGGAGCAGGAGCGATGGAAGAAGCTATCGGAGGTTGGTTCCCATGCCAAGCACATAGCGGATAGCTCAGGCCTTGTTCCGAAGCACACGATGGGCTCAATCCCAGGCGAGATGCACTGGGATCGTATGGTACCAACTTCGACCTTCCATACATTATAAATTTTGTATGATTTATTAATTACTTAAATTTTTAATGATATCTAAAATTGTGCAGACAAAAGCAAATGATGGAGTTGAGCCATCATTTGATGAGTGGTGGTCTCATACTCATAGACGGAAGAAGACCGGTCAGCCCATCGATCTGATTTCACAGTAGCTGCAGGTAATAAATGTTCATTTACCACTACAAACATTGTTTTAAAAATATAATATTTGTCTTACTAACTCTAATTTCTTTTTCTTGTAGGATGGATATGTCCAGCGGATTCAACAAAAATACCAGAATCCGGATGACCGCCCGCAGTTCGATGCAGAGGTCTGGAGCGAGGTACGAGGCCCACCAAAAAAGGGCCGACTACCGGGTGTTCCGCGCCGACTCTCTGATCCCCAGACATTTGGACCAAATCGGGTATTTTTCATTCGTATTTAACTTTATTAATTATTTTTATCACTTTTACGTTGCTAATTGCTACTTACAAAATTTTTTAGGCTCCACGTGTTGATTCGGAGGAGATTGCTCAGCTGAGGGTTGAGAACACCTAGTTATGAAGTGATTTTACACGGCTACAGGCAGACGTTCGCACTCAGGTTCAATGAGAGACCGAGGCTGTAATGAGCGCCATGCTTAACAGGTTGATCCAGCAGGGGATTATACCTGCATCGGCGCTCTCAGACGACCTACGGACCGGATCCTTCACTCAGCATCCTGCCGACGATCGTAGCGAGCGAGATGACGATGATCAGCCCGGCATTGCATCTCATTGATTTTATATTACATCTCCTTCAGTTCTTTGTAATTAACTCTTTCCTGTAAAAATTGATTACTTTTATGTATAGTAATTTTATTGATTACTTTGATCAATTGTTATATAATAATAATAATAATAATAATAATAATAATAATAATAATAATAATAATAATAATAATATAATTTGTGTTTTATTATTATTATTAATAATGCAATATAATATGTTTTTAATTTGTGTATAAATTAATTTACTAAAATCTTTAAATTGTCACAAAATCGTAGGAACAAAACCGTATTAATGGGGTCACAAAACCGTAGGACAAAAGGTTCACAAAACCGTAGGACGAAGAGGTCACAAAAACGTCACAAAACCGTAGGATAAAGGGGTCACAAAACCGTAGGACATTGACGTCACAAAACCGTAAGAAATGTCATGTTAAAAACTGTAGGAGTTAATGCATCTCAAAACCGTCGGATAAAATGGGGTCCACGGTCATCACAAAAGCGTAGGAGTATTTTACGTTTATCCGACGGTTTTTATTTCCGACACTACTTTTTCCTACGTTTTTGTCCAACGATTTTAATCGTAGGAAATAACCATTTCCTACGGTTTCCCTACATTTTTTCCTGTCTCAAATGCCTTGTTTTCTTGTAGTGTTGCCAACTAAGCACTCTCTCAAGTCTCACCTGCAAACGTGTTCCTGTTTTTGTCAAGTAGATAAAAAGATAAAACAACGGATTAAACACAAAGTTTAAGCAAGCCTTCATTTAAGTCACTATTTTTTCCTTTTTCAGTTACATTATTCAACTCTAAAAATAGTCCCTAGGCTCTACAACTCTGATGATCTTGGGCCCAAATCATAAATTTTGTTTTTTATCCCTGATGCAGTAGACATTATTAGTTTGAGGTTTTGTCTACCTTTTACACTATACAAAAAGTTGAACCAATGCTTGAAACCTAGACGACTTCAGGGGGTCTGCTTCTGGATTGCTATATCGAGACTAAGGCCTCAAGAGAGTGCCAGACTCTAAAAGGGAGAGAGTTAGCATTGATGCATAAGTTATGATTTTTACATTGAAGGCATGGAGGGAAATTGATCTCTAAATCAAAATTGAGGGATCAACATATTCAAAAGCGTTAAACTCTCACTTTGTGCAAATAAGTGACACAAACTTTATCCTCTACGATGAGAAACTAGATCTCTAAGAGAACGATGGGCCCCAAAATGAATAGAATAGACAATTGTAAATGCATCTTCCTTGTATCAGAGAATCACTATGATGAAGATCCAATAAGGGACCTATGGCCACCGATGAATCTACAATGTGGGCTAACGGAGACAATTTCCCCCATTGAAATTTTGTAAACCATTGTCTAAATATGCATGTTACTTTAAAGTATAGTTCTTTAACTTGTAATTTTCCCATAAATGCTCTTACAAAAACTTTAGGGTGTATAAGTAACAATTTTTTTATATAAGTCCTTACCCTAACGTTTTACCTTTAGTTGTTGATTAGTAAGTAAAAGTTTAAGCACTAACTTGCAATAACCTGAGTTCATCTTAAACAGTTCGCCCGGAACCTAGCATCCATAATTGCCCTTTTGAACTTTTTTCTGCTTCCACCAATCCTCTCGCTCTTGTCATTAATATATATTTATTTACTTACATCATTTTAATTTCCATTTATTGCTTTAGAATTTCATAAATTTTGAGCATAGTAATATTGTATAAGTTATTCATTTTACTTGTTTTCGTTTTCCTTTTTATCTTTCATTGTCTAATTTTCTTTTGATTTAGGTTTAAATCTTTTGTTTACGTGTGTTTCATTAATATTTATGCAAATTCTTTTATATATATATTTTTTAGATACTTCAATTTATGTGTAGATTGGTTGATTAATAGAACCATATTTGAGTTTTGAACATTTGTTAGTTGTTATAAATAACAAAGCATAGGCTGCAACTCTTTCTCATCTGTTTTCTCGTTTGTTTGTGACTATGTTCTGGGTTCCTAGTTATCTTTAACTACATAGTTGTTCCCGTTTATGCATGCCCTTGTCAAATTGCAAGTTGCAGCCCACCATTAAGAAATAAAATTGCCCACAATAAATGCATTGTTTTTGTAGATTTCAATTCCTAAAAATGCATATGTACACTACAACGGAGAAGCGGATTACGGACTAAAAAAGTCAGTCGCGACACTAGCGACTAAAAATTTAATCGCTAACTATGACTAACTTTTCAATTGCTAAATGTTTTTTTTTTAAATTTGCCAACCAAAAATGTTTATATATATATACACTTTGAAATATCACACACACACACATAATGAATTGCTTTAATTGCTTAAATTTATATATATATAATGAACAAATTGGACAAAGAATTTATAAATTCTTAAATAAAAAATTAAAATAAATTAAAAAAGGGAATATTATTATTATTATTGTAAGAAAATAAAAAACAACAAAATTTTGTCCAACAATTAAAGTAATGAATAGGAGAAATCTATAGTCGAAGATGGTGTCGGGGGGATGGTCACCACTAGCATCCTCCTGAGGCTGATCATGTGTGATCATAGGCTAACGGTTGCTTGAGATGCCCTGTGTCTTGGGTACAGGAGTCTCGATCTGGGACAGGTCGACATTAAGCCAAGAAAATAGCTTTGCTAAATAATCTAACTGTTGTTGTGCTGAGTGCGATACCGACATGGACCCATTCAAACCAAGGAATGACTAAGGATGAATCGACTCGAGAACTTGGTGTTGAGAACCCGCCATCATCATGCCTAGCTGAGTCAAGGAAAAAGGATGGTGATAAAATGTTGGTGCCGGCGTCGTCTAAGACTGCTGATGAGATCCCATCGTCCATGGGGTATGACGGTGGAGGAGGCTGTGTAGTCTGTGAACCCATCATACCATAACGAGGAGGAGGAACAGCCTATGACGTAGATGGAGTGGTATAACACCCCCTTCGCCCGACCCTCCAAGTACGAGGCCAGGATCAACACTAGTCGGAAGGGTCCCTTGAGCAGGCATGCGGCCGAGGTATGTTATAGCTGTAAAGGCTCTCCAAGTACTTCCCCAAACTTCCTTGCCGAGGTAAGTTAGTCCCAAGTTATTTTCCTCAAATAACTTTTATTAAGCAAAGAAAGCAAGCTAAGTAATGTTAAGTTGAGTTCCAAAGTATAATTGGCAACTAAAGGACAAAGAGGGCAAAATGGTAATTTTGACCCAAGTTAGTGGCATGATTGTAAGTTCGGTAAAATAAGGTTCATACAATTGTTTTAAGCTAAATAAGTTAAGACCATAAGTATTTCTAGCCATTTGAACCAAAAGTGGAAGTTAAGGGTGAAAAATGCACTAAGTGAGAAATTGAGCTATTATGTTTTATAATGACTTAAGTGACTTAAGGGTAAAGTGTGTGGGTAACAAAAACCTTTCTATGGGACCAAGGAGTGTTGGTGTAGGAAGAGTTTAAGTGGCCTAAGTAAATCAAAGTAAAGTTTGAGGGCCAAAATGTCAAGTAGAGGAGAATTGGGTTAAGTGAAATAGTTGGTTATATAATGGAAAGAGAATAACATTATTCACCATCTCCTCCATTTACCATTTTCGTGGCTCTCTCTCCTTCATAGCTCCTCTTCATCAAAGCTCCCAAATCATTCAAAATTCTATGAAATTTGAATGTCTCAAAGCCATCCTAACAAGCCCTTAGCTCATTTTTTGTGGATTTGATGCATTTGGAGTTGTTCTTGCAAGTTTTTTGTTCAAACCCTAAGGTAATTGACTTTGACCATTGCGGGTTAGTTCTAAGCTTGTTAAATGGTTAGAAATGGTCTTAATTTCATGTTCTTGGTGTCCAATTTGGTTGAATTCAAGTTTGGAACTCAAAGGAACTCCATGGAACTAAAGTGTGCTTGTTGCTTGCTCCTTACTTTGTGGAGGATTTGAGGTAAGGGATTTAAGTTAATTAAGCTCAAATAATGCATAGAAATGTATTATTACATGTAGGAATGAAGTAGAAACAAGACCCATGCAAATTGGCTTTAAGGATTGAAAGATTGAGTAAGTTTCGTGTAAGATAACACACTGTCGCGTAATGTTAGAAGAGCATTGGTGATGGTGACAAGATTTGGCGACTGGTGACGCGAGTTGGCGACGCATCACTAGTGATCTCTCAAAGAACCCGAAAACTGATACTGTTGAGGATGTGTCACTGATGGTGTCGCCAAGAAATAAGTCCCTCAAGCTCGGGGCACCTCAAGGATGTCTTAATCTCTCGGTTATTATCTCTAGGCCAATTTAAGATGTTTCATAGCATCGGTTGGGTCTAGAACTCATTCCTAAGTTGAGAATTATGCATTATTTAGGTGGTAGCTAAGTGGTGTACTTAAGGTAGGGTAAGTAATGGTGGCTAAGGAGGTAAAATGCTTAAGTTGCTAAATGAGCACTTTAGGAAATAAAAATAAAACCCAAGAAGATCATAACCAAACCTTGTGGTTTGGTAAGCCACTAAGGATCCCTAAGCTAAGCTAAGTTAAACCACATAAGGCAGCTACCCTGCACAATAAATTAAGGGGAAGAGACGGGTAAGAAAGGAGTAAGCGGTGACTTACTTTAAGTAACTTGTCATAGGCGGGCAAAGGTTGAGTAAATGACGACTTACTCCATGGTGCTCATAAAAGGACTTCATGGGGTTGTTTATGTGCTAGCATATGATACGAGGACCAGTATCCAAGTACCCCAGCCGTAAGAGCTCACGGCAAGTCTGATGCACCTATGAGTGTAAGGAAGTCCTAAGTGTATTTGCATGTGCATATTTCATTTATTCATCCATCTATCCATTATTTGCATTGTTTGTTATTGTTCTTATTCTTGTTTCTGGCTGTGTTGTTGGTTACTTGCTTTGCTTTGTATGTTTGTGTGTGTGTGTGTGTGTGTGTGTGTGTGTGTGTGTTGTGTCGAGCTTTGCATGCTTGCATTTGTTTCCCCTACAGGTACCAAATCCCTTACTTAGTACTTTTGAGTACTCACCTTTTAAGTGTTGTGCAGGTATTAAGCGAACTAGTCAAACTTAACAATTGGTGCCAACTGTTAAAGCTAAGTTTTTTGGATTGATGGTATTCTTTAAGTAGAAACTTTATGTTACTAAGTCACTTGTGGCATAAGCTAATACTGACTAAAGTGTTTGCCTTACAGTTTGAGAATAAGTGAGTATAAGAAAAGTGTGGCTCATCACTTAAAGCTAGCTTGCTTAAGTGAAGAGCTAAGGATGGATCTTAGTAGATACATGTTACTTCTTCTATATATATGATATTTTCATATAAAGATATTGTTTTTATATTTTCATATAAAGATATTTTCATACATGTTACTTCTTCTATATACATGTTTCATATAAGTGACTAAAGTGTCCATTGGTGTGAATAACACTAGGATTACATTTGGGTGTATATAAGTTTGAGATGTATGGACATAGTTGTTACTTGAAGTTAAAACAACTAAATTTTTTATGTCTTGGCTTGTTTTGAATTGTGTTTTTATGAACCGCCGTGGCATTATTTTCAATGTTGTTTTAATTTATTGCTATCGCATAGTTAGGACAATGCATGCATATTTCCTATGTAGGGTAGGCTAAGTAATTAGTTGCACGTAATAAGTTAAGATACTTCACAAGTAATAACTAGCCAATTATTACCTAAGTGGGATCATAATTCCCAAAGAGCTTACCAGTGTTAGCAGATCTGGGCACTAGGGCCCTATTCCGCCATAGTAGTAGCAGCTATGAAATCAAATCCTGCTCACGGGCTATGTAGTCCATGATACGTCAAAGACGTACACCATTTCGTCAGTTTGGTCCTAAGGGGCCCTGCTAAGCTGTCATATGCTCTTGAACTACGGTTAACTAAGACCGGAGCTCCGCATTCTCTCCACGAAGCTACTCAGTAACGTCATCTTCGTAACCCTAAATATTGAAAAACATTAATTTTGAAAAAAAAAAGTAAAGAATTTAAATTTAATAAAATTGGTAAGATCTAATTAAATAATACCTCGAATCATGCATGGTGAAATTAGTCAAGAAAAGCTAATGCCTATGGGATCCCAGTCCATACATCCTTATTTGCCCGACCGACCACTGTCTCCCATGATAGTGGATAGAATGTGGAATGGTTCGACAGATCGGGGCCATACCTCCGTATGACCTCCTCCTCATACTTGGCCTAAGAAACAAAGTAAGTAAAAACAATAACTGGTGTAAATAAATAAAATATTATTAAATTTTATTTATTACATACCGCGTCATCTATCTGCTGCTGAGATAGAACCTCGCCCATGGGTCCTCATTGTGTGGACATTCTGTGAATAAAGTTGCCAAACTCTGGGGACTGCCCTTCCTTAGTCTAGGAACTAAACTGAAGAGAAATTAGTAAAAAGAATGATATAGTTATAAAATCATATTTATTTCATGAAAGTTATTTTCTTACCACACGTTCATAAGGCATATGCTTCGTATGACTTCCCTGTGAATGCTTTCGTGGCTCTACACCTGAAAGAGCGTCCTTGCCAAGCTACAAAGAAATTGGAAATTAACATATTTAGTAATATGAATTAATTGAAGAATAGATGCGAATTAAATGTAATAGATTAATTTACCCTATTATGCTTTATAATGCCACTAACGTGCTGGAATCTTTCACGATTCTAGTGTCTGATATGATTGTCCCAGTGATGCAGTTGGGTTGCTGGTGGCCAAAAAGAATGAAGCAAATTGTAGCTATTATTCAATAAGATGTTATTGAAATACGCCTTGAGAATTGCCATCCACAAATGTTTCAATTTGTGCTTGTAGTAGTCTTGCATCTACCTGAAAAACTCTTTTCTTATTCTTTGGTCGTCCGCTAGTCCCAATGGTAATATTGTTAAAATGATAAGGTAAAACATTGATTAGTATTTAAAAAAACTTATAATATTATGAATGAAAACATAATAGTTTATAGAAACAATAAATTATGTAATTACCTGCAATTGAGCTAGATACTCCTTGCCTCTTTCCCGCTTAACATCTTTTCATTCAGTTAGCTTGCCCTTAAACAGCAATAAAGATATGTCTGTGAGTGTCTGTCAAACCCAAGAGTCACTGAGAAACCTACAAAGAAATTAATAAAATAAATAATGAAGTATAAAGCTACATTTATGAAATATATCAAATTTGAATAACATAACGATACTTATGACAACGGGTCAATTACCCTCCACTGCACAGGGGGTACTGGCTCATCCGCACTCAACGGCTCATCATGCGTCAAATTAGGATGCTGCATGGGGGCATTGGCTTGGTAGGCTGACTTTTGGTTCTCTAAATTAGACTTTGATGCTGTTGATGGGCTACCAAAATGGGCTAGTGGAAAATCGATGAACAAAGAAAATTGAACAGGTTGCGAAACCTAACCCCGACCACCCTTTGGCTAAGCAGTGCCATAAAGGTACTGTCCCCGAGCCCCACGACCTCTACACCCACCACCATGTGCAGCATCCAAGGACAAGGGAATAGATCGACATCACCTAAAGGAATGATCTGAATTTCCATCTTTGTGTTTCATATAAAATTTACCACATAATTACAAAATTACTATCATGAATTTTCAACAACTTTTAAAAATTTTAATAAGTTTATAAAATGTCAAACATATTGAAAATTTGCAAATAGTTAAAAATTTCTAAGAAATAAAAATTTTTAAAAGTTTGTAAGAATTTATAAAATTTCTAACAATTCTAAAATTTCTAAAACTCCTAACAATTTCTAAAATTTTTAACAATGTCTACAATTGCTAAATAATTCTAACAATGTAGCAAATATTAGCAATCTAAAAAATATTTATAACAATATAACAAATATTTCTATGAACCTAACAAAAATTTCTAACAATCTAACAAATATTAACAACAAAAGAAATCAGCCAAATTCTACAATAGAAACTAAAACATATTAATTGAATGTGAAAAAGAATAGAAGAAGAGTTACAAAGACATCTGGTTATAGCTATTGCACGATGTCCACCACAAGAATCATTGAGAGTTTTTCTAGAATCTTGAAACCTAAACAAATGAATTCAAATGGCGGATGAAGGGTTTTTAAAGAGCTATATGAGGCAGTGACTAATTAGCAACTAAAAATTTTAGTCGCTAGTTAGGAAATTATGAAAAGTCCAAACATATTAGTCGCTTACGAGGGTACAACTGTTAATAAATGGGCCCCGCGACTAACTAGCGATTGATATTTTTAGTTGCTAATAATAGCGACTGACATATTTAGTTGCTAGTATTTGAATTTAATCACTATCATTTACAATTCAATTGTTAATGTTTTTGAATTTAGTCACTAATTCTATAAGTAATCTAATAAGTATATTGCTAATATATAAATATATTATCTTTCTAAAATATTATTTAAAATATATTATATTTCTAATATATTAATTTGAGTAATATATTAATTATATTCCTAATATATAATATATTATATTTATAATATCTAACTTCTAATTTCTAAAATTTCTAATAGATTATATTTCTAATATATATATTTCTAATATATTAATTTGAAGATAAATTATGTTTAGTCAAATTATATATTTTTTCAAATTATACTATATTATATTTCTAATATATAATTTATAATATAATAATTTCTAATTATATTTAGTCTAATTAAATCTAACATGTTATATATAAATTTAGTATTACAATTAACTGAAGTAACACATTTAAAGAACTTTGACTCCAAATTAACTCAATCTAATTCTTCTGACTGTAAAAGATCTTTGCCTTCTTCGTCCTCCAAATGTTCACCTTCAGCTTAGGTCTTAACTATAGAGAATGTACAATCTCGTTATACGACTACTTCATCGACAATGTTAAGATCAACGAGCATTAGACTTGATACAACGTCTCTAGTACCATGTGTCATGTTGACATGCCATATTTGATTTTGTCGGTATGGCTCATCTTCCTCAATTGTTCCACCCTCAATGTTGTTTGCTGTTATTTGTTGCAAAATCATTAGCTGCCTAATAAACAAAGTCCGAATTCAAAAAAACTACATGGTTTCACCTTCATTAATGTCCACCATTGCTATTGAGATGTATGTGGGTACTGATAATAGAAAACTTGTATGGCTTGGCGAGCCAATATGAATGGTTCTAGCATATCTAATCTCAATTTCCACTTTACATCAACAATGCCAGATGACGAATATGTGTGAATGCTACATGTTGGATCAAACCACGTACACTTAAAAACCCTAACAATGTTTGGAATATGTCCAGAATATTGAAGTTTGATGATTTCATCAACCATTCCATAAAAGTTGATTCCGCTGTCCAAACTTCTGTCACTCTGGACACAAACACCCAAGTTCATCGTTGATTTGGTTAATCCGTAAATCCTACTATGAAATCAAAACCCATTAGCCATGCAACCGTTATAATTTGTAGCAGAATAAAGTGCACCATGCAATAGTTCAACAAGTTGTTCACCCAATCTGTCAGGATGAAAATTACCTTGCCAATACGAAAAGAGGTAGTACCATATATATTAAAACTGTATACTATTATTTTGAAGTAGTATAATTAAAGTAGTAAGGTAGAGAAAATGTTTACATAGTCATGAAACCACTGGGAAAAATGTTGAACCCAAAACTCTTCTATTTGTTTGTCACTGAAATGAGGAAACTTTCATCGCATTACGTCAATAAAAATCTTAAAGTAGACATCTACTTCTTTGCAATTTTGTAGAATGTACAAATGCACCTGTCGTATTTCACCTTCATCTAGGATCCTCCAGGTCCCACAAGCAGAAAAGTTTCTATTACCATTGCCGAACACTGCAAGAGGGGTGGGATAGACCCCCTCATTTGAACCCAAATTCATGGTTTTCGTACCAGGACTAAAGTAATGTTTACAAAATAATGTCATCTCCTGCACTATAAGTGCCTCCACATTTGAGCCTTCCAACTTCGCCTTGTTACGTGCCTTTCTCTTCAAAGACCGCATAAGCCTATAAATAACAAACAATAAAGTATCAGGCAATAAATTAAAGAAAATGTTACAAAGTATTCGTATATAGTACTATACCGTTCAAAAGGATACATCTAACGATACTGAACAAGTCAACACAGCTTCATTTCACGAGATAAATGTATAGCTAAGTGTTCTATTGAATAAAAAAAAATTGTCGTATGGTGATCCAAATGGTGGGAATTGCATGTTATCTAAACATTGCACAATCTCTTCACCAGATATTGCCGGAACAGTTGTTTGCTTTACCCGTAACCCCAATCGAAAAGCATTAATATTTCCACAAAATACATAGTTCCTTAGCAAAAACTTCCTATGACAGTCCCACCAGCACGGCTTCCTCCCGAACTTCAACTGAAATGTATTGATGTTTTCCCATACAATATGGACAAGCCAATTTCTCAAGTATACTCCAACCTGATAGCATCTCATGTGCTGGAAAATCACTAATTGTCCACAAATAAACAGGCCCTCATTCTAAAATTTTGACATCGATATACATCCCATGTTTCTACTCCTTCTACCCATAACATCTTCAACTCATTAATTAAAGGTCTCAAGAATACATTAATATTTCGTCCCAAAGATCTTGAACCCGATATTAATAATGACAAAAAAATGCACGCCTATTTCATACACATTTCTAGTTGTAAGTTATAGACAACAATAAAAACAAACCATATAGAATACATTCCACCCGTTGCAAAATTCAGCATAAACCCATCTATGCATAGCCTAAGAAGTACATTTCTGATATCAGCAGCAAAGTCAGGGAAAGATGAATTTACATGACGCCAAGCCTCTGTTTGGCATGGATGACCTACTGAACTCAAATGCGCATCATGTCTACAACTTGCATGCCATATCATGTGTTCAGCTGTTGGATGAGACATGACTAAATGTTTCAATTGGTCTGTGACTAATAGATGCCGCAACACCTTCTTCGCAATTGGTTTTTTCTTCTTTCTGTCCAATGTCTGTTCCCTATATCTACACTTACCACAAACACTACAATGCTTCAATTCTAAATTCTCACCATCAAATAATATACAATTTGTTGGACATGCATCTATTTTCACATGTGGAAAGCCTAACTCCTTCATCATTTGCTCTAATTCATATAACGTCTCCGACAATTGATTTTCCTTTGGGATGAATTCCTTCAATAGCGATAACTTGTCATTAAAGTATTTATCATTCATATTATGCTTACTCTTCTCGCTCAACATCCATGAAACTGCCGACAATTTTGTGGGTTTGTTACATCCCTCCCACAACGTTGTTGATGCACCTTCAAGTAGTTTATAAAACCCCTATGCATTTGGATTAGGCAACTGATTATTAATTTCTATAGAATGATGCGCAATGACATCATTATTATCAATACCTTCAACAATCACTTCCTTATGATTCTCATTATCGTATTAATCACTTTCAAGCCTATTATTATAGTCGAAGCTTGGATGCATCAAATCAATGATCATATGATTGTACCCAGATCTATTTTCACAAATAGTATCACTTTCAGACAATGTCCTTGATGACAATGAAGCGTTTGCAGTCTCTTCCACATGGAAATTACGATTTTAGAGTATCATGTCGTTCACCATGACAGTACTAAAAATAATAGTTTTCCATAAATCCATATTGACATAAATGCATTCCAACTTCATTTTAATCTCGATAACATCTGTTTTGACATCACTGACATAAACATTTAATTAGTTCATCTGAACTACTACATACTGTTCGTATAAAATTTTCTACATCATTTATAAAATCTGGATTCATATATCCGTCGATCATTATTCATTTGCACATCCATTGATGTCCTTCTCGCGCCATTGCTCTAATTTCCTACAAAAGACAGTATGTATATCCTCATTTACAGTATACACCAAAAATTTAATATAAATGCAAACCATATATATAATTAAAATCCTATCACCATTAATTCTAGATGCTATGTGAATGCCTTTTTATGCCTAATAAATTCCTACAGGAAATGGTCCTAACCTATTTTTATAAATGAAAAATCTAAATAGTACTTCTACATTTTAATTTATCTTAATATAGTTTGAAAAAATTTTAGAAACATCCCAGCTTAGTTCCCCAAAACACCAAATTTTTCTTGAGATAAAAATCTCAAGTTTGGCTTTCAAGGAACAAAGCTAGATAGGACCAAAATTTTTCCACCATTAAGATAACTTATATAATACTGAAAAGATTTTCTCATTTCTAAAATATCCAACTTGGATAATCAATGATTCCTGACCAAAGAAATATTATACATATACATTAACTACGTACAATTGCAGCCACTTTTCATACATATTATTTCTTAATAGGACGGGAATCATTAACAGGCGTTCTATGGTTGACTATATGCATAACAATATTTAGTATATAAACAGAGAAACTACTAGTTAAAACATAAACTTCAATTAAATTACATATTACCTTAACAGTGATCTCTACACACAGTGACTTTGCACACCTTCACTATTGGAGAGATGCATCGAAGACGTCGATAGAAGCAAAGAAGCGAAAGGGAGGAAGAATAAGGTGAAATGGTGAAGGAGTGGCCGGGTGGAAGTTTTTAATCATGACTAGCGACTGAACTTACAATTGAAAGAAAACTAATGACTGAATTGCAACTAATTGTGAAACATATTAAAAAACGTTCTACTGATTAGCAACTGAAATTTAAATATAGCAACTGACTATCGACTAAAATTTGGCGACTAAATATTTCAGCTGCTAGTCTAACTATGGCCCACAACTAACAACTGATATGTTTATCGACTGAAATTCAATTGTTAGTTTTGGTCTCTAAATATCATCTTCCTTGTAGTGGTGGCAATAATTAGGTAGAGAAATACTTTATTTCTAAAACAATTCTTGGAACAAACATCAACTACAAATCAGATGGATTCTAATGAAATTGTTGAAAGCTCAAAAAGAGTAGTTCGTCAAGGAATTAATTTAAATGATTTTTCATTAGATCCTAGACTATGAGAAAAATATTTCTGCCCATCATCCAAGTGATCATGACAATATTCCAATAGTATACTTACAAAGAGGTCAATGTCAATCCCATGGCCATATATTTCCTCTGAGGAATGTTGATAAGGTAAATCACAAATCAATCCTTCTTGGTTGAGTTTATTCAAGACCTAGCCAGAATATGGTGAGAAAAAAGAAACTACATTTTACTTATATTGTCACTTGTGTGGCGATGATTGTAGAGAAAAAAAATTAAATGATAAGACTCCTTTTTTTTTACTCTTTTCATATTTATTAAATAAAAGATGTAACTGCAGCCTCCGTCGCACCGATGTCCTTTCATTATTGATTATTTTATCAATGATATATAAATTATAATCTCGAATTTATCCCTAGAAGAAGAAATTCCTACAACCACCACTTTCGACGAGGTAATTATAGATTTTGAAAATTTGGGAGTTATCATACTGAACTTTAAGAAATAAGTGTTACATATGGTACTCTTTTAACGAATGTTAGTTGTAAACTATGGGTGGCAAGTATAATTATGAGAAAACTTGAGGAGTATATGAACAATGAACCTTTTAATATATGAATAGTCAAAAGTTCAACAGAGCTCAAGCTCGTGTGACTTATTACATCAACTCGGTGGCCCAATCGTTTGCAGCGACGGGCCCAATAGTTTGCAGCCATCGGTTAGGTGCTTAGAATTAATTTATTTTAATTTAAGTTAATTTAATTTAAAATAATTTATTTTTAATTTTATATCATTTTTTCGGAACCAATTACATTTAAAATTAATATAATATAAGTGTAATAATTAATTGAAATTAAAATTTTATAACATTATTAAATTTTTATGAACTTTTCCATTTATAGGCATTAAAAAAATTCATAAAAATTTAATAAAATTATAAAAATTTTACTTTTAATGAATTATTACATCAGCATAATATTGGATTTTAATTTAAATTGGCCCTGGATAAAAGAGATGTGAAAATAAAATAAATTATTCTGAATTAAGTTGATTTAAGTTAAGAAGAATTAGCTCAAATCAAGATAATAAAAATGGGGTATGGTATAATATTACTGACAAGTGACAAAACACCAACTCATACCTCCGCATATATTGTATGGATCATAAAGCAACAATATAGGCTTCATTTCAAATAGTATTTAAAATTAGCATCAAAAAATTGGAATAAATTATCAACGCTTATGATAGTTTTTCTAAATCAATAATTATAAAAGTTACCATTATCTAGTTTTTTCTAATATCTAATGCAAAGTGCTAGTCCTATTCCCAGACAAAACCATCAACTAAATCATGATAGAGCCAATTTAGCGTCGAACTAAACTGCAATTTCTTTGACGATGAGAAAATATCATGATAAATCTTACTAAAAAAAGGAGCAAATTGTGAAAATAGTTCTTCACCTTTAATTGTCATTTTATTTTAGTCCATAATCTATTGAATATTTTGTTTTAATCCTAAACCTATTAAAATTATTCGGTTTTGGTCCCTCACTAGATAAAATTTAATAACTCAGAATAATTGTCTGACATAAACTTTTGAAATTCTAATTTAAATATTTAGTACCTGTCTTTCCAGTAAATTTAAATAGTTTAATATTTTTTTCTAAAAAATAAACAACCTAAATTAGTTATTTTTTCTATCTGAGTAAAAAAAGTTGAATTTATAGAAAAAAAAAAGATGATTTAAATTTTCTATTAACTACAAAAAATTATAATATAGATTTAATTTATTGTAAGATAATTACCGGATAATTTAAATTATGATCTAAAAAAATTTTATCATAAAAATATTTTAAGTTAATATATTTTCATCCAATTGGGACCAAAATGAAATGTTTTTAATAGATTTAGGACCAAAAAGAAACTTTTTAATAGGTTTAGGACTAAAACAAAACATTCAATAGGTTATGGACTAAAACGAAATAATAGTTAAAGGTTAGGGATTTATGCATTATTCTGAAATTTTTTTGATTTTTCATTTACTTTGTATATCAATTGAAATTCTTCAAATTAAGAAATCGAAAGAGTATTTTTTAAAAAATATTTTTTTGAAAAAAATTAAGTATTTTCTATCTTTCTTTTAGTTTTGCATAGAAAAATATTTATAAAAAAAATACTCCATCTATGTCAAGTATTTGCATCAATCACTATTTACAACAATTTATCTATGATTTTATCTTCAATATATTTTAATATATAAATGTAAAAAATTATATATAAATAATAAAAGTAAAAATTATTTCTAAAAACAAATATGAATGAATTTATGTAAACAAAAGTAGGGCTTAAATACTCCACCGATCCTTAACTTGGCCAACTCAAATGAGTTAGTGCCTCAACTGGAAATTGGTATATCGGTATATGCTAGTCCCCAAACATGACAAAAAGTGATGACTTAGTCTCTAGAGCGAGATATATCAGCATATGTCATCACGTTGGGTAACACCGTCCACTTTCGTTCGTTCAAAATGCAAGAGAAATTGCTCTGTTTCCCCAAATTCTTTTTCAGTCAACCCCAAACTCTTAATCCGGCATGCATTTAGAAATTATGGACCTCTATTTTCTTAGAAAAATGTTGAAAAGAGGTGTATAATTAAGTATTTGGATCCCTTCAAATTTTTTAAAGGTCTCTCTTAAATTTTTCAATCGGCTCTCATAATTTTTATAATATCTATTTGAAAAATAATAATATGCCCCTCTTACCCTAATAAAGATAGAAAATGAGTCAGATTCTTTTTTTGACTAACAACTAGGATAATGGAAAAAGTCCTTTAACTTTAACAAATTTTCCTATCTTGGCTTGGAATTTTTTACCCACTTTTTATTTTCTCTAATTCAAAGGAAAATTTGAGAAATTAATTGGGAACAAGATAAAGTTAATAAGCTAATAGAATGTGTGTGTGTGTGTGTGTGTGTGTGTGTGTGTGTGTAAGAACTAAAGAAGACTTGTATCACTTACATTATATAAAACAAGAATATTGTGCTCATCTTTTTTATAGTTTATATATTTTTCTAGTCGTTCAATCAATGACAAAAAAAGATGTTAAATTAGAGCATTTTTAAAATTTTCTTCTAATTTTTTCATCATTACATTACATTATAGTATATGTAAAATTATAAGTTTTGTTATTTAATATGAGGGTTTAATAATTATATGAGTATTTGGATCCCCCTTTCTAAAAGTCTTGGATCCACCACTGCAAAACCCTAGATCCGGCCATGTTAAGAACTTCCTAGAATGTACCTTGACTTAATCGGGAGACAAATTAGAGGTCTTGAGGGAAGAATAGAGAGGACAAGTGAAGAGATCAAGATGACGGCGTCTGATGATGGAGAAACCAATTGGGAGTTAGAATGCGATCGAGAGTGGGAAGAGATGAAGGAGGAGAGTTTGAAAGGAGGAAAAATAGGAGCTATCAAAGGGATTGTGCTCTAGGTGGAGCACGGTTTTCAAGGCGGTGGATGCTGCAACAAAGATTATGACCAGTGTGACAATAGGAAATTGAGGACTAGTTTACTAAACCTGACCCAAACATCTTGTTCATTTCTTTTGAAAAAGAAATACTGGAGAAAGCATCAATTGGAACCCAAAACTAATCAATAATCTCAACTGAAAATTTTCGAGTTTGGTTCTAGCTACAAATTGCTCGTCAAACCCTCTCATGCACTTTAACTACTCTGAACAACTCTTCAACCAAAATCTACTCCTGCAATAATGATGACGTTATTGCACATGATGGCATGTGCCAAGCTAACTCGTTCCAAGGACTAAGCCAGATTGTTTTGTCAACTTCAAGGATTAAAACCAATTTTTGGTTGAGGAACCAACTCGTGTAAGTTGGTCATGTTAAGGGACCAGTGGAGTATTTAAGGCCAAAAAGTAAATACAACAAAAGAACATGGGTCAAAATGAGTAATTACTTTTATAAAATTATTAAAGGATTAGGTAGATAAAGTGTTAGCTTTTGAATGAACTTTATCCAAAAAAATTAATAAAGCTAAAAATAATGAAACTTTTAACAAGTTTTTAAATGCGACAAGAACTGAGCATTAAATGGACTAAAATGAAAAATTAGTGATGAAGCTAATCTTCCAAATAAGACACTTCTACTTTGATATTAAAAATAATGTGTAGCTATACATTGAACCCAATCTATACGCTACACCCTTACTTTTGCAATATTTACAAAACTATCACCGCTTCTTAAACATTACAAATGGAGAAACAAACACCACCCATACAAAATGGTTGCCGCATCTTGAAAAACATATCTTATGAAATGAACATTACTACATTGAACAGTACCTTCTTATAAAAAGAACATATTATACTAAGCTAAATACTAATTTGTACCTTAATATTTTCAAGCTATAAACACGCTATTACTATCAAATTCTCTATAATATATTACAGAATAACACATTTTACTAAAAAGACAACATATTAGAGAGCATCACAATTATATGAATAGAATAATAACTTTTACTGAACAAAACATTATTTACAAACAGTAAAAAATACTGTAATATGTTGTTCCATTAAGCAAAAAGTATTTTTTATTTTCGTAAATGTTTTATTCGAGTGCGATGACATTTTTTTAAATAATGTGGACGTAAGGTGTACATAAATAATGTAAATATTGTTCATAAATAATATTGTTTGACTCAGGCAAATGTACTGTTCTATAAGATACTGTTTATTTTGTAATATGTACTATTTGTAAATGATATTATTCTATTTAGTAAAAAGTGTTGTTCTATTCTTATAAATGTAATGTCACGTAAAATATTGTTAATTTAAAAAAATACTATTCATAAATAATATTGTTTGCTTCATTAAGAAATATTATCCCCTTCTAACAAATATGATTTTTTGTGAAATATTATTCTCTTTAGACAAATGTGTTGTTTAAGGTACGATGACAGTTTTATAAATAATATTATTTGATTCATTAAATAATATAATTCTTTTTAGATAAATATGTTGTTCCATAAAGTTTTGTTTCTTGTAGATAAATGTGTTGTTCAAGACATGGTAACAGTTTTAAAAATATAACGATAATATTGAATATAGCATGTGGGACGAAAGTATTTTATCCTTATGCAAAAATACTAATTTTCCTCTGTTTTTTCCCTCAAACTTTTCCAACTTCTAATGCTAAATACTAGTGTTATTCCTGGATCATGCTAGAAACTAAATCATGATGTAGCCAATTCAGTCTCGAACTAAACTAAAAGTTCCTTCAACTATGAGAAAATATCATGATAAATCTTACTAGAAAGAGAAGTAAAATGAGAGCTCTGAAAATTTTGTTCATTTTTCATTTAATTTGCATATCAATTGAAACGCTTCAACTTAAAAAATCTGAAAAATATCTTTTAAAAAAAAATTAAGTATAAAATATTTTTTTAAAAAAAAATTAAGTATAAAATACACCCCTAGCTTTGATACCACAATGCCCAGGTACATTAAAATAAAGCGTGAATTCAAGTATGATCATGAACTAGGAATGCATCCATAAGATTTATTAGCTTAAAATTCAAACTTATGGAGAACTAGTTTAACACACAAAGATGTAAAACAGGAGTATGATTACAAGCTTGAATTGTTGAAGTAAAACTCCGAACTTCAACAGGATTGATACCATTATGGTACAAGTACAGATACACCACTTAAGCACAAAGTAATAAAATGCAAATTCTAATGAAAAACAAAAAAAACATCCAACACGTGGACTAAAGACAGAGGGAGATTAAAATTTTTTCAATACCTAGATTCTGGAGAAAAGCCTCCTTAAATAGGTAGAGCTTCTGAGCCTTAGAGATAAAGCTAGCTAGTCTTCTCCAATCAGGAAGCAAAAGAATCTGGGACCACCTAAGTTAATGACTGGATGGTACTCATTATGTTTAGTGGAATCAATAATTCTAGTCAGCTGGCAGGTCCTTATCTGCTTTTCATTCTTGTCGGTTTCTACCGACACTATCTTTAATCACACGAAAATCAAGGCTCCTCATCAGAGATGTCTTTACTGGGTCTTTGCTGAGTCATTTTTACCGGATGAAGATCCGATTCTTTCTTGGCCTTTCTAATTCAATTGTTTCTGAGCAAACTTCAAAATTTTTTCTTTCATTACAAAGATAAGAATTTGGCTACCTTTGAATTATCCTCCTTAATAAAATCAATTAAGCATAACATCTAGGAAAACCTTGCCTATCGCTGACAGGCTTGTGTCCACTTGCTAATCTTAACCTGCTTTGAGCACATGGTTATTGTTATTCGACTTATTTCTTTTGTTGTCTGTGATGGTGGCTTTACTGCTATTTCATTAGCCTGTGAAGCTTGTCTTATTTCTGTGTTGGAATTCAAATTGAAATTAGGCCGGCTTGTTAACTTTGTGATGAACTCTTCTCCTAGCCTTTTGTGATCAGATAGATTCCGTTCTATGTTTCATTTTCAAGAAATATTTGCCAAGTATAATATGCTCATGAGCTGCTACGAAAATTGATTGTTTTTTTGTGACGTTTGAAGTGCGATAGAATATGTGTTTTCTGCTTTCCTGGTTCGTATTTGGAGCACCTTATCCTCTTTTTTTTTTTTTTTTTGCGGCAATTTTTTGTTACAAAGGCGTTCCATAAGTGAGGCATGGAGGATGCAATGTTCTTCAATATAAGAAAGTAGAGATAGATTATTGTTGATGTTATCCATCTAGTTTGTAACCACCCTTCCCCACTTTAATTACTCTATAAGTGAATAAAGTTTTCAAGTTGTGATTCTCCATTGATAGAATCATAAAGGGCTCATGGATTTGGAAAGGGCTTTGATGTCTGACACTCAAAAAAACAAAAAAACAAAAAAGAGACACTTATCTTGTTTCTTTAGTTTATTATTTTTGTTAACTAACATCAGGCATGTTCTATGTCAAATTGTCTTAAAGTTTCATTTATGGTTGCAGGGTTTAATGTTCAGACTGTTGAATATAAGAACATCAGCTTCACTGTTTGGGATGTCGGTGGTCAGGATAAGGTATGCTTCATAAGTTCTGGCAAGGCTGTTATATTGACTGTCTGTGCGTCATGCTTAAAATAAGATCAGGACATGGATAGTGGCATATAGTCTTTTTCCTGAAAAAGCCACAAAGGGGTTTAAGATCGTTTGGTGCTTCGATGATTTAACCTGCTTGATTAAATCAGAATTAGAAGAAGTACCTATTCATCACTTTGTTGGATTTGGTGTAGTATGCTGTTTTCTTAAGATGGACATTGGTAAAGATGATTAGTGCTATTTTTTTTTTACCAAAAAAAAAACAAAGGTTCTATGTACGACAAATTCATATGGTTATTGTCTGATAGACAACAGAAGTTGTGAGGCATGGCAATTTTAAAATGATCGAGTGGAGTAGTTGTTAGACAGAATTCTCCTTAAGTTTTGCTCTCTGTCCAGTGGAATCCTATACCTTTCTTTTCAGTTTCCTGCCTTTATGCCTGAAAGGGGTTTTGGGAAGCTATTCAAACTGTTAGATGAAGTTTTTTCATATGCCTTGACATCCCGATTTATCAGAGTGATTAGACCCATTGCCTTCTCTACAAATGTAAGATAAAACGACTACTCCCTCCGTCCCAAAAGTTTTGCTCCATTTGTTTTTTGAAATTAATCTATGATTTTTTATTTTTAAAATTTTAATATATAAATACAAAATCTTTGTATATGAATGATAATTCAAGATATGTAGTTTCTAAATATATTTTTTTTGATTTTTTTTAACAAACAATAATATGAATAAAATTGAGTCAAAATACAACAAAAAGTCAAATGTATCAAAATTTATGGGACGGAGGGAGTATATATTTAGAAGACAATACTCTTTCCTCTGGTAGTCATCACGAATTCCCAGGTACCTTCAAATAAAGCATGAATACAAGTACGAATATTTTCTACTTAAATTTTTCTAAAAAAAAAATTTTCAGATTTTTTAAGTTGAAGCGTTTCAATTGATATACAAATTAAATGAAAAATGAACATAATTTTCAGAGTTCTCATTTTACTTCTCTTTCTAGTAAAATTATTTGCATCATTCACTATTCATAATAATTTATCTATGATTTTATCTTCAATATTTTAATATGTAAATGTAAAAATTTATATATAAATAATAAATGAAGGCTTGTAGTTTCTATAGAATTTTTAAAAAAAAATCTAAAAAAATAATATGAATAAATTCAAATCAAAATTGAGTCAAAAATAAAATATATAAAAATAAACTT
This sequence comes from Aquilaria sinensis, assembly GCA_005392925.1. Lineage (NCBI taxonomy): Eukaryota > Viridiplantae > Streptophyta > Magnoliopsida > Malvales > Thymelaeaceae > Aquilaria > Aquilaria sinensis. The sequence goes on along the minus strand of SMDT01000197.1, from coordinate 119,652 downwards.
GGGTCAGAATGAGTGATTAATGTTAAAAAATTATTCAAGTCTTATGTAGATAAAATGTTTGCCTTCAAATGGCATTTATCCTAGACAAAAAAAAAATCAATAAAATTAAAAATGATGAAATTTTTTAACGAGTTTTCAATTGTAACAAGAACCGAGCATTAAATGGACAAATGAAAAATTAGTGATGAAGCAAATCATCCAAATAAGACACTTCTGCTTCGATATTAAAATTACTAATTTTCCTCCCTTTTTTCCCCTCATGAACTTTGCCAAAAGCAAGATAACATTTCTCAATAACTTTCACGACTTCTTCCCAGGCTATCATCAAGGTCAAAATGGTAATGAATGATTTCTTTCAGTGAGCCGCTTACTACATTACATAAATATACAACAACCCCCTCCCGTCCCCTCCACTTATTTACCTCCCTGGCTAGCCTCAAACTAATTTAGCTCAAATAATTTTAATCTCTTCTATCCCTCGAAGATCTTCTACTTACATTCTCCCAAGAGTTAGCCCTTCCTAATCCCGAAGAGTCAGTTTCCCTACCACTATTACTACTACTACTACTACTACTACTGCTGCTGCTGCTAGTGCTGCTATCTAACCTTCTAATCTGTTCAGTGGGGTCAGAATGCAAAAAAGGACTCCTCATCTTGGCTCCTGCTACCATACCCACCTGTTGCAAACGCGTTGAGTGCAGAGGAGAAGATGAGGAAGAAGATGAAGTGTCAGAGTCGGAGAAATTCCTACAACCCCGCAAGGCATCACCAAATATAAAATCAGAAAACTCATCAGTGCACACTGACTCTCGTGTGCTATCAGTACTGCAAGAGCCTTCATCAGAGTTGCTGCTAAGGAGGGATGAACTATCACTGGATGAGTCTTCTTCAAATATCTTTTGCAACCGACTAAGCCCCGAATAAAAGGATTCAATGGTAGTAGGAGGATCTGGAGGAACTGTACTGGGATAGAATTGAGCATTGCTTGTTAGTCCAAAAGAATTAGACTTCAATGGAGTACCCCTTCCATTGAGCCTGGTTGGAATGGCTCGATTTTTCACCTCCGGAGAAACAATTCTATTTCTTATCAATCTTGGGGCCCTTGGCGAGCACCTAAAAGGCAATCAGTAAGCTGAAAATAATAGCAATGAGAATGGAAGTTTGTTTCAACCAGAAAGACCCAAGATTTATTACCTGGCATAAAAAAGCAGGTATGCTCCTTTTGTCAATACTCTATCAAGTTCTGTGGGTGTTACCTTTAAGATTAAAGCCAAAAATAAACATTCTAGAAATTACTACACCAGAAGAGAACTGTGAAGTAATGCATTGACATATGCCCAAAAAAAGGATCACAAAGATTATGAACAATGTTTCACTCAATTGATGCCCAATCAAAGATCACAGGGTTTCAGAAAAGGCCAGCTCAAAAATCAGGAGTCCAATTTAGTGACCTCACATTACACAAAGCAACAAGGCAAGTCACTCCAAAAGAGAACCAAATCAGCTAAAGCACTACCAAGGTCCCCTTCTCTTCTGAGCTTTCTCTACCTACTTCACACAGAGAACAATGCAGAGAAGGGTATCAATGCTAATTATAGGAAACACCAATCCCACCAAAAATTCATTAAAACACAGTTCAACACTTTTCCTTGATTTTTTTCCCAGTCTGCTTTAGAACTCAATATATACAAACCAGAGCAAGGACCCACTTGTGATAAAAAGAAAAAATTCTACAGATGCATCCATATGCCAGTGAAAAGCTAGACACAGCAGCAATAAACATTACTTGATTGAGGTATCTAGAACATTAGTAGAACATACCGTGCTATCATCAACCTTGAACCATTTGTTCTGAACATTTTTGACATAGCAAACATAGTGACCAGAAAAAGCAGCATTCATGATATCCAAGTGAACAACCACCCCATAAAGCCTGTAGATAGGAGATTTGTCGCTTGTCCCACTAACATATGGTGCCAAATCAAGGATCTCAGGAAAACGAATAGGCTTATTGAGCTTTCCAAATTTACCAGACTGCAAAATAATACACAGCTATTGATGGGGGCATGATATTTTCCACAAACAAAGGAGCATGTTGAGGTTCTATATGAGCCATACCTGAAATCGTTTCAAAGCTATGGTAAGAATATTTGGAGCCTCTAAGATTTTTAACTTCTTTTTAGCTTTCTCATACGTCCTGCATCTAACAAAAAAAAAACACAGAAATTATACCCATGAAAATCACAAATTTCAAGCAACATACACTGATTTCTAAGGAAGATAGTATAAAAAGTGCTTGCTTAAAATGAGAGCCTGCTGTAGATTAAGTTTGGAGCTAATGGCAAAGTAAATCCAGGCGCTATGACAGGTGGAAATTAAGTTTCTGAGGAGCAGTCTTCTTAAACCGCTGGAGAAGAAGCAAGTTCTTTTCCACAATCCAACTTGTATCTCCGACCCTTGATGCCTTGCCTATGATATTGTTTTATTCTCTAAAGTTGATAAGAGTGCAATAAAGAATTTAATGTTGAGGTAAGACTGTTGCTTCCAAGAGTGATTTGCAGGTCAACATAGTTCTGATAAGTATGCCATTCTAATCAAATAATCCCTCTTACAAAAACAATTACTGATAAAGTTGAGGGGAGGTGCAGAATGGCTTCAAGGTCAAGTTGCTTGGAGCAAAATCTGTGTTCCAACAGTACAAGGTAGGTTGGGTTTAAAGAATTTTAAGAGTTGGGCATTTTGGTGCTGTGAGAATGGTTCTGTGGAGACTAGAAGACTAGAAAGAGAGCCTGTGATTTTGATGGGTAGATGCTACTATCCCAAGGGCCAATCAGTGTGTTATGCTGTTTCTCCCATATAATAGAGCAGTGCAAAAATGTTATGCAGATTGTTGAACATCTGAAGCAACTCTTATGCAAGCATAAGTTTGAGGTACATTCTAAAGGCCTAAGTATGTTACTTTAATTGGGTAGAGATCATCCCCGGAAGCATTATGACAGAGTTAGGTAGCATAACTTTGCATGGGGCAGAATTCATGTTCCAAAAGACTTGCATGGCCATGCTTGATAAGTTGAACACAGGAAAATTTGCATATGATGATTGGTTGCATAACTGATGACTTTCCAGTGCTGTGTACTTGTGTGCTAGGCATACAGACAATACATCTCATTTTTGGTCAATTTTTAATTAGCAGTTGCAGAGTGGAGAGTTTTACCTGGCACACAGACAATACATCTCATTTTTGGTCAATTTTTAATTAGCAGTTGCAGAGTGGAGAGTTTTACCTGCTGCAAAATTATAGCCTGTGCAAGGTGATTGATGGCTTGTTAATGGGTTTCAAAGAATTGCTAGAAGAAAGAACAGAAGAGCTGAAATTACAACAGCCGTCTTTGCTGCCACTGTCTATCATACTTGGAAGGCTAAGAATAAGAAAGTTTTAGGTTTCAGGTCTGATTTTCCACAGAACAAGTTGCTCAGCAGGCAATATTCAGGATCCAAGCTAGTGGTTATGGACTTCCCAGGAAAGAAATAACTCATTGAGTCAACTGTTCTACTGATGCTTATTTCTTTTTCATTTTTTACCCCTTTTCAGGCTACTTGCTGCATGGCAACAGCCTCATAGCTTTCATTTGTTAGCTTGGTTTAGCTGTTCTGTTGTAGAGCCCATGACCTGAAATATTATTTACCTTTTACGAGAAGAAAAAAACAAAATACCATAATTGTCATTCTAGTATTAGATGTTTCCGTATGTGCATAGATCTTAGCAGATTGTCAAAAGTTCTAAAACTAAAATACTCTGTTAAAAGGTCAATATTTAGCAAGCACAATTGCAACATTCCAGCATGCATGCATACTTTCTTCATACACCGTGACAAGACTAACAATTGGCCTCAAAACTTTGTAAGAGTAAGACAAGAAAATCCAGCAAACCTGCCACATTGATACTTATTATCTCCATCCAGAATTTCAGTACTTGTGAATCGACGAAGAGCCTCTTCTAGGGTACCAATGTCCCCTTCAATCTCAACAGTAAGGTCCATCATTCTCTCATGACGTTCAGATTTGCCTTGGCACTTCATGCATTTAATCTGCAAAGACAATAACAGGTTTACGGGCATAATTAACACCACAGAGTGGAATTTTAACATTGATATTACCTGAAAACATAAATTGTAATTTAACAGACTCAGAAGAAACTACAGCAGATCAAAATAAAGAACCCCATTGCAAGAAAGGTATTACCTTTGAACGGAGGTAACCTCCAAAGGTTAGGCCAACTAAAGTTGTTTCTTCTTGCAAAGAGACAGATGTTTTAACTCCTTTTTCCGCAAAGCAAACAGATTGCATTGTGTCGACAGCATACCTGCATTTTTTATATTCATTAATGATGAGAGTTATTGCTTCTTTTAATCACTAGCATATTTTCAAGAGTCACCATGCATTTAAACTCCACCTAAGAAATTCATGTGCATCTTCCTCTTTCCCATTACCAAGTTGACTTGCTGTGTTTCGTAGGTGGGACAATATACCAACAGGAGATAAAGGTGATTTGCCTTCTTTGGCCTTCAATATTAGATTCTCAAACTCACAGGTGAAACACCATTTTTTCCTCTGACCTAAAAGTAGTCATAATGCAACTCCTGTTAACAACAGCTGAAGTCTTAACTCAAATCTAATATATCAAACTTCTACTTGAGAAGAAACATACAATCCTTTGAATGGTGCCCTTGAAGAAAGTAACTCGTTAAAGGAGGAGTGAATGCCAAACATTGGAGGACAGCATTGGCATAACAACTGCAGCAAAAAAACAAAATGTGAACAAACATACAAGCAATATCAATAATAGAATGCCAAAACTTTGGGGAAAATCAAACAGAATTCATTTATTATAAAATTATCAGGAAATTAAAAGAAAAACTAGGTCAGAAAAAAAAAAAGAATGTAAAATCTTTGCAACTCTTCCACTCTCGCCAACAATAAAATTAAGTAACCATCGCTATCATCAAAAACAAGAAGGTCCCAGCAATGTCAACCACACTTGGCTCAAAATAAAAATCCTTTGCAATGTAAGCAAAGACAGATCTCAAACACATGTCTGTATGCAATGCTTTGCAAACAAGGGCCCATCAGGTACCACCACTTTGGTGAGGACATTTCAAAAGCTTAACAACTAGATAATTTGAAGACAGAGAGGGAACAATAAAGATAACAATTGCTGTAATTTTTTTTGTAAATATTGCCTATAACTAACCTAGAGGAAAGGGAGAAAGGAAAATATCCATTTAAATCATTCTCACATTACCTATTACCACAATTTATGAGGCCACATGGTTGTAGTTCCATCTTGTTCCAGGTATAGAGCTTAACAAACAATTCATAAGAAAAGAGAACCTGCAACAAGTAAACAAGAGTTCAAGTAAATTTGCTACATCATAAGTTAAGACTTTGGGGCACAAAAAAAAAAAAGACCACTAAATATATATGGGAATGCAGGTATTGACCAAACCTTATCTCCGCATTGATCAAAAACCTGATTCCCGACTCCATATGCATATGGCTTCGACAATTTAGGCCCTCTAAGTTGATCAACAGCTTTCCGCATGGAGCTTTTGAAGCCATGTATAGTAGTTGAGGAACCATTAGCAGCCTGAGGCGACATCATATTTTCATGCAAACCATCAACTTTGCTCGATTTTAAAATTGGAACCGATCCCAGTGTAGCTGTGGAAAATAACTTCTTTTGAGTGTCGGACGGTAAAGATCCAGGTCCATTGAAAGACTTCAACAGATGTGAAGCGATATTAGCTCCATCCTTGACATAACCTGATTTTCCAGAAGCTGATGACAAGCTGCTAACCAATTGAGCATCTTTAAAGGTTGAATTTCCATCTGAACCAGATCGATGATCATATTGACAATGAGAAGAATCAAATTCTTGGCTTTCTTGTGGCTTCTGAATATTGATAGAGATGTCCTCCATGTGATCAGATGTCCTGCAAGTTCTGGGTTTGGAATCACCAACTTTAAGAATGTCTTGGCTATTATTTTCTAAGACTTCCCCATCGGTAGGTGTTGTACTCCCAAAAGCAGATGAAAGAATAGCATTCGATTCAATGCCTTTCAACTCAATTTGTTGTTTATATGAAGGAGGTGGAATATTACAGGGCAGATTAAATGAAAAACGCAAAGAAGGTTCAGTATCAGATATTGTGCTCTCACTTCCTCCTTTAGAACTACACTGAGTAACCTCAGTACTATTACTTGCAGGATCAACAGAGTCTATGGATCCTGTCCGGAAACCAGAAGATGGAATACATGGTTTACCAGCCAAATCTCTACTGTTCTCCAAATCTGACAAACTTTCAGCTGTACCATGATTCTCTGCTCTAGCATAAGCCTTCCCCTGGTTCAGTTTACCTAATGAAGAAAATTTATCTACCGATTCAACTAAACTCACAAATTTTGGAGATACTGGATTGTCTTGATCCACACCATCCACAGTTGAAGCAACCAAAAGTGTGTCAATATCAGCATAAGTGGAGGGAAGTCTGCTCGATTGTTCAGACTCATTTGAACTAATGCTATCACTGATAGAACTATCATCAGACAATTCAATGCTGGTACCACTAAATGAAGTAGAGGAGAAACTACTGGAAGATTCAAAAGCAAGGTTTGATCCTTCTCTACCCAGAGAAACCTCAACCTTGTCATCATCATTCTTATCACGTAGCTCCCCATAAGAGTTGGTAGCAGCAGATAATTTTGGCTTGGCAGATGATGCATCAGCTGCTCTTGATTTCTGTTCAATCTCACAATTATTACTGACTCCAAACTGATCTACCTCAGCCACTACTGCACTAGAACCACTTCCCTCATTGCTGAAATGATCTGTTTTCCAAACAGCAGGTTGGCATTCTTCCTTATGGCCTTGTCGCCAGTGAACAATTTGGCACTTGGCAGAACTAAAGCATTCAAATTTTATATCAATAGAAAGCAATAAAAACATTTCAACAAACGAAAAAAAAAAGAAAAAAATTAGGACCGAAATAACAGTTTCAGGTAATCATCAACGGGCAACACAAAACAACCATGTAACTAGCACTATTAATGTAATTTTACCAGAGAAAATAGGTCCTCGGTATCTGCTTCTACAATCTAAATTGATGGAATCTTTGAAAGATCGTACATAACATGAATCATACACTTAGATATAAAGTGGATTAGATGAGAAGGCAAAAGTATTTTCCTCTAACGTCCAAGACAAAATATCTAAAATTTCATAAATGATAAAGGACAGACAATTCGGCAGAGCCCTATCACCACCCATTGACGTTAATTGCTATGATGACAATCTGACCAGTAATACAACAAGTTTAAAAGTTCTTCGGAATACTTTAGTCCAACGACAAGTTATTTTAGTTTAAATTAGTGTAATTCAAAGTCCTAAACATGCGGGACTCTTCCATTTCTGATCAGCATCGTATGAGAGGAGAGGAACTCGCACCCAAGCAAATCAACCAGGGCTATGGAGCCAAAGCTCAAATGCATTAAAGCTTCATGCTGTTCCCCTAGTCCTAGCAATTAATGTATCTATGAAACTCTAGAGAGCATTAAAGCACACCAATTAGCTATCGTTTAGTACAAATAAACTGCCACCCACGGCATTGCTTAGACATCACATTTCCAGTTTCGGCTTGGTCTAAATGATATAAAACTCGTACTCAACTGACTGCCCCACCAGTGACCAGAAAAAAACTTCAGAACGCAAAAACGGATAAACAAAAATGGCAACAGATATTTGAAAGGGGGAAAAGAATTTAACAAAAGGACCGCAAAAACCGCAAGAAATTCATAATTTACGTACCAATATCGAACTGCTTTGCAACGAGCACACCTAGTGGTGGTGGGCGAATAACACACGGCACACTGCTGATAATTCTGCGAGAACGAAACAGCTCCACCGTACCCAAGAGAAGCCTCGAGCTCAGCCCTGGCATCCTCCTCAGACGCCAAAAGCAAAAGCCTCCTTATCTCCTCCCTCCTGGCCTGGTCGAGGCGCCACTTCCGGCGAAGGAAGAGGGCGATGAGCGGGACGATCAGGGAGAAGACAAGGACCAGGCTCGAAAGCCCTAGATCCCCAGCCAAATGCATCTAACCAGCACACAAAATGCATCCAAGAAAACCACAAAACCTGAGCGTCAAAATACCATCAAAATGCATAGATTCAGCGGAGGCTACCGCCTTTCCCCTGGCCGTACTAACAAAGTCGATTGCGCAATCGCCGGAAAAGGCCACGGCGGCGTGGGCGACGCCAGAAACGCGGTCAGAAACGCCGATGGATTGCTCGAGTTTGAGAAAAAGTGGACTGAGCTGTGGGAATTTCAGGAGAGGGGGAGATTGGTAATGCGTTAGATCGAGAAATTTGGGGCAGCGTTTAGAGAGAGAAATAGAAACTTAGAGAGAGAAGGGAAATTGAGGAAAGGGAAAGGGAAAAATGGGAGTTTTTTTGAAGTAATTAGTACGTTAGAAGGTTGTAATAAAATGGCAATAAATTATTTTTGGGGTTAAAAAGTGGGCATTTTGTTGGTACGTTAAAAAGAGGGGGAAATTGATTGCTGAGGGGAAGGAATTTTCTCCGGCATGGAGAAGCGTGAATTCTTTGCTCATCAAATATTCCGATGTGAGAGGGACTTTATTTTTTTTTCTTTCTAATTTTTGGTTTAACCCTCACTAAACCCTCTGAAACCTTTTCCTTTGGTATGGGAAGCTTTCAAACTTTATCTGTGACAATCAGCCCCTCGTTGTGCAATCCTTTAGGAAATGCAGTTAGGGAATCCATATCCCTATTTCCATTCACATTCGGTCAGGATACTTCCATATGCGTGACACTGATTTGGTGATGGTGTGTAATGTAAAATACTTCCACATGCAAAACACAAACAGCTTTTATAATATGCATTAGAGTTTTAAATAATTTATTTTAATAATAGATGAAACCACTAAAATTAAAAGCTACAAGTTACCCTTTGATAGTTTTTTTAAAATGATGTGCTAATACCAAATATTATTATAATATATTATAACATAAGAAAACTTTAGTATGACATCATATCTGTGAGGAGTCACTCTATTATGGTCCTATAACATGTTACTAATACATTGCAATTAGTGCAAATTTTGAGAGATGAGAAATAGAGTATAATCATTAAATAAGCGGTTCTTTGCTTCCAATGAGACTTGAACTCTAGCCAGTAGTCTAGAGACTAGATTGATGCACCTTGAAGTTACCACTCATCAAGCTTAAAAAGTTTTAGGTGTGCAGGAAAACCATCTCTTTTAGAACACAAACATCTAGGATTAAGGAGATTGATCAATTGATGGGATTAAATGGAGTAAAACGAGATTAGTGTACTGGATTGGAATCTAAATTGCCTTAGCAGGATGACGTTGGCACAATCCGGAAAACAGATTTGCATTTACACAGAGAAAGACAACAATAAAGGCCCCGTTTTCCTTTCTACTAACGCAGGGGAGATCGATTTCATCATTACCCAACAACAACTTGTTGGTCGACAAATCTCCAACACGTTTCCCTCTCATAATGGCCAATAAGACCACCCTTCGATTGTAATGAGAAAGCGATTTGGTTTCAATTGTGAGCAATTAGTGAGGCAAAATGGTCACAATTGACAGCTAATGTCATCACATTTAAAGGTTTATGTAGATAGATTGTTTTATACGCATTAGTTACTCTTTTTCAAACCTCACTGGGTAATACAAATTTAGTGTAATATGCTTTTTCTGTATACAAAATTATAACACTTAATATATTTTTTCAATGAGATTGTCATTTCTGTTATAATTAGTTTGACTCAATGAGAAAACTTTATACTTGCTGGTCCCATAATGTTTGATGTTTTTTCACTTTCAAAGTTGGGGTTTGGCTAAATTTGTATTACTATAATACATATGCCCATATCGCACATAGGAGCAATGTAGGAAGTTATATATAATATGTGTGTGTGGGGTACTTAATGATTTTCTTTTTTCAAATAATAGCTTATGTGGTATAAGAAAATGTTTTGTTAATCAATTTTAAACTTGGATCATAACAAATAGTATTAAAATCAACCTAAGAAAACAGTGATGTGACATATAACGTACATGTGTATCATCTACTAGACTTGATATTGAACACAAAGAGACGTTACTTAGTCAGACAAAAACTCTAAACTCTATAACTTGAGCACCCAACGCTTATCTTTATCCAGATGATGAATCATGTGATATGAATGGATGTTTATTAATTGGGTTTGAACTTGAATCACTACATTTATCATATCATTTGTTTAAAAAAAAAAGAAAAATAAAATTTAAAAACTATAAAATTTTGTGCAATATTTATGTATCAAATTTATAAGTTTATGTATCATCTTCAACGAAGAGAATTTTAATGGTTCAAGCCCAAATTCCAAAAGGCAAAACTGTCAAATATTATGGGACAAAAGTAGTGACTATTACCATAAAGTTCTTAGTTCTTACCTCCATCACCTTATCTAACCTTGCTTATAGGTGGGGGGAAAAAACAATGTGAAGCTTCTTTGAGTAAGGATCTGAACGTTCAATCTACCAGTAACAACTATAATAAATCCTAAAAGACTAAGTCTTTGTTGTTATTCATTTCATTCAATAATGAATCATACAACATTTGTAAATACAAGATAAGTACCTAGAAAAATGATATGTAAAAGATAGACTACAAACATGGACTATTAAAGATGTCCATGCCATGATGTGAGTATGGAAGATAAGTGGAGGCAACTTGAAGTTTTAACTAAACCAATCAATTTATAAAGACAAAACTTCAAGTAGAGTGAACAATGTTTAGTTAAAATAGTGCGCTCAATCTTTTTTATTACTAGTGGGAAAACCATAATTACCTCATATGTGGGGACTTAAGTCCTAACCACGTATATGCGGAACACATATAAATAATAGAAAAATAAAAACACAAAACACATCAAACCACCACCATCAACAAGCTTGAGCTCCGAAGCTGTTTCAAGGAACAACAACCTGCACTAGAACCGAAGGAAGCAAGAATCACGTTTACGGATGATCAAACTAACACACCCTTGGCAATTTCATTGAAGCCCTTGATTAATCTATACTCTTAATTAAATATATTTGAAAATTTAAGCTCCTTATTGGATAAGATGAAACTTTATGCCTTAATTGACCTTTTTCACATAGGTGAAGAATCCTTCTTTCTATTAAAAAAAATAGCAAACGTGGATTAATTTCTATTAAAAAAATAGCAAAAGTGGATTAATTGTGAATAGTGAAGAGTGGTTTTGCAAACCAGTAACGTTGTCGTTATAACAAAAATATCAAATTTCCAAACAATGTTTTGACTTGGCTCAAATTGACCACTAAGTTTTTTTTGTTCAAATTTACCACTAACATTTTAAAATTGGCCCAACTATGCTATTAAAGTTTCAAATTTAGGGGGATATATCACTGTGCATTAAAAACTAACTAAAAGCCTATAAAGTAACAGGTTTTGAAATTTTATGGTGATGGTGTAATTTTTAATAACTTTGTGGGCATTAGATAATTAGTTATGAGAAATCACACACATACTCTCTCTCTTGATGATCTCAACCAATCATAGTTAGCCAATGTCTAAAGATTTTCCGACCACCATCTATAGTGGTTGATGATAAAAAATTTCTAGGTTTTCAAAGTTCTTATATGGTTCCATCCCTCTTTGTCTCATCTTCAGTCTTTTTAAAAACCATTTTTTTTTAATTTCTACAATACTTTTGTAGATTGAGATTCAAAGTTCAATTTTGTTTGTTTTAATTTTTGGAGTTTTGGTTTCCAGTGTGAAGATGAGGCTTCAACTTCGATTGTTGATGGTGTCTCATTTATTGGTTGTTGAGCATGAGTTCACGTGCCTCCTTTAGTGAGAAACATACAAAGTCTCTAAAGTGAAATCAACAGCAAAATTGATTGAAAACGCTGAAATTATGGGTAGAATAATTAGGATAGTCTATTGGACGTCATGTTCTGGGCTATGCTTGTAAATTGTGGTGCATGGGCCATGTGATTTCTGACATCGTAGAGGGACATAGAATTGCTAGTGGCAGTTCACAGTTGAGTGATTAGTTAAATATAAGAAAGTTATGTAAAATTTTTTATATCTTTTGAAAGTTATATAATCAATCCCAAAATTGAAAATATGATATTTTATTAATTTTTAACTAATCGTGATATATTTGAGTCCATTTTAAAACATTAATGATAGATTTGGACAAAAAAACAACTTTAATGGCTAATTCAAATCCACTACGAAACATTAGTGTGAAATTCAATATTTTCACGTTATCGCTGCCTATCTGTTGCTGAGTTTTCGTAAAGGCTTGTCAAAAAGCGCATCAGACTTGACTCATTTAGTTGAATTCTGCTAGATGTGTCATTGATTAGTTTTAATTATCAAAAGTAAATGATGTTACGTAAATTTATAAGATTTGACTAGTAAAATGTTTTTAGTGTGGCTTCTAATATTCATAGACGCGGGCCATGCTCGGCCCAATTGGTCAGGGGGTTGTTTAAGGCGGCAAACGAAGACAAAATAAAAACATGGCCTGGATCCACGCCCCCAGACTGACTCACCATCGACGCTCTCCCATGTTTGTTTCCTGCATCTGGCAGCCATCTCTCTGTCTCTCCCTCTCCCCATTTTCATGCCTAATTAGAACCAACCAGAATCCTTAGCAAAACAGGTAATGTAAAATTAAGGATTATGGTTACGTGAGACCTAAAATATCCGACGTTATATATATGTCCATCACACCTGTAATTCGTTAGGTGTAAAGGTAATATTTACAGTATGTCCCTTTTTTTTTTGTCGTCATATGATTTTATTTCATTCTAACGAGGTCCCTTAATTTATACTTTATGTCCTATTTAGGTCCTTTTAATCAATTTGACTGTTAATTTTAATGGAATCTTGATAAAATATAACAATTTCAGCCCGTAAATTTCATTCATCCTACTTGTAATACCCTAAAAGTTTTAGAACTAACATCAACTCCTCTCTCCTTCAAACACTAACCGATTTGATTCCAATAGAAAAAACAAATCCAATAAACGAATTGATCTGATAACAAATCAATTTGATTCCAATCTAAAAATAAAAATTCAGAAAATGAATCGATCTGATTCCAATCCAAATAACAAATCAAATTTGATAACACAATCCCTCAATTTAGTATAAAAGGCCTAATTGAGAAGAAAGAAAAGGAAATTGATAAGGCTATATGTGTGCATATGCGTGGCTAAGGTCCTATTTGGAAACAACTTTTTTTCATCAATGTTAGAGTTTTGGATAATTTATTTAATGATTGAGATGAAAACGCTGAAGCTAAAAGCTAAGATTTGTCTTTGGATAGCTTTTTCAAAACTTTAACGTTAATAGCTGACGCTAATGCCAAATAGGGCCTAAGTTTCTCATTTCTCAACAAAAGAGAAGCGGCCACGCAAGGGCTAAGAGAAAGATTGTAAATCGAAGAGACAAAGAAAAAAAGATTGGAAATCAAATAGACAGGGGAGGCGAGGTAGTGATACTCGACCACAAACAACATCGTTGCGAAGACCGTGCCGATGAAGCATCGAACGCGGGAATCATGTCAACGATGAAAAGTGCACTGACAAAAAGTGCTCATTCAGTTGATCAAAGCAAAGATCACGGCAATGAAGCATCGAGCAGGGAATCACGATGAAAGGTGCCTAGGAAGCATCAAGCAACAGTGACAAGCGCTAATTGGGATGCATCAAATGGTGGTTGTGGCAACATCATCACATCACTCTCTGAAGCCATGAATGATTTTAATTTGAGGTAGAATTCATCAGGGTCACCTAGCTTATTTTTGTATCCCAATTAGGTACCCCATCTTTAAGTTGTCTTGATGAAGTACTTTTTCTCTTATTGTGCGTTCCAATTGGGTACTTTCTATAAATTTCAGTGTTAAATCTGACGTAAATCGCTAATGTGGTATTAATTAATATTAAAATAAATCTTGAATAACAAGTTTAGTCCTCAAACTTTTATCATCAACAATTCTAAGACTTAAATTTCTAATTCTACAATTTAGACCCTCCATATTGAGTTCAAGCCTACATCTTGACCTCTTCTTCTTCAGTTGATTCAGGCTCCTATCACCAATACTCCTTGCTCAGGACCTCTAGCTACTACTTAAAGCACTAATGACTCGTCCTCTCCATAGCCCTAGCTGGAGTAGCACCACTGCCAACTCGGCCTCTCCATAGCCGTTAAACAAAACTCTCTCCAGTGCCGCCTATTACTCAGCAGTCTTGAGCTATTGCCAAGCCTAAGGAATAGGACAAAAAGATGAAAGGTAGTGGTGTTCGCAGTGGCTAAGGGATGTTGAAAAGTGGTGGGACTGGTAGGCCAAAACATGACGATTATCTGACGCAATTGGGATAGTTAAGTAGGGAAGCCTCGATTCAATGCCCTTTCAACCCAACCCAACCCCGCAGCTGTCCACCCTAATTAACTATTTACCTCGATTCACGCAGCCGTCATTGTTGTCCCAACCCAATCCGTTGTCCTCTTCAATTCACCACCATTGTCAACCCAACCCAATCGATTGACTAAGATGGACTCGAAGTAAGGAGGCGGCAGTGCCTAGTTGATACTAAAGGTAGGCCGATGCTATGGTTGACAAGGATCTCAAAAGCCATGCCTTATTGGCACCGAACACCATCATCAACAGCAAAGAAAAAGTAGTTGAGTCCATTGATGGTCAACAATACCTGGATGATCAAGGGTTGGCTGAACTATTGTACAATACATGGGTTAGATTTAGTGATCGTAAAAATTTGGGAACTAAAGTTGATATTTTAAATTTATTTTAATGTTTATTTATGCCACATCAGCTTTTTTCATTCTATTGTACGGTTAAATTGATGAAAAGTAATTAAATAGGATGTGCAATAAGAGGAATAGTATCTTGCTAAGACAAAGTAAAGGTCAGGTACCCATTTAGGATAAGCAAATAAGTTAAGTGACCTATGGTAGATTTTACCCTTTTAATTTGATTTAGGTTTTGTTTCCTATGGTTGGTGCACAAAGAGAAAAGTGGTTGATTTGTTAGATTTGTAACTTTTAATGTGTTAGAAGTAGGATAAAAAAATGTCTAAGGTACTAGGAGTAATATAAGTAAATTTTAGGGACTAGAGTTATCATTTTTTTCCAAGATTCCATTAAAATTATCCTCTCAACCGATGAAAATGACCAAAATAAAACATGAAATATAAATTAAAAAGGGGACCCACCATAAAAACAACAGAATACCTTAGTATTATAAATTTTATCCATATGCTAAATTATAAGAACCAACAACAAAATAACCAAAAAAAAATCCCAAAAGAAGATTACTGGCTTTTAAATTGATGGTCAGAGGCATCATACAGTCTAAGTACTAACCAAAAGAAATGAAGGGAAAAGCAGATGGCGAGCAAGATTGCTGTATCTTTAAGGCCGATTTAGCTGCAAATTTTTTTTATATTTTCTTCTTCAATTTTTCAAAAGTAGAAATTCTTGGCTTTCTTCAAATTATGCCACAGACCAATTGAATAAATAGATGAATGCATTAGCAATTCAACTAATTGTTCAAGCAATTGTTTATACTGCCTGAACAAATAGGGAATTGGTTCTTCCTCTGAGATCATCCTCGCTTTCACGAGGAACCTATTAAACAAACGAAGAAAAAGTAGGAAATTTATCTTGAACAAAGGTAATTGAAAGGCAGATCACAGTATTCTCGATTAATCTCATCAATCTAAGCTTAGAACAAATTCATTTTAATTTAAATTAACTTAATCCAAAATAATTTTTTTACATTTCTTTTAATCAAAACTAATTTTATTTAAAAACTAATATTATATAGGTGTCACTACAACATAAATGCACACAAGTGACTGACTTCTCGTTGCAGTAACTGACAGGTGATTGAAATATTCAATCATTTTTTACCTAATCGCTAGTTAAGAGCGACTAAAATGTTTAATTACTCAAATAATGTATACCTTGGATTTGAGCGATTGAAACCATTCGGTTGCTCATAACAAGATTTTCACATTTGATTTGTATTTTTTTTTATTTCTCCCTTGCATCCTTTTGTTCTCTCATCATATTTTCAAAGAAACAGTAGTAATTTCTCTCTTACTTTTGGTTGCTTATTTCATTTACCAAAACCAAGAGAAACCAAGATAAAAAATTGAAATCAACACTTAAGACACAAAAACTTGATCAAAATGGAGAAAACCCAAGTGTGAGAAACATATATTGGTTTCAATTTTCAACAATAATCTAGAAACAAAGAAGAACAATTTTTAACAATAACTAAGAAATATGGAAGAACAATTTTCAACGGTAACCCCAAAAATAAAGAAATGGTTGCTCTGTATTGTCCCGCCACCAACCCTCATTGATTCGGCTGTGAAAAAAAAAGTGGTTGCTTTGCCTCCGATTTAACCAACCCAAGCTCTTTTGTCTGTGAAAAACCCAGCCAAACCGTTGTCATTGCCACCACCAGGAGTTGAAAATTGAAAAAAGAAGAGAAGGTCTCACCATCCCACCTTTGAGTATCTTCCCTCCGCCGCACCACCTCTGACCTCCACTCCCTCCTACTCTTCTTCAATTCACTGATCGGACCTCTACTCTCTCCTACTTCAACCTCTAAAGAAACAACCAACGGAGAAAGATGGGAATATTGCCATTGATGGAGGAGCTCGTCATTGAAGAAGATGATCACCATTCATGGAGGACATGGGGATTGCCGTCCAGACAAGATGTTGCTTTAAAAGAGGTTGGCGATGAGAGATAAGATTGTCCAAAGGTTTATGATGGAGGAAGAAAGGCAGGAGATGAGCCAATTCTCTCTGCCTTTCTTGGTTTGTGAAGCAAAATAAAGAGCAAAGAAAAGAAGAATTATGCATAAACCAAAGTAAAATAAGAATTGAGTGACTAACTTTTAAAATTTTGACTAAAAGGGCCACTAAGGAGTAACTGACTAAATGACAATTGAATGTTTCAATCATTCCAAAAGTGAGCCCCACTAAAAAGCAACTGAAAATTCTCATGATTGTTTAGTTTTTTTAGATTTTCTCTTGTAGTGTGTAATAATTCATTGAAAAATATAATTTTTATAATCTTACTAATTTTTATGAATTTTTCTAGTTAGAAAAGAAAAATTCATAACAAAAAATAACATTATGAAAATTTACTTTAAAATGCATTATTACATCAATATAATATTGGCTTTCAAATGAAATTAGTTATAGGCAAAAGACATGAAAAAGTAAAAATAAGTCATTTTAGAACCCCTCATTAATTACACTTTGAGAAGGCCTAGGTTGACACTTTCACAAATAAAAAGGGACCTTCATGACACATTTAACATATATACGAAAATCCTACTTTTCTTTAGCTACTTTGTATAGTTTCAAATAGCTAATTTGACTATAAAATGGTTTTTCCTAAAGTCACAACTTTGAAGCTTTTTAATATTGTCTTTAATAGCATATATCTTGATCTTGGTTCATGTCAGTCAGTGCTTGAAAGTTCAGTTTATAAACTCCATTGATCATTTTGCTATCAGTTTGGTTTTTTATTATAATTCAGTTTATTCTTTTAAGCTAATATAACAACAATATAGATTAGTGACATGGAGTGTCTAATGCACAAGTTCCTAGATTGAGCTAATTGGACTAAACCAAAGAATAAAGACAAAATTGGTTTTCCATAACTCTCGATTTCTGAAGGCCATATCTTTGTGCATTATTGTCAGAATTACAATTATAATATGTTATTTTGAAAGAAATTTTAAAGCTCTCCAGAAATCACTATGGCTTTGCAACCATGTTTCGCAATGCAAAATAATGATGTTTTGAAGAGTATTTAAGCATCTAAAGTTATCATTTTATGTCATAGTGATTTTTTCAATTTCTCTTCTTTATTTTGGTTTAAGGTTTTCTTATAAGCCTGTAAGTATGCATCCAACGTTATTATTAGACATTCTATTAATAATATTTGAGTATTCTAATTTGCTTTGATATTGTTTATGAGTGGATTCTCATTCATCAATTCAGTTAATCGATTTGCTTAATCTTGTATTGTCTCTCACTCCATCAAATATTAATAAGATTTAATTATCATTCTAACTTAACATATAATTGTATGTAGCTATAATATGTATGTGTTTGTATGTATGTATTCCCCAAATGAAATCCATCAAATTTAGAATTTTGAAAGGTACATCAACAACCAAGTATCTAACACTTATTAGAAGACCTACAAGCTGTGATAAGCTTAATGTGGTAAAGTTACAAAAGGAATGCGAGTAAGTGACTGCTTTGGTTACTGGTTAGTTTAGTGGGGGTGGGGTGGGTCTTGGGGCCAGATTGTTTCACTTTAATAGAAAGACTTAACGTGTTTTTGTTGGTGGCCTTGTCTTCCGTACAGGTGTGCTAAACAAATGCCATTTAAAGTATGGTTATTTACCATCAAACTGGTTGATATGTGTTGCTTTATTTAGCTAGATGAAACTACTGTGGAGGGAAAAAAAAATTGCACATCTGAGGGCTATTGAGCTAAAAAAAATGGTGAATGGGTATTGAGTCCGTCCGAGACATATGAGTGTATGGCCATCTGAAAGGGAGGCCGAAGCTATTGCAGTGGAAGACGGCTAGAAGGAATTGTCCGCGTGTCGACATGTAGTACCAAATATGGGTTTTTGGCTTTGGGTTAGTGGCACCAATAAGAGTTTCACATCACGGCTGAGCATCATTCCATAGAGATAAGCTGTCTAACTGGGCTAAATTCGGAGTAAAGATGACAATCAGAAGGTATTTTTTATATACGAAATTAGCTTCGGGCAGCTAATTCCTCACTGACGCCAGAGGCAAAGCCAATAGGGGAGTTAGAGGTGTCTAGCCCCACTAAATTTTTGCAAAATGTATATATATCTTATAGAATAAAGCTTATATAACATTTTTCTCTTTCTTATGGGCCTTTCTAATTCTTTTAGCAAGTGTTCTCCAATAAGTTTAAGTAATGAAAGTAACACTCAAATTCAACAATATTTTCTCTTTCTGACATTCTTCATAAATATTCTTTATTTTTGTGACTAAAATTAAAAAAGTCTAACATGAAATAATTAATTTTATCATCTTAATAAAAAAATTAATTATCTTATATCTTTAAAATATTTAAAAATGTAAGAAGATGACTCTTCATTTCCTTCTTGCTTGTTCTATGTCCACACCCTCACATTCTCTCTTCAAACTTTTTCTTGTTCATATATGCTGATACTTTTATTTTTCTTTTTCCAAGAATTGGAACATAAAAGGTTAATTATTTTTATTTTTTTCTACTTCAATAGATAATTTGATGGTCTTTCTTTTAGTAATTTTTATGTATAATTCATTCATGAAGTTTTCTAATTATCAATTTTTATAACCTATGACAAATAATATATTAAATTTTAATTTTTTGATGATGGATCATTTTAATTTTTTTTCTCCCTTGTAAATAATAATTTATTTATTATTTACCTTAGTTGGACCATTTCTTAGTCAATTTTTGTGTTTGTTTCTTAGGCTGCATTTGGTGAAAATTATTTATTAATAATTATTAGTGATTGTTTTATGTATATGGATTATTTGCTTAGCTTGTATGCACCAATCGAGGCTCTATACTTTAAAAGCCCAAAAAATCACTTTTAAAACATTTTTTTCACAAAAGAAAATGATTTTTTATTGATTTTTAATTTTTTTAAGCTGGGAATAAAAAAAGAGTCAATCAAAATATTTTTTTCAAAAAAATATATAATTCAAGTGAATATTAGATAAGTAGGATATTAATTTTTAGATGATATTGATTTTAAAAAAATTTATATATATAATATAAATATATATATATATATATATATATATATATATATATATATATATAATGAAATTGCATTATTTCTAAAGCATTTTCAAAATAAAGTCCGGCCCCTTTGATTCAAAATCCTGGCTTTGCCCCTAGCCGACGCGATGCATGATTGCCTCAAAATGGATGTTAGCCAATGAAGTCAACACAGAATAGGCTGCACAACTGTCCAGTAGCAAAAATAAGGATGGTCTTGGCTTGTAAGTCGATGAGCATGAACCTTTCCAGTCAACAGCAAAACTAAAAGGAGGCACTCTTTAGTTCCACCTCGCTACAAGACATTCTAATAAGTTGAACCAAAGCTGATATTTTGGTGAATAATTAGTTGGTGGGGGGACTAGTTTGATCCACATGGTCCTCTAGCTTATCTATCAAAGTGGTGGTAATTATTTGGAATTGTAGAGGTAATAAAGGAAGCAAAAAGGTGGATTCACTCCCTAAACCAAGAAAAACATGGAAAACACTTTAACAGAGCTAGACCTATTAAACCTCATTGATCAAATAGGTTGTTGGTTGAGTATGATAATTAGGTAAGGCTAGTGTTTGGTAACCCTGGTTGTGGGTCAACTATTACTATATATTTTGGTTTTGAACTAAACCCAATCAAAATTTTGCTTTACCTGTTTTAAATTATTTACATGATACTCAAAATTACAGTATAAGAGAGGGTTATAAGAGGAATCTTATTAATAAGTCTAGTCTAGACCCCCTACTCAACCTAAGTTCGCCCTTTAACTGCGAAGACGAGAAAACTCTTGCAAAAGTTAGGATTTGAACTTTGGCTAATCACAAGAAATAACGGGTATCATGCTAATTTGCTAAGAGACTATCAGTAACATATTCTATTTTATTGGATAATCTCAAATTTTTACAATATTGTTATATTTATTAAATATTTTATTTTTTTATCTTTCAAACTATAATCTTAATATTCACTTTTGACTATCTTTCTTAAAAAGTAAAGGTGAAAACTATCTACAATTCTTTTTTTTCTAATTCTTAATTTTCATGCTAAATCTAAATATTACAATCAGTAATTACTATCGGTTTGGTTTAATGTAAACTAACATCCCCAAACCATACCACCAGATATGATCTCGGCTTGGTTTCGGATTTTTTGTTCACCCCAGGGAAAAAAACATATATTTATATCTAAGGTTGAGTTACCCTAAGAATATATGCAAATGCACGTAGAGAAAACCGAGCCCATCAGACTTGAGTAAGAAACGGCTAGCATAGAGGAAAGAGAAAGGATGCCTCCAACCGAAAAAGATCAAAAGCTTCGGCCACACCCCGTAAATGATCACTAAAACGTCGAACACCTTCCAAGTTTCTTCCTTTTTCTGCACAAAACCATTCCTCTCAGTCTCTGTTTCTCGCCCACACCATCGCCGTGACCCTCCCATTTCGTACATCTCCGTCACAGGTGCCAACTCTTCCTATATAAATCCCTTCAATCCCATCTGTCAAATCCACCCGAAGCAAAAAAAACCAGTCTCAATCTCCCTTCTTTCGAGAAACAATGGTAGCGAGAGTTGTCTTCGTGAGCTTCCTAGTGCTGCTTTCCCTGGTGCTGTCCTCAGCCGGCAGGGACGGCAACTTTGTGGATTCCAATAAGAGCGAGAACGAGCAGTCGGAAGCTGGGTTCCATGGTAGCGTAGGCGGCCACATCGGGGTCGACGTTCCTGGGGTCAGCATCGGCGGAAACGTCGGTGGGACGATTGATGTCAGCGGCGGGGGCTGCGGCTCAAACTGCGGCGGCGGCTGTTCCAGCGGTAACTGTGACTACCCTCCTCCCAACTGCAACGGCGGTTGTAACAACTGTCCCGTGAATGGGTGCCCGCCGGTGATGCCAATGCCACCGTACTACTACAACCAGCCTCTGTATTGTGTTCCGGCTACCTGTCCCACCAACCAGTGCGCCGCCGTCACTTTGCAGTTTAGCAAGGTTGCCTCCGCCGAGGTGATTATGCCGCCGGCCGCCAGCCCCAGTGAAAGCCTGGAGCCGTGAGAAGCTAATCTCTATAGCGAGGCCGATGAGCAACAGCCACTGCAGTTATATTAGTAGATACATGTATTTGTCTCTACTGACCTAGCTCCAAACTCTACCATTGAAGCCCTCGTCCATCACCAAGTTCCATTTAGCCATTTTTAAGTTTCAAGTACAGTTAAGGTTGACGGATTGCAAGGCCTTCGCTGCAGAACTTTGTTGACATGAGAAATAAATTTGCTTCATTTGCATCGGTTCAGTTAGAAGCATTCGAAACGATGAGATTTAGGTGCTGAATTTTGTTCAGTTTTTCGGGAAACTAAGGCCCTGTTTAGTTGTGGAGAATTTTCTAATTTTTTCAGAAAATTTTTCAAAAATTAGAAAATGAAAAGAAAATGTGTTTAGTTGAATAATTTTCTTTTTCAGTTTTCTTGAAAAATAATTTTCTATGTTAGTAGGAAATAGAAAACTTGGTTTAAGTTGTTTTCTATTTTCCAAAAACCATCGGGCTCGTTTTCTCTCGTCGCACGATCGGCCCCCTCCCACCCGACACCTTCGACCTTCTCCGTCCCGGCGCCTTTGGACTTCTCCCTCCCAGCGCCTTCGAACTTCTCCTCCGGTACGATCTCTTTGTCTTTCCCTTTGTGTCTCTCTATCTATCTCTCCCCCATCCTCTTCTCGATCTCATTTTCTAGACTGATTTCTCTTTGGATTTTCATGGAATGGTCTGGTCAATCCAAGCATGCCCTATTTTTAATTCACAATATTTCGTTTAGAATTACTAGGTGGCTGATTATTTCGTGTTTTTGCAACCTGCTTCAGGTTTGATCGTGATTGGAAGAAGATAGAGGCGTTTATTGGGTCGAAGACTGTTATCCAGGTACGTGATTCTTTTTAAGTTTTTCAGTTTAACAACTCAGGGGACAATAGCTCCTTTTAGTTAAATAAGCAATGCCCTGACATGAATCAATCATCAATTAGTTAAGCCAACATTCATCTGTCACTTCAATTTTGTGTATCCATTTTGCTCGATCAAAGAGAAATTCCCTTGTAGGCATTTTCTTCTCTGCTTCATTCCTTTGGTTTCCATTTTTGAGCCCCGCCGCTTTCTTTTTCTTTTCTTATTGCTCTATTTGGTTGTTGAAAAATACGAATCTAATCTGATTTTCGATCAAAGAGAAATTCCCTTGTAGGCGTTTTCTTCTCTGCTTCATTCCTTTGGTTTCCATTTTTGAGCCCCGCCTGCTTTCTTTTTCTTTTCTATTTCTCTCTTTGGTTGTTGAAAAATACGAATCTAATCTGATTTTTTCTTTTTGTTTGGAGGTTATTGATTCAAGAGTTCATTAAGGCTTTAGGTGTAATATAGTTGACAGGATTTATTATTTATTGATTCAGCTAATGGTTCAAGCTAATTATCGATGCCATTGGATAAGGCTTTAGGTGTAATATAGTTGTCTGAATGTCGAATGGCTAGTGAAGTTATTAGGGATTGTGGTTTTATGCTGTCATTTGTAAAGGAGACACAGTGGACTCTTTGAGTTTATCTGGAAAAGCTCCGCATATAAGAATTTGGAGTCTGATATGAGATGGTATTTCTTTTCCTCCCTTTAGTGTTTAGCCGCAGGTCTATAAGTGATTCGAGTGGGTGTTACCTTGTAGACTGATTTTTTATCTAATAACTTTTCCTTCTAATCTTGTCTGTTTGCCTTCCATTGTCTTCCCAGCAATGAAATTATCTGCTATTTCTGTTTGGGGTTCAGATCATTTTATTGCTAATTGATTGAAATATAAACCCTGGAAGAAATTGCTGTATTAGTATTTGTTAATACTTATTTTCCTAATTGCTAATGGCAGGTCGATTTGCTAACTATTTCAGTTCTATCTGACAGCAACAAAAATTATATGGAGGTCTTTTCATTTTCTCTGAACTTTCCTTTGACCTCACTCAAGACCAAATTGGTTTTTATTAGTCCTTGTGTCAACTCAAATCTCTGCTAAATTACCCATGTTTGTCTATTTCTTTTTCTTTTTTCTTTTTTCTTTCTATTTCAGTTTTCTCTTAAAGCATTTCTTACGGCTGACACTCTTTTTAACTCCATGACTCTGTTTCTCATTACAATCATAGTAAATCCTCCATCTTTGTTTTATGTCATCATTAACTAACACCTTCGTAGTCCTCATCATTGATGCACTTATATTGTGGTGAGATCTCACCATCCCTTGCCAGTGTACTTATATCTGAGTGTCTAGTAGTTTCACGTATCTGTTGTTCTGTATGGAGGTTATAACTGAGCATTTTATGGAGGTTATAATAAATAAACAATGTTCTTTAAACTATTCAAAATGCTCTGTGCAACATACAGTAGTTTAATCTAACCACCATCAATTCTTGTCATGCCATTTCCATGTGCGTCCAGTAGAGTTATTCAAAGTGTACTTTAGAACTTATATCAGTTTAATGCTCCAAGTATTGTGACTCTGTTGTGTTATAATTTCTAACTTATGATATGTTGTGTGAGAGTTGCTGCTTTTATGTTTAGCAAAGAGAATATGTGTTAAATTCTGCTATATGTTTTCTGCAGCCCAGATGAGCAAAAATGGCTGCTCTTCTAAACTACAAGAAGCCGTATTTTTAATTATGCTTATGGTGTTGTTATTGCTGTGGAATGTAACCATGATTCTTAAGTGAAGCTATTATGCCTACTTTCCAAAAAAAAAACAAAAGATATTAGGAGGAAACTGGAAAGTGATAGCTACCCGTATATGGAACGATTACCAGCGGCACAGAGTTCGCTCACATAGACATTGACTTTATTGTATCTAATTATATTTGATACATGCTCTCTTTGGAATTGTATTATATGTTGGAAAATACTATGACTAAGAAAACTCTATTTATCATGTGAACATGTTTTTTTTTTTTTTCCTTTTATATGAGTATTGCATTTGAATGTTTTAACAATGTAAATATAGAATTTTGGTGTGAAGAAAATTTTCTTCACTAAACATATTTTCCAATTTTTCATTTTCAGAAAACTGTTTTCTTGTATAAACAACCAAACATGTTTTCTGAAAAGCATTTTAGAAAACCGTACATAGAAAATAAAAACTAGAAACAGAAAATGAAAATGAAAATTGTTTTGTACAACCAAACGCCACCTAAAGTTTATAAGTTTTTCGTTTTTGGGCATTTTATTACATTAGCATGTTGGGAATTAGGTTCTGTAATTGTTAAGGGCAGGAGTACACCTAGCTCCTTGCTGACAAAGCATATGTATATGCACCTCTCTTTTTTTTTAATAAAGTTTATTTTGTCATGCTGTTCAAAAAAAAGTTCCATTAAGCCTCTTCCAGCATAATGAGACCCCAGCACCAAAGACACCATGAGCCTCGGCCATGGATTCATGGCGGACCGTTCTAAAATACCTGGTCGGCACCTATACACACCCGTTTTCAACCGTCCGATCAAAAGATCTAATTTTGGTTAAAGTATTTGTGGACTCCTATAGTTTCATATTTTGGCTCAATTGGGGCTAAAGTTTTCAATATTCTCATCAAAGCTCATCACAGTGAAGATCAGATAGGAGAAACCCGTTCAAGCAGTATTGCCGATTGTCCCCGCTCGCTGCCACCCTCTCGCCTCACACCGATCTACCCATCACCGATGACAGGAATCGAAGGGAAAAACCCTTTGCCAAGCCATCCCCGCCACTGATGCACAACCATCCTCGTCGCGAAAACCATCCCCGTCTCGAAATCGAGGACAAAACCATCCTCGTCGCAAAAGACCATCCTCGGCAAGGAAAAACGAGGACGAAACCCACTACTCGCTGCTGTTTGCGATCTCATCTTCTTTTTGTCCGCCCCTTGCTCGGTCGTGGCTGCGAAAGCCATCCCGTCATGCAATCATCCCCATCGCTCAACCACGACCATCGCCCAACTCACGAAACCATAACCGGCACAAAATTCGAGGACAAAACCATCACCGACAATGGAAATCGAGGACAAAACCATCAGTATTTTGGTTTTTAAAAATGAGGGTAAATTAAAGTAAATTAATGTTGATTACCACATTTCAGTACTTTTAAGATTTTTCATATTATTTTCGTAGCTAATCGAATTTTACAAAATACTGATATGATCGATTTTTTATTTTTTTAATCACTTTTATCAATTTTTTTCTGTTTATCACATTTTTTTACTTTAAATCGCTTTTTCCTTTTTTATCGCTTTTATTAAACCGTTTTCGCCTTTAAAATAAAATTATGGCCTTTCTAAAAATTTTATCACTTTTTAAATTTTATCCATTTTTAAATTTTTATCGTATTTTAAATACTATTAGCGCCTTTTAAACATTTTTATCGCCTTTTCATAATTTTTATCTCTTTTTACTGAATTTAATATATTTTTAAATTTTTCTAAATAAAATTATCACATTTCTAAAAAAAAAATTCACCTTTTCATAAATTTTTAATATTTTCCTAAATTTGTATCATTTTTTAAAAATATTTATAATTTTTTTAAAAATTTTTTAAAAAAAGCTATTATCATTTTTATTTCTTTTAAAATTTATCATTTTTTTCAAATTTTTATCATTTTTTCAAAACTATTGTCGCCTTTTATAGGTATTAATCGGGACAGCTAATATGAAACGGAAGGAGTATCATTTTTTATGCTTTTTTCAAATTTTTATATTGTCGCCTTTATAGGTTTAATCGCCTAAGTTTAAGCTAATGACAACATGCCCCTATTGTGTAATGTAACTTACACTTTAACCCCTATCTTTAAAAACTAATATTTTACCCCTACTTCATTTGTAGCATTTTACAACAACCCCTAACTTCCAAAATTGATACATCTCATAACTAAATTTTATTAATTTTAACATTTTTCATATTTGTTTCATTGGTAATTGAGCTTCAAAAAATATTAAAATGATTTTACACAAAAAAAAATGGATATACAAGAATTATCACTTTTTTTTTTTTACAAATTATCTCTTTTTTTGTTTTTTAAACGGCTTTTAGATTTCTTATTTATCACTTTTTTAATTAGTTATCATTTTTTAAAAATATTTCTCACATTTTTAATTATCTATCACTTTTTAAAATATTTAATCACTTTTTTGAAGAAAAAAATTCACTTTTTTTAGTTATTTATCACCTTTTTTAATATTTAATCGCTTTTTTGAAAAAATTTTCACTTTTTTAGTGATTTGTCATTTTTTTTTATATGTAATCACTTTTTTTAGAAAAATTTCACCATTAAATATGTAAAAAAGTGATAAAATAATTTAAAAATGCAATAAATATTTTAAAAAAATGATTAAATAATAAATAAATGGATAAATAGTTATAAAATGTAATAAATATTTAAAAAAAAAAGTGATTAAATATAAAAAAAAAGTGATAAATAATTTAAAAAATGCAATAAATATTTTTTAAAAAATGATTAAATATTAAAAAAAAAAATAAATAATTAAAAAATGAAGTAAATATTTTTAAAAAGTGATTAAATATGAAAAGAAGCGATAAATAGTTAAAAAATACAATAAATATGTTAAAAAAGTGATTACATATAAGAAAAAGCCATAAATAATTAAGAAAAAGTGATAAATATTTTTAAAAAGCTATAAAAACAAAAAACAGTTATAATTTGTCAAAAAAGCGATAATACTTATGAAAATGCTTTTTAATATTAAAACGGTTAATGAATTTTAAAAAGGCAAAAAAAATTAATATGTAACATAACGCTAACTCATCATCGCCTTTTTATTATTAATAAAAACATCTCATTCACGAAAAAAGTTACTTAGTAAAAATAAAAGTGATTTAGTCCAAACAAATGCGATTTGGTCAAAAACCAAAGCTTCCTCAACCAAACAAATGCGTTTTAGTTATAAAGGCTCCTTCGCTGGCAAACCTTCAAAATTAAACATTCACAAATAAATTAAGTATCACTACTGAGCTAATCCTTCACAAACTCTTTCTAATTCACACATCCTCCCTTTATGATTTTACCTATAATTGACACTTACATTCTCTTCTCACATGTCTACATTAATTTTATATATGTTGAGATACAAATATGGAAAAAAATGCACTTAAAACTTCTGAATCTCTACTTCCACACTTACTCCCCTCCACCTATCTACCTTCATTAGTTGTATTAACTCCCTCTTTCTAACAAACACAAACTACTACTCCTACATTAATTCACTTCTCCAATTTAATTCAAATTTCTCACATTAATCCTCATTCCTTTTTCATTCCACCCACCCTCTTCTTATTCTATTAATGCATTATGCTCATTCTCTCAACTTCTTTAAAACTTTTTTTTTAACTTTTATCTCACATTAAATCAACTCATGATATTTCCTCTCTTTCTCTCAAAGTATTTAATACAATTTTTCTTATTTCTATCTAAATTAATTACCACTAATAAATTTTTTAATATAATATTACAAATTATTTTATCTTTCTAATCTTTATTCCTTTTATAGACAAAACTTATCATTACATTTACAACCAAAACAAACCAGTTAACGAGTAAAACTCTTTCATAACTTATTTTTTATAGTTGAAAACCATGTTACTAGATATGTAATACTAGTAGATAAAATGAAAAATATGATGATAAATAAATTTTAAAAAATAGGAAATAAGTTGCAACCATTTTGATATATATTATTAAATAATTTTTTGACTATTGAAATTAAAAAATAATTAAATTCGGTGAACTAATAATTACATTTAATAAAAAATGTTTCAAATATAGAAAAAGTGTTTAGGGGGAAACAACAACGTTTGCTAGAGAAAAAGAGCGTTTAGTTAGAGAAAAAAAGTGTTTAGTTAGAGAAAAAAGCGTTACTACCGTTTTAATTTGGGCTAAAATGACACTTTCAAACGTAAAAATTTTAGTGTTTTATCAACTTAGTCCTAAAACTTATGAAGCTTCTAATTGAGTAATAAAAAATATTTCGGAAGACAAAATTAGTGGTTGACTTTTCGGGGCCAGAATATTAACTGCTTTTCTGTGGCGCACTTTCTGGGTCATTGCGGTTTACTTTAAGGGGCTTAAGTCTAAACAGCTGGTATACGGTTAAGGGCCAGTTTTTTAACCGCTTTACTTAGAATGTATACCGCTGGTATGTATTCAAGGGCGACTTTGTGAACCATATTCCCCCGAAAATTCTCCGCAAAATTAGTAGTTGACTTTTAGGAGCCAGTATGTTAACCACTTTTTTATGGCACTTTCTGGGCCCTTGTGGTTTAATTTGATGGGCTAGTTTATGCAACCGCTGCATTTGTGGTGAGCCTTTTGGGGGCTATAATATGAACCGCATTTTTTTGTGGTACAAATTTGAGTTAATCCCTCAACTCAAATTCATTTTTATTGGTCCTTTAACTTGCAACTTAGTTTATGTTAATCCTCTAACATTTTAACTCATTACAAGTTAGTCCAATCACCTCATATAGTCATAATGTCATCACCATTTTTAGAATGTTTAGAAAAATTGGGGAATAAAATACAAAACAAGGAAAATAATAGGGATTAGCACAATATTTACCAAAAAGAGATTCCAATAGGTCTAATTGATGATTTTTTTGGCCTAAAAAAAATGATTTATTGGTTTCAAGATATTTAATTATGTATGTGATGATTATATGTAATAAAGTGAATACCATGAAATATAATTATATTAATTAATTATACTTTTTATTGAAAACATATTTCTACTTATTATTATATTAGTTTTATTATTATTATGATTATTGTGAAAATAATAATAAGAACAAATTGCTTGAATTATATATTCCAATTTTTTACAAGCGATTAACTAGTAACAATGAACAATTATGTATTTCATTTTGGAAAAAAAAAATAAGTACATATTTTAAGCAAAAACCCCTAACACTAATTCCTAATTAATAACCATAACCGTAAACCCTAAACCTTAACCTAACCCTAATATCTAATCCCAAACCCTAAACCTTAACTCTAAAAACCTAAAAAACTAACCCTAATTCTATTTCCAATCCCTAATCCTAAACCTAAAACCTTAAATCCGTAAACCAAAAAAAAAAACTAACAATAACTCTAATCCTAATCCAAAACCAACCAATTACTAACCCTAACCTTAAATCCCTAAACAAAACTAGAACCCTAAACCCTAATATTTAACCCTAACCATAACCCCATTCCTTAAATCATAATCTAACCTTAATCCCTAATCCCTAACCCTAATCCTTAACCTCAAACGTAATCCAAATCCTAAACCTTAATCCTTAACCCTAACCATAACCATATTCCTTAAACCTTAACCTAACCTTAATCCCTAATCCCTAACCCTAAACCTTAATCCCCAATCCTAAACCCTAACATTAAATCTCTAACCCTAAACGTAATCCTAATCCTAACCCCCTAATCCTAAACCCTGATCCTTAACCCTAACCATAACCTTATTCTCTAAACCTTAACCCAACCTTAATCCCTAATCCCTAACACTAAACCCTAATTTATAATCCCTAATCCTAAACTTTAACTTTAAATCTCTAACCCTAAACGTAATCATAATCTTCACCTCTTAATCCTAAACCCTTATCATTCACCCTAACCATAACCCTATTCCCTAAACCTTAACCTAACCTTAAACCCTAACCCCAAACCCCAAACCCTAATCCCTAATCCTAAACCTTAACCCTAAAAGTAATCATAATCTTAACCCCTAAACCCTAATCCTTAACCCTAATCATAACTCTATTCCCTAAACCTTAATCCTAACCTTAACCCTAACCTTAATACCTAATCCCTAACCCTAATCCCTAATCCCAATCTCTAATTCTAAACCCTAACATTAAATCCTTAACTTTAACATATTTTAACTTAAACCATAAAATAGTAACAAAATCCAAAAAAAAAAAATGAAAATTAAACCCTAATTGTGTAAATATTGATTGCCAATTTTTGAGACATAAATTCGAATAAAATTTTATTTGAATTAATTCATTGATTGTGATATTTCTATGATATTGTTATTTTTTTATGAAATTTTATTTTTTAAATATTAAAAAAGATAATTTTTTTTCATCTTTCTTAATTTATGTCCTATTTAGAAATGAAGCAAATAATCTAGATTATATGAAGTAATATTTATTTTATATAATTATATATACTTTTTTATATATTTATTTAATACTAAATAAAACTTTAACCGTAACATAACTATAACATAATCCAAAAACTCAAAATTTTACATTCGGGTTTTTTTGTTCTAGTTCAATACAAGTTAGGTCAATTTATTTCGTTCAAATTCAATTGGTCTTGAACCATCTATAAACTATATGTCTCTAAACTTTTACAACATTTTTCTGGGCCTCGAACTAATTGATTTTTTAAAATAAAATAATGTAGGCTTTACACCGACTGTTCAAATAATGGTCATAATAAAAGAGAGAAAAAAGTTAAAATAAATAGATAGCAAAAATAGCTTTGATTTATTTTTTTCATTAATTGTTGGGCAAAAGGTAAAAATTAGAACCTTATTTATATCAAGACTCCTCAAATTATAAACTCTCCGTCTTTAAATATTACAAAATTGTTTAATATGTCAATCATGGTAAAAATCTAATACTATATAAAAAAACCTTAAACAAAACTCTAACTATAAACCCTAATCTTAAACTCAGATACTAAACCTAAACCTTAAACCCTAACCCAAAACATTAACCGAAAACATAAACCCTAAACATGTACATAAATGTTTTGCATTTATTAATTAAAATGTTAAATACGTCAGTTGTAGTTAAAATTAATATTATGTGCAAAGTAAACCCATAATATAATTTAAAAAATACTAAACATAACACTAAACTCTAACCCTAACCTTAAATCTTAAATTTATCCTTAGTCCAAAACTATAAACACCTAAATCCTAAGTCTAACCCTAAACCCAAAACCATAAACGATACACCTAAACCTAACATTAAATCATAAACCCTAACCCTAATTCCTAATCACTAAGCCTTAACCCTAATCATTAATTCCTAACCTTAACCCTAATTCCTAATTCTAGTCCTTAACTTTAATCCCTAATCCTCTAACCCTAATCCCTAAATAATTTACGGTACCAATTTAAGGTTATAGTGGTACCAAGTTAAGGCTATAATGGTATAAATTTAAGGTTATAGTGGTACCTAGTTAAGGTTATCGTGGTATCAAGTTAAGGTTATTGTGGTACCAAGTTATGGTTATGATGGTACCAAATTAAGGTTACATTGGTATATATTTAATTTAAGGTTATAGTGGTACCTAGTTAAGGTTATCGTGGTATCAAGTTAAGGTTATTGTGGTACCAAGTTAAGGTTATAGTGGTACCTAGTTAAGGTTATCGTGGTACCAAATTAAGGTTATTGCGGTATCAAGTTAAGGTTATTGTGGTACCAAGTTAAGGTTATGGTGGTACCAAGTTAAGGTTATGGTGGTACCAAGTTAAGGTTATGACGGTACTAAGTTAAGGTTATGGTGGTACCAATTTAAGGTTATAATGGTGCTAAGTTAAGGTTATAGTGGTACCAATTTAAGGTTATAGTGGTACCAATTTAAGGTTATGGTGGTACCAAGTTAAGGTTATTGTGGTACCTAGTTAAGGTTATAGTGGTACCAAGTTAAGGTTATAGTGGTACCAAGTTAAGGTTATAGTGGTACCAAGTTAAGGTTATAACCTGGTAACAAATTTACTGGTTCACCCGGTTACCCTAGGATAATAACCTTAACTTGGTACCGCTGTTAACCTTATAGTGGTACCTATATAACCTTAACTTGGTACCATTTTAAGGTTATTTCTGTACCAAGTTTAGATTATAGTGGTACCCAGTCACAATAGGTTAACCTTACTTGGTAACATATTTACTTGTTCACCCGGTTACCCTAGGATAATAACCTTAGTTTGGTACCACTGCAACCTTAACTTGGTACCTATATAACCTTAACTTGGTACCATTTTAACCTTAATTTCTGTACAATTTTTACCCGTTCACCCGGTCACAATACTTGGTACCACAATAACCTTAACTTGGTACCATTGAACCTTAACTTGGTACCAATATTAACCTTAAGTTGGTACCAGTAGAACCTTAAGTTGGTATTAGTATAACCATAATTTGGTACCACTAGAACCTTAAACTGGTACCACTGAACCTTAAATTGGTACCAGTATAACCTTAACTTGATACCATTAGAACCCTAACTTGGTACCATAATAACCTTAACTTGGTATCACAAAACCTTAATTTGGTACCGTTATAACCTTAACTTGGGACCATTGAAACCTTAATTTGATACCACAAAAACCATAACTAGGTACCACTAGAACCTTAAACTAGTACCATTAAACCTTACTTTGGTACCAATATGACCTTAAGTTGGTACCAGTAGAACCTTAAGTTGGTATCAGTATAACCATAATTTGGTACCACTAGAACCTTAAACTGGTACCACTGAACCTTAAATTGGTACCAGTATAACCTTAACTTGATACCATTAGAACCCTAACTTGGTACAACAATAACATTAACTTGGTATCACAAAACCTTAATTTGGTACCGTTATAACCTTAACTTGAGACCATTGAAACCTTAATTTGATACCACAAAAACCATAACTAGGTACCACTAGAACCTCAAACTGGTACCATTAAACCTTACTTTGGTACCAATATAACCTTAAGTTGGTACCAGTATAACCTTAAGTTGGTATCAGTATAACCATAATTTGGTACCACTAGAACCTTAAACTGATACCACTTTACCTTAAATTGGGACCAGTACAACCTTAACTTGGTACCATTAGAACCCTAACTTGGTACCACAATAACCTTAACTTGGTATCACAAAACCTTAATTTGGTACCGTTATAACCTTAACTTGGGACCATTGAAACCTTAATTTGATACCACAAAAACCATAACTAGGTACCACTAGAACCTTAAACTGGTACCATTAAACCTTACTTTGGTACCAATATGACCTTAAGTTGGTACCAGTAGAACCTTAAGTTGGTATCAGCATAACCATAATTTGGTACCACTAGAACCTTAAACTGGTACCACTTTACCTTAAATTGGTACCAGTATAACCTTAACTTGGTACCATTAGAACCCTAACTTAGTACCACAATAACCTTAACTTGGTATCACAAAACCTTAATTTGGTACCGTTATAACCTTAACTTGGGACCATTGAAACCTTAATTTGATACCACAAAAACCATAACTAGGTACCACTAGAACCTTAAACTGGTACCATTAAACCTTACTTTGGTACCAATATGACCTTAAGTTGGTACCAGTAGAACCTTAAGTTGGTATCAGCATAACCATAATTTGGTACCACTAGAACCTTAAACTGGTACCACTTTACCTTAAATTGGTACCAGTATAACCTTAACTTGGTACCATTAAAACCCTAACTTGGTACCACAATAACCTTAACTTGGTATCACAAAACCTTAATTTGGTACCGTTATAACCTTAACTTGGGACCATTGAAACCTTAATTTGATACCACAAAAACCATAACTAGATACCACTAAAACCTTAAACTGGTACCATTAAACCTTACTTTGGTACTAATATGACCTTAAGTTGGTACCAGTAGAACCTTAAGTTGGTATCAGCATAACCATAATTTGGTACCACTAGAACCTTAAACTGGTATCACTTTACCTTAAATTGGTACCAGTACAACCTTAACTTGGTACCATTAAAACCTTAACTTGGTACCACAATAACCTTAACTTGGTATCACAAAACCTTAATTTGGTACCGTTATAACCTTAACTTGGGACCATTGAAACCTTAATTTGATACCACAAAAACCATAACTAGGTACCACTAGAACCTTAAAATGGTACCATTAAACCTTACTTTGATACCAATATGACCTTAAGTTGGTACTAGTAGAACCTTAAGTTGGTATCAGCATAACCATAATTTGGTACCACTAGAACCTTAAACTGGTACCACTGAATCTTAAATTGGTACCAGTATAACCTTAACTTAGTACCATTAGAACCCTAACTTGGTACCACAATAACCTTAACTTGGTATCACAAAACCTTAATTTGGTACCGTTATAACCTTAACTTGGGACCATTGAAACCTTAATTTGATACCACAAAAACCATAACTAGGTACCACTAGAACCTTAAACTGGTACCATTAAACCTTACTTTGGTACCAATATGACCTTAAGTTGGTACCAGTAGAACCTTAAGTTGGTATCAGCATAACCATAATTTGGTACCACTAGAACCTTAAACTGGTACCACTTTACCTTAAATTGGTACCAGTATAACCTTAACTTGGTACCATTAGAACCCTAACTTGGTACCACAATAACCTTAACTTGGTATCACAAAACCTTAATTTGGTACCGTTATAACCTTAACTAGGGACCATTGAAACCTTAATTTGATACCACAAAAACCATAACTAGGTACCACTAGAACCTTAAACTGGTACCATTAAACCTTACTTTGGTACCAATATGACCTTAAGTTGGTACCAGTAGAACCTTAAGTTGGTATCAGCATAACCATAATTTGGTACCACTAGAACCTTAAACTGGTACCACTGAATCTTAAATTGGTACCAGTATAACCTTAACTTGGTACCATTAGAACCCTAACTTGGTACCACAATAACCTTAACTTGGTATCACAAAACCTTAATTTGGTACCGTTATAACCTTAACTAGGGACCATTGAAACCTTAATTTGATACCACAAAAACCATAACTAGGTACCACTAGAACCTTAAACTGGTACCATTAAACCTTACTTTGGTACCAATATGACCTTAAGTTGGTACCAGTAGAACCTTAAGTTGGTATCAGCATAACCATAATTTGGTACCACTAGAACCTTAAACTGGTACCACTGAATCTTAAATTGGTACCAGTATAACCTTAACTTGGTACCATTAGAACCCTAACTTGGTACCACAATAACCTTAACTTGGTATCACAAAACCTTAATTTGGTACCGTTATAACCTTAACTTGGGACCATTGAAACCTTAATTTGATACCACAAAAACCATAACTAGGTACCACTAGAACCTTAAACTGGTACCATTAAACCTTACTTTGGTACCAATATGACCTTAAGTTGGTACCAGTAGAACCTTAAGTTGGTATCAGCATAACCATAATTTGGTACCACTAGAACCTTAAACTGGTACCACTGAATCTTAAATTGGTACCAGTATAACCTTAACTTGGTACCATTAGAACCCTAACTTGGTACCACAATAACCTTAACTTGGTATCACAAAACCTTAATTTGGTACCGTTATAACCTTAACTTGGGACCATTGAAACCTTAATTTGATACCACAAAAACCATAACTAGGTACCACTAGAACCTTAAACTGGTACCATTAAACCTTACTTTGGTACCAATATGACCTTAAGTTGGTACCAGTAGAACCTTAAGTTGGTATCATCATAACCATAATTTGGTACCACTAGAACCTTAAACTGGTACCACTAAATCTTAAATTGGTACCAGTATAACCTTAACTTGGTACCATTAGAACCCTAACTTGGTACCACAATAACCTTAACTTGGTATCACAAAACCTTAATTTGGTACCATTATAACCTTAACTTGGGACCATTGAAACCTTAATTTGATACCACAAAAACCATAACTAGGTACCACTAGAACCTTAAACTGGTACCATTAAACCTTACTTTGGTACCAATATGAAGTAGAACCTTAAGTTGGTATCAGCATAACCATAATTTGGTACCACTATAACCTTAAACTGGTACCACTTAACCTTAATTTGGTACCAGTATAACCTTATTATTATATTAGTATTTGATATTATGAATACAGATTTTAAATGCCATAAATATTTTTAAAAAAGCGATAAAAACCAACAAAAGTGACAATTTCTTAAAAAAAGCGATTAAATGTAAAAAAAAAGCTATTAAATTTTAAAAAAGCTATTACATGTTTAAAAAATCTATTAAATATACGAAAAAGCGATAAAATTTAAAAAAAAGTGATAAATGTTTAAAAAAATGGTAAATTTTTTGTAACGCTAATAAAAACCAAAAAAGTGATAAATAATTCTAAAGTGCAATAAATAATTTTAAAAAATGAGTAAATTATAAAATAAGCAAAACACATCTACAAAAAGCAATTTTTTTAAAGAAAAAACAATTAAATATACAGAAAAGCGATGAAAACTAGAAAAAGTGAAAAAATTTTTAAGAAAAGTGATTAAATATTTAAAAATTGGTTAAAGTGGTACAGAAATTATTACATACAATTATATTTTTCAATAAATATATATTTATAATTAATACTCATAATACCTTAAAATAAATATATATTCTATATTTACTTTACCCATTTCAATAATTTCCCCTTCTTTTTCCTCTGTTCCCGCCTATCGTTTTTCCCTAGTAACCTGTTACCGGATCAATATGTTGCATTTTACTCTACCAGTCTAATGGTTTTTTTACTACTAATTTCTAACTTAGGTCCTTAACTGAAACATTCTAAAAAGTTTGAGGAATTTTGAAAAACAAAGAGTATCGATACTGACCGGGTATTTTAGAATCTTCTGATTCATGGCCCCATAGCTACAGTTCCTAAGGCCAGCTAGCCTTCACCCATTACTAGAAAAAGTACTATTTCTAAGTGATAGTTGTCCGAAAGTGTATTTTCTGATGAATAGCTGTTCAACACGTTTAAACTAGTAAAAAAAAAATCTGACAGCTAACCATTGGAAAGGTGATTATTGAGTTATTGCTGCCGGAAGGGGGTTCCAATGGCTCCGTTCGTCGGAAAATCCATGGACGACAATCATCAGAATTTCCATAGGAGATTGCCATCTGATATTCTTTTAAGAAATTTCTTTTAAGGTTACTTAATTAATCTTCAGTTTTCATGCAAAAAAATGCATGAAGTTTGTGAGAAGAAGGAGGAGGAGGAGGAGGAGGAGGAGAAGATTCTGAGGAAGGGAGGGAGGGACAAGGAAGAATAAGAAGAAAAATAAGTAGAAGATGGTGAAAATGGGGAAAGAGGTAGAGGAAGAAGGAAAATAAGAAGATAATGACTAGCTAGAAAGAGATCAAGGGAGAAATAAGATGAAGATAAAGAAGTATTGGAGTGGGATAAAGAGAATTTTGTGAGAACAGAAATGGAAGATGAAAGTGAAAAAATGAGTTTTTGATGGGAGACTGATGGTTTTCTAATGGGTGGCAGATAAAGGAAAATTTTATAGTTTCTAACAGATAGCTGTAAAAAATCATTGCAACAAAATCATGCAAAGAGAAAATTTTCAATTTACGATGCCTAGCAGCTTCAAATTGACTGTTAGAAATATTGAATTCAAGAAACTCCTTTTTGGTAGGCTTACTTAGTAGAAAAAACATTTAGAATGTTCACTGGATAATCTTCGACCGTTAAACAATTAGAAAATTATGCCAGACCAACCATGACATTTCCTACAACCACCCGTCAAATTATGTGCTAAAAACTTACATGACTTTAATTGGTTCTCCAACAAATTTTGATTGTTTATTGTTCGAAAATCCGATGGTGATAACAGTAGGAAAGTTGGCCATCGAATTTTGGGTTTTCTAGTAATGACCTAACAAATTGGCACATGAAGCTATGGGTTCGTGACCCTTCAGATTGCTTATCACTCTCGCTCTCAAATGTTGTCAAATAATTTTCCTCTTGCTTTTTTCCCTTTCCTTATTTCTCTTGGTAAATTCTGTTTGAAATTTCTTCTCTCAGTTTGTGTTTGTCTCTTGATTTGTCCTTCTCTCATACAAACACTTGCACTTTTTTTTTTATCAACAACGAAAAATTTATTAAAAGCAAAAGAAAAAAAATAAGATATACAAGTACTACCTTAAAGAGAAAAATGGTGAGCCAAACACCTCAAAACCCAAATAACCCAACATCTACTACAAGAAAAATGCAAGATGGGTGACTAAATTTTTGTCATTAGTCATCCAATCATTGTTCAGTCGCCAACGAAAAATTGTGGATTAGTTGGTAACTGAAGGGTGACTGAAATTGTCAGTGGCCCACATTGCAATCATCCTTCAGTCGTTACCTTAAATGTACAATTTTACTATAATCGCTCTTCAATGGCTAAGTAGATTTAGTTTGTCCTTTTTTAGGCTTTAGGGTTTTTTAGGGTTTTGAGTTTTTTTAGGTCTAGGATTTGGGATTTGTTTAGGGTTTAGAGATACTGAATTAGGATTTAGGGTTACTTTAGGATTTCAATTATTGAATTAAGGATCAAGGTATTAGATATAGGTTTGGGGTTTAGGATTTTTTTTTCGGATTTAGGGTTTGAAATTAGTGTTTAGGGATATAAAATTAGCTAGGATTAGGGTGTTGAATTAGAGATTAAGATATTGGATATATGTTTAGGGTTTGATGGATTTTTAGGATTTAGAGTATTGAGTTAGGGATTAAGGTATTGGATGTAGGTTTAATTTAGGATTTGGGTTTTTTTAGGTTTTATTGTTTGGAATTAGGAGGGATATGAAATTAGGGTTTAGGGTATTGAATTAACTTTAGAGTATTGGATATAGGTTTAAGGTTTGGGGTTTTTTTTAGGGTTTTGGGTTTTGGATTTCAGGTTTAAGGTCTCTAATTTAATATCCTAATTAAAACCTGAAATTTAATAATCATAAATCCTTAAATCTTTAAACCTAAGAAATGTAAACCTTAAATCAATCCCTAAACCCTAACTTGATACCTAAAACCCTATAACCCTAAAAATTTAATTAGCTCTAACGCTATCCTTAACCCTAATTATCCCTCAAACCCCATAACCGCCTAAATTGTAATGGCCCCTAAATCCTGCATACATGACCTTAAAACCTAATTAATTAGCTTATCCTTGACCCTAACCTTCATCAACCATAATGTCTGTAATAATCCTCAATTTGCGTAATCCTTATAGTTGCATTACTTAGTGACGCTTTCAAGGATGATGAAGGTAAGCATATTCTTTACCGTATTTAGTAACTTTTTTATCTAGAAGCTAATTAGTGGTATAGTAACTTCCATATTGTTTTGGCTTCATATTTGAGTTCCATAATTAACAATTTTAAAATTTAATAAGTTTGATGATATTGGTAAATAATTTTCAAAATTACTAATTTTTATTTCCATATTTTGCAATTTTTTGTTTGTGCAAAGTAAATATGGAAAAGGAATGTGTGTGTGTCTGTAAACTCTATCTTTTTATTAATTTTTATTATTTAAATTATGTATGGAGAAAAATTCATGAACTTTTGTGTGTGTGTGCGTGTGTGTGTGTCTGTGTGTGTTTGTACCACACACACACACACACACACATATTAATACGTATGTATGTGTATGTATGTATCTAAATAAATCATTTACATTTAACAAAAAAAACTGTTAAGAATGATGAACATAGCCATTGAAAAGTGACTACATTCATAGCAAAAGTGACTAAATGCTTTAGACTGTGATTGAATAGTGATTGATTAGCAACTAAATAGTGACTGAGGTTTCAGTCGCTTTACAATGACTAGTTTTCCAGCCCCCTTTACAACCTTTGCTTAGCTCACTTTTAACACTCTCACTTCTTCATTCCCTTTCTCACCTTTGATTTTCCCATTAGCTCTCCCTTTACTCTCCATGTAGCTACTAGCGTCTGCCCTTACTAGAGCTACAAAGTCTAGTCCATCAGCTACTAGAAGTAAATCATGACCGTCTATGACCCTACCATGTCCACCTGCTCCATCTTCCAGACCTACCATGACTTTATCATGTTCGGCCTTGTCCATCATCATATGCCCCATGTCTGACACTGTCTTTGCCTCCTCAACTACTCCATCGACTCTCCTGTACTCAACCACTACAAGAACCTTTGCTTCAACTCCTCCGTCCACTCCTGTGCCGAGCTTTAACGTGTCTTCCACCTCCTCATTAATTATTTTATTTAAAATAATTAAAATAATTAATATTAATATCAATTTTGATATTAAATAATAACAACTAAATTTGAAAAAAAAAATTACTAAAAGTGTTGTGGCTTTTGTTTCATTATTGGAATATTCTATTAAAATTAATTAAAATAATTTAATATTAATACAAATTCAATATTAACACCAACAATTAAATTGAAAAAATATTAAAGAAGTGACTAAAGTGACTGAATGCTTCGGTTGCTTTTTTTAGAGTGGTCCATTAGACTGAGCAACTGACAACCAATTGACATCGTTAGTCACTAGCTGCAGTCAAAGTTCAGTTGTGAGTTAAGAATGACTACAAAAATTGTCACTACTTTTTTCAGTTGGCCTATAGTCAATTTTTTAGGCTATTCTCTGCTGAACTACACTTGGGAATGCAGTGGCTATCTTACACCATTCTTTTAATGACCTAACAAATTCCAACACCAAGCAAAGCCCCTAAATAAAATCCAAAATAAGCCAAGAGACTGACAACCAATTCATTTTAACTTAAGTCAACTTAATCTAAAATGACTTATTTTTATTCTTACATTTTTTTTAACCCAGTACTAATTTTATTTAAAAGCCAATATTATGTAAATGTAATAATCCATTGAAAATATAGTTTTTATAATCTTATTAATTTTTTATGGATTTTATAGTTTTAGGCATTAAAAAGGAAAATTTCATAAAAATTTTATAATATCATAAAAATTTGCTTTCAAATGGATTATTACATCTAAATAATATTGGCTTTCAAATAAAATTAGTTTCAAGCAAAAAAAATGTAAAAATAAAAATAAGTTATTTTGAATTAAGTTGACTTAAGTTAAAACGAATTGGCTATCAAATCTCTTAACCAAACCATCCCAAGAAACAGAAGAGCCCAGACATACAAATATGCCAATACCTAATCATAGAAACGTAGCCTAGAAAAAATTCATGTCTAAAACTAAAGCCCATAACAATGAAGGTGGCTCTAAGAAGGAGGAAAGGAAAAAATTTGCTGGTTCTCATAGCCTTTGTTTGGCAATTTAATCCCTCATTCCAATCTTTTTAGCCCACTTTTCAATTTTGAACCTTTTAATATAGAACCCAACTTTTGTTGCCCCTCCTATGATCTTTTAAATTGTCAATTTTTTCTAAATTAGCCAAAACGCATTCTTCACACTTATCTAAAGGATCCTTATTAAAAATTGACACTTTAGATCCAAAATTGCCAACACAAAGGTCCAATTACTTAAAAATCTCCACTTCCTTATGAAGTCCATCAAAATTTAATGGCCTACTAAACTCAGGTCCAATAGAAGAATTAATTGGCCCTTTATGCGGGTAACCGACTCCTTTAATGCCAACCTCTCTTTCCTCTTTTCCTAAAAGCATGGTCTGTCATCTTTAAGCCTTCTTAATTCCTTAACTACTGCTTTGAAAGCTTCATTGATGCTTTCACCTTTCCTAAGAAAATTATCTTTCCCTAACATAAACGAATCTCCTCTAGCTAAATCTACTTGAAATGCCACCAATTAAGGTAAACTCAACTGCCAACAAAAGAAATAACGCTACTAATAGCTGTGGCGGAACAGGGTCCCAGTGTCCTGATTTGCAAACACTAGTAGGTTTTTTGGAAACTATGATGCCATTTAGGTTACAATTGACTAGTTATTACTTGTGAAGTATCTTAAATTATTATGTGCAATTAGTTTCTTAGCCTACTTTGCATAGGAAATATGCATGCATTGTCTTGGCTATGTAATAACAATAAATTAAAACTATAAAGAAAACTGTGGTGCGCCAATTCATAAAATATAAGTGAAAACAAACGAAGACGTAAAAAATTTAGTTGCTTTAACTTCAAGTAACAATTATGTGCATTTATCTCAAACTTATATGCACCTAAATGTAATCCTAGTGTTATACACACCAACTGATACTAGTAGAGGCAATCTCTTTGTATAAAAATACTATACATATAGAAGAAACAACTTATATCTACTAAGATCCATCTTTAGCTCTTCATCTAAGCAAGCTAGCTTTAAGTGATGATTTACACTTTCCTTGTACTCATTTAGCCTCAAACTATAAAGCAAACACTTTGGTCAGTATTAGCTTATGTCATAATTAACTTAGAAACTTGGAGTTTTCTACTTAGAGAATACCTTCAATCCAATAAAACTTAGTCTTAACTCCTGCATCTTACCAACTAGTAAGCCCGACTAGCCTGCTTAATACTTGCACAACACTTAAGGGCAAGTACTCTAAAGTTATCAGTAAGGGATTTGGTACCTACAAGGGGAAAGATATGCAAGGTACAACAAACATATATAAACAACATGTAAAACAAAATAAGCAACTAACAACACAATCAGAAACAAGAATAAAAATAACAAACAATGCAAAATAATGGATTGATGGATGGATGGATGAATGAAATATGTACTGCGAATGCACTTAAGACTTCCTTATACCCGAAGATGCACCAGACTTGCCATGAGCTCATACGGCTGGGGTATTTGGATATTAGCCTTCGTATCCTATACTAGCACTTAACCAACCCTATGAAGTCCTTTTATAGGCGCCTTAGAGTAAATTGTCACTTACTCAACCCTTGCCCGCCACTGATAAGTTACTTAGAGCAAGTCACCACGTACTCCTTTCTTACTCGTCTCTTCCTTTAAGTTATTTTGCAAAGTAGCTGCCTTATATGGTTCAATTTACCAAGCTTTTTGAGCTTAGCTTAGGGCTCCTTAGTGGCTTACTTACCAAACCACAACATTTGGTTGGGATCCTCTTGGGTTTCCTTTTCATAGCCCGAAGGTCTAAACCTCTCACTTGGGCCAACAAAGAGTCTAGAACCCACCTTAATCCCCTTAGTACTCCATTAACAACTTAAGCACTTTAACCTCCCTAGCCATCATTTTTTACCCTACCTTAACCACACCAATTAGCTGCCACCTAAATAATGCATAATTCTTAACTTAGGAATGAATTCTTGACCTAACTGAGACTACAGAACATCTTAAATTAGCATAGGGATAATAATCGAGAGATTGAGACATCTTTGAAGTGCCCCAAG
Source organism: Aquilaria sinensis (assembly GCA_005392925.1). Taxonomy (NCBI): domain Eukaryota; kingdom Viridiplantae; phylum Streptophyta; class Magnoliopsida; order Malvales; family Thymelaeaceae; genus Aquilaria; species Aquilaria sinensis. Next base: position 75,536 of record SMDT01000197.1, on the reverse strand, counting down.
CTTGAGGGACTTATGCCTTGGCGACGCATTACCAACGACATCAATTCTCGGGGTCCCCTGGAACATCGCCAGCGACGCGTTGCCAATGCTTTTCTAGCATTACGCGATAGCGTACTATCTTTGCACAAAATTTGCTTAATCTTTGAATCCCCAAAGCCAATTCTCATGGGCCATATTTCCACTTCACTCCCACATGTAATATTGCATTTTTATGCATTATTTGAGCTGAATTAACTTAAATCCCTTACCTCAAATCCTCCATAAAGTAAGAAGCAAGCAACAAGCACACTTAAGCTCCAATAGAATTTCTTTGAGTTTCAAGCTTGAATTCAACCAAATTGGACACCAAGGGCATGAAATTAAGATCATTTCTAACCATTTAACAAGTTTAGAACTAATCAACAAGGATCAAAGGCGCTTACCTTTGGGTTTGAACCAAAAAATTTCAAGAACAACTCCAAAAGCCCCACTTCCACAAAAAATGAGCTAAGGGCTTGTTATGATGGCTTTGGGATTTTAAAATTTCATGAAATTTTGGGTGATTTGGGAGCTTTGATGAAGAGGAGTGACGGAGGAGAGAGAGCCACGAAAATGGAGTGAAGAAGATGATGAATACTGTTATCCATCTTTTCTTATAATAACCAATTACTCCAACTTAACCTAATTTTCCTATACTTGACACATTAGCCTTCAAGCTTAACTTTGATTCACTTAGGCCACTTAAACACTTCCTACACCATCACTCTTTAGTCCCATAAAAAGGTATTTCTTACCTAAAAACTTTGTTCTTAAGCCACTTAAGTCATTATAAGACATAATAGCTCAATTTATCACTTAGTGCATTTTTCATCCTTAACTTTCACTTTTGCTTCAAATGTCTAGAAACACTTATGGTCTTAACTTATTTATCTCAAAACACTTACATGAACCTAATTTCACTGAAATTACGATCATGCCATTGACTTGAGCCAAAATTATCATTTTGCCCTTTTTGCCCTATAGGTGCCAATTACACTTTGGAACTCAATTTAACCTTACTTAGCTTGCTTTCCTTGCTTAATAAAACTTATTTGAGGGAAATAACTTGGGATTTACTTGCCTCGATATTCAAAATAGAGAAAACACTAGGAAAGCCTTTATAGTAGCTCCATCAAATTCCTATAATGCCACAGGCTCCTCTATCGTCTGTCTGCATTGCTTCTTTGCTGTCGCCACCTGATTGTATGATTCACACATGCTACCTCATGTGATTCCCTAATCCAACTACACCTTTTCATCTCTTTCAACACCTATCTTTGACACATCCTCCTTGGCACACATTCCATCTTCACCTCCTTATAACCTTGTCTTCCCACCGCCTTGCCTTCTTGTCTCTGCCTACCAACCACTCTTCTCATCATCTTGGCTTGTTAATCTCTCCTCCTTCCCTGAGTTTTGTCAGCACAAATTGCATCACCAATTTCTTATAAAGACCGTTGTTGCCTCGAAACTTAAGAGGCAGCACTTACCCACTACTCCATTGCACCCTTAGGCCTCCAAGTCAAACGCTGCAAGCCACCCACGACTAGAGGTGGGAACTATGTCGGACCGGCCAGTCCTGGGCCTGGGTCCTGAGGACCGAGCTTGGCCCGGTTGTAGGCGGGGCGGTTTTGAGCCGGTCTCGGGCAGGGCGGGTTTCATTTTTTTTTTTAATATATATATATATAGAGAGATAGAGAGAGAACAATTATTAATTATATAAGTCATAAATATTTTTAAGAAAAAACACCACCTCCGGTGTAAGTTTAATTAAGTTAAAAAGCCAAACGGCACTTACAAATAATCGGAACGTGCCTTACATTTTGAAATGGCAAAAACGTTCCGGAAATGATAAATAATAGAAACCTATGATCTGTGCTGAACAGCATAATCAGATCAAATACAAACTACATGTATGATTGAAAAAAAAAATTCAAGTCTCGGTATCGGATATTACCTCCTCATCCGAACTCTTTTGGTCTTGCTGCCGGAGTGCTGCGAGGCCCCAATCTCGGTTGCACACGCATACTTCTACCGCGTCGGGTGTCAATCTTGACCGTTTTTCTGTTATCACCCGTTTTCCGGCACTAAACGCTGCCTCGGATGAGACGGTCGATACTGGAACGGCAAGAATCTCTTGTGCGATTATCGACAAGATCGGAAATCTTGATCTCTTTTGTTTCCACCACTCCAAGATGTCGAGGTCGCTTGTCTCGAACGATGTGTTGAGATAGTCATCGACCTCAGCTAATCCCGATGTCATCGGTCGGGGTCGTTTGAGCATTTGGAGCGCCGGGTTGAATCTTGAGGAGATTGATCTCCTTGGAGGCTCGGTTTGAGGAGCTTCGGATCTTACCTTATCCGAATGCCGCTCACAATATAACTTGTATAAAGAATGCAAGTACTCGGAAGCAGAAGCAGACATAGCCAAAACATTTATATGAGACATTTCTAAATAAGTATGAAAAATTCCTTCAAGCAGTGTTGTTGTGCCCGTTAATTTTACATACGGGTCAAGTAAAGAAGCGACTAAAAAGATAGGTGGAATGTTTGAGAAATATTGAAGCCACTTAGCCCGCACATGGCTTCAACAGTCGGTTTTAACAACTCATCATTTTTAAACTGATGTAAAGCATATGTGATGTTCACTAAATGAAACAAAACTTGATGACTTGTTGGGTAGTATATTGACACCCAATTTTGTCTCGACATTCGAATGAAAAAAAATAAAAAAAAATTAATTTAAATTAAATAATTAAAAAAATTACAAAAATTAAAATTATTATTATTATTATTATTACCAAAATTAAAATTTTTAAATAATTTTTTTTTAGCTTATGGGGGTGCATTTATATATATATATATATGTGTTGTGTGTGTGTGTGTGTGTGTTTATTAGAAAGTTAAATTCATTGTTAATTATTATTTATTATTATTAAAAAAAAATAAAAAAGAGAGAAAAATCTGGCCCTCTCCATAGACTTCTCCCCTCTGTCTTTCTCCAGAGCCTTCTCGGTTCTTCTGTTCTTTCTACTTAACCAGCAATCAGAACTCTACCCCCCCATCACAGACTTCTCCCTCCTCTAAGCTCTCCCAGTACGCTCTAACTCTGATCTCTCTCATCTCCCAGGGAGGCTCTCCCTTTCTCTCCTCTCTCTCTCTAAAAAAAAATAGATCGCTCTCTCTCATTCTCTGGATTTCCCTCTCAGACGAGTTCTCTCTCTGGTCCATCTGCTCTCTTCCTTCTCCTCTCGTTTCTCCCTGGAGGCTCTCGAAAAAAAAAAAAAAATTTCTCTCCTCTCTCTCTCGATTCTCCCACACGCTTCCCTCCCCCTTTTCGTCCTTGTCGCCAGCCACCCAAAAGCCCAGCCTCCATAACGCGCTCCTTTGCTGCCGTTTTCTCGGCCCCGCTCCGTCGAGCAGCACCATCGTGCTCGCCGTGCCGCCAGCCTCCCTCCTTCCCTCTTCTCCCCGTCCCCCTCTCTCTCTTCCCTTTTCTTCTTCCTCCTCCCTTCCCTTCCTTCTCGTCGCATCCCCTCTCTCTCCTCACCGCCGCATCGCCAGCTCAGACAACTTCTCTCCTCCCCACAGCGTCGTTCCCCCTGTTCGCCATGACGCCGTTCCAGCCTTCCCTTTTCCCAGTCATGGCGTCACATCGCCTCGCAACCACCGCGCCTGCCTCCGACGCACCTGCCTTGCTGCTCCCCCTCTGCCGCCAACCTCCTCTCTTTCTCTGCTTCACCCTACCTCGCCTCGCGCTCGCCGCCGCGTCGCCCCCTGTTGTCCCACCAGCCGCTGCGTCAACCCCTGCTATACCGCCAGCCTCCGCGTCGCCTCCCTCCAGCCCCCTCAGCCATCGTCGTCTCGACACCAGAAGGTTGAAGACGAACCAGGAAGAAGACGCGTTTCTCGTTTTGACCAAGTCAAAACTTTAAAAATTCTGGGTGAACTCTTTGTTAGTTCCTAGATTAATTTATTTTATTCATTTAAGTTACTAACATATTTTATGTTGCAGATTAACTCCTGACAGCAAACTTTTATTGTTTTCTTTCCTTTAATCTCTTTTTTTTTTACTTGTCTATCTTGGCCATTCATTAAATTTAGTCATAAAATTCATGTAGAATTATAATCTGGATTGTTTTACTCTTTTTATATATCCATTCTTTTTATATATTTAATTTTGAGATAGTTCATTTATTATTCATGATGCATCTAAAAAGAATTTATTTCGCGTGGATTTAATAAGACTCATAAATGAACTTAGGATAATAATAAGTTATAAAATCCATATCCAGGTGGTTCGGTTAGAAACCATGGTTTGGATATTAATTGATTTTATTTAAAATAAAATAAAAAATTAAAAATTAAAAATTAAATAACGAAAACCAGATCGTAAACCAACCCGTTGTTGACCGGGATCTGATCTGAAAGTTATAAGTTTGGCATAATTCTATTTTTTTGCCCCTGGATTTATTTGATTTGTTTATTTAAGAATCTAATGTTGTTTTGATTTGCGAGTTAGTTACTGATTTATTTTCTTTTTATGTTTTTGTTCAGTTGATTAAAGGCATGAATTATCTTAAGAATTAACATCAAGTTTAATTATGTGATTAGGTTATATAAATATTTTTAATAAATAATTTGTCCTCGGATTAGTTGATTTGTTCATCTGAGACTTTAAGGTTGTTTTGATTTACAATTTGGCTATAAATGTTTATTTTTTTTTATGTCTTTGTTTTGTTCATTTGATTAAGAGCATGAATAAACTTAAAGAATTAATATTAAGGATAATTGTGTGATTTGGTTAGATAAATATTTTTAATAAATAATTTGCCCTTGGTCTTATTTGATTTGTCTATTCGAGACTCTAATATTGTTCTGATTTACAAATTAGCTACTGTTTTACTTATTTTTTTTTTTAGTGTTTCGGTTATTAAAGTTATGAATTAGTTTAGAAATTGATGTTAAGCTTAAGCATGATTAGATTAGATAGATTTTTCAATGATTAATCTAAAATTAGTTTGACATAATCGAAAATCACACATTGAAAATTTTAGTCTGCATGGGCCATTTAGTAATTAATTAAATAACTAATAATAAATTAAACTTAAATTAATTTTCATATCCGGATGATCCGGCAGGATCCATGGTTTGGAAAGTATCAACTTTTTAATTTAATTGAATAAAAATTAAATTAAAAAAAAAGATAAAAATTCATTTTTTTTATATAGATTAAATTATATAAAATTTCATTAAATTCCGTGTCCGGGTGACTCAGTAGAGTCCATGGTTCGGAAATAAAGCTTCCGTGTCCGGGTGATTCGGCAGAGTCCATGGTTCGGAAGTTTAAAATTCTATACAAATTAACTTAAAAATCCACATTTCGACTAATTCAGTTAAAATTTCTAAATTAACTGAAAATTATTTAAAAGCAAAGTAAAACAAAATTAAAATCAACTAAGGTGTCAATTTTGGGCGCTATAACAATATTGTTTTAGCGTAACCGTACTCCCGATCCCCGAACTCTCGCAGACCAATTTTAAGGTGACCAATCGACCTAGGTGAAACAGATTGGTGGCGACTCCAGAAAACCCGACGTTGCTACAGATAGTAAACACCAGAGAAAAATTCAGTTTTCTCATAAAAAAACTTAAGCAATTCACCGGTTTTGGAACATTTCTCCCAAATTTCTGTCGTAAGAAATTCAAAACCCATTTTTAAATTCATGAAATGTGACAACAAATTTGCATACGGTAATGCATCTTGCAACATCAAAAATGTGGAGTGCCAGCGGGTTGGGCAATCCAATTTAAACCGTTTCCAAGAAAATGGTTTTAATTTTCAATACAAAAGCTTTTAAATTCACGAAAAATAGCATGTTTAGACATCAAATATTTTAATGAGTTTCGAATAGGCAAAATCTCATTTTGGAGAACTTCTAAACCCTTTTGCACACAAATGTTCAAAATATGACACATGCATTTAACGTGAAAATATGCACCGTTGAGCGGTGGTTTTAAGTTTTGACTCAAAAGGCGAGTGACAACATCATTATTTGAAGCATTATCAAATGAAATGCACAGAACTTTATCAGTACAAAAATAATCACGTAAAGTTTCTAAGATACAATTAAATATTTGAAAACCAGTATGATCTGTTTCAATAACCTTAAATGACAAAATTCATTTTTGCATTATCCAATCAGAATCAATCCAATGAGAAGTAACACAATAGAATGATTGACCTATAGGTGATGTCCACATATCAGAAGTAAATGCCACACAATGATCAAGAGCAGAAAAATATGCTTGCAAATCTGATTTTCCGGCTTCAAATTGTCTAAAGCTTTCTTTCCTAGCAGTTTTCCTAGATACTTTTCTAAATGCAGGATTTAATTGTGATTTTATCCAAGATTCTAGGTGGACATCTTCAGCTTGTGAAAAAGGTTTTTCGGTAAGCATCATCCAATTTACCATACCTTCTCTACAAGATTGTTGGTTAAAACGAAATATACCTGGTCCGCCGGCGCCGGTTGTAGACCCAAGTTGTGTTTGTCCTCCAGAACTAGTCCCGGTACTAGGGAGGACGTTAGCATGTTGATTTTCAATATGCCGCTTCAGCGTTCCAGTGCCGGAATTCTTTCTATGCACCAATTTTTTCCCGCAATGTTTGCATTTTCCGTACCTCGACTCCCCTTTGTTTATGAGCTCATAATGCTCCCAAACCCAAGCAGTTAGTCTCGTGGATTTACCTTGTGCTTGAGTTTCCTCCACGCCGAGTTCATGACTTGTAGGTGTCGGTTTTGTTGACAGATTCCCGGACGCCATCGCATCCAACTCTTCCACTTCATCATCGGATAATTGATCGTCGAGACCCAAATCGTAATTCGTCATATCGATTCCGGCATCATCGTCGTGAAACTCTTGAATTGAAATGCCTTTATCGGCGGGCCGAGATCGGCGACGGAACAAGGCTCGGAGGCCAGTGTTGCGGGAAGATGAACTATCTGTTGACTTGCCCTTTCCTTTTGAAGCCATGCCTCATGTACTAATAGTAGTGATTAATGCAAAATCTAGAGAGGATTATGAAGATATTAGGGAGAGATTAGTAAGAAATTTGGAAGAGATTAAGAAAATAAGGAGAATGGTTGAGAGAATATAGTAGATGAATGAGAGAGATTGAGTGATTGTATGAGGATTAAGTGAAAATGGCATTGGTATTTATAGGGGGAGGGGAAAAATTAGTTTGACTAAAAAGTCCTTGAAATTTAGTTGTTGGGAGGGGCAAAAATGAAATTTTGGGGGCTGAAATGGAGCAGAAAGCTGTTGGAGGGTCTGCTGTGTAATTAGCCATTTTTAAAAAAAAAAATTCATAGGTTAACGTTACTGGCAGCAGAGAGCCGCTGCGGCGCCAGGCGGGGCGGGGCGGGGCGGGCCGGTTTCTGGGCTTCGTCTAGTCCGAGCCGGTTTCTGGGCTTTGTCTGGTCTGGACCAGTCTTTTTTGCGTCTCCCTCCTCCTATTGGGCCCATACTCGGCCCATAATTTTACGGGCTTTTCCCGGGACGGGTTTGACATGCGGGACAGTCCCGGTTCAGTCCGGGCCAACCCGGCCCACCTCTTACCGCTACCCACGACGACCTGAGTTGGTTGATGATCGCCAACCTCCAAAACTCCACCAAAAATAGCACACATTATATGTAGCAATCTCATCTATCCCTTCACATTTCTTCCTTCTGGAAAGATAATGTTCGTCTTACTAAACTTATTCAATTCCACTAATGACCATGACTATTCATTTTTAAATCAGCATAAAGGGACCTACCATTTGACTGTAGTTGATGTTGCCTCCTCCCTCTTGTTGAGTTTCCGATAACACTCTTCCAATTTGATATGAACCAACGAATTTCATCTCCTACTAAATCGATTGATCTCTAAGAATGACACCCCAATTCTACAATATTATGGATGAGATCTTCATTTTTTTCCCCACTCAACAATTACATTTTAGGATTTTTGTTCTATTCAGTGTCGAATCTCATAAACCAAAGAAAATGTTAGAGAGAGAAATGACCAAAAATAAAAGATACTACATTTGTAACAAAAATCGACGACTGGTATACGTAACAACAATGACCATATATACTGTTCCAACTCCCTATAAGACCACGGTCTCATGGCCATAGTACGTTCTGTTCCATGAAAGTTGTATGGTCACTTGGAAGACCTATTTGGATGTTGAAGAGTGTTTGTAAGCACCATCTGGTCCACCAACAACGACATTTGAGCTTCTTAATTAGGAGCAACGCCCGCCGGGGGACAGTGGCCTCCTTTGGACGGTTCTCGTAGCATTTCCCACACGGTCGAGTCGCAAAACAGCATCTGAAAAGGTTCCAGGTGACAATAGGGGAGAAGACCAGTGTAGTTGACAAGGGCTCTGCGTGAAGTTTTCTACCCTCAATTCCCTGGATAAGAGGGCATGCCGGCCGGCAACTCATTATTTCTGGCCGGCAGCACACAATGACTCCCAGACAAAAAATATTAAAACCATCGGGACATATACGGCTGTGCGTGGGTGCCAAATATTAAAACCATATTGGTGGAACTTATCACTATGCCATAAAGATACAGCTTTTAATGTGACTAGAAGCCTATATAAACTTGGATGGCGAAGCATGTGTGATCCTTATCACCCGCCGACTGAGGTTCTAGGGAAATTTCTGGGCATCACTGAGCTGGCTTGAGGGTGCAACAGTCTACTACTGCACTTTCTTCCCCCATACATTCCCCTACCATATTTCACCTTAATAAGAAGCCGTCACAATTCCATTCCCATATATTTTTGCACTCGCTTGTTATTATTATTATTATTATTATTTTAGTAAACTTACAAAACATGCTTCATTCTAATTAAGAGTAAGCTAAATAACATCTTATAAACCACTGATGATATAAGACTCTAATAAACAACAATAACATAATTAAATTGGTCACTAAAATGTTACTTGTTCATGTGACACCGAACAAAAGGCCAAAGAGGGTAGGATCAAGCTGAAGTTTCCATGTAGGCTAAAATAAATCCGTAGTAAAAAGCTCATCAATAACTAAAACAAAATCTAGACTAAACTGACAATAATCAGATAGTGCTGGAACCAACTAAGTATTAAGAGCCTGACAAAAACCACATACGAAAAAAAAAAACTACCTAAAACCTGAAGAAAATAAATACTAATTTTATCATATACAATCACCTCATATCTATTGTCAAACATTCATATACTCAATAGGGTTGAGATTTCGATGAATCCAAGAAAAAACCTAGATCCATTGATACCTACATCTAGTTGAAGATCTATCCAGTAAGAGTTTCAAATCTCTTGTGAAGATGCTCCCACCATAAAATCCAATGGTTAACATCTGATAAAGTTAGTCAAGCAATAAAAAAAATGAAAGAAAAGCAGTAAAAATCAGACCAAAGTTCATATCTGGCCAAAAACGGTAGATGAGGATAAGGGAGATGAGAGAGAGAGAGAGAGAGAGAGAGAGGTTTTCAATTTGATTTTCACGCCTCCATTTCTAATTACTTAATATTTGTGAGTAATATAAAGCTATACACTAGCATGCAACCCGTACTTTGTTACACGTTGATTAGTGTGTCTACATTTGTAGGAAAAAAAAAAGCTAAAAAATTATGAATTTAAAATTAAGTTATAATTAATTCAGACTTTTCTAAAAAAATTAAACTTTTGAAAATAATTGGTAATAAATTTTGTAAGTTGAAAACACACAGATAAGATCAACGTAGTAGATTTAGGATTCAAGCATAGATTGAGATCTTAATTGTCACTCATGAATTCTCAGGCCCTAAAGTACAAAAACCATAAGTTTAGCACATTTTTTATGTTTATTGGAATGGAGTGACAAAAATATCTATTTTCAAAATTTGAGCACCAAAAGGTATCCGGTTGGTAATTTACCCATTGTTTTGGTTTTGAACAAAAAAAACAAAACAACCTTTTGAAATGAGGTTTGCTTTTTCCCCCTCACAAAAGGAAGCGATTAGCTCCAAAAGAAATAGGATTGCCAATAGCTTATAAAAAAGGCGATGGCTGATTTTGACATCTAATTGGGTCAAGCCGAAAAGAAATTTTGGCGCGAAATTGTGATACTATAACAGGCGAGTTCATCATATGAAGCCTTGTTGCTTCAGTTAATTAAATAGTAATCAAGTGTTCCACACCTTCAGACTAAATGGCAAATACGCTAGGGACATAAACTCAAGGTCCCTGGTTCAACCCTTTCCCTTCCTCCTCTCCCAATACCACACAATGACTAACTTGGTCGTCTTTCAGAGATCCAAATAAACAGAAATTGCCACTACCATGATACAATTACCTCCTCCTAACTCCCTAAACTTGTAATAGCTAATTCTGAGTACCAAAAAGAAATATTAATCAAGTGCTACAAAAGTACGGTCCTTGTACAGACAAAAATGTACCCCAATTCACACCTTGGTTTCTTCTGCTCCACACGACGCCCATCCACATGAACCAGGCGGGAAAAATCAAACTGACGGATGGCATGTAACGGACAGTTTCCTTTAAGAACGGAAAAATGCAAGTTTGGAAGCTAGTCCGTCGGTAATTATAGCAGCAAAAGGCATATCTGACTTTTCCAACAAGTGTTTGACACGTGAACATACAAAGACCCTACCACAGGGTAGCAATCACACTGCCCCTTTTTGGCAAACATCAAACAAAATGTAGTTAATATCAAAAGCAAAATGGCGGCACTAGCTTTCAGTTTTGACCTAATCTCTAATTAATTCTTGATTAAGACAACTTGCTCAATCTAAGCCTAAAGACACCCTTATAAATCCCACTCACAGCTTATCTTCATGTGCATTCAAAGAGAAGCTGCCTGCTTTTCTCCTTGAGCCTTTCTCCCCATTGCGGGGTTTTCCAATTCCATGTCTCAGCATTTTTTTTAACTGAATTGCCCCTGCTAAGTTGTTAGAAAATGGCAAATTCCCGCATTGCAAGGTTCGTCATGGAGGTTGCCCCTCCACAATTTGTAAGTGTCATGAGGCAAAGAACAAAAAGCATGCTGGATACAATCATGGAAGAAGAGAGGGACAACAACACAAATGCTTCCCTTTCTCCACCTTCGAGGAGTTCAACCTCTTCTCCTGCTTCTGCTGCACCTGCTGCTTCTGCCTCAGCATCTTCAGCTGTCATTGCTGCTGCTTGCCTCAAGGCACATGGCTCTGATAGGTATTTTCACACCAGGAGGCTGAATTATTTCTCAGCCGATGAGTAGGATGACTTTTTTGTCCGATAATGGCCATCCTAATGTACAAACTAGCTGTACTTTCATTTCACACTGGATAATGGAGTTGTTTCACGATCTTTAATATGTAGGAGGCCTTCCCTTTGATGTACCTTGATGCACTTTTCAATCAAAATTTATAGCTGCATGTAATTTTCACCTTGCAATTCTGAAGTGATTAATTTGATAACCAGGTCCTTGCAGAGGTTTGTTTCATCTGCAATGTCATGAAGCATTGTAAATTATGCCGTAGTAAAGTATTTCCGATTTACAGTCTGAAAAGCTTCGGCTAAGTGCAGCAATAATTAACACTGAAGAAATCAGAGTAATTTTCTTCTGTATATTTCACTGAGAAAATACGTATGTACAACCGTAATATATAGAACTAATGACTAACAAAGAATAGGAAAATTACAGAAGAAAGGTAAGCTAATTACACCTTAGATATTAAAGGAAATAAAATATCCCCTTTAATTCTAGTTTCCCAATCTTGTTCAGTCATATTCTACAGCTAGAATACTTTCCAAATCTGAGAGATTTGGTCCTCGAATTCCAACAAACACAAATTAATAACCAGCACATACTACTGTATTAGCAAGAAACTACAGCATATCATTAGTTTCAGATTGGCCAAAGACAACTATAGGCCCTCAACTTTTATCTTTCCATTTTTTTAGTTGGAGGCCTAGACTGGCTTGGATATATAAGATAGATTGGTTGCAATGGTCTTTGGCCTTTTAGATTTTGTATGATCTCAAAATGTAGTTCAATGTTCAAACATTCACTAAGGAGACTAAAACAAAACTGTGGACCAAAAAAGGGATATAAAAATTGAAGCAAAAAACTTTAGATTTGATATAAAAATTGAAGCAAAAAACTTTAGATTTGATCTTTCTTGTATTACTATAATACCCTAAGCTCTGAAGTTATCATCTTCTACACCATGTTTCCACACTTCACATGCTGAGAAGTTGAAAAATACCAAGAACTCACCATGGCTAAATTTGTTAGCACCTATAGCACATATCATAAATTAGGGTCCTGAAAGTTGTTTGAAACTAAACCAGAAGAAGTTTTTAAGCAGAAGATTGTTTGAACTGATAGAAACCAAAAAGAATTTAACTACTTATCCAACCTTATTGCTGCTGTGCACCTAGAAATGGACCCATGTAATTGGAACATATTACTCCTTTAGACCATGACTTTCCATGCTCTTCATCATTCTTGAAAACGTGGAATGAAATTTTCGCTTGCGGGATTCCTCTGATTCAACCATCTCTTTGAGTTTCTCTAGCACTGATACATTGAAAAATGGCAAGACTCCAGTGGTAAGATATCTAGTTAAATTTTGAAACAAGATATAGAGTTCAGGACCAAATGTCTATTCTTCAACTAACATCTACTCCTCACCCAAGGTGCATAATAATGTGCATAACAGCTACATAGCCCCACCTTTAACCTCAATGGGTAGTGGTGACATGCTCATTCATGGCAATTGAGCATCATAATTTTAGAGTCAATTCATTTTAACTTAAGTCAACTGATTTATTTTTACTTTTATATTTTTTTGTCTGAAACCAATTTCATTTGAAACCAATTATGTAAATGCAATAACCATTTGAAAGTAAATTTTCATGATGTTATTAAATTTTTATGATTTTTTTCCTTTTTAATGCCTTAAACTAGAAAAATTCATAAAAATTTAGTAAGATTACAAAAATTGTATTTTCAATAAATTATTGCAGCTATAAAATATTGACTTTTAATTAAAATTAGTTCCGGGTAAAAAAGACGTAAGAATAAAAATAAGCTATTTTAAAGTCAATTGACTTAGAGCTAATTCATTTTAACTTAAGTCAACTTATTTCAAAATGACTTATTTTTATTTTTCCATCTTTTTTGCCTCAAACTAATTTCATTTGAAAGTCAATATTATGTAGATACAATAATCCATTTAAAAGTAAATTTTCATGATGTTCTTAAATTTTTATGTATTGTTCTCTTTTAACGCCTAAAATTAGAAAAATTCATAAAAATCTAACAAAATTATAAAAATTATATTTTCAATGAATTATTGCATATACATAATATTAGCTTTTAAATAAAATTAGTTTCATATAAAAAAGATGTAAAAACTAAAAATAAACCACTTTAGATTAAGTTAAAACGAATTGGCTCTTAAGTTAAAAAGAACTAGGTGTTAGGCTGTATGCCCCTTCAGGGACATAGGTGAGCTTGAAAAATAAAAATAATCTTCCGTAGTATATATTCAACAGAACAAGCTTAAAAACATGAACCAAAACACAGATCCATGTCTATGAATTGCAGCAACGATAGGATCAATCACTAATACAAACTTTAAAGGCCAATGGTGCGGTTTTATCATTCCAAAATCTGGTGTTAGCCAATGCAGCGTGTCCGTTTTCAAGTATACAGGATCCTTTTCTGAATTAAAAGTAACAATACAGATGGCACACACACCCTCTTATGGAGTCAACAAAATCCAATGAGGATGAATATAGGTATTTTATTCCCTTAAAAGTGCGAAGAACTTACCAGAGCTATAATTAGATGAAAGAGAGTCAATTGAACCAGAAGGAAGAGAATAAAGGGGAACCAAATCATTGTCAGCTTTCTGTAACAGTTTTTTGAAGCGACTCACCTGAAAAATGCAAAAGAGATGACATTTATGCAGGTAATATGCATGACAGGTTATGGAAAAGATGCAAATAACCTCTCCAAATTTTTTTTTCAAAAACAAAAAAACCAGTCTCTTCTCGCTAATCTTTCAAAATAATACAGCAAGAATACCCAAACTGAGAACTGAGTGGAATAGAAATCAGTAAATATTTAATAATGGGATCTATCAGCAAACATTTGTTAAATAACCTGGTGTCGCAATCTTTCTGAATCAGAACTTAAGCAGTTCACACTTAAATTACATTTGAATAGACCGCTTATTTTCAAGCATCCCAACAAAAAATGTATATAACCGACCATAGGATCTTTGATGCATGTCATTCACTTCCATGGCCATGGAAATTATCTCAAACATGAATTTCTACACTAAACAAGCAGATACTAATCCCAAAATGCCAAAAGCTGCTTGTTTGACATGATCCTATATTTCTACAAAGACTTAGCTGAGGTAGCAAAGACCTTAAGATGATGTTTATCTCCTCAAGCAGACATTTGCGCAGCCATTGACAGTAAAAGACTCACAAAGTATCTGAACTTTAAAGGGCAATGAAAAGCACGCAACAATATTTTTCCAAGTATAATGACTAAGGAAAGAACCACCCAACCACTTTTGATATCAGTATGCAAGAGTACGAGGCACCAACAATTATCATTACTCGATCTGAATACCAATAAGAGAGTCATAGAACTGGAAAAGAAAGCATCTTTGACATGCATATAACTACACGGAATGAAAGCAAATAGATGGCAACTTACCTCATGTTTGCGCAACAGAGTGAAGCAACGTCCAGCTTGCCCTGCTCTTGCAGTCCTACCAGCTCGATGAATGTAAGTCTTTATGTATGTAGGCATGTCGTAATTAATCACATTTGTCACACCTTCGACATCCATTCCACGGGTCATTGCATCGGAAGAAACAAGTACCTGAACCTTCCCCTCACGAAATGCCTTTAGTGTCTTGCTGTTAGCAGAAAAAATCTTATTAACAGCAAGGGGAGAAAGAGAGACTTTTTAATAGGATACTTTACCATCCCATATGTATACCACTATCAAATTGCACTTCATTTTCTTACATAAAATTTTTTGATACGAAAAGAAAATTTCTTAGAAAATAACTGTCAGCAGCACCTTTATTTCCCACTAACACCTATAAAATAGGCAGTCTACGTGTTAAGTGAACTCCAGTGAGCACAGAACTTTTTATGTCTATTGAATTTGAGAAGAAGTGGGTTGGAGAAACGTTTCCTAGAACTAGGAAGGTTTTCAAAATGTCCAACAATCTTTCCAACAAGATCAATTGTACATCATGTTGCCTAATTCAACTAGACTCAGTATGCACCGAGTATTATGAGCAACCAAGGTTCAGGTCGTACAAAATTCTGTTAGGAGAGAAATAAAGCAGTTCAGACAAAATCAGTTCTGCATATTGCAGTGATAGACATTGGCCAGCATTCATTTCAAACTCTGCAAGGCTATCAGCTGGGTTTGCTCATATTTTACAACTGAACTATAGACCATTAAAGAAAAGGTAAAATTTAAAAGAACATTAAATTAACGGCAAGCACAAAAAGAGCTGCGAAACACTCATGTACAGATAATTGCTGCAATGATGCACTGACACAAAATTGGTAATGAACCAAGTATTACGGGCAGTGAAAAAGGAAAATTTATGGCAGGTTAGATTGTACCTTCTCACAGACTGGTGACGAAGACCAGAATACTCCTTGATTTTTCCTTTCAAGTCATCAAAAAGGTTTAGCAAAGTATACAAGCGATGAGTTGATTTAGTGGATGATGTGAAAACAATGCTCTTTTCCTCTCCAAGGTCTTGTAGA
The DNA here is from genome assembly GCA_005392925.1 of Aquilaria sinensis. Classification (NCBI taxonomy): domain Eukaryota; kingdom Viridiplantae; phylum Streptophyta; class Magnoliopsida; order Malvales; family Thymelaeaceae; genus Aquilaria; species Aquilaria sinensis. Next base: position 59,658 of record SMDT01000197.1, on the reverse strand, counting down.
AGTGCAACCAAATAAAGAGGCCTCAAGTTTGACTCACAGATCTGTAAAACAAGGAACATTTGAATTAGAAAACAAATCAATCCACAAATTAATTTTTCCAACTTCTTCCAGATCAATGTACATATCCTACCAGTTTGTATGATTGCAATTTTTCTGGAAGCTGATAACGCCTTTTGCCAGTTGTCAACAGCAAAGGGTGATGCAGATCAAGCTGTGATAGCTTGCTTGGATCCTGGGTTAACGTGGCTGATAAGACCATTTTTACTAATCTAGGGAAAGGCTTACCTTTGAACCCTCTTTCAACACCCCTGCATCAAATTGGAATAAGATTAGGGTTAAGCTGACCGTATTTGCATATCATACCTCGTGCAATATGGTGCAGTGGTTATTCAAGAATCAAGCACTCAGAAATGTTTTGAAACTTATCTTTGGAAATTCTTCCTAAAACTGAACATGGAGAGCCAAGATTACAAAATCCAATCTGCTACTCCTCCAGAAATCATGTTTGTTGGCTTGCGTACCAGAGAACCAAAATGGTTCACATATTTCTAGGTCTCGTTATTGCTAGATACCATAAAAGCAACGTTTTCCTTAAATCTTTGGCATTACTTTTCAATAGCATATATTTTTGGTCTGTAATGTTACAGATCAACAGAATTATAGTTCTGAATGTTCTACCCATTTCAATTTTCAAGAAAATATGAGACCATTTTCTGGATCACTAGGCAATTGGTATATGGCTGAAATTTAAAACAAGGACCCAGAATTACAAAGGAGAAAATAAGATAAATGGAATAAGAACTCACGATCTCCTAATAGTTTTTATGGAACCAAAGACAGTTGGAACAAGAGTCTCTGCAAAAGGATAGTGGCCCCCATCATCAGAGCTTGTGTGTTTAAGCACAGTTGGTAGCCATGCCTGGTAAGACTCCCTTAGCAATCGATCTGTTTCATCAACTACCTAGAACAGAATCATATTCAGCATATCTGTATGCCAGAGGTATTGACAGAAAAGTAGAAGAAGAGAAAAAATGTCAGCATTCCTGTTTACATGTACACCCGCATTGCTATGGCTTTTGTATCTTCATGCATATCAGTGTAAAATTTAAGTGGAACAATGACAAGAGCGCAATGATATTTTTAGAAGTTCTCAATAATTGTCTTGGATAAAAACTATTCAGGCATGGAAACAAAACCAATGCATCTTCCCAGATGATGATCCAAGACAACCAAAAAAGTGTCTAGAATACACACGTAACAGGAGTCAAACATAAACAAATTCTTATGCTTACAAGGTAATGTAGATGCTCAAGCATGAACCCTTCGGTATTGTTAATGTGATCCATAAGCCTTCCAGGAGTTGCTACCAGGATATCAACAGCACTTCGCGGTCTTTGCTTGATTTCTTCAGGGTCATAACAGATGCCAGCATCCATTTCCGGTCTGTTAATAAGCTCTGAGATTTCATCAGATATTGAAGACTGACCCACAGCCAAACCAACAGATAGCCCCACAGCCGGTGCAATGGCTGCGAAAACTTCCTTGACCTGGACCGAGCAAAACAAACATACCATTTTCACACACAATATTAATATGACTTAAAAGGCTAAAGCTATTCCAAAGACTGAACAAGAACCTGAAGAGCTAAATCACGAGTAGGCAAAACTACTAAAGCACGCAACAATTTGACAGCGCGAGAGGACAGCGCCTGCACTATAGGCAACGCATACGCTAAGGTTTTCCCGCTTCCCGTCGGCGAATTGATGCAGAGATCTCGCTCGAACGAACCAGGCCCAACTGTCTCCTGCCAAACGGCGACTTGAACGGGAAAGAGCGAAGAGACGCCCATCTTCTGCAGAGCCATCTTCAACCTAAGAAAAGGAATACAAGGGAGAGTTTGACCGAATCCATAAAAGGTCAAAGTGGAGACTCCAAAAGGCCCAGAAAGAGAAAAATCAAACCTGGGGTCAAGACAAGGGAGAAGATCAAGAGGGCAATCTTTAAGGAGGCTAAGGTCGACCGGGCATCTCATCCATGGAAGAACTGGGACCTTCTTCTTCTTGGATTCGTCCATTGACGCCTCTCAGACAGACTACTGATAAACCTTGGCTTTCAGAAGACAGGGTTAAGCTAGTTAATTTTATTATGCATATGTGCCTAATTAAATATATTAACTCAACTCTTAGACATAAATTATCAGAAAAATTAATAAAATATCCTTAATTAAAATATTTTTCTCTACAAAAACCCTATTTCGCTATTGTTGTCTCCCCCAATGCAGGCACCGCCACCGAACTGTCATACATTAGGATTTTACCATCATCGTACTTCTTCCGAATCACATTACCATCGTTGTTCTTCATCTAAATCTCACATTCAAAGCTTATTGCCACTTCTATGGTTTGGATCACGTAGATTGTCGCATGCCTCTACTTTCTCATCATCACTTCTGATTGCTACTGCCACCACCTCCGTCATTGCCACCCACTGTGAGAGTATGCGTCATTGTAAACGTATCTAAAGTAATGAGTAAACATGTCTAAAAAATATGTCAAAATGTCTAATGCAATAATTGAAAGTATCTAAAGTAATTTACAAATAATTTATTATTATAAAAAAAATAAAAATGTTCAAAACAACAAAAAGTTTCTGAATGGATCTCGAAAAGTATCTAGAAAAATATTTAGAACTGTCTGAACCAATACATAAACAATTTACTCTCTTCAAAAATAACTATTTGAAACAATAAAAAAATTGTATGAAAGAATATGTAAAAGTGTCTAAAGAAAAGTTACAAAATATCTGAAATAATATGCAAATAAATTATTTCCATGATAAAATAAATCTATACGAACTAATAAAAAAAGTGTCTAAATAAATGTTTAAAAGTATCTAAATAAATATTTAAAAGTGTCTAAATAATCATTAAAAATATCATATAAAAGTGTCTAAAGAAAAATTACAAAATGCCTGAATCAATGTGTAAATAATTTATTTCCCTGATAAATAAATGTATTCAAAATAAAAAAAAATCTAAATAAATATTTAAAAGTTTCTAAATAAATATTTAAAATGTCTTCCACAGTCTTCTTGTCTCGCCTCACCTTGGATTTTTGGTGATCCTCGACTCAAATCGGCTCTAATTTTTGGTAATCCTCAGCTTGAATCGGCTCAGATTTTTGACAATCCTCACCTCTCATCTTGCTGTCACAGCTGCACCATTGCCATCGTCTCGTCATCATTGCGCTACTCCTGACTCTACCTCCGCCCGTCGTAGTCATGCCTTTTTCTCCTCCTCCGGTCACCGGTCCTAGATCTATTTCAACCGCGCACTCATGGATTTGCCTTCACCACTCATCATCGATGGTTGTCTTCCACAGTATTCTCTCCTCGCCTCACCTCGAATCTCCGACGATCCATGGCTCGAATTGCCTTGGATCTCTTCAAATCACCTCAAATCACCTACCCTTAAAGGGTTGTCGCACCATCGTCGTCGGCTCGAATCACCTTGGGATTTTAGGCGATTCACACTGCACATCAATATCGTAGCCACTACACCATCGCTGTTAGCTCATTGTCGGTTCGAATCTCCTCAATGCCATCACCACTGCACCATCAAATTGTTACTGCCTCTCTAAATTCGTTTGGACCTTTCATCTTCTTCAATCTTTCTTGGAAACATTATGGTATGCTAGAAAAAATAAGAATTATAAGAAATTTTTAACAAATATAAAGTGTAAAATTGTAAAATCAACACTATGTCTAATTAGACATATGTGCATTATATCCATGCATGGATTAAGTGGTTATTTTTAGGCCTAAAGGCACTTTTGGTCCCTGAATTGATGTGTGACCCAGACACTTTACCCCCTGAACTATGAATTAGTCTAACTTGCCCCCCTAAACTTGTGAAAATAAGGACTCTACCCTTTTATGGCCCTTGTGCAGTGCACAAGAAGCATGGAAACAAACGCCGCCATTTGTTTACCATTTCCTTCTCCACCCTGCACCCTTTCAATAATGACCTATCCCCCATTGATAGCCTACCTCCTCATTCATCTCCTTCTCCTTTCCTTACTTTGCCTAATCCTCCACTCTTTCCACACATGATGAAGACGAAAATGCTAATGGGGAAAAACAATAGCATGGGTGGCTATAAGGATAAAGGAGGAAGAATTAAAGGCAAAGCTAGCAGAAGTAGTAAGGTAGAGCAGCATTGCCTCTACCCCAAAATATCTAGCATTCGTTACCACCAATTTCGTCCTTCCCCGCGACAATGTCCACCGTCATCCATAACAAAACTACAACAAGAATTAATTTAAAGGTACAACAAATAGCAACCAAACAAACAAAATCAAAATTCCTATTCCATACAACATCAAATAAGAAATAGATGCATCAAACAAGAAGTAGGATGTCAAACATAATAGAAATTGCTTGGATTTTATGCAAAACAGCCCAAAACAATTGGTTTGGCAAAAAAAAAACTCAATCATGGACCAAAAATTACCTTAATACCAATTCATCATTTATTTTAATCATTGATCAGTTGATTCTCTTATCTTAAACAACAGATTCATATAAATCATTAAAACAAAAGCATTCTCTTACTCACCCAACAAAACATGAAATTGGAAACTCGATTTACGAATCACAAGGATTCTCCAAAGTGAAACAAAATTGCCCAAATGCACCAATCAAACATAGCAAACCAAAAACTCATTCAAATCGAAGCAAACTAATGCTACATGATGAAGGGAGACAAAGAAACAGAGAAATAGTATCATCTGTGTAGGCGTTTGTGGAGGTTGATGGCATATTTTTTTTTGTAATAACCTCCTCCTTCCTCACTTTGCTACCCTTCCCCACCATTTTCACAACTCTCTATGCCCCCAATGTCAAACCTCCCTAAACAATAACACTGGTTGCTTCAAAACCCTAATCACCGACACATATTGAACTCATCTAGATGTGTGTAAAGAGAGAGAGGAAGCAGAGGAATGAGAGGGATGGGCTATTAGAGTCAAAACGAAAGAAGAGATCGTCATCGAGTCAAAAGGGCAAAGGGTAGAGAAGAAGACAGCGAGAAATGGCGTTTGTTTTTCATCAATCATGCATATGGCATGTGCTCAATAAGGGGTAAAGTGTAACACTTTCATAAGTTCGAGAGGCGAGTTAGACTGATTCATAGTTCAGGGGGTAAAGTGCCCGAGTCAAATAAGTTCAGGGACCAAAAGTGTCTTTAGGCTCTGTTTTTATGCATATTCGAGGAGTAAATTGTGTCTATGGCCCTTAACATTTAATTATTGTACCATTTTAGACCATAACCTATATTTTGTGCATAAAAATCCCTGACCTTGTTTAAGTGCTCCATTTTGAACCTTTTATAGATGGAAAATGCCAAGTGGCATGCCAACATGGATTCTTTGCCACACTAGCATAATAAATCAATTGTCATGGATGATGTGGAAAAGTAAGAAAAATATAACAATTAAAAAATTAAGAAAAATTAAAAAAAAATTTAAAAGAGAATTAAATGGATTTTCTGGCCACTGCCCTATTAATTCCCCTATCTCTATCTCTTCCCATCCCATCGTTTCCCCTGACCTCTATTTCTTCCCATTGTTCTCGTCATCCCCTGCCTGTATTTCTTCTTGTCGTTTCTATTGTTTCCACCGTTTGCCTCTCTCCATGAACTACCTCCGTTTCTGAGACATGCTTCAAATAGACGACCGCTTCCCTCGATGAACTCCAATCCTACCCCAATTTGAAGAATCAACCTCCTCTTACCTCCTTCAGTGGGCTAAATTTTGGGGCTTAGGGCTTAAGGCTTAAGGCAACGGTACAAACTGTTTTTCCCTTTGGTTTGCATGATTAACAAAAGGATGAGGATGGCAGTGGGGTGGGCTTCTCATATATGGCGATGTCAGGGGCTTGAGGTGGTGAAGGCGCCAGTCGAAGCAAGGGTGGTAGGATAAGATCGTTGAGGGCTAGGGACTGGAAGCATCGGGCAATAGTGGTGAAGCCCTAGGGGGCGGCAGCAAGTGGGAAATTTTATGGTTTCTTGAGATGAAAGTGATGAGATGAAGGACTAAAAGTCCAGCTTTACCCTTTTTTTAACAAAAATTAAGGTTTTGCTAATGAAATTATTGTGACGACATGACAAATTGTCCACGCTGGCATGCCATGTGACATTTTTCATCCACACTAACTTTTTTCATCCACAAAATGTTTAAAATATAATACTTAAATGAGATTAGAGATTTTTTATGCACCAATTCAAGGTTAGCATCTAAAATGGTGCAATAATTAAATATTAGGGGCCATAGATGCAATAATTTGTCCCCAAACTCTGTTGGCTCAGGCTCATAAGTCATAACCCTTTCAACTGTGAATTAGCCACTCACTCTCAAACTTTTGAAATTGAAAGTGGAAGTGAGAGACACATAAGCCCATTGGCAGCACGAGAGATTTTCTATAATGGAAATCTTCAAGTTAATTTGTTTAAACTTAAATTAACTTAATTTAAAATAATATATTTTTATTTTTATATGGTTTTTTCTATGGAACCAATTTTAATTGAGAACCAATATTATGTAGGTTTAATAATCCATTCAAAATAAATTTTTATGATGTTATTTAATTTTTTTAAATTTTTTATTTCCTAAAAAAGAAAATTTCATAAAATTTTAATAATATTATAAAAAAATTTTAATCAATGGAATATTACATCTTAGTAATATTAGCTTTCAAACAAAATTAGTTCCAAATGAAAAAATATGTAAAAATAAAACTAAGCCATTTTGGATTAAATTGACTTAATTTAAAATAAATTGTCTCAAATTCATTACAAAAAGGGTATGTTGCAGTCACTCTCATGAACTTATGTTCATATTACATTTACATCGCTTGAGTTTGGAAATCTACACTCTCACCTACTTTTTTTTTTTTTACATTGACTGATAGCAAATTCTAAAATTTTTTTTTTTTTTTGTAACTCAAAAGCATACTTACAAACATATAAGATTGAGAGTATATATGATATCTGCTTTTTTGGGAATTTGTAAGCTCAATGTACCAGTGTATGTGGCATTTAAGAAGAAATCGACAGAGGCAAGGTTCAAATATTCAACCTTTATAAGGTGTCCTAAGCCTCAAACTAACTAGTTTAGGGTTGTAGGACCCGAAATCTTAATTTAAAATTGTGTTTGGTATTTTTAATAACTAATTGAAGTTTCAAAATAATGTTTGCATTTACATAAAAGAAAAATTGATATTGAACAAAATTAAAATTACTAAATAATTATCAGATAGTTTAAATTGAAATTTTAGAAATTGTTGTGAGACATGTGCAAAAAACAAGCAAGAAAAGTAAAGATTTTCAAACCATATATATCTAACTATAAGATCAATTTAAGTTTAAGAACATAACTGTAAATTAACCCTACAAATACCCCGAGATTTTGATGAAATTATATTTATCCTTTAGATTTTAGAAATTTTACCCATTTATGGAATGAAATAAAATAAAGTGTAAGAAATTAAAGGCCTTAATAACCAAAATAGATGCTCCAATGAATGCAGCTAGTTTAGTAGGGAAGATGTGGGAGAGCTTTTGATGGCAAAGATTAAGTACATGTCCTTTATTTCTAAGGCAACTTCAGTCAATTCATTTTAACTTAAATTAACTTAATTTAAAATAATTTATTTTTATATTTATATCTTTTTTATCTGAAACTAATTTCATTTTAAAGCCAATATTATTTAGGATTTTTTTAGGTAAAATAATAACTAAACATGGATATTGTTTATCCGCTGCACAGACATTTTTATTATTTGGGATTGGGTTTTAATAGTTCTCTTTTCCACACTATGTGGTGGGTTTTTATTATGCGGTAGTAATCGGCATCATTATTGTATTTGCTGCTAAAAGAATTGTTATCGAAATTGTCTACACCATTATAATAATATACATAATCGTAGTAATTTACAACATGTGATAATTATATAATAATAGTATCTACATCATTAAAGTTTTATGTTGTACAAATAACATATATTTTGGGTTTTGTTAGATATATATTAGTCTTAGTTTAAAGTATATCTTTGTTGGCATCTTCATTAGTCACTTAATGGATCATTGGAAGTCATGACAATAATAGATTAGTAAGAATGAGCAAATGTGGATATAATTATTTTTTTATACATAGAATCAGGTATAGAAGTATATAATTTAAATAAGGTATTTGTATAGTATTTAAGAAAGAAAATGTCAAATTGTTCAGGTCCCAAAAGGACCAGACCAGAAGACATGACATTTGAACAATATAGGGGAAAGGGGATAAGGAGTCGAACCCCAACTTGATGTTCTCTCATGCCAGCAAAGTTAGTAGTTGGGGACAGAGATAATTATCTTAAAAAATAAACAATTTTTTTAAGATTCTTATAATATTTTTTTCATATATGTTATTTATAAATCTTAATTTCTAATTAAGAAAATTTGACACCATTAATTGAAAATTAAAAGACACAAATGGCATCAAATTAAATAAACAACATGAGAGTTTTCTAAATTTTAAGTCATGTAAAAAATCATAATATCCAATAATGGTATTTTATATCCTAAATTGAAAATTAAGATTCATAAATACTTTCAAATTTTAAAAATTTTTATAACTTACTTTCTAATTTGAGCAACTCAAAAATAGACAAACCCAATGCACTGGACTCCACAAAATAACAATGTTTCTTACCCTATTCATTGAACGTTAGTATGGGCCATGACTTTTTATATATAGTAGTAATAGTAATTAAAAAAAAAACAAAACATTTCTAATAAAAAGCAAAAGAGAAAAAATAAAAAATAAAAACATTGTAGTTGAAACTAAGGATTTGATCATCAAATGAAGGAGTCTGAGGACCAAAAGAGCAAAAAAAAACTCAAAGATTGAAAGAGGGATTTAACCATTATTTAAAGAAAAAAAACAAAACTGACATAGTATTGGTGGTACTATTCAATAAACAGTAAAATCATTCACAATCTTTAATATATATATACATATATATAACAAATTCCCTTACTCAGTCATTTTTTTTCTACTACCCTTGTTTAAGCTTATCCCATATTTATATATTGCTTCTAAGGAACAAATAATAATAATAATAATAATAATAATAATAATAATAATAATAATAATAATAATAATAATAATAACTGTACATAAAAGGCCATTAAAATTAACATATTATTATGCATTATTCTTATATAAGTAGATTATTTGCCAAAGTATCAGTTTAATAAAACTTTTCATGTTAGAGTTGGGTATTTTTGGCTTTGCACCTTTAATTGTAACATATGAAAACTCCTAGCCCAACAATACAAACTCATGTCCGTCACACAGCCTACAACTAATTTAACTTGTTATTCCACCTAATGCAGTACTAGCAAACCTTGAATTATGCATGCTTAAAAGCCATCAAAGGCACCACTCAAACTAAACATCCGCCCAACACCTCCAAGACCCTTCTTTTCCTCACCCTTCCTCTTGTTTGCATTTTTCTTCCTTTTTTCCATTATCTCTACCTAAGTAGAACATTTCAAATCTCTTCTCATCCAGCTTTTCCTCTTTCTCCTTCTTGATCTTTTCACTTCTATTTCCATCACTAATAATGGTGTTTGGGTTGGGCGGGGTCCTATCTTTCTTAATCTTGTTGATTTATAGCCCCAATTAAATATCAAACTTAAGAAGAATCATGCTAAAAAAACAATCAAAAATAGAGATCAATAATGAGAGATAAGATGGTTGAGATGTGAGAAATTGATAGAGAGGCAGAGGCAATGCCATGAGGGACAAGGGTCGCTAATTGGCTATATACTTATGAAGGGTGGGAGGCAAGATGACCAAGAGAGAAACGAGGCTATTGTGAAGAAAAGTGTTGCCGCCGCCTAGAAAGGTTAGGACTGTGGAGGTTTAAGAGTAAGAGAGTTGAAAGAGTCTGAAAGGGATAGAGTCTGAGAGTGTTTTGTTGTTTGTTGCCAAGTTAAGGTTATAAGTGTTATAGCCCTACTAGTGGGAAGCATACTTGAGGAAGGTAAAGTGTTTTAAATTAAGTTTGGAACCTTAATTCAAGTTTACATAGTAAGAATAGGAAAGTTTATCAAAGTTCACTAAGTTTCGGGGAAGTTAAGGCACTAAATGAGGTTCAGGGGTAAAATGGTAATTTTGCATCCTGAATAACCTGGCTTGGTCCCGAATGGTTAAAATAAAGTTTTATAACTTAACTTTTAATCTTAACCCAAACTTGAAGAAATAAACAAGAATTATTCAAGAATAACTAAGTTACCAAAAGTGGGGGCTTAAGTGTATTAAGTCTAATACTTTTGTGGCTTTTGTGTTAAGCAAGGGTTATAAGAAGGGAAAGTGAGGGATGGCTGCTACAATTTCGAGTTCATCATTCCCACCCTCATTTTTCCTTCCAATTGACCTTGAAATCCAAGTTTCTTGGTGCAAAGAGAAGCCATCAAAGGTATATAGACCATTGGGAGCCCATTTCAAGTGTTAAACCATGGTTTTGGAGCTTGGAGGCATGTGTTCTCCCATCCCTTGTTTTTAGTACGAGGTAACCAATGTGTTCTTGATTGAATTCTTGTTTATTGGTTTGTTAGGACCTTGGGTTTTGGTTAGGAAACAAGAATTTGATGCTTGATACCTATGTTTTGCTTGGAACTTAGGTGGTACTTTGGTGAGCTTAATAGATTGGAAAAGAGTTTGATTCTTGCTTGTTACTTGGAGTTGAGGTAAGGGAGTTATGTTTTGAAGTTCAATTAATGCTATTGGCATGAGTTTGCTTGAAGAAATTGAGTGATTCTAGCAATAACATTAGTTAGAGGATATGGTTGAATTGTGGTAGACTATGAGGTTTGTGAGGATTGGAATGATGTTATAAGGCATCATAGATTGGCTTGTGATAGTTGGTTGTGATCTATGCAGCATGTTTTACGTGTATGTGAAGTTTGGAGGCATTCCAAGCATGTTTGATATGTTTGGAAAATGTCCAAAGTTCATAGCAGCAAAATGCGTGAGAGTTCTACAGAAACACAGATTGGCAACGCATCGCCAATTTCGTGCTCCAGTCCACAACGCATCACCAATCCCAGAAAGAGTATGCAGAATGTCACCAACTGTGGCGACGCGTCGCCAATACAGGAGAAAGTTGACAGAACGTTACCAATTGTGGCGACGCGACGCCACAAGCAACTTAGTAGAATTTTCCAAGTTTTGCTAGGAGGGTCGAGGGGAGACCTAAAGGGTGTCTTAGGGTACCTTGGGGTCTAAGTATTCCGGGGCTACTCCGGGACTTTCAAAAATCCTCCAAGACCTAGGAGTTTTCTTGAGTTTTGTAAGGTTTTATGGTTACTTGTGCCATAAGCAAGAAAACTAGTTTATAAGAGATCACAACTAGACATCACTAGCTTGGGTGAAAGGTTTAGAACCCTTGGCGACCTAGCCGTTCCGGTAGCCACGAGGTTACAAGGTAAAACCTTAGTGCACCTAGTCTACAAGGTCTTTATGGCATAGTCTACAATAGTCCCACCATAATTCTCCTATATAACATAATAAGGGAAAAGTTCAACTGGCGATTTATCACTAGTTAGGTTGGCAAACTATGCTTGCTAGAGGACAAGGCAATGCCTTGTAGTTCAAGGACCAGGATGAGGAGAGGTCTCAAGAGACCTAGTTATATATGCATATATTTCAAACCCTCAAGCTGTATGAGCTCACAGCAGGTTACATATGTTATCATATGTGGAGTTCTTAGTAATTTTCTCGCAGGTACAATGACGACCCTTAATGAGAATGTTTATGTTCTCACTCCCTAGTTGTTGGGCCAGGTAACCGCTGAGGGTTATCACGGTAGTAACTTTTGTATATGTATTGTACTTGAGAATCCCTATAATTCTAGTCTACATAGGTAACTTGTTGGTTAAGTAACAGTACTAACTAGAGTCTTCCTTTGGCTACAAAGCCTATTAGCACTTGGACAAGGACTTTTGAGACTCGCCATTAGGACTTGCATCCAAGGTGGGAGTTAGTTCAAGAAGATCTCAGTTGAGGCTTGTATATATAGTACTCTTAGTTGCCTCCATAGTCTATGTTTTGAGGAGTCCTGGACTCTAAGGTTGCTCTTGGGTGAGGGCATTAGTCTACTTTATGTATGAATGCTCGTACACAGTTGTTATGTATAGTCAACTCACATAAATGTTGATTTTGTATGCTTTGGCTGTTTGAACTTATTTTCTATGGAAATCTCTTGGCCAAGTTAATGTTTTATGGGTTTTGTTAATCCAAGTCAAAGCATGAAGAGTATGCATCCTGTATATTTTAGGTTAATCAACTAGTATCATGAAGTTTTAATCCACACACATGTACAGCTAGTCAATTGCAACCACCGTGAAACCAGCTCTCACAAGCTTCCTGGGCAAGGGCCAAGGATGGCCGTGTCAATAAGTCTGTAAGTGTAAGATTGGATAATGTAGTAGGAGTAGGCTAGTTTATAGAAAATGGGCCTTATAAAAATTTGGGTTGTTTCTTGTTATCTTGGGTTAAACCAACTCAAGCCACTTATATATGGCTTGGATATAGCCAGGTTGACATGAACATTTTCCTATTTTATAGCCTGAACCAAACCTAATTATTTTGAGTCAAATTCAATTTTGGGTTATGGGTCAAGGTTTTCACCCTTAGTCATAGGACATTTAAAAATCTTGGGAATTTAAAAATTTTATTAATTATCTCTATTTCCATCACAATTTTTTTGCTCTACTTGTGTTTGCTGGTAAGATTAAAAAATGATACAAGAATGTATTTCTTTCTAATTTTAGCCCTAGTTTGCCCTTTTTACTTCCTTGTTGCTAGACCATTTGTTGCCAAATTCACAAGCTTAATAGCCATCTTATCCTCCACTTTACATTAAACCAAACATGCATTAGACACCATAAGCTACCGAACACAAAACAAATTTGTCACTAGATCACATAGTCTTCAAACCAATCTAGGAAGAAAAGAGAGGTGCTGAAGATTTCAGATTGGGTTTGTTGAGACTTTTTCTTATTCTATAGCTTCGAAGCTGTAGAAGTTCTATGGAAATTCAATATGCAAAGCATTTCTTACTCCTTAAATTTTTGCTTTGGTAAATTCTTGGTAAATATGTTCTTTTAGAGGCAAAACCCATTTAGATGAGTCAAATTGTTAACTGAGTAAGGTATGAAATCAGTAAATTTGTTGGAGGACAAATCAAGTCGATTCAATTGAGTCAAAATGAGTTAGGGCAATAGGGAACTCGCCCAAGAACTGATTGTTCTGCAAATACATGCTACAAAGGAGTATGAGGTTGGAGAAATCGAAAGGAAGCTCATTGGAGAGGTGGTTGGAGTAGAGACTCAAAACCCAAAGTTGGCTGAGTCGGCCCAATGTGTTTGAGGGATTGGATTGGTAATGTTTGTGCTGGGGAGAGGGAGGTTGTAGATGAAAAACCTAAAAGAAATAGAATAAGAAAATTGAAAAAAATCACTGCCATATTGAAGCACATGTAAGTGTGTCAACAAAGAATGTGAGGAAAAAAAAATCAAAGCATGCTGGTGAGGTTTTGGATAAAATAAGTCCATGGAGGCAAGATTTCATGCAGGACAACAAGGAGAGCGAGAAAGAGGGGTTCTTTAGGAATGAGTGAGAAATGTGTTGAAATGAAGTATTATGGTAAATGGAATGTAAAAAATTTACTAAATAAGGAAATAATGCAAAGAATTTGGGACGAACCAAATAAGAAAGTGGTGTAAAGAATATGAGATGAGAAAATAATTAATTGTGAATTTACACATTTTTTTAATAAAAATGTGCATAAAAATATAAAAAGGATGTATAAAGGTAAGCATTTGTCTTAAACTGGTTAGTGGTCATACCCGCTTCCCTGCGGGATGGGTATTACCCGAACCTTATTACTCGCATGGAGAATTTGATATCAGCTAAACCCATCCTTGATTCATTAACATTTCAATTTTGATGTATTAGTTAAGGGCCAAACTCATTTCACTTGAACCAACATTTGGTTTGTTGCTTAATAGCAAATGCAAAATATCAAATTTGTCACTAATGTTTTTTGTAGGAAGCAAATATGTCATTATAATTTTTTTTTCCCAATCTCCCACTAATATTTTAAAATGGGCTGAATATGCCACTGTTGGTTAGAAAATAATGGAAAATGGTAAAAATAGCAAATTTTGAAATCTTGGGGTTATTATGCATCTTTCAAAGAAATATTTGGACCTTTGAGATTTTTGCAAAAAGAGGGTCTTATCTCTGTCATCAAAGCTTCAGCTTGTTGCCATCTTTGTTACCAACGCCGCAGCCCTATCGCTGCCCTTTTTCTATTTCTACTGTTTAATTCCATTGTCTGCATTTGAGAGAGAAAGATAGTCTAATTACAAAAAAGTGAATAAAATTTGTTAAGACTTACATTATCATCTTAAAATTTCAAAATTTATTGTTTTTAATATTTTTTATTAGTATTTTAATATTTTTTGTTAACTTTTTAATGGTTAGTGGTATATCCACTATTAATTTGAAACTTTAGTGGCATATCCCATATATTTTAAAATATTAATTGAAGGGTGGGAAAAAAAAAACTATAGTGGTATACCCACTTATAACCCAAAACATTATTGACAAATTTGATATTTTTACCTAATAACAAAAAACAACCGGCTATTTTTTAAACGAACATAAAGAGTGACGAAACCTACGCGCCAGAAATTTTCGTGTTGAACCTCACGTACGTTTTATGTCTTGTTTATATGGCGCGTGGAAACCACATCCCAAAAAGCGATCACTAACGTCCATCGACCTGACGGCTTGACCCTTAATTTCCATATTGTTCGCATATCATCACACAGGCTGCCCCCTTTCTGTCAGAGCTTGCGAATTGCGATTCTCACCCGTGACTCTTTGACTCACTGAGTCGTTTTCCGGGGGCACCGAGTCAGTGACCCGACCTTTCACTGATCTGATCACAATCGTAATTTGGGATCGGTTTCATGAAGAACGGTCTCGACGTTTTCGATTTCAACGACGAAGATGAGCTCTCAGAAATCGCCAGCCGTAAATATTTGGATAAGTTTAAAAACCCTAACCTCAATAACCCCGCGATGTTGAAGTACGAGTTCCTCCAATTCGGTGAGCTTGCTTGCTTTTCTTTTGCTTTAGAATTTCGTTGCTCTTCCTCTTCTTCCTTTTGAGTTCGGTTGGTTGCCTAGGAACCGCGATCGTTTTCTAATTTTTCTCCGACGTGCATTAGTTTTCGTGCGTAGGCGTTGGAAATTGAGTTGAAATGTCAAGTATTGAATAGGATCGTTGGTTTTTTAAGTTGATTTTTGGCTTACATCGGATTTTCATATTTGATTCGATTAGCATTTTCCTTCAATGCTAGGTACTTGACATTTCTAGGCTCTTTCTTGTCATCAGTGTGATGTGATTGTTGAGTTTTTGGTTGATTCTTTGATGTCAGCTGTGGCATGAAATATCTGGGTCAAACTGATCCCTGCGCTGCTTTTCTGTCTGCTTCCAGCGGCTCATGGTGCTTCTGTTCCGCAAAAGGAAGCCAAGGATATACCGTGTGTGGATATTGAAGTCAATGATCCTGATCGTAATTGTGATGATGTAGTTCAATCTCAGCCAGTAAGGACCAGCAACTCTGACTCCAAACAAAAAGGTGGTGATTCGGTGTTGGATGATTGCCATCATATGGAGCCAAACAGTTGTGAACTGCAAGTTGATAAAAAAGTGGGGAATTCTGAACCTAGAACTTCCCCTCTTGAATTAAAGTTGAGAGATTCTAGTGCAGAACCTGCTTCACCAAGGAGCCAATCAGCCTGCCTTCCTTCTCATTCTGAATCCAGTGTACTTTTGATGTCCCCTTTATTTAGCCTCTAATCGTTTTTGTTTCCCCAGCGGATTGATCTTTTAAAAAAAAAAAAAATTGTATACAGGGTGAATCAGTTGATGTGTTTTCGCGTGCAAATAGAAGTCTTTGCGAATGTTCTTCATCAACTCCTACTTCAGATATAGCTGAGGATAATGGTATTGCGGCCTTCATACTTGTTTTACATCCTCTGTGTACTACGAATATTTTGGCGTTCTGCCTGATTTCAGGTTCTTTGGCAGGCAGTGCAGTGGATCATTGTTCAGGGGATATGATTCTGGTGAGTTTCTCTCCGTTTCTTCCTTGAACAGACACCAATAGTCTTTAGGATTCTAAGATTTCAAAGTCGTCAAGGATTCATACTATATCATTCCAGTGGCGGATGCAGAAAATTTATAAGTGGGGTCCATTGAGAATATAAATGTTATGATGAGCAATAGAAATTTTCTTGAACATTTGCATATAAAAGTTTCATATGGTAACACATATATTGTCTTGAACATAAAATTAGTGGGGTCCAGACATTACTTTGATGTCAGTTAGTAGATTTTAGAAAATTGGGACCATGGGCCCCCTTTGGTGTACATGGATCGGCCACTAAATCTTTCTTTTGTATGCATGATGTTTTGCTGTTTTTGCTTCTTGTTTATTCAACAGTTTTTGGTTTGCTTTTGCCTGTGTTAACTACCATTCTCAGTCAATAATGAAGCATTTTGTAATTGGAACTCAAAATCTAATAATTTGATTCCTGCTATAATTGAGCACTGTTATTTGCTTCTGAAATCAGTAGAACTGGATGGTGCAGAACTGTGATTTGGTCTGTTTGAATGTTTTTCTAGATCATCTAGCCAGTTAATCAGAATCAGAGTAGCAGAGACAGCTCTGCTTCCAACTTAACTGAAATCATTTCAGTGCAATGTGCACACTTTCTTTATGCATAGCTTTTCTAGATGAACTGGAAAGGATTTTTGATCAAATATCTGTTGTTCGCTCTTGGTGGTTCTTAGTCACAGCCAAATACTTTTAAAAGCTTCATTTAATTTTCACTGAGCATCTTTTGTGCGATGTGCAGGATGATGCGCACCAGACTATAGCTATCAGTCCTGATTACATATTGTATCAGAAGCATTTTTGGACAGGATTGGTCATTTTCTCAGGTGATGGTATAAAAATCAAGGGTTCAACGTCACATGGAAATCTAGGAATATTCAGTTTGGAAAGGGAAATCGACGATATTATTGATATTAAGTGTGAATGGGTTCGAAAGGTGAGTCTTTAGTGCTTTTATTGGAAGAGTTATGTTCATTGGGTTTCTTGATGCTTATAGCTTCTTTGAAACTTTGTTATAGACTGGTCATGTAATGGTTCAAGTCGATGTCCTGTCAACGGATGTCAAAGAAGCTGATGATGCCAGTAGTGCTTCTGGTTAGTTTCCTTACATGATAACGTTTTTGTTTAATTTAGAATTTCCCTCAATGTTGATGTTTTGATCTCCAGTACCATGAGAAAGTCCCATGGTTTTTGAAGTTTAAATTTCCCCTTGCCCATTACCCTATTGGCACATGCTCACACAGACACACACACACATGCTAAAGGCAAGCTTTTTCTTATGCATCTTAACTATATGATCTGTATATTTATAGGTATTTTCATAATGAATTTGTGTTTCCCACCCTGTATGATTTCCTTAATATACTGTTTTGAGTTGTAAATTATCATATGACAGGGAGAAGTCTTCTATCAATTGAATTTAGTGATACGTGCTGCTAGATGTAGTGTGGGACAAATTGCTGTTTTTATGTGTTTTCAATTATTATCACAGTGTTGTGTCTTATCGTCTGTCAATGTGTTGTCAGTAAGGTTACAAGAATTTGATTAATCTGTTTATGTGTTTCTGCTTGTTTGAGATTAGTATCTTAGAATTTTTTCTGTTTCTATTTGAAAATTGATTTTGCCTTTGTTTTTTTGGTCAAGGCATTGAGGAGCTAAAGTTGATGGTTTTTGAGCCTAATTGGTCTGAGAAACAGGAAGCAATTACCTCACTAAACGTGAAGTACTTGGCCATTTGGGAATTCAAATATGAGTAAGCTTCAGTTATTTTTTTCTCAATCCTGGAAAATGCTGCTGTGTTCACTGTTTTCTTTTTTAAAATTTTGAAAGACCCAAAGTTGATTTCCCTCCAAACATAGGGGTCCATGTCATGATTTTATTCGAAACTATGATTCTTGCAACATCATACTATTCTTTCATTTTCTGCCAGGCATTTGACTGAAGTAGATGAAGGTGCTTTACCTGTGCAGAAGTCTTATTTTCCAGTGTAAGTGGCAACAATGATCCTTCTACTGCAAATTCTTGACTCCTGCTGAGAAAGAAAGAAGAAAAGATCCGCATATTAGAAAAGCACCTTCCTCACTCCTAGCACACATGAAATAGTTTCACTTTTCTTGTGCTTCTGTGTAACTTAATCTGTCTCACATGTCTTTTTTATTCCACTAACTGGGCCTATGTTATGTCATAATGGCTTGTGTCTGCATGATAGTTTTAAGGTTTGGCAGTTTGAACTTTTATACATGGGGTTTGATCCATGTTTAATGGACCTTATCCATGTTTAGTGGACCTTTTGTATTGTTTTGACATGTCATATTAGCATTTACTGAACTTTTCTTTTGCATATTGAAGGAACTAAGTTTATATTCTTTGTGGTGGATGTACAACTGTGGTTCTGTTATGGTCATTAGTACGTGTTTGATTGTCTAATAAAAGAAAACAAGATTGTTTTCATGACTAAGAGTAGATTGTATGGTCAGAATCTTTGAGCAATTGCCTCCATCCTTTAATGTGTATGTTTTTTTTTTTTTGGAGGGGGGAGGGGGGTTGGTCTGTGAAAGCCCTCAAACCAAGCAGTCTTTGACTTCTGTATGACTATTTTGAGATGATTATGCATCTAGTGGAAAGTTTTAATGTATCTTCAAAACCATTTCGGGATCTCCTATGTTGTCCTTCTTCTTGATTGTTTCATTTTGCCAAGTGTAGGATCTCACTGAACCCAGAAACTTAGGTTTCTGATGTTGTGGTTTGTTTTCAGAAGAAAGCCTCTTAGGCACTCAAAAAGAAGAAATCTATTTGTTTTGTTCTGATTTCTCAGCACTTAATACTGATTGAATCAATCATACAGTTTTGATGAGCAGTTTGAAGAGGTTGTCTATCCAAAGGGGGATGCTGATGCTGTTTCCATTAGCAAGAGAGATGTTGATCTGTTACAACCAGATACATTTGTCAATGATACAATAATTGATTTCTACATCAAGTAAGTTATTGCATGAAATTGACTGATAAGTCTTGAATATCTATCCTTAGAATAATTTGAACTTGGTTAGTGAAGGATTTTCTGTTTGATATTTTGTGTCATACAAACCCTTATCCAACTCTTGCGAATGATTGGCAGGTATTTGAAGAATCAGATTCCTTTCAAGGAAAGGCGAAGGTTCCACTTCTTCAACAGTTTTTTCTTTCGGAAGCTTGCTGATCTTGACAAAGATCCATCTAGTATATCTGATGGGAGGGCTGCTTTTCTACGAGTTCACAAATGGACAAGGAAGGTGGATATGTTTGTGAAAGACTACATCTTTATTCCTGTAAACTTCAAGTAAGATACCTTTTCATGAGAACTGCTATTTTGTTTAAAGGTTTCATAATGATATCAAGAACTGATGTAAATCTCATGTCCATTTTTCTATGGCAGTCTCCATTGGAGTTTGATAGTCGTATGTCATCCTGGTGAGGTGGCTGCATTTAAAGGTACATAGCTTGCATTTGAAGTCTTAAAAGTTTAAATCAAATCTTTCTATTTATCATAAATATCTTTTGAATGCAGATGAAGAGTTAGACACGTCGTCAAGAATTCCGTGTATATTACACATGGATTCTCTTAGAGGTAGCCATGATGGTCTAAAGAATCTTGTGCAAGGGTATTCTTCTGCTTCCAGACTGTTTATGTTTCATTCTGAGCTGTCTACTATTCATGCATGATTGGCTTTTTTGATGCAAGGGATTTCTTTGTTTGTATTTTCAGCTTTTGCTGCTCTTATATTCTAAATACTCTATTTTGATTTTATTTTTTTAAATTTTGCTAAAGATGCAAGAAAATGATTGAACTGCATCTGCTTTTAAACTTTGTGAGCTTTCCTTAAGGTCTAGCAACAGGCTTATAGTGTGGCCTGTTGAATGTCATATAAGTAGGCTAAACAGCATCTAAGATTATTGGTGTGGCTTAATATTTTGCCATTTGATCTTCAAACTAGTTTTATTATTTTGCTAACTTGTGCTAAGTGCTAACAATAAATATTTGAACTATGTTAGCACCTTTACTTCATTCGTACAAAAGGGCTGCAGGGCATTTAGCATAAAATATTGCCATGTAGTTTGCAGGGCTACATAAAGTTTTTTTGGGTTTTCATGGTTAATTTGCATTATAAATCTCGTGGCCATCAACCTCAATGTCTTTGTTAGTGCAGTGTTATTATGATAATGACTATGATGATTTGCACCTTTACATTGTGAGTTGCCCTATTTCCCAGCAAGCGGGCTATTTTCCTGCAAAATTGTGCTAATAAGTGCACAATCAAATATGTTGAATGTGATAACAATCAGTTAAAAATGGCCGGTGCCAGTTAAAAATAAGGTGCATGTTTGGGCATTATGTATATAAGGGTGATTCTGTATGACTTATGTTCTTGAAACTACTGTCACGTTATTGATGGGATTCTTCCATCTCTTGAAATGACAGTTACCTCTGGGAAGAGTGGAAGGGGAGACATAAAGAATGCTCTGAAGATCTTTCATCCAAATTCATGAATTTACGGTTTATATCACTTGAGGTAGTTATAGATGATCATTGCTCTGGCAATTAGTTTTACAAGAGTTAGAATTTTCCAAATGCATTAGGCATTGGGGAAGTGATAATTCAGCTTGTTTAAATTAATGTGAATTGCTCTAGTAATTTCTCTCTTTTCCTGAGAGGGGGTGAAAGATTGGGGGTTGTCTTAGATATCTTACATTACCTTCCGATTTTTCTTTATTGTACTGCTACTACTAGGAACAATTAATTTGGTCTTTGTATTCCCCAAAACTTAATTGATCTGAATATACTTGTGAGCAAACTTTTTTTCTCTGAAAAATAAATTGTACTCCCAGTATGTTTTTCTGACATTAAATTCTTCATGTTTTCTCAGCTACCTCAGCAGGAAAATTTCTATGATTGTGGTCTCTTCTTACTCCACTACCTGGAGCTCTTTCTTACTGAAGCTCCTGATAATTTCAACGCCTTCAAAATAACCAAGTTCTCTAACTTTGTAAGTTGCCTGCTTCGTGCTTTCCCCTTGTCATGTTGTATCAGAAAACTTAAATGTTTCCGCTTTACATTTTGTACTCTGGTTGGTTTGATAACAATTTGACCGTAAGCTAAATTTCACTGTGCTAATTCATGGTCATTCCCAAGACAGCTAATTATTAAGCTCATTTGTTCACTGAATCTCTTGTTTCCTTTGTTCCAGCTTAATGCAAATTGGTTTCTTCCAACGGAGGCTTCACTTAAGCGTACTCTTATCCAGAAGTTAATTTTTGAGCTCCTTGAAATCCGCTCTCGGGAGATCACTTTGGCTGATTGTGTTGATAAGCATCAGTCTGCTGAAATTCCTGAAACAGATGAGATGGGGGTGGAATTAATTACGGAGGAATGCAGGCCAGAAGTAGCCTGTCTTGGAGATTCACTTAATCCACGACGTCCACAAGGGATTGGAATTTCATCATTGGCATCATCTTCTATGAGAAACATGCAGGATGTTGATTCTGGGTTGGGTTTGAGGGAGGAGTTATTTGAGCCAGGAGTTACTGCAGGATCTTTGCTTGGACATTTTAACTCCTTTGTCGAGCCATCTTGTTACAATCAGAACAATTCTGTGTCACCTGGAGAGGTATGTTTTCTAATTATTCATTTGATGATTTCTTCCTAAAAGGGGAAATTGTAGAAACTGATGGACATGCATGTAGAGGTTGCAAAAGACAAGTAACAGGTGCAGAAAAAGAATGTTTTAGCTTTTTAATTTTTCTCCCTTCATTCTCTGATCTCTGAAGTTCTATGAGTAAGAAAATTCCTACAACTCGTTGCTGTATCAGGTCTTTATTACCTTGGTGTGTAGTAAAACAAAGAGATGTTTTTTTTTTTTTTGCGCTTGTTTGTAAATAATCACTTGGGAACCAGTTATAGTCTCTGCTTGATTTTATTACATTCCTATAAGAATAATGATCTTTTCCACAGGCAGAAGAAGCTGACACTGGTGTGCAGAATGCATTTCTAGCTTCTGGAGATTATCAGGTGTTAACTGGAATGGCATCTCAAGCTTGTGCTGTACCATTTTCATCATCTAGAGGTCTCATGTTGGATGATGGCTCATGGAATCCCGGAATTTTAACAAGAGAGCATGAGATTCACACCTCCCCTGAGACATCTTCAGGCTCTGATGATGATGCTGATGTAGGAATTGTTGAGAGAAATGAGAGAAATGAGAGAAATGAAGCTGAGGTAAACCTTATGGAAGATGATGAATTGGAGATGAAAGATGTCGCCCTTCCCTCTAGTGAGGTTTTTGAGGGTATTGCTGATGCAGTGTCCGAGAAACCTGATAAACTGCATGTTGGCAATCAAGATGACAGTCTCCTGCCAACCAAAGAACGCCGGAGGGATGATACACAGATGACTATGGACGATCCCTTGACAGAACCAATCGAGCCTGTTGCAAAAAGAATACGTTTTACACTTGGACACCCTGGTGAGGAGGCACTGGAAGTTTTAACTCACAAGTTCGAAATGGTCAGAGACAATACAGTCAAATGTGATGATACAGAGATGCATGACTGAATCTATTGAGCCCACAGCAGAAGTGACTGCAGCTCAGACAACCTTTTGATGAGAAGTCACCAGATGATGCGCTGGGAGCCTGATTGAGTGGAACCTTTTGAAGAACAGGTGAATGCAGTTTCTCCTGGGCAGAAAGAACTCTAATATCTACAAATGCGCGCATATGCAGGGGTATAGGTTTTGATGGTTGTGTGTTGATATGATTTGGCCTGTAGAAACGTGCTTGGATAGAATCGAAGTTGTAGCATGGGAAGGTACAGATTGTAATCGAAGGCTGAAGTTTCTGGTAGATGGAAAGGAAAGATTAATGTCTTTACTAGCCTAGTTAGCTTTTCTCTGTTACTCTTATCTACAAACGCACATGTTCCCCGCTCTACACATGTATTGCATACCGTAGGCTGTTGCTACAAGATTCAAGTTCAACCATTATTTCTTCTCTCTTTTTTTTTTTTTTTTTTTCCTGTTTTGTTTTTGTTTGCATATGATTCAGGCTAAGAGGGTTATGTTATATGTACTTGTGAACTAAAAGAGTTAAACCTTATATATGGCCCAAATGCAAAGATCATCAGTGTTGTGGGGATGCTCAGCTAATCGAGCCACACTGTAACAGTTCTAGCCTCTCAACTCAACACTGCCCATAATCAAGTTGAGGTTCCATCCGTCTCTCAAGCTTTGAAGTTTAGTCTCGACACTTAACCGTGCCCAGGTTGTGAGAAGCAGTCGGTAGAAAATGCTGGAGCTGCCTCCTTTGCTGTTGAATGCATTTTCTTTCCTGGACTGGACTGGAAATTGGTTAAGGAGAGGGTGGTAGGAGGAGAAGAAAACGAAATTGATTTGGGAAACTGCCTATAAAGGCTGCAACAAAGCATTTCCCGTGCTCTAATGGTCTTGTACTGGGCTGGAAAAACCACAAAACAAGAATGGATGGAACGCTCTCTAGGATTAGATTTCAACACTAGAAACAGTGATTCAAGCACAGCCAACAACTGCCCTGTTTCATCAGATTCAGCATGTCCCATATTCTTTGAGAAAGTGGTAATGATGGCATCATTGAGATCCCTCAAGACACCTCCTATTCGAATGCCACCATCGAGTTGTGTTGAAGGAGGGGACTGCTCCAGTGAATGTATGGCCCAGCAGGAGCCCTTTCTCCCCTCCCATTGTTCTTGTCAAAGATAAGGATGGAACATGGCGACTATGCATGGATTACAGAGCTAAATAAATGGACTGTTCAGGACAAATTCCATTTTTGAGGAGCTACTGGATATACTTTGGGGAACCTCAGAGACCTAAATCAAATCCAAACATGTTCTACTTCTACATGTGGTCTTATTGGTATTTAAGAATGTCGAGCATCTCCTAAGTAGCTGCAATTGGAGCCAGCACGTCTTTAAAGCTTTCAAAAGTGAGGTCATACGCCCAATGGAGGATTGGAGGCATTGGAATTGGATTAAGAAATGGTGCTTGAATACGACAAAATCAAACTGCCTTAATCTACCATTCAGTTCCGTGCCACTAAACCCCAGTCTCCAAAACCAGGAAATGGCCTTTGGCTTGCTTCCATGATGGGGGTACACTATGTTGGAGGCAGAATAGGATTGCCAGGTGGCTGTCCAACAGTTGTTAAATCCAAACTCATGCTATTAATTGCTAATTTCAGGTCTTTAATGAAGTAGATATAAGTCCGATCCTAGGAATTGTCCATCGACAGGAAAATCATGCAGGTGATCATCATTTTGGGAAAAATTTTGATTTATTCGAGTCGATAGTTATTTATGATCAAACTACTAATAGTTCAGTAGTTTTTGTTAGTAGTGATAGGGAAGGCACATTTTTGCGCAAATTGTTCATGTTATATATATTTTTTCCATAGACCCATAGCCATTATGTAAGATAGAGGTTCTCCCAATTGTGATGAGAAATGGTTTCTTGATGCTCCCATGAACTATCATTACAAAGACCCAAGCTTTGACCTTTGTTGTCTCATTTACGAAAAAAATTGACGAGTACAGGATATTTCTTCAGTAAGTTTATCAATTTAATTGTGTAATATTTCCTACGAAAGTTTGGTCGTTCATCATCCCTCAATGGTCATCATATTTCATAGACTACAAAAAATGCTACATGAAGCATTAGCCAGTTATTATGCATGTCAATCTGCTGAACGAGCTATTTTTGGCCCAACGAATTAGTAATTGACTAATCATCACAACTTGTTCTGCACCAATTCCATCTTCATTAATCACCGTTTCTCAAGCTCTTCCCGTCAATACATGTGCACCCATATGGACGACGATGAGGAAATGTTCTCAAGAGCTGCTGCTAAGAATCCCAAACAAATTTCAATACTTTTAGGATCCTTATGATAATGATAATTTTTTCCACAATCCTAAATATCCTCTCCCAACATCATCAAGTGGGAATAGTGAATGGTGAAGGCTACCACATGTGGTCCTTTGAGAATTATAAATAAAGATATAATTCAATGGCCCCTCTCAAAAGTCAGTTGTCTACCGGTACTTCGTCTTGTAACATAAATTACTAAACTGGATTGTCATCATTAGTTTGCTTTTGCTTTTACTTTGTAAAAGAAAGAGATTCCTCTTTCATGTCATTTTGTTATCACGCATAAGTTTCTCCTCCATTTATATACCTTTAGTTGTCGTCAAATAAGATTCTTTTTTTATTCATGACTTTCCAATTTTTTTTTTCTTTACAGATAGGAAGTCAATAATAGTTATTTAATTCATCCACTGCATAACAGAGGTCGCTGGTTGATTTGAATTGAATCAATTTATTTTGACATACGCGATCTATCAGAACTCAGAAGACCTGGCAGGGAAGTCCATGGTGGAGTGTGCCGACCAAAGTGTCATTCTGTCGAAGGAGAGGCCCCAACTCAAAGACTGAGGGGTTTTGTGTCGAAGTTGTAAAAGTATGAGTAGCAAATGTGAG
Organism: Aquilaria sinensis; assembly: GCA_005392925.1. NCBI lineage: Eukaryota > Viridiplantae > Streptophyta > Magnoliopsida > Malvales > Thymelaeaceae > Aquilaria > Aquilaria sinensis. The sequence goes on along the minus strand of SMDT01000197.1, from coordinate 33,812 downwards.
TTTAGGCCAACTTCTCTTCTTCTTCGCAACCAACTTTCTTCTCCGCCGATCCAGTCGACCACCTTCAGCTCTGCGGAACCTCCATCATGGCTCCGCTCGACTGAGCTAAAAGATAGAAATCCAAGATCCGCGTTTGGACCCAAATCCTAAGTTCCTATGAGATGAAGCCTTCGTTCACTCATCAATCTCCAGCGGCCGCATTCGCCGGCCTTTTCACGATTCTGCTGCCCGTTTTTGTTCCAAATCTATTCGGACCCTTAGGCCGCGCCTCTCCTGCTCTCTTCTCTGTATTTCTCATTGATTTTCGAATTTTTCGTTGCGTTTATGAACTGGTAGTATGTTGGTTACCATATTGATAGAAAGATAGATTGCAGGAATGGAATGCCCCAAAGCCTCGGCATTTATCGTTGCTGGAGCCTGCTTTACATAGGAAACCGGTGGGTGATTCTGTTTTTCAGGCTATAACTTGTCTGATTCTTGTACGATTCTGATCAGACATAAATGTCTAACGTCTGTAATTGTTTCCAGACAGCCAAAGAGCAGGCTGATCTCTGGTCTCCGTTGCCCAGTCTCGGATGGAAACCTTGTATAGAGACGTTGAATCGCCCTTGTAAGTGTTATAAGCGATTATTGGAGCTCATATTGAGGTCAAGTGTTTGTTCAAGGTCTTTGATGGAATGTATGTACTTTTGAAGCTTTTCCAGAGAAACCTCGAGGATACATTCAGGTGTTTCTTGACGGAGGATTGAACCAACAAAGAATGGGAGTGAGTTGTTTAATAATAATTTAGAAGCATTGTGAAAGGAAAATGTTCTTGCAATTCCACTGAAATTTCTTTCTTTAGTGCTAGACTTGACTGTATTTTGTGTCTTTTATTCTTTCTTATTTGCCAAGATATGCGATGCTGTTGCTGTTGCGAAAATATTGAACGCCACTCTGGTGATACCACATCTAGAAGTGAATCCCGTTTGGCAAGATTCAAGGTATTCAAGAGCTACATTTCTCTATAATCTATCGTAGGGTTCCTTTTTTTCCCATCTGAAACATCACGTTTCTAAAATCCATGCATGCTGTTGTAGTTCGTTTGCAGACATTTTTAATGTCGATCACTTCATCAGCGTCCTGCAGAATGAAATCTCTATAGTCAAGGAGCTACCAAGAGAATACTCCTGGAGCACACGAGAGTATTATGCAACAGGCATACGAGCTACTAGAGTCAAGACTGCCCCAGTCCATGCTTCTGCTGACTGGTATCTGGAGAATGTCTTGCCTGTCCTACAGAGGTAGGTGCGTTCAGATTTTTATGTCCTTAATGCCTCTAAAAAGATTATCATGGTTTCTGGATGTCTTGTTTGTGGTTCCTTTCTTTTGGTGAAAATTGTATTCTTGTGGCTGCAGCTATGGGATTGCTGCCATTTCTCCTTTTTCTCACCGCCTAGCATTTGACAACTTGCCTGTTAATATTCAACGGCTAAGATGTAAAGTCAATTTCAAAGCTTTAGCTTTTGTTTCTCATATCACATCTTTGGGGGAGACCCTTGTTCGTCGTCTTCGCTATCGTCGTGGCAAGCCTGAGGCTTCAGGAGATCAAGCTCTGCAGGAGCAAAATGAAGACGAGAGAGCCGGAAAGTTCATAGTGTTACATCTTCGTTTTGATAAAGTATGACCTTTTGCCTGTTCAATTCATTTTGTGAAACCAATTCATGTTTTTGGAGCTTCATGATATTATGTGCTGATCAAACCTGGGTTTCTTATATTGGATTGTTTAACTTTTGTTTCTCACATCCTAAAGGAGCCTCATGGCTATGTCAACATTTTATTTCATTCCACCCAATTGATTGTAGAATACTAGAGCAGGGTCTTATGCTTCAACGTGCAAATTGAGTCCTTGTGTTTCATGACAAATCTTCTGTACTCATATCAGGCTGGCTTTCTAGAAAAAAGACTGGTTTCCCTTGATTACTGAAGCATTTGTTTGATGAATGCTTCTGCTTTTGAGTTAATTTCCTGAAGATTCAACTTTGCAGATGTTTTTTCTATCTCTGATTGGACTGGATGCAGGATATGGCTGCTCATTCTGCCTGCGATTTTGGTGGGGGTAAAGCTGAAAGACTTTCACTTGCCAAGTACCGGCAAGTGCTATGGCAAGGGAGGGTCTTAAACTCCCAGTTCACAGATGAGGAGCTAAGAAATCAGGGCCGTTGCCCATTAACCCCAGAAGAGGTCGGACTTGTCCTAGCTGCTCTTGGCTTCAGTAATAACACAAGGCTTTATCTTGCTTCCCATAAGGTGCCTGTTCCTTCACATTAACTGATGCAAATACATTCTTCTCATTCAAGTCAGTAAAATTAACAAGTTTGGCATACTACTGCCTTTTAAACGCCCTATCTATCTGTTGAACACCAAGAAACTGAATACTTTTCTTTCAGGTTTATGGTGGAGAAGCTAGGGTCTCAATTTTGAACAAACTGTTTCCACTAATGGAAGACAAGAGGAGTCTTGCTTCTCTAGAGGAAATGGCTAATGTTGAAAGCAAAGCATCTTTGTTAGCTGCAGTGGACTATTTTGTGAGCCTTCAAAGTGATGTATTTATCTCAGCTTCTCCTGGAAACATGCACAATGCTATGGTAAGAAATCTGGTTTAACGTTTCTTTAAGTGGAAAAATGCATCAGCCTAGTCTCTATGTATTAGGCATTACTTGCATTTTCTTGAAGGACAAGGGTATTGATTGATTTTTATTCTTCTGAGTAGCTGGGACATCGAGCTTACCTTAACTTGAAGACTATAAGACCGAATATGTTACTGCTGGGTCCGCTTTTCCTGAACAAGAGTATTGGATGGAGTGAATTTCAGCAGGCTGTTATCAATGGGCACAAGAATAGACAAGGGCAAATAAGGTTGAGGAAAGAGAAGCAATCCATATACACTTATCCGGCTCCTGATTGTATGTGTCAAACATAACTGGGATTTGACTCGGTTCTTTGTTTCACAGCATTAGAAGTGGTAGTTTACACTCGTTTTCAGGGCATGTTTGATGTTTCTTCTGATTGTTGAACTAATTATCACTGTAAGCTGTAAAGATATCAATTTTGGAACACTTCGACTTATAATTCCGATGAATGGAGATTGATTCCCCTCATTCTCGTCGGTCGGATCAGATGCACACTGCGGCATGATGGGTAGTCCTCTGATAAATTCAATATATCCCAAGACTAGGGGCTAAACCATGCTTCATTGGCACTCTGGTTCTATCAGAATGCCTGAAACTGTGTAAATCAGCTCCTTAGCTTATCTTCTGTTCCCTGTGTAACCTGAACGATGGATATTGCTGCAGCAGAAATAACTCTTGTAACCTCAGCGTTCAAAATCTTACCTTTGGGCTCGTTCTATCCTTTAGAAAAATGTGATCTATTTGATTCTTCATGCTGCGGAAGCAGCACGAACACAAAGCCAGATTTAGAGTGTGATCTATCTGATTCTGGTCATTCCAATCTGCTTACCAAATTTCAGTAATATTCCTCGAGGAACAAAAAATATCAAGACCGTGTGAGATGGTTGAAGATTTCATAAGCTGCTGGGTTTGTTCATCCAGTCATGATTCAATCAGTTAAATCACCAAGTCAGAACACGATGGAGTAACAGAGAACTGGTAATTATCCAATTCCATTGTTTGGGTTCCCATTCATCTAGTACTCTAGTCAACGAATTCAATCAAAATTTTGGAAGACCAAATGAAACAACGGCGAGAAAATAAGAAACATGCTCCAGATCACAACATTTTGCTCTTTGCTTCCTTTCCTCACCAAATGGATTCCTGTCCCAACTTCACAATATTTACAAGCACAGAGGGCTAAGGGTATGGCATGATAATGCCAGCTTTAAAAACACAGGTGGACACTACATTTTCAGATTGAAAAGGGAAAAAAAAACGTGCCAACTTTTTCCAATGATCGTCCTCTAAAACAAGGGGTCCAAATCGAATAACTAACCGTCTTGTTTCTCCTTCTCCAGCAAAGGCGACAACCCACTTCCATTCTGGTGACCTGCCCATTCCTTGCGCTCTGCAGGCCGCTCTGATTCTGCTATTTCCTCTTCCTCATTTGGAAGGGTCCGCTCTGGACCCTCCAAAGCAACTTCAAGAACAATGTTCTCCTCCAAGGGGGACCTGGTTGGCAATGAAACAGACCTTTCAGGATCTGCTTTTGATTGAAGATTAGCTGCTGTAGACTTGTCAGACGTTGCATCTTCTGATGATTTCTTTGAGGACACTGCCATAATCTCATTAATTTGTTATTCAGAGTTATCCTGCGTAGAACTATCTCGCCCCATAGGCTTAGCCTGGGGGTGAGCCAGTGCCACTCTGGAGGAGCTTGAACTCGGATATGAGGATGTGGTGACCTTGTTCCCCTTTGGTTCAGCACTCGAAGCTTAGGCTTTTTCTTCAGCACTAACTTCGTAAGAAGGTTAAATTAGAAGGAGCGGAGGGTTAGCAGTAGACCATGTTCATGGCGATCAGTCATCCTTAACACAGAATTAAACTACCGATATTTTGATTTGCCGCCAGGTAAAACTCCGTTAGGAAGTACAGCTGAAGTTTCAAATTAAGTAGCATCATTTGTAGGCCAGTTCGTTTTGGTTTAAGTGGATTAATGAGATTCATTATTTACCTGTCATTTTTGGGTTTTTCATCGGTTAAAATGACCCGCTTGTATGGTTGTATTTTTGGTCCCATGGTTTGATGTTATTTACGATTGGGTGTCATTGGTTACTTCTTAACAATAATCCTCTCTCCCAAGCAAGCCCAAACCTTTCTCTCGATCTTGATTCTCGAACCACCATCACTGCAACTCAATTCAAGCTTATCTCATCAAATTCAAGCTAATTCAAGTAAGGTTTAGCATACAAAACCAAGTTTTGGGTAATACTAAACTAAAATATCAAGCTTATTATCCAAGTGGTTTCCCCTGTATTTGAGCTTCTCTTTTCTGCCCACAAATTGCTCGGTAAGTCAGATCTCCCCATCCTCTCACGCCCAAGTCCACCAGGGATGCACATGCCTTTCATAGGCGAGCTGTCTCAGCAAGTGTCACCACATCAAGAGGCAAATGGTAGGATCCAATGGTGAATTGGCAAATTTGACTGACGAAGTGGTAAACTGTATTACTCGGTCGTTCGGCAGTGGCAAAAAAGGTCTTTTGACGAAAACCATTTGTGGCACGAAATACGCCGGAGATCTTCTGATAATTAAATCTAAGGCCGGGACAGGAGCACTAGCATGATGGATCCAGTTGCCAAAATCATATCCCAAGCAAATGGTGGCCGATGAAGAGTTTGACGAGCTCTGGGCAAAAGGACTAGACAAGGACAATGAGGGGAGTTGGTGTGACAGGGCGTTGTCGCATACTGATACTGAGGAGAGAATTAAGGAGCTAAGTGGCAAACCATGTAATTTTACCCATTCTTAGCCTCGTTTAGGTACCCAACTATCCCACCCTTATTGACCGGTCAAATAATGGGGTATCATTAATCAAATTAAAGAAAAATGAATTGGCCCATAGTTTGTAGCTTTGCCTTAACTTTGGATCGACAAATGTATTTCTTTTTGCTGGTTCCTTCTGTCCTTCATATGTTGATAGTTGGAAGATTATAAACATTAGGGAGTCTAGAGTCTAACTAATAATATATGTTTATGCCCTCCAAATTGGAAAATGTTTGAATTTTTAATAATCAGTTATAAACTCGATCTGCTAGGCCTTCTTCTTAACTATTCTTGGTTCAATTTTCTATCTATATTCTGCTCGTTTGGAGAGATCAGTGTCTGCCAGAAACTATAAGACCAAAATTACCATTCATATTTTTTGCAATTGCATTTATGTTTTTTTTTTATATGCATGCAGAATGAGATGAATTACACTGTAGAAAGTTAGGGTAAATTCAAAATATTTTTACAGTTTTTTGTCCGGAGCAAATGTCATCTAAAAGCTAATATTATATAAGTATAGTCAATGTTGTTAAAGGCGCATAAGGCACTGACCTAGGTGTTGAGGTGCACCTAGTACCACCTCAACAGCTTATAGGCGCAATAGCTTCAAACAGGCGCTTGCCCTTGGTCTTCTGATAGTGACTGGCTGCTGAACTGTCAGGTGATGCCCCTGGTTGGAGAAGGCTATTTTTCAATTTTTGGACCACATTGTCCTTAAAAAAATGGGTTTGTAATGGTATAACTGTCTTTTACCTAACTTCTAGGCCTCTATATGAATAAATCAGGTATTGTTGGAAAAGAGGTCTAGCAACCAGTTGAAAAGGATAGAAGAAGACAAACAACCACTAAAAAGGTTTTAGGTTTATTTAAATCTTTGTTTTCCAATTTTTTATTTTCATGGTCCACCTGCATGTGGCTTTTTTTTTTATTTCATTTCATTTCATTTTTACCTTATTATTATATGTCTTTTCTCGTGCACCCCATTGGATGAGTGTTTTTTTGTACACCTTTTGCCTCAGACAATACAAGGATCCAGTGCATTGGGTGCATCTTTCACCTTTGGCAACCTTGGGTACAATCATTTTATGAATAGCATTTTTTATAATTTAATTTAATTTTTATAGTTTTCTAAGTTAAGTAAAATATTCATAAAAATTTAAATAGATCATAAAAAATGTTATTAATGTGTTCTTGTATTTATATAGTTTTTGCTCTTTAATGACATTGATTTCAGACAAGAAACCCACAAAGATAAAGATAAATCATTTTAGATTAATCTAGCTTAAGTTAAAACAAATTGACTCTTAGTCTTCTTCTGGAATGCAAGCCCTTTGATCAGGTGAATTTTTAACTTAAAAGTACCCTGTTAGATAAATGAGTGTGCATGGTGTATGTATATACAGTTTGACTTTTTTATCTTTTTTTTCTCACCCATGAATGAATAGGCAATTTATGCCTTTTTATTGGAATAGATGGTTTGGTAACTAACTCGATAAGCATTAGAAGAAGTTGCTTTGTATATTGGGAGGCTGGGTTTTGTCCTTTTTTTTTATGTATTTGGTTCTAGATTGATGGGTGTGGATGATATTGTCACTTCTAAGGCAAAGCTGTTGTTTTCCCTGATTACTTTGTCATAGTCTGCCTTGACATTCATTTTACTGAAAAGGTGTTTTCTATATGTTCTCATAGCTTACCTAATATTTGCACCCTTAGATGTGCATAGGAGTGATAGGTATTAAGTACAGACACTTTTTGACTTTTGTGCAAGTTATGAAAAATGCTATCGATAGTTGCCAACAATGTGTTAATGCTTCTTTAGGCAGAAAGTTAATATGTTGTTAGATGAAAATGAAGCAGTGCTCATGTCTTTCAGCATGTCAAAACCGTGAGTTCTGCAAATGTTAGGTTCACCAAAAGGGACAAAATGAATATAATGAGAGAATAATGTGGGCTTATGTTAAATTTGTTCCCAACTTCCACCTTACCTTTATTTGTTGTTGTTGCAATTGGAGATTTTTTTTGGACATTACTAGGCATGGAGCTTCCATTGGCTTCTCATCAATTTACTTGGTTTATGTTTTCATCTTTTGCTCATCTTCTTTAACATTCAGCTAAATTCCTATTGATTTTTCCCTTTTTCTTATCGTGCAGGTTATGGAATCTTCTTAACAATTTGGTTTTATTCTATTAGTAATGTCACGGAGTAGGCAATGCCCTGAATTGCTTAGCTTGTAGGTCTTTTGGGACTGTGATCTAACTTAATTACTATTGGCTAACTATTACTTGTAGGTAAATTAAAACAATTTACGTGCAACTAATTACTTAGCCTATTTTGCAAGAAGATATGCATGTGTTTGTCCTCACAATGCAAAACAAATAAATAAACCATTTAAGAAAACATTGCTTGAGCATTCCATTGAAAATATACTTAAAACAGGTCAAGACAATAAAATACTAGTTAGTTTAACTTTAAGTAATAGTTTGTGCACACTCTATGACACTAGCATACACCCAAAAGTAACTCAATAGTTTAACACCACAATGTATCCTAATATAGTCAATATCTTAGTACACAAGGTACTATATAATACAAGGCAAAATTCTTAACCAAGATCCATCATTTGAGCTTTACCTTTAAGCTATCAAGCTCCAAGTGCAAGTCATTTCTTATCCTTACACACTACTTAGCCTCTAAACTGCAAAGGCATAATACTTAGATAGTATGAAGCTTATATCTTAAGCAGCCTTAGAATCTCAAAGATTCTAGTAATTAAGTACTTGTAAAAAAGGGAAACTTAGCCCACAACTATCCACTTAGTTGTTAGGCCCGATGTTAGAATCTGCACAACAAACTTAAGGGAATGAGTACATGAATGTACTTAATAAGGGTCCACTGGGGTACCTGAAAAAAAAAAAAACAAGTATGCAAGTATGACATATAATCAAGCAAACAACCAACCAACAAACATCACAACAAATAACATAATAGATATGCAATGCATGGATGTATGATATGCAACACACATAATCCTTGGGACTTTTTATACCTTAGGTGCCTTATTCTTGCCTTGAGCTCAAACGGTGGAGGTACTCGAGACACTGGCCCTAGTATCCCGAATCCTTTACCTCCATTAAGTCCCACTTACGAGTCTTAGAGTAGGTCGTGACCTCCTCTCAATTCTTACCTGTCTTTCCTTTAACTTATTATGCAAGGTAGCCATCTTATGCAGTTTAACTTACCAAGCTCTTGGAGCTTAGGTTAGAGCTCCTTGGTGGCTTACTTACCAAACTGCAAGGTTTGGTTGGGATCCTCTTATGTTTTCTCTTCATTTCCACAAAGGTCTAAGACTTTTCACTAAAGCCAACGAAGACTCCGAAACCCGCCTTAATCTCCTTAGTGCATTTTTAGTATCTTGAGCACTTTTACCCCTTAGCCACTTTACTTAGACCGCACCACTTAGCTACCACTTAAATAATGTATAATTCTCAACTTAAGAATGAGTTTTAGACCCAATCGAAGCTATGGAATATCTTAAAATAGCCCAGGGATGTTAATCGAGAGATTGAGACATTCTTAAGGTGCCCCGAGCTTCAGGGGTTTGGGCCTTAGCAACGCCATTGGTGATGGGCCACCAAAGGCATCAACTCACTGGATTTCTGGCAACTTGTTGGCGATGCGTTGCCAGTGCCTTTTCGACATCGCACGACCATGTGCTATCTTGCATAAAACTTGTTCAATATTTCAATTCCCAAACCCAATTCATATAGGTCATGTTTCTACTTTATTCCAACATGTAATACTACATTTCTATGCATTATTTGAGCTAAATTAACTTGAACCCTTACCTCAAATTTAGCCACAAAGTAAGAACAAAACACAAGCACACTTAAGGCCAACTTAGCTCTCTTGAGTTCCAGACCTAAAACCAACATGATATGGCATAAAGAACTTCAAATCAAGACCATTTCTAGCTACTCAAATAACTTAGAACTAGCTCAAACAAACCAAGAAGCTTACCTTAGGTTTTATCCCCAAAACAAGTACCAAATAGCTAAAATGAAGCAAATGCACCAAGAATAAGATGGGGGCTTCTTGAATTCACTTTGGGACCTTTAATTTTGCTAGAAATTTGTGAGATTTGGGAGGTTTGTTGTTATCACCACACAAAAATGGGAGAATTACAAGTGTGGCATAATGGTAAAAAAGTCATTATATTGTGTAATTCTCTTTATAGTGATTGAAGTGTGAGGGGTAAAAGGTAAAAGGTATAATGAACACCTCCTTAAAAGTGTTCCAAGTTGGTAACTTGGCCCCCCAAGAAAAGCCTTAAAAGTTGCTTGTTTATCAAGCAATCTATAGACTTTTTTGTAAGGTTTTGGAAATTCAGGTACTCGATTGTAAACTCTCAAGAAAAAGCTTTGAAGAGTTATGGGAAGGATATGAATGGTATAAAAGTGCTATTGGAGGACCAAATTACTCATGGAAGACAAGTTTGGACAAAGGAAACACTAAGGACCTAAATGTCCTATTGTAAACCTTAAGGTGTTCAAGCTTTTGACTTAAGTCAAAGAGTGAAATTGTGGGCTTATCCCACCATGCGGGAGGCAGCCAAGGCTTGGTAAATAGGTAAAAAATGTTGGGCACATGTGTACCAATGAGTTTAAGACAAAGAAACCATAATTAATGAGAATAAAAATGACATAAAGCAAGGTTAAGCTTGTTTAAGTGTGTTTTGTGCCCTCAAGCTCATTTAAGGCCATTTAAGTGGCCAATTCACTTATCTTTCTCCCATATTCGACCCACACAGCCACCACCCTCCTCCACACTTCTTTCATAGCTCTTCCATAGCCACCATACCTCCAAGATTGAAATTGAAGGTAAAATAAAGCAAGAAATGGCAATTGGAAGCTATGTGGTGCTAAGAATTGAGTACACCTAGGATCAAGCTCCAATTTCGGCATACACTCAAGGTAAGGGTTCTCTTGCTCTCATGGGTTATTTTCTATATTTTTAAGCAACCATGGAGCTAGGGCTAAGCTTGGAAAAGAGCCATGAGCTTGATGAACCAAGTTTAGTGAGGGGAGTGCACTTATTGAAGGTTTTGTGACCTAGTGTGAAGTGCACAAAGATGACAGTAAAATGAGGGTTTCTAGAGCCCAAAGTTAGTACTAACTAGTGTTAAAATCCTCCTAAGACCAAGTATTAGCTTGATGAGGGCTACCATAGTGATTTGTTTATATTTCTTATGTGTTTTATGGACTAATCTATAATTATTGTTACTGTTACATTTCATGTATTTGTTGGTTGTGAATGACTGTTGTATTTGGTTGTTATATCTTATATATATGCATTGTGATTTTTGTATTTTAGTGTCTTTAGATGTAGGTTTTAATGATGGTTACATTGCCTATTGAATCCAAGTGCTACCTTTATTAAATTTCTCAATGAAATCTACGCCCCTCAATTCTGTCCCATGCTAATAACACAGCACAACAATGCAAAGGTCATGGAGAATTCTTTTTCACAAATTGTCAGCATGATTTTTGTCTTGCAAACAATTTATGACACCACTTATTGTATGAAGAATGAGTTCATGTGTGTACTTGCATGCGTGTTTGTGCATTAGAGTGAAGAGTGGGAATGGAAAGATCTAACCTTAACACACAGATATTCTTCTAAATGAGAAGTCTTCACAAAACAAAAGACTAAAATCTGAAATATCATAGGAGAATCAAAAAATTGTTTTTAATCCTTAACATAAATAAAGTATTACAGGAGGGAAAAAAACACAATCTTAAATAACAGTCACAAGGTACATGACAGGATGACATCAACAAAAATTGTGTGCATGTGCAAGTGTTTTGGTGAGCACATGCATTTTTTGGGTAAAAATAGCAAATCATCTTTCATTGGCCTTAGAAAGCCATCAAGACATGCACAATCCTAATGTTTTGATTATAAGTTTACAAATCAACATAATTCGGAGAGAAAATTATGCCTAAATACCGTAAGAGCCTAGTTTTTTGAATAACATTTTCTACAAAAACTCTTATATGCAACATTTGTTGCTCAACTTACAAGCTTTTGGCCAAAACCATGTGCATATCAACAACAATGATCTATAGAAAAGAATAAGTACTTATAAAGTGGAAAGGACAAAAATAGTAGTTTAAATCAAGAGCTTGATATAATTAATGCACTTACGTTGATTTTATTGACATCCAAGTGGCTAATTGCAAATTGGGCCTTGATGTGCCAATGAGTCTTCTGACTAAGATTCCTCACTACATTAATAGTAAACTTGTGATTGGGAATATGAACTGCCTCACGATAATCACCTTTTATAATTGTTGGTGACCACCAACTTACATGATGAGAATATGTATAAAATATAAATCAGATGACACGAATCTTGTCTTACCAATTGTTTTAGCGGGTTACTTAAGCTAACACAACTTTTAAACACCAATGATTACTGAAGTTGGCAAATCAAGGAAACAAGCTGGATAATAGCATGTAATATGCTAGTAAATGTAAAAGGATATCCATTTATATGAAAATCTTCGAATATGAGTCACAACATACACCACATAACAAACCTTTACAAATTCACTTAGACAATGGTGTTTTAGTGTTCCAAAAGTAAAACTAATTGCCAGCACAATAATAAAGTAAATACTGACCTCCACTGTGCCAGATATAACCTTCAATCTTGGTACAAATCCATTCGTTTAAAACAAATGACCTTGTTGCATGAATCATAACACTAGAAAGGAAAATTGTTAATATATGCATATATCAACCATGGAAATTGATTGAGATAAGGACTTAAATCAAATCAAAGTTGCCAAGAGAAAACCATTCAACTCGAAAAGCATTGGGTATTCATATTCATAAGGCAGCGGAAAAATGTGTGAGTGGTGAAATTATGGACAAGAACTAGGACTATACAATGGAAGCCAAAGCAACTTTAGTTGGATAAATCTAACATGTGAATTAAATGGAAAGCCATGAATGGTAATGCATAAAGGATGTGCACAAATATCAGTATTTTTAAGAAACGACATCTAGGGTATTGGAAATGACTTAGACATATCTTAGTATTAAAAAGAAACAACAGTTTTTCTCTTATTTGAAAAGGTTTTTAGATAGTTTTTAAACCAAAAGTGACATTTGCAACATGATAATTAGAAATTCCAACTATAGTAAGGTTTTTCATGAAAATTAGATTTTAAAAAGTTTTCCTAGAAAGATATATTTCAAAATCATAATGCATTTTTTTGTAATTGCTTTTCCAACCATGTGTTTACCTCACAATCAACAAGGGTGATTAATACTGCTCCAAGTCCTCCAATAGTTAGCCATTTTTGTGTGAAAAAACAACTCCATGAATAATGACAGCAGAATAACTCAAACCGTAGTATAAATAGCTTTTCCAGCAAAATCAAACCCCAAACCCCATCTGTTAATAAAATAAGCATGGTATATATATGTTGGTAAATCTGATCATAACCCTCACCTAGCTATATAATCATTTTAAAGTGATGACTTATAATTTCAGATATAACTATCATTTTTTTTTCTTTTTGCAATATCTCATTGAATGTATTTAAAGAACTGTTTCATTATGTCTAGACCTCCACAAAGCATATTAATGTGCCATCAATACAACCATCCTGATATTTGGAAAGCTTGTCAAACCCAAAAGGAAGAAAAATAATCATGCAACTATAACATAGATCTTGAATATATAATAAATTTAGCAGTTGATTTTCAGATAGAGCAAGTATCACCATAAGAAGCAATACCAACTATAAACACCGGATGCTTGTGAAAACAATGGTACATAATAGATGGCCAAATTTCAACTGAGATAAAATGTTTTTATTATGATGTGATTAATTATCCCATCTGACTTAAATACCAAATTATGAAAGACCAATAATATTTATCTAGTAGTACCACTCACAAGACCATGTGCATACTGCCACATGACATTTTGCACTTCTTTATTTTATTGATAGCAAAATTTGAAAAAGCTTTTGAGCATAACATAGAAGTATTGCTCTCAACTCACTCCAAACATCCAAACTGTAGCTCTCTAGATGAAAGAATAAATCAAAAAGGAAACAAAGAAAAAGAGTACAAAGATTTCTTGTATAAGTAGACTTGTTCGTCTCCATAAAGAACTTTTCGGCTTGTTGAATTAAATTGCAACAAAAGATATGATTAAAATCAAAGTCAAATTTCATGTTTGACTTATATGTAAAATCCACAAGCTAAACAACAGGTTAAAAGCATATTGGACTTGAAATAACACTACCAACATCTACCAAGCCAAAAATATGATCATGTGTTCTGCTAAAAGGAAAAGAAAAAAATGCTTGATAAGAAAGAATGTACCCCAATGAAACAGACATAATTATCATTGTAAAACCTTATTCTAAACAAAGCAGTTCAAGCATCTAACCAATTGTAACACCATTAAACATGTTATTTTCATTAGGATCAATCATTCATGATCCATGGATTTATGAAACAAGAAAAGGAGCTTTTGCCTATTTGAAAAACAATTAAAAAAAACTTGATTTGCATCATTCACATTTAACTCACCATGACAAATAAAAAGCAAAAGCCAACACATCCGACAATGATCGTACAAAATTCAGAAGTCTCTACTTAACAACCTGGCTCACTTTAGATGGCAAAACTACTAAATCTAATGCTCTGTAATAAATTATAATAGAATATGTATTACATAATACCAAACAAAACAAGCACTGTAATCCAGCACCAAAGTTGTCGAAGACATACCCGCAAATGAGTATTGCCCTAATCCATAGTAGTAATGGTTGAATATAAGAGTTCATAACAAAATATGTACCACTCTTCCTCCAACTGTTATTATTCATCTGCAAAAGATTATGGTCAATAAATCACTTAGCTTAAGGTATTCAAACTTTATAGTTGTGAAAGACACATAAAATAACAACATACACAAACTACATACATGGAGGAAAACAACCCTGACTAAATGCATTAGGGGACCGATGCTCCATGTAGCAAAAACAACAATTCCAATTGTTGAAATCAATTGAAGGGCAATAGGATTTTTATGCGAAGTCCCATATGTCCTAAGAGTACAAAGTTAAAAGCAGACATTAGAATGTCATGTTTCATATTAGAAAACCATCCATCTATGAGACTAAGTAGGGTGACAGATCATAGTTCAGTTATTTAGAAGAAGAAAACAAAAAGGAAGAACATGCCTAATTTGTTAAAAAGAAACTATTTCTTATAAAACCTTAGCATTTAATTCCAAGTCTAAGCAACTTTAAATTGCAAAATTATTGATGAGAGCCACCTCATCCACCCCTTATTTTTTCTACCTAAGGAGTAAAGATCATAAGAGCAACAAAGTTCACAATTCATAATAGTAATCCAATGTCCATTACACTCTAACTTCTGATCTATCACTCTACTTTCCACCAACTTCTTAATTCAAAACCAAAATGAATTTCTTTATAGGTAGGAACTAATAGCAGTTATCCATAAGAAAAAAATAAAAAAATAAAACCTATAATGGCATCAACAATGTGCCGACAAAATTAATTAAGAAAAGGTTCATTGGAACCGATTTTTAAAGATTTATATTTCCCTCGTCAAAACCACCATGGCAGATCTTAGAACCGGGAGTTCATTTCCACCATTTGGTAGTAGAGTAGATTGGCAAATGAAAATATTACACTTGGAAGTGCATGATTTTTTTGGCAAGTGAATACCCTTCAAAAGATGAATACTCAAACTACCCTGTCGCTGAATATGAAGGAAGCAAGAAAAAAATTAAAATTGCCATTACTAAATATTACCAAGTATCCTACAACTATACAGGTAAGTCTTGATTTGATTCCAGACTAGAAAATAAAAAAAAAATTAGAGCATACTATGACATGTTCTGAACCATTGATAGAAACCAAATGAAATCGGGCTCTCTTCGTCATAAACTATCAATAATCACATAAAAAGTAATCGGCTTAGAAACTCTATGATGCGAACCCCGATGGTATAAAGACCATGAAACGCGCCCAAGATGAGATTCAAGCTCCACAAGACATCAAAAAGACTGGGTTTAAAACCCCCACCCCTAATCAACCTGTGATTAGAAACGAGAAGTATAGAACTCCAAGAACACAAGCACACTTGTGCACCAAGGCAGTCCGCCAAGAACCAAAGAGAAAACCTCTCCAAAGAGCAATATTATTTCGGCATTAATCTGTGTGTTTACATCCAGAATATGTGCCTTTATATAGGCCTAAACTAGGGTTAAAATCTGGGCAAAATTCGCAGCCTAAATCCCTTAGGAATCCTAGATACAAAGACATAGGAAATCCTAGTCAAATTAGGACTCTAATTCCTAGTTTGAACAAGTTTAATGAATGCAGCGTATGCCACTTGTCCAAAACGATTTAAAACTATTCCATAGCCTAAATAACTTCCTAAATAATGTATCTAAATAGGATTTGAACGAAAATAAAATATAAATACAAGATTAAACCCGAAAACTCCCAAATAGCCTTTTTGGGTGCATTTTGGGCACTTTAAGGTTCTCTCTTGTATCTTCAGCTCCAAGCTTGAATATTTGAGTTCAAATGGCATGAATATTCATCTTAGATGTGGTAATGATGGTCTGGAAAGTTAGAGCTCAAAAATCCAGCTTGTGGACACAAAATGCATCAAGAACACTTAAGGTGGCTCAAATGGTGCACTTTGAGTGGTGTCCTTGGTGTCCTTGTTTTGTGACTTGTCTAAGCACTCCAGAACTGAGTACCAAGTATATCCATCATCTCCATATGGTGTCTTGAAAGTTCCAGCAGCTCCTTGTGAAGTTTCATGTCCATTCTCCATGAAGAAACTTGAAACAAAGGCTTGTAGTGCACTTGAGAGCTCCTTAGCTTTCTTCCTTGTCATAGGTCCACTAGAAACCTTCAATGGGTCCTTGCCTTCTCCATGTGTGCCTTCCTTGATCATATCACTCTAGCACCACAATCATTACCAAAGTAAAACATCAAGCAAGCAAGGATAGAAAAGAATAAAAAAAAAGGAAAAATAACCACAAACACTCGATCGGCAAAGGGATTCAAAACCCCTTTGAAGCTTCAATTTTGGAGGCAATCTTAAGGAAGCAGTGAAACCCATCTCGCCGAAATCGTTAAAATCCGTATTTTGGGAGCAGTGCTCTTCCACCATTGAAGTTGAGCTGATTGCAATATTTGGAGTAGTTCAAGCAGCTATTAGTTACTCCTTATGTTACTATATTAATTGACTGCTCACAAGTTCTGACTGCCCTATGAGGAAATCAACATTCTTTGCTGAACTTGGTAAGTTTGGTTCACCAAATTGTCTCAGACATGAAGAGTTTCAATCTTTGTTCGGTGATTATGGTGCCTTGGTTGTGTGTTTTTCTAGTGCATGACTTGACTTCATCTTTTTTCCTTAACCCTCAACTAATTGTTCTGATTCTGAGTAACATAAAAAAAGTATTAAAGTCTACAACTAAATCCAAGTTATACCATGTAAAGTAGGTTAGTAGTTTCTCCACCTTACAGGTATACAGTGTAATAAGGACTTGTTAGCTTATATAATTTTCACGGCATACAGCATATGGATAACTAATATATAGTACTATTAGGCAAGAATAATCCACTTGGTTTGCCTAGACGTATATATAGTACGGTATACCGAATTGTTTGCCTAGACGTACGCAAAGAAAAAAAGTGTTGGACTTGGCTATGCTGAGAATTAGGCAAATGGGGCAAATTTGTCTCTTAAGTTTATGGGGAGAGTAGTTTTTCATTGCCTACTTTCACTATACAAAAACAAAAAAAAAAAAGAGAATTTTCTAATTTTAGTTTAAGGGGTGAAAAAGAAAAAAATAATACTCTCTTCTGCACACAAAAAAAAAAAAAATACTCATATCTTGATATCTGTGTCCACTAAAATGATTCATTTTTTAGGAGATGATAGGAGTAATATTCTTATAAGGTAATATACTCCATTTGTCAAATAAAAAAAATGAAATGCTTTCTTCTTTATGTTGTCCCATATATGTAGAACCGTTTCATTTTTTTAGAAAATTTTTAATATCTAATTTGTTTTATTGCATTCATTTAAGCTCTTACCATATAAAATTTATAAATAATTCTTTTAGTTCTCAATTAAACTCTCAATACAAAAAATCAAAAAAGGAAAATTTTCTTTAATTTAAATTTCATAAAGAAAAAATGAAATAGATTTTGTATTTTAACAAGCAGGAAAAATTTACCCCAACTATAACATAAAAAAAGTAATTGCATGATAACTTTATTATCAAGTTGATAAAATTTGGAAATAATGAGGTGATAGACCATGATTTCTATGATTCATTAAAATTTGTTGATCAACAATTAAAATCTTTTAAATTACATAGGGTCGGTCGATTGATGAACCATTTATTCTCTTTATGATAAAAAAAATTGAGTTACTTGGTTAGAAAAAAAAAACATTGAGTTGATTTATTCCATCCCAAATCTCCAACGGTCCAAAATCTTTTCTAAAAAATTGAGTTGATTTATTCCGTTCCAATTCAAATGGTTGCTACAGGTAAGGCAAGGCAAGGCAAGGCAAGGCATTAACATAAAAACGATGCACGTGCGGTTCACGTGACATTCTGTACAAGCCCAACCATTATTTTGAATTCTTACCCGAAGCGCCTTTTCTCAAATCAAAATATGATTAAATAAGTTCCTTCGAATTCGTTATTTTTTATTTTTATTTTTAATCCCTAATGCATCGAGCTTTCAAATTCGCAGTCTCTCCCTCCTGTCCTGTCTCTTCTGAAATTCAAATTCTAACATCCCAAAAACCTCACCCAATTTCTTTTTAAAATTTTTTTGTTTCTCTGGGTTCCGTTGATCTCCCCCGTCGGATCTCCGGAGCTCTGATTCTCGTCGCCTGAACGATTTTGGATCTCCATCTTCCCTGCATTTCGATGAGCGCTTGAATGGTCGGCAGGATTTAGGATTAGGTCCTCGTTGTAGGGTTTTGAGATTTGTTGCTGGTTCGTATACCGCATTCTTCTGGAGTCAGGAATGGAGAATTCGGAGGGTAAAGATTGCGTGAGGGTCGCCGTCAACATTCGTCCGTTGATTACTCCGGAGCTTCTCAATGGTTGTACAGATTGTATAACCCTCGTTCCTGGGGAACCTCAGGTGTGTTTGACTTATACAATCAATTCCCATTGTTGTTTTATTCCCGTGAAATTTCGTTCTGGATTAGCTTATTCGTTCAGTTTGATGGACAAACAGGTGCAAATCGGCTCACACGCCTTCACCTATGATTTTGTTTATGGAGGTGCTTCAGGGTCGCCTTCTACGGCTATTTACGATGATTGTGTGGCTCCGCTTGTTGAGGCTTTTTTCCATGGCTACAATGCTACCGTCCTTGCTTATGGGCAGGTGTGTTTGTTGGATTGGACTAGTCTCGTGTTTATGTTGAATGGGACACTGCATTGTTTTGGTCATATTATTTGCCTCGTTTGACCCTTTTTCAGACGGGGTCGGGAAAAACATATACAATGGGGACGAACTACACTGGAGAAGGAAGCAATGGTGGAATCATTCCAAAAGTAATGGAGTCTATACATAAAAGGGTTGAAGAAATGAAGGAGTCTACAGAATTCTTGATCAGAGTATCATTTATTGAGGTAAAAGAGGCTTCGTATCCTGTATTTCCATCTGCTTATAGTGTATTTGTATTGGTTTTCAAATGTCCCGGATACGCAATGTTTTACTTTTCAAAATCAATGTAAATTTCGAAAGCTTCATAAAAGTCCAAGTTTAAGATAAATCAGTACAAAATCTACAAATAGACTCGAGAAAGTTAACATTCCAAACTATGTGAAAAAGTTGGATTCTGACAATTTGTCTGTGACCATATACTACTTGCTGAAATTTCAGATATTCAAGGAAGAAGTTTTTGATCTTCTTGACCCAAATTCAATGGCTTTACCCAAAGCAGAGGTGACTAATTTTGCTAAGGCAGCAGTGCCTGGTAGAGTTCCCATCCAGATTAGGGAAACTGTGAATGGGGGTATTACACTTGCAGGAGTAACTGAACCAGAAGTCAGGACAAAAGAAGAGATGGCATCATTTTTGTCACGTGGCTCCCTATGCCGTGCTACTGGGAGCACAAATATGAACAGCCAATCAAGGTGTTGTTTCTGACTTAATAAAAAGTTTATGTTATACTAGAGCTTTTGTTTCATTGTCTTGATTTGTAGTTGATGTTGTATAATTTTTACAATTACTATGTGCTTACCAAGTTTGTTGCTTACAAAGTCAGTTATATTGTTTCCAGTCGGTCACATGCTATTTTTACCATTACTATGGAACAAAAGAAGATTTCTAGTGCCACGGCCAACATAGCAATTGATGATAGCAGTGATGATATCTTGTGTGCAAAGCTGCACTTAGTTGACCTTGCTGGTTCTGAAAGGGCAAAGCGAACGGGCGCTGATGGCATGCGTTTGAAAGAAGGTATTGTAATAGAGCCAAAACAAGTGGAGAAGATAGTTGTTGCTTTTTGGCTGCATTAATTTGACAATGCAATATTTGTAATTTTATTTGTTCTTCAGGTTGTGTATTTCAGATTGAAGTAGGTGTAAGTTCTACTAATCATTATGCATTTCCTATTATGTAGGCATTCATATTAATAAGGGCTTATTAGCTCTTGGTAATGTGATAAGTGCCTTGGGTGATGAGAAGAAGCGCAAAGAAGGGGGGCATGTTCCATACCGTGATAGCAAGTTGACCCGATTACTGCAGGTACTTGATAAACTTCTATCAATCTCTTGTCATTTTGCTCTTACAGGGTGGTTCTTGTTGGAAAAGAAAGAGACTCTTTATAAAAAGATTGGAGATATTGAAAATGATTTTTATGCTTAATTAGATGTAATATTAATTTGCTGAAGATCTTCGCATTAATAAATGCAAATTTTCAGGACTCGCTTGGTGGAAACAGCAAAACCGTGATGATTGGTACTTAAATAATTTTTCTGTGCCATCACAAAGAATTATGTTTCATGTTCACAATTTTTTCCCTTGAATATTTTGATTGTCGTATCTAAGTATTTTACCATGATTTGTTGCAGCTTGTGTTAGTCCAGCTGATTCAAATGCTGAAGAAACATTAAACACTTTGAAGTACGCAAATCGTGCTCGTAACATTCAGAACAAGGCAGTTGTAAGTCTTCTTTTACTGTGGCACTAGAAAAAGGTCTTGGTTGCAATTGTTCTTTTCTCTGATCAGCTTGTTTCTCAAAATCTTTCAGATCAATCGTGATCCAATGGCTGCACAGATGCAAAAACTTCGCAGCCAAATTGAGCAATTAGAGGCTGAGCTTCTATTTTATCGTGGTGATGGTTGCTCATTTGATGAGCTACAGGTATAGTTTTGCATTGAAATTTGTGGAAAAAGGTTGCTGAATATTGTTGTTGCTGCTGCTGTTATTATTATTATTATTGTTATTATTATTATTATTATTTGTACCATTATCATCGTCTTTTGTACTAATTATCACCAGTTTTTTTTAGATACTGAAACAAAAGGTTTCCTTGCTCGAAGCAAGTAATGCTGAGCTTAAAAGAGAGCTTCAAGATCGTAGAGTGACCAGTGAACAATTAGCACAGTCTGCGCTTGATGCTCAGGTTCAAAATAGTTGATGATCATTCTTAAATTATTTTGATCAGTTATAATGTATTTTGTTCGAGCAGGATTGTAAATTTTGGCGCACTATGTTTGTTAGGTTGAAAAAGACAAACTGCTGATGAAGATTGAATCAGTGAGGAATGGAAAATCTTGGGATGAGATTGAGTCCAATACAGAGATGGTAAGCAGAAAAAGAGATGCGGAAGTAAAGAGGTCTTTGCTCAAGTTTTCTCCGTTCAAAAATCAAACCTTGTGGGTGACACTAATTGATTCTGCAGGATGTTGATTTGATGAAATCTTACATCTCAAAGATTCAAGAGTTAGAAGGAGAGTTGTTGCGCTTAAAAAATATAAATAACTCAAAGCGTAGCAGAATCTCTGATTTTGGTGACTATGATGGTGATGGATTCCGCTCTAAACATGCGTTATTTGACTGTGTAAATGATGCTTCATTGGAATGTGATGCCAAAGATGCAAATGAATCAGGTAATTTAAGACCTAGTGGATTCAGTTAGAAGTTATTCTTCCCTTTATTTGTGTTGGTCAATTTGGTCTATGTTTGAGAACTTTTGATACTAGTGTTTTTTCTTGACTCTTGACTTGCCTGTTGTTTCTCATAACTCTTGGATGTGTTGCATTTGTAGCTTAATTATGCATTCATCGTATTTGGAATTTTACTGTCTTTATGCTATATGCTTGTCAAAGATTTGAATTTTCTCTGTTATGTGTATTCTGTGTAGTGAGGTTGTTAACTTGCTCTCTGTTTTTGTTTTTCCTTTTTAAAAATATAACATCAACTTGAATTTCCTGTTTATCTCATATGCAGATGACAATCAAGATGATGAAAAAGAACTAGAACATTCAACACTTCAGGAGAAAATGGATAGGGAGCTCAAGGAGTTGGACCAGCAACTTGCACAAAAGGAGGTAGGTCTGGTGTTCATTATTAAGTGTTGCACATTAATTTGTTGCCTCTTTTCCCAAGTAAATGCTTTGTGCTTTGAAAAGTTCAAGGTGCAGCTAGGATTAAGGGGTTCCAAGGCATGAATGAAGCACAAAGCACAAAATCGCATGTAGCAAAGTGAGGCATAACTTTATATGTAGTTTTACGTGGATGAGAGTAAAGCTATATTGAAATTGGAAGATAGTATTCAGATACCTGATAGACTCGTTTAAAAATAAGAGAAATGTTCTTCACCAAATGACTTATATAAAGAATATATGTGGTGGCAGGAGAATCTGGGTTAGAAACCGTTTGACTCTTGTTTTTCATTTTTGATGATTTCCTGCTTGCTGCTTGGAAACACACTTGCTGACATGCATGCCTAAGTTGTACCTTGCCACTTAGAGGGTGCTTGTGTTAATTGAATCTCTTCAAAGCTCAAGATTACAAAGTGTGCTTGTAACAAGTTCCCTCTCAGTAATACTACTAAAAGAGTGGTATTTAAGAGAACACAGTAACTCAGTGTAGAAGAGGAAATGAAACAGTGCTGCAGCTTGTTTGAGAAAACATATGTTTCAGTTAGCTAAGGTCTAAAAATACTTACAAAGTCAACAATACTGCATGCAGAACTTAAGCGTTGAGGCATAAGGCTTAAAATTTACATTCACCCTGGATACCATGGCTTTGTTACACGTGTTTATCACAATCGCAGGCTAGTTACAATAGTTCCATACGCAAAAGAGCTTCTTACTTGAGATGAGGCTTCCACTCTTCCCTCACAAGCAAGATGTTTTGAGATATTCTAAGAGTTTTCCAGAACTGCCAAGCAAATAACCCTGCAGCCACTTCTTCAAACAAATCACTAAGGCGCTTAGTTGCAAAGTCACTCAATCAATGAATTCAGTACTCAGTAAGTCAGTTGAACCTGCAGCATTCAATACCCTTGTACAGTATACAGGAGCGAGCTAAAAATTCAACCTTCACCATTCTAATCATCAGCAGGAAACTCTAGTGTAGTGAGGCAGTTTCTCAACTAGGCTTAACTCTTTCTAAAGCAAACACAACTGCAATCACAGATGATTCTATAGAACCCCGCAAAACTACATATGGTTACCTGAAGTAGGAAAATGATCAGTTCTGGTGTTCTCTAATTGTATGTCGATTTCAGGGAATGCTTTCTGCCAGAGTCCAATTGAGTCATCACAATTAGCCCAAGCAAGTGTCAACTTATTTGTATGTACAGAATCAACCATAAAACTGTGCAAGTCAATAGAATCTATGACTTGCAAATCTCCTTAGCTCAGGAGCGGTAGCAGTTTGACAATGCAGGACCACTAGTCAACAATTATTGCTCAACAAGAGTAGTGCTTTGATTCGAAAAGCACTTGCTACCCATTACTGCACAAAGACCTTTTCGTCTTCAGTTCTGGTTTTCAAATGTCTTCTGTGGGCTACCGGGAGGTCAGATCAAGCTAAATTTTAAAGGGGAGAAGTACTCTTAGCCTTTCTCAGTTAGGTAGTCAATTGACCAAATAACCCACTTGCAAGGCCATTTAAAGTAGTATCTAATCTGAAGAAGGGAAGCATTCAATGGAGGCAAGTAGTTGGATCTCATTTCTGCTTTGCGTCTAGTTTGATATACAAGGGCAAAGAGAAGAAGAGTCAGTAGTGCCGCAGTGGAAATGAAATGATGCATAAGTTGAAATTAACTATAAGAATCCTACTAAATTGGTATAATTCTCTATAGTTAGGTCCATAAACTCTTTTTGGGTGCTCAAGCTGTCAAACCACTAGTTTGCTAATTTCAGTAATGGCGAAACCAGAACGTACCAAGTAAATGGCTTCTGGAAGAAATAAACCTCCTGAAATTAGCAGGAGAGTCTGTTAGGGTAACAGATGGGTTCATCCAGCTGGGCTTGTATCTCTGTAAATTAATAATTTTTGTTTATGTTTAGAATTAGAGAACAGCTTGATTAATTTCTCTCTTTTATGCCTGCTCCACATGAAACTCTATGCTTTATTTAACAAGTAAAGTAGGTTCTTTCACTTACACTGCCACTGCTGCTGCTTTTCAAACATAAAGTTTTACCAGTATCACCTTCTAAGTGATCATAACGACTTCATTCTTTTCCTATGCAGACTTATAACTCAATTGTATTAGTTAACTAAAAGAAAATCAGTGTGAAGGTTCACATCACACTGCGACCCCTGGGACCTTGTGCCTTTTGTTTTACTTGTGCTTGCATAACACTCTAACTGCTAGCACATGAATGAATGCACAGTTCTTAAGGAATCCAAGTCTTTTTTTTTTTTTTTAATTTGTCGCCTTCTCGAACTATAAAAATGAAAGATTAGATGATTTCAGCACAAAATTAGCTTCACCATTTTTATTATATCCCAGCATGAGGATTTGTTCAAGAATGCAACAAACTTGAAAAACATGCTAATTTTCTATTTGATAGTGTTTTGGATGTAAGTGAATTTGCATCATAGTTTCCTGCCAATGATCCCTGAGGTCCAATATGATGATGACCATGATTTTTAGCAAACTAGTTGTCACTTTGTCATGTTTCAACAGTTGATTGTACATATTAGGCATGCAAAATGAAGTAGACAGTAGCAAAGCTGTTCCTTTGTCATCATCAATTTTCCTGAGAACAAGGTGAAAGATATAGTGAGGTTGATAACTTTTTCATTCACAAGAGAGCTGCATTAGGAGGGAAATTCTACCTAAACACTTGCCAGTCAGTTCCTTCTGCATGAATTTCTAATATTAATATGGCTCTTACTGGTTAATTGGCATTAGCATGTCATGTTGTTAGCATGATTCTACTAAATGGTTAGTGGTGTCAGGTTAACATAAAAAAAGTAAAATTTTCCTGTTTCTGTTGTTGGCATGTTTCTGTAGAGAGCCATCTTTCTTATGGTATTTAATATTTTTTCCTGCTGCTTTGTTTAAGGCTGAAATGAAGCGGTTTACTAGTGTGGATACATCAGTTCTTAAACAACACTATGAGAAGAAGGTTCATGAGTTGGAATTAGAAAAGAGGGTTTTGCAGGTCAGTCTTCTTCGCAGCATTTTGTGTAGATTGAAGTAATGAACTGGCTCTGTTTTGATTTGAAGCATTTGACTTTCTCATGACAGAAAGAAATTGAAGATCTTAGACAAAATCTTGCAAACCTTTCATCTATATCTGATGATGGAGCACAAAAGTTAAAAGAAGAGTATCTTCAAAAGTTGAATGTCCTTGAGGCACAAGTGAGTTGTGAATTCTGTTGAGCTTCAACTAACTAGGTTCATTGGGTTTTCAAATCTTAATTAAGGTTTTGCAATTTGCTGTGTAGGTTTCAGAACTGAAAAAGAAGCAAGATGCTCAAGCTCAACTTTTGCGACAAAAACAAAAAAGTGATGAGGCAGCAAAACGGTTGCAGGATGAGATTCACAGAATTAAATCACAGAAGGTGCAATCTCATCCCTGGTTTATTCCTTTGAGAAGCGAGATTGTTCATGTAATGTAGGAGAACTTCATATGATGTCTGTAAGCTGACAACTAAGGAATCTATTTATCAGGTTCAACTCCAGCAGAAGATCAAGCAAGAATCAGAGCAATTTCGGCTATGGAAGGCATCAAGAGAAAAAGAGGTTCTTCAGGTGATGTCAACAATTGGTTTTAAATATTAATCACGTTCCAGTGTCAGTGTATACTTAGCAAAAGTTGCGTTTGTATAGGTTTGCTTTTGGGTAATAAGTTTTTCTAAGTTACAATATCAACAACTATCAAGACATCCTTGGTGGACATTTACTTGAAGTAGGCAGAATTCCAGTGTTGGTTATCACCAAGAGTTCTTTGACTTGTTACTTTCAAGACTTCTAGTTAAGAAAAGTAATTTATTGCTGCAAATAGATTTTTCCCCCATGAACAGCAAATGAAATTTCCAGTGGTTAACTGATATAAAAATGAGCAATTATTTGATACATTCAAGACGTGGACTTTCTTCTTTAAAATTAATGTGATGTGAAAGTGATATTTTACAGTGGTGGACTTTTCATGCCCTCTAAGAACCTGTTTTTCGGTTGTTTTTTATCATCAGCTTAAGAAAGAAGGAAGAAGAAATGAGTATGAGATGCACAAGCTATTAGCCCTAAATCAGAGGCAAAAAATGGTACGAATGAGCTTCTTGATCTATATACACTCTCAACTTTCAGGGAGCTTTTCCTAAGTTTTGTGATTTTTCATGTAAGGTTTTGCAAAGAAAGACTGAGGAAGCTTCACTGGCTACCAAAAGACTAAAGGAGCTCTTGGAATCTCGAAAAGCTTCACGTGATTCAGGTGCTGGAAATGGTGCTGGAACTCAGGTACTGATGCGTGTATGATTTTGTTTTTTGAATTTAATTCTATTTAATTCCAACCATTTAATTTTAAAGTATGTATTTTTTTATGTTTCTGAGCTTGATGCTCCAGGGTGCATGCGGTTTCCTAAAGATTAGCTCGCTTCTAACATAGTTGTTTTAAACTGAAGGCTCTAATGCAAGCAATTGAACATGAGCTTGAAGTAACCGTACGGGTCCATGAAGTGCGCTCTGAATATGAACGGCAAATCGAAGAGTTAGTTCCTTTTTACTTCTTTTAAGTTACATGTCATTGTAGGTTGTTTCAATAGTTTCATTCATTCCCTGAGCATTGTTGTTGACCTGTCCTTAGTTACATGGAACTGTGAGCATTATCCTTCTTTTGTGACTACATTGAATGAAGTGAAAGAATTTTGTAGACTTAGAATATCAGCTTGCATCTCCACTAGGTACCGTGCTAGAGGTCTTGGTTAAAGCTTCTCACTTGTTCAGATATAGATACATATAAGTGTTTGGTTCCAATAATGGAGGTTTCAGAGTGCAAATGGAAATTTCAAAGAGATGAAAGAACTTGACGGGATCTAGAATTGAAGCTGAGAATGGTTTTTTAAAGTTGAAATACTCCATCTAATTTTAGGCTATGTGATGTTATGTGCGCCAATGTTGAATGCATGAATTTGGGCTGAAAGTGTTCCATTACTGTGTCATTTTCTTTCTCGACTTTCTCTCTATCTCTCTCTCTGTCTCTCTCTCTCTCCTGTGGTTTCAGTTTTAGTATTTATTGTGTTTCTGGCTCCATCAAAGAGCGTGAAACTTCTGGTTTTTGTTTTGTTCTCCTGTTTTCTTTTTTGTGCTTCTCATTCTGTTCCTCTTTTTGAGTTGGTATACTAAATTGGTGTACAGATAGTTGACCTGTAGATGATTTCCAATGGTACTACAATGTAGCGTACCAATTATAATGCTATTGACTTTTAAATTGATGCAAACAACTATTCTTCTGGTTTTGCAGGAGAGCTAGGATGGCCAAAGAGGTTGCAAGATTGAAGGAAGAAGCCAACATGCTCAAGCAGAGCCATTTAATTAACTTAAGGTTGAATGTTTTTGTTCCATTTTATATCATTCTCTTTCTTATCAGTATTAATTAGAGAACAAAGATTGACGCAATCCAGAAATGCTAAAATGCAGCAACTGCTCTGAAACCATGTCCCCTGGTGCAAGAAATTCAAGAATTTTTGCTCTTGAAAATATGCTTGCGACTTCTTCCAGTACTCTTGTTTCAATGGCATCCCAATTATCAGAAGCAGAAGAGCGTGAACGCTTTTTCAGTGGCAGAGGACGATGGAACCAAGTTCGCTCTCTTGCTGATGCAAAAAATATTATGAACCACCTGTTCAATATAGCATCCTTGTCGAGGTAAAATTTATTTTGATGCATGTACAATAGTCAAGTCTTCCTAAATTTTTTGATTTCTTAATTAACATGTCATAAGCTGTTGCATTATGTTATTAGTCTCGACACTAGAGTGTCTCTGTGTTTTTATATATTGATTGGGTGCTAAAAGACGAGAATGTTTTATCAAGTTTGTCACTTCTTATTGTAGCCCCACATGATTTCTTTTTCCTAATCCGAGTTTGCTATTCATCTTCGTAATTAATTTCCATGCATTTGTTTTATCTGTCACTTTGTTTTTGAAGGTGCTCTTTGCGAGATAAAGAAGTAGATTGCAGAGAAAAAGACACAGAGATCAAAGATTTGAAGGAGAAGATTGTAGAACTCAGTAGTTTGAATAGACAATTAGAAATGCAAAAGGCAGATCTCATTCATCAATTGAAGATGATGGTTTGTGTCACTTGTTGCGTATTAGTTCTTGTTTTGCTTTGGTTCTTCAGTGTCCTTGAGCAGCAAATGGAGTTCAGAACCAGAAAATTACTAATTAGATTCAAGGATTCTAGGTTTTGGGTTAAAAAACTAGCAACAATCTTAACTACTTACAAAACTTTTCAACATCCTCCTTATATATTTTGTTTTCTTTTTATTTGAATTTTTGTAACAGAGTGTAGCGTTGAAGGCTGCGACTGAATCGGAGATGCCGAACATAAACAATGGAAGGCACAAATACGACTTGCGCAAGCAGGTAATGCCTCAGTAGCAGTTTCTTTGGATTTTACTTTTCATACTAAACTAGAAAGGCAGATTAGCTGACGACTACTTGACATTAACAAGGAGAATCGTAACTCATTGGCTTTCCTGGAGGATATGGACACATCTGACTCAGAACATTCCAGCATGGATTCAGCTGATGATGAGTGGCATCCGACACAAGACCGTAGAGTTGGTGGGCGTACTGATTCAGCAGGCTCAAAGGACTCCTCTGGCAGTCTATGCTGCACATGCAGTAAACAATCTTTGTGCAAACGGATGAAATGCCAATGCCGTGCTTCTGGGGCCAGTTGTGGAGCATCATGCAGTTGCTCATCTTCTAAATGTTCTAATAGGGATTTTAATCCAGTGAAGGTGGAAGATGCTCCAGACTCAGATGTGGGTATTAGGTCTGGAAATGTTTCAGAAGCAGATGAGTTAGAGAATAATCAAACACTAGCCTCTCATGGTGCTATGCTACTTCAAAGTGCATTGACCGAGAAAACTGAAGGGACTAATGGTGATGGTGGCACAAGGAGGAAACCATTATCAGACATTGGGAACACAATGGTATGTTAAGTTCAACCTTAAACACTGAGGAAAGGAGTTGTTTGTTGATAGAATCATCAACGCAATGCCATTGTCTAGTACTTCTAACGCTTTGTTTTCTTATAATTTCGAGAAACTCAATTATGTGCTTTATAAGCAACCTTTCTGGTTTTGTTTTTGCCTCTCTGGTTTGAGTTTTCGAGCTGGGATTTTGATTAATACATTTGGCGAGTACCTTGCAGGCCAAGTCAAACGCACCAAAACCTACCCAGAGAAAGAAATGGCGGAAATCTGTCATTCAGCTTGTTCCTGTAGATCCCCCTGCAGCACAAGCCGACATCTCCTTGCCTCCAAAGCCAGAAAATGCTTCTGAACCTCCAAAGAAGCCGGATAACAACACAAGCAATCGTGACCTTCCATTGAAGTTGCCAAGAGCAATGCGGTCAGCTGCTTCAAATGCAGGCAAGTTGCTGAAAGAACGAAATGCGGACCAACAGAATGAAACATCCAACAGAGATGGTGTCGTCCTTGTTACTGACATAACATCGGATGAGAAGGAGAACAACCGACGTTAGTTCTTTTGCTTTTTCTCGTGGCCTACGATTCATATCCCTACTGACAAATGTTTCTGGGATGATACATTCTGATTCATGAACCGTTTCTGTTTGCTGTTTTTCTTCCCCTTTGAAACATTTAGAAGAAGCTGAGATCTAACATGAAAGTTAGATATTCTAGCTGGGTCTCTGCCACATTGTCTTGTTCCTGTGTATGTATTGGTGTTGACCTGGTGTTTTCTGTCCCAGAACAAATGTGTACCGTTGTTGTTAATCCAATTTGTCTAAGGAATTTTGATTTTCTTGATCATGATTGAAAGGTTCTCTTATGGACTCCAAATGTAAAATTTGATAATGTACTGGATGTATATCAAGATTTTTAATACTGTTATAGCAAAGTATACCACACGATGTACTTAAAAGGTACTCCCTTTGTCCCAAAAGTTTTGCTCCATTTGTTTTTGGCAATTAATCTATGATTTTTTATTTTCAACATTCTAATATATAAATAACAAATCTTTGCATATGAATGATAATTCAAGGTATGTGGTTTCTAAATATATTTTTTTTGATTTTTTCAAACAACTAATAATATGAATAAAATTGAGTCAAAATATAACAAAAGTCAAATGTATCAAAATTTATGGGACGAGGGAGTATATCATATGGTATATTACATTATATAGTGTTACCAATTTCACAAAATAACATATATTAAAATATTTTTATAAGATAAAAGCATCAATATATAATGTTTTTCCACACATTTTATATGTATACTAATTTTTTTTTATCACAATTTCTATAATATCAATTGCAATGAAGTAATAGAATTATAACAATTACCAATCTCAATCACACTGACATTATTTACTAATTAAAATTTTATGTTTAAATGAAAATGAAATAAATCAATATTTGTGTCAAAATATATGTATCAATTATATGCTATAGTCTTATATATGCATGTATGTGGTACAATGATGTAAAAAAAAAAAAAATTGCCAACCCACTGTAAATTGGAAAAAAAAAACATAAAAAACATCGATCCGCAAAATAACGTAATCCATTGTGATATTTCATGTGAAGATCTGGCAAACTGCAAAAACTTATCTACTTCATATCAAATACCCACGGTATGCAATATATTGCCATCTTGCCCATAACATAAATTAAGGTGAATTAGATTTATACAGTTAGTGGTTAAAAGTTGCTCTCAACACATTTCAATAGATTTTTGAGATATTAAGTTAAAAATGGATATTACTAGTACTTGATGGGCGAAATAAAAATCGCTTAGAGGTATCCATCTGTCTTTTAAAGTTGTAAATGCTTGAAAAATGTTATGTTCGTGTACAACCTTGATATTCCTTTTGTATAAATGCAGTTTGGTCTAATAGGTATATTCCCGCTGCTTTGGCTTGTAAGTATTCTTTGCTTAAAAACAAAAATCAGAAACATAATCATTATTTTAAATCTCTAAATCATCCCCCGTACCTTTGGTGTAATGATAGGACATTGAACCATTCACTCTCGACCAGGGTTAGAACCCTCTTGTCCTCTTTTCTTTCTAACTTGTAAATATTACTTTATAATACTTGAGTACTTTTGTTTTTTACTTAATGAGAACGATTGTGAAGCTACCACGTTGCACACTTTTCTTTTTTAGTAATTTAACCGTAAACTTTTACACATGGTTTACCGAACATATCTCTTACCTTCCAATGCAATATGGTAGCAACAAGTGGCAATTAAAGCTGTAATTATTAACTTATATTCAAAATTTAAATTTAGATAGATAAATATAAGATTAAATTCATATTAATTTTTATTTTTCCAAATCCTTAATTTTGAATTAGTGGGCTAAGAAATAATCAAATTAATTTCCTATTTTCTTTAAAATGCTGATCATATGTATTGGATTGTATATATCGAGGTTTAGGAAATTTTGTGTTGATAGTAAATGTGGATTTTCTTAGAAATTTGTGTATTTTGAAAAACAAATCAAAATAATTTATTTTTTTTTGTAAAACTTAAAGTTGTTTATGAATTAGCACACAAGGTTTAAAGGTATATGTATATATCACAATAAACACTTTTCTCACAAGCTTCTTAGAATGCTAAATCGATAAATTTTTCAAAAACTTCCTAGAATGCTAAACAGATAAATTTTCAAGATAAAGATGAGAATTCTGTAAAATTAAGGATAGAGCTAAAATTTTAGAGATGATATAAACAAAAAACATATCTGATATAGTCTCCAACTAGGAATAAAATTGGTAAATATTAGATTTATATATACACCTGGAATAATTCCTAGAACTTTGGGTTTTCAATGTAAGTTTTCTTTCTCAACTTTCAATTATTTGATTCTTCTTTCATCTATTATCAAACTATAATAGCACAACTTTTACAATTTTTTTTATGGGAATACAGAAGCAAGGATATTGGAGCAAAATTTGAATTAGGTATGTAAACACTGGCGCGTTGGTAAATGGCAATTGGTAAAGTCCTATATTTTAGTAATGGTCTCTCATCTTTATTCTACCACAATAAGCAAGTAACACTAACACTTTTTTAAAAATATACAACTACATATTTTCAACAGTCTCAATTATTCCAGTTAAATACTTTCTTTTAAGGTTAGTAAGCAAGTACTCTATTCAAATTGACTTGCAATTTTTTATTTATTTTATAGTCCATTGAAGAGAACATGCAATATAGATATCAAACATACAAAAAAATTACTTATACAATGAATCTTGAATCTTTCCAGTAAATATTAATTAGTTTTATTTATTAAAACAATAGGCCCTTATTTATTTTGAAAATCCATAAGCGTTCTAATCTTGCCGTCGGTTTGCCACTGTATTGTTTATTTTCAGCAAAAAAAAAAATTCCGTAAATGTTCTTAAAAATAACAAAAGAACACAAAGCGGTCATTACAAGTTAAACAACCATCTTGAAACATAAAGTAAAAAAGAAACAAAATTGTTCACATCTCATGAACGATGAAGTAAGTAAATTTCTATATTTTTTCATAAGAATAAAATTTTATGTTTAATAGAGGAATTTTGTCACCTTCTTTAAACTTTCAGCACAATCACTAAAATGTCATTTTTCAAACTTTAGTGACGTAATATATGATTTATAAAAATTTTGGGATTGTCTTATGTATATTTTTAAGAGTTCATGGACCAAGTATTTTTTTGGGACTTTATTAAAATTTTCAAAAAATTTTAGCTTTCAAGCTAAAAAAATTTGAAAAGGGCTGCATTAAAATTTTCCAAAATGTATATACTTTATGGGTTCATAATATACTTAACTTAAAAATGGAAGAATGAATCCTACAAAATTTTTTAAGATAGAGAGTTTGTGAATTGTCAGAATATTAATGATTTAGTTTTTCAAATGTTACCAAACACAATTATTCATTCAAGTTTTTCTTTCAGGATTCTGTTCATAGTTTTATTATGATTCAATTTTTTTCATTTTCTTTTGCAAGCCTATATTTTACAAATACATGTGCTTGATATAAACTTTTTTTGTCTATCAATCCATGTGAAAAAAAAAATATGTATATGTGTGTGTGTGTGTGTGTGTATTTCTCATGTTTCCATTTTCTAACCTTTGGCCTTATATTCAAAAGCATGTTATGTTTTTGCTATCTTTATTTTACAAATTCATTATATATGAAAGATATCACAATTTGAAGGTTTTAACATGCTTCAATGGTACTAAGAGATAGGAAGACATAATCAGTTTTTCTATAATCCAAATTGATGATCACGTCAAAATTTTTCTCTTAAAATATGATTTTAGCTTTATCCTTTCTAATCATATGTTAACACTTTTCGTGTATAATTTTTGGAGAAGAACAGTTCATTTTAGAATTAGGACTGAAGATGATGATATATCTACTTGAATTGTTACTATTTAAAACTTAAAAGTTTGACATAAATAAATAAATTTTTTAGTGATACTCAATGCCATGTTATAATAATTTGATACATTTTCAAATGTCAGTTTGATTGTATATTTTTATAAT